>OZ001652.1:23218699-23895452 GCA_963924145.1 Pyrausta purpuralis | reverse complement strand
TTTAACAAAGATAATTATATCTATCGGTAGTATTATCAAGCTGCCAATCACATCACAGGACATTTTATCTGCACATCGCGTTCTACACGCCAATCCTAAGAGCTCGCGACCCAAGAATGTCGTGATCAAGTTCTCCAGTCGGATTTTGCGTGATAATTTTGTCACCGCGGCTCGTGTTGCCAAGTCCATTACGAGTGATCAACTACATATTTCTGGGCCACCCCAAAAGATATATGTTAATGAGCACCTTACCCTGAAAAATAAACAATTGTTTCGTGAAACTCGTGAAATCGCCAAGCAAAGGGGACTCAAATTTGTCTGGAGTAAACATGGAACCATCTTACTTCGTGCAACAGAGTCAAGTCCAATCTTTGCGGTGCGGAGTGAGGACGACATCGCCAAGCTTAAAGCTGGACCTGTGTGATCAGTGGTTTTGTGTTGTGTGTGAAATTACTTTTTACATTATTGTCGTTCGTAACGGTCTGTATATTGCCCTACTTTGGTTTTCTCTAGTAGACAAAATTGCTACTTCACAACATCGGGTGCCTTGCCACGTAAGTCTCTGTCTTGTGCATTACTCTGTACAGCTAAAATGTTCCTCGCTCGATCTTTACTTCATGCTTACCCACCATAATAAATTTTACACAAATCATTCGCATGGATTTCTTAAAAATAATGTTAATACTGACTTAAATTACAATTATAAATACTTCCAACTACTGCATGGTACTGCGGGTGCACTGCAGAGTCTCACAATATTAAAAACTAGATTTGATTGTTTTTGCGATCACACAATATGTGGATAAAGTTGTTGGTTGTGCAATAATACTAAACATTTTTATTAAGATTACTTATTAAGAGGATTGTACAATTGTTTTTGTCCTAAATAAAATAAAATAAAAATAAAATAAAATTTATACTAAAACGCTATAAACTGACTCTTATGTTTTATTACGTATAAATTAACTTCGAGGTCTAAGTGCGACTTTTTTACGTGATCAAAAAGAAAATAAAATATGCGAAGCCACCACCTTTTACTTCTTCTTCCAACTGTATATGTGCCTTTGATATGATCAAAGTGATCAACACCGCCCATCCTTTTAGTGTATTCTTTTACTACAGAAGGACATGGAACTTCAGCCTTCGTGCCATTTTTTTGAGTTCGGCTTACAAATGTTTTGTTAACTTTAGATGGAAGACAATGGTCAAGAATAAAACTTCTTTTGTATCTTGCCAGATAACAAAAGCGACTTCACCTTTCACCCTCCATTTAATTTCACCTTTTTTTAGTTGCAATTTGGTTTTGTTTTTCACAATTTTAAGCAAATCTGCTCTCTGCCTACGAACTGTTCCTGTGGCATATATGCCATTGGCATGCAGATAGTTACGTCAAAACCACAAAAAAGTTATCAAAGGTGACATGGACTGCTGCCATTTCTTTAAATTTTTCTGTCAACTTCGTGATCACCTTGGCTCCTAAATTGTCTTCTGATCTGTCACCATCTTTTCCTGTATATATATCAAACTCGTATAAATAACCACTAGAACTATCACACCGGCACCACACTTAGAAACCACGAAGACCTTCCTTTTAAAACAATCATCGATTCGTCAATTGATTGTGACGAAGAATTTTTTGCATTGTCTTGAAAAGCCCTGTTCAGAAGTGTCACCAACGGTCGAATTTTGTATAATTTGTCATACGCGGCGTTAGATCTCGCAGGTTGCTTAGAATTGTCGTTCAAATGCAGACATCGCAAGATTTGCTTGAATCTTCTGAATGGCATGGTAGAAGCTATTTCGTCAATTCTAAAACCAGGATCTGATGACCAGTAAAGTTCTAAAGCAGGTAAAATAATATACCCCATTATAATAATTATTCCCAAGAAAGCCTTCAATTCTTTAGTATCAATGTCGGTCCACCCCACTACATTATTTTGATGAGCATAGCGGTTAGTTTCTGTAATAATCCACTCAACAACTTCTTGAGTAAAAAATTTTTCGAAATGACGAATCGGTCTAGCAGTTGGGGTTATCGGGACACTATCAAAAGTTTCAGGCCGTGGCCTGTTGTTAGTCCACGATCGATGATATCAGGGTAGGTATTCCTAGGCAGGTTAGAATTTAACGTGGAAGGTTGAGGCGATAACGAAGTTCTTACGGTTTCTATAGATTGTAGGTCTGGTTCAATGCTCGATGTGGAGGGCTGAGGCGAAACCGTTATTGTTGACCTCGTTCCTGGTGCATCTAAATCCTCTAAAATCCTTTGTAATTTTGCGTGGTTGTAAACAACATTTTCCTCCTCAGATTCCTCATCATCATCGGAGTTGTCAGGATGTGATGGAAAACCGAACATTGCCTCCAGTGTCGACTCAATTTCATATCCTTTTAGTTTTTATTTACTCATTATTAGGCAATCTGTAAAATATAAAAGTAATGCTTAGGTAAGGTATAGGATTATTATTCCCACCAAGAAAAATCTTTAAAAAAAAAACTAATGCAAGATAAAGCAAAAATATGTCGCATTCCTGAAGAATTAGATACAAATCTACAAAAACTAGAAGAACTTAGTAAAACTCACCACGTAAATTTGAAGATGTTAACCGATTTCGCTCACAGTTGAAAAAACTCCTGTTTTCAAGTTTCACTAACACCGATTCGACAAAAATCCGACATTAAATGTCAATGTCAAATAAAAAAAATAACAACTATTCCTTTTATTTAGTGTTGCCACTTAAAAAAATGACTCCGATTGTTAGGTTTGTTTTTCCTTTAAAAAAAAGTTGGTGGTAAAAATATTCCCTCTAACCGTAAAAGGTTTAAAGAAACCCTACAAAAAATATTCACATGTTATCATCATCATCTGAATATTCTTTGTAGGGTTTCTCCCTCTTCTTTGGAATTCGGTACATCAACGCCTGGTTAAGCGCTGTCGACAGGCGACCGGGGTCGAGGCTGTCCAAAGAAGAGGGAGAATTCGGTACAGTGTCGGCGTCTGGCGTAGCAATTCCACCCGCTTCATCATCTTGCTGTCGTTCATCTGCAAGTTCTGCAACAAACAAAATATCACTTAAATAATAATTTCCGATGTAACACATTTATATATTTACTGTTCCAATGGGACGTGGGTTCGATTCCCACCCGGGACAAAAAATCCTGTGAAGAGCATCTGCGTTTGTTCCGTGTCTTGTCGTACTTAATATCAATGTATATAACAGTCATACAATAGTTCAAGCTGTGATTAATTAGGGACTATTTTGTTTGTGTGTTAGTCTGAACCTATTTATTAATTTTGTATTGGGAGCGACAGAAATCTAGTTACCAATAATGTTAACGGGTGGACTAGGTGGCAACGCCGGTGGCAAAGCCGTTGGCGCCAACTGGATATCACCTGCAAATAAGAAGATTGTTTATTACAAGTAATTGGTGTTTGACAAATACTCAAACTGCTGTGAATGAAGGGAATAAAAATAATTTACTTAAAATGATAATATTTGATGCGCGTGATGGCCCAGCAATTGCGACTGGGAGTTGTACGTCTTCACGAGAAGTACCAGGGATTGCAGCTGGGAGTGGTACTTCTGCGTGAGAAGTACCAGCTACCGGATCCCTAAAAAAAAGAAATATATATACTTTTGTACTTTTTATTTGGGGAAATCACACAGACACTTTCTGTTAGAAAAGACCCTGGCGGAGCCGAAGTAAAAGAAAAGTGTAATATATTTAAGACATGTAAGAGAAATATTGTAAATAATAAAAAAAATCTTACTGTGTGAGTGTTGGGTCCTCCTCGCTAGTTGATGGACCGGCCAATGGGACTGGGTCGCGTTCAGGAGATGGTTGCCTGAAGAAGAAATAAGATGAAAGCAAATATAAATTTATTTAAAGCATCTCAGTAGTATCTTTTAACAAAAAGTATATATATATATATATTACTGTGCGCGTCTCTTGCGTGGAGGTGCGTCCGGCAACAACACTCGTTGCAGCTGAGCTTGCCGTTTTCGAGTCTGGAGCTCTTGCCTACTGGCAGCTGGCAGCTGAGCGATGCGACGAGCCGTAATGGCGCGCTGAGCACGCATCGCATCTAATTCACTAGTAACAAATATCATATTTCAAATACAGAAACGAAATATTTTAACAAGACCTAAAAAAATTTTGCCTCGTATAGCACTTACCTTTCCAGTGATAAGCCGCTGCCACGGCCTCGGCTTTCAAGGCGCCCACGACCACCAAGGCCGCGTCGAGGTCTCCGGTCACCACGGCCTCTTCCTCCACCAAACTCAACAGGCAATCTAAAATTGTCAAGGCACCTTTAATTCCAAAGTCACGACTTTCTTACAGAAAATGAAAATCAGCGCGGCACAGTGAATTTACTAATGTAGACAGCTTTTCGTGCAAGACAATATTGTGAAATTATGGGTTATTATACTAAAAGAGATATCTTCCAGCAAAACAGTTAATCGTTGAACACTTTGACAAGTGATCTTTAATATGAGCTGTCAACTGAGATACGCATTAGGGGGGCAGATCGCCTTAATGCAAATGTGTTTGTTTATAAATGATGAAAATTAATAAAAAATGAAAAATAAAAAAAATAAGACGAGCAGTAAAACACAATACATTGTGAAAAAAAAACACGGCAACTTATTCCATAAAGCACACACATAACACGCCACCAATAAATAATAAATGTGCTTAAACCACACATTTTGCTCGTTTGTACGACCCTTAGACAGATGAATCAAAGTTCGTCCATGGATACTAAACCGTCCAAGGGGAATTGTGTAAAGTTTTTTTTGTGAATCTCGCTTTATTTTGATATATTTCTTTCAAAAAAGTACTGAAATATATGTATTATTATAACTAATATTAAAGTAAAGGCAATGGTTTTACTAAATGGAAGAATATTTAAAATAAAACTCAAACAACGCGGCCATTGTATTGATACGGTTAACACAATCACTTTTCATGTTAGTTTAGTATTTTCCATATAATCTGTGTTTTGAATAGTGTGTGGGAAAGACCTATTCTTTAATTTTGTTTTCGCATATAACACTTATAGAATTAACTAATGAAATACTGTACTTACGACATTATTCCGAGTAACGACGAAACACTTCAACACAAAAAGTTGCAATAAAGAAAAAAAAATATCTGTAACAAATTTTAAGCGTTAAGTACGCCATCTGTATTTTTTTAGTTTATCTAACATATCAGCTTGCTTTAAACACTTTCAAAAGTTCGGAACAATCTGTATATATGGCGATATTTAAACTTTTGTGCACGCACTCATGAAGCACTCTGTGTAGATTTGGTATCTACACAGAGTGCTTCATGAGTGCGTGCACAAAAGTTTAAAGCATTGTTTTAAAGTATTAAACTTTTTTAAGAAATAACACACGCGCCGTCATGAACGTGACGGCCATTGCTACAAAGAAAAGGGGAAGAACCCACTCCACCTAGATGCCAAATGTCCAAAGAAAGAAAGAGGGACACACACGAAACAACATTTCGATGTGGTCATGTAAGGTATGGTAACAAGTCAGTTGCTATTTCTGCAAAACTGTATGTGTCTATTATCAGACCAACAACCAGCGTCTTCCTTCTATGGGTCATTATATTTTTCCCTTCGACTTTAAGTTCAGTCAAATAATGTCTTGTCTCTTCGAAGACCTGTTTCCAGACACGTTTATTATTAGGCCGCAGATGGGATTTGAAACCCTTTCTTCTAGGATTTTTCCGTGCGTTTGTTCCGTGTCTTGTCGTACTTAATATCAATTTATATAACAGTCATACAATAGTTCAAGCTGTGCTTAATTAGGGACTATTTCGTTTGTGTGTTAGTCTGAACCTATTTCTTAATTTTGTATTGGGAGCGACAGAAATCTAGTTACCAATAATATTAACGGGTGGACTAGGTGGCAACGCCGGTGGCACCAACTGGATATCACCTGCAAATAAGAAGATTGTTTATTACAAGTAATTGGTTTTTAACAAATACTCAAACAGCTGTGAATGAAGGGAATAAAAATAATTTACTTAAAATGATAATATTTGATGCACGTGATGGCCCAGCAATTGCGACTGGGAGTGGTACGTCTTCACGAGAAGTATCAGGGATTGCAGGTGGGAGTGGTACGTCTTCACGAGAAGTACCAGGGATTGCAGCTGGCAGTGGTACTTCTGCGTTAGAAGGACCAGCTACCGGATCCCTGAAAAAAAGAAATATATATATATATGACTTGGATTGCAACGCAAGCTACTTTTTATTAGGGAAAAACATACACTTTCTGTTAGAAAAGTCCCTGGTGGAGGCGAAGTAAAAGAAAAGTGTAATATATTTAAGACATGTAAGAGAAATATTGTAAATAATAATAAAAATCTTACTGTGTGAGTGTTGGGTCCTCCTCGCTAGTTGATGGACCAGCCAATGGGACTGGGTCGCGTTCAGGAGATGGTTGCCTGAAGAAGAAATAAGATGAAAGCAAATATAAATTTATTTAAAGCATCTCAGTAGTATCTTTTAACAAAAAGTAATATATATATATATATATGTGCGCGTCTCCTGCGTGGAGATGCGTCCAGCAACAGCACTCGTTGCAGCTGAGCTTGCCGTTTTCGAGTCTGGAGCTCTTGCCTACTGGCAGCTGGTACCTAAGCGATGCGACGAGCCGTAATGGCGCGCTGAGCACGCATCGCATCTAATTCACTAGTAACAAATATCATATTTCAAATACAGAAACGAAATATTTTAACAAGACCTAAAAAAATTTTGCCTCGTATAGCACTTACCTTTCCAGTGATAAGCCGCTGCCACGGCCTCGGCTTTCAAGGCGCCCACGACCACCAAGGCCGCGCCGAGGTCTCTGGCCACCACGGCCTCTTCCTCCACCAAACTCACGACTTACTTACAGAAAATGAAAATCAGCGCGGCACAGTGAATTTACTAATGTGGACAGCTTTTCGTGCAAGACAATATTGTGAAATTATGGGTTCTTATACTAAAAGAGATATCTTCCAGCAAAACAGTTAATCGTTGAACACTTTGACAAGTGATCTTCAATATGAGAGTCAACTGAGATACGCATTAGGGGGGCAGATCGCTTTCATGCAAATGTGTTTGTTTATAAATAGCGTTAGATGATGAAAATTAATTAAAAATGAAAAAAAAAAGACGAGCAGTAAAACACAATACATTGTGAAAAAAAACACGGCAACTTATTGCATAACGCATTAATAACACGCCACCAATAAATAATAAGTGTGTTTAAACCACACATTTTGCCCGTTTGTACTGAGCCTTAGACAGATGAATCACAGTACGTCCATGGATACTAAACCGTCCAAGGGGAATAACCTGTGAATTGTGTAAAGTTTTTTTGTGAATCTCGCTTTATTTTGATATATTTCTTTCAAAAAAGTACTTAAATATATGTATTATTGTAACTAATATTAAAGTAAAGGCAATGGTTTTACTAAATGGAAGAATATTTAAAATAAAACTCAAACAACGCGGCCATTGTATTGATACGGTTAACACAATCACTTTTCATGTTAGTTTAGTATTTTCCATATAATCTGTGTTTTGAATAGTGTGTGGAAAAGGCCTATTCCTTAATTTTGTTTTCGCATATAACACTTATAGAATTAACCAATGAAATACTGTTCTTACGACATAATTCCGAGTAAAGACGAAACACTTCAACACAAAAAGTTGCACTTATCATTTTTTTTCACATTGATTTATTGATACAATATTGTGTTTTTTTCACTTGAACTACACTTTATTTAAAGTTAATGCAAGTTTTAAAGTATTAAACTTTTTTATGAAACAACACACGCGCCGTCATGAACGTGACGGCCATTGCTACAAAGAAAAGGGGAAGAACCCATTCCACCTAGATGCCAAATGTCCAAAGAAAGAGGGACACACACGAAACAACATTTCGATATGGTCATGTAAGGTATGGTAACAAGTCAGTTGCTATTTCTGCAAAACTGTATGTGTCTATTACCAGACCAACAACCGGCGTCTTCCTTCTATGGGTCATTATATTTTTCCCTTCGACTTTAAGTTCAGTCAAATAATGTCTTGTCTCTTTGAAGACCTGTTTCCAAACACCTTTATTATTAGGCCGCAGTTGGGATTTGAAACCCTTTCCTATAGGATTTATGGCATTAATAATATCAACTAGTCGCTCCAAGTACCGGAGGTATTCCACTGTGGCGTCGCTCCCGTTAAAGTCAGGGCGACCAATTGACCTCAGATAGTCAAATGCATCAGCCATAGAGGAATTAAGTACATGAATAGCTAATCTTACGTTTATTCTCTTTCCAAAAAAGTCGACATGTATCGTAGTCATTTTTTTCAATTTCAGACCCTCTTCTTCTTGAAAATCTTTATATTATTTTATGTATTCGAACTTAATCTCCCCCTTTTTCGTTGGCAATCTAGTTCCTAATCTAGTTTCGGCAAATAAATTTCGGGCTAATTTTATCATGTGGGCGGGGTCCAGTATGCAATATACTTTTGTAGATTTGATTGGGTGATTAAAATGAGTTTTCA
Source organism: Pyrausta purpuralis (assembly GCA_963924145.1). Taxonomy (NCBI): domain Eukaryota; kingdom Metazoa; phylum Arthropoda; class Insecta; order Lepidoptera; family Crambidae; genus Pyrausta; species Pyrausta purpuralis. Next base: position 23,886,886 of record OZ001652.1, on the reverse strand, counting down.
TATTTGCAAGCGTAAAATTGCATCCCAGAATTTGAAATGTTTTTGTATTTACTTGCGTTCCATCTGTTGTCAAATAACTCACCACTGTAATAATATCGGCCAGCATGCGAATCGCTGTAAAGACGAGCTGAGTATGTACGTGTGCAGAAATCTTATCTATGATAAAAACCGACTTCAAAACCAAAATGCACTAAAAAGTCTTAAATAAACTCATCACCATTGAAAGGAAAGGAATCCGTTTTAGGCAAACAATTTCTTTTTGGAGTCGGTGCTGTGATAGTTGATGCTTGATGGTCAAAGTGATGGCACCGACTCCAAAAAGAAATTGTTTGCCTAAAACGGATTCCTTTACTTTCAATGGTGAAGAGTTTATTTAAGACTTTTTAGTGCATTTTGGTTTTGAAGTCGGTTTTTACTTTTTTTTAAAGTTTATTTTATTTCTTCATTTTTAGTGATTACATAAGAGGGGGTTATGATTCAATTTTTTTAAGAAGCTACAAATTACCTATCATAAGTTCCGTCATTATATATTATAAATTACTGAACTCCTAAGCGTTAAGGAGTTCCACCATCAGCTGAGCCCCGCAAGATGTTGACATTCAGACGTAACAACACGTCAACATTAAGATTCTAGTAAAGAAACACTATACGTGCCTTTAAAATTTGAGGGTTTCCCTCGATTACACCAAGATCCCATCATCAGATCCCAAAATGGAAAAAATGGGACCAACTAGAAGGTACACCCTCTAAGTAGGCGAAAAAATTTTTGATTCGGTCGATAAATGACTGAGATATGAGGTAACAAACATACAGTCGAATTGATAACCTCCTCGTTTTTTGAAGTCGGTTAAAAAATAAGCAATTGGGCAGACAATTTTTTCTTTTAAAGAGACTACTTGAAATACTAAGGCAAACGTTGCAAATGTTTCAGAAACGTTGGTCAATATTCTCCTCAAGTCAACGCCACCCTAATACTATACCTCTGACCCTTTATCATATTGTTTGCCAGTTTTTATGGCCATTGAATCAAAAATAAAAGCCACGTACATTTCATGTTTTTTAGCTTTGGCCCTCAGGAATTCCATCACTTCTGCCTTAAAACCTTTATGATTTATGAGTTGCCAATATCCTTCGTAGAGTTGCAAGGTGAGGTAAAGGGATATGATTCCTCAAAAATAAAGAAGCATCCCAGATTAATAATACAACGATAAAGCAAACGATTTCAGTTGATCTGAATATTTATTAGACGTTTTAGATTTTGTAGTATTTGATCTCGTGTGAATGTTTTCGGAATTAAGTTATTGTCTGTTCGACTCCAAAATATTTATCACACTTTTTTTTTAATAATTTTAACTAACTTCAAATGATGATAAGTTTTGACCCTAGTCAGTCCCACATATTTACTTACTTCTGTATTAGTATACTTCAGCACCAAACCACATATTCACTGTGAGTGACTTATGTTACCCCATGGTATTCACTAAATTACACATTCTCTTTGTCATATGTTTAATACATCATAATTTATATATCTATCTAGACAAACGTGTCATGGAAATGCGGGAAGTGTCCACCATGTTTAATGTAATTCGGCTATGATATAAGAAAAACTTGGATTAATCTTAAGATTGTTTAATTATTATAATTTCATTTTATTTATTGTAAATTGATTATTTAAAAATTATTGGGACACGTATTAGATTTTTATGTTTGCCGTATAACAAATGTTCATTTTGGCGCCAAAAGGAAATTGACTGTTAAGTGGAGGTTAGATTTATTTTAAGTACTGTAACTATTAAAATAATAATCTGTGTTTAGTTAGCCTAAATTCAGCAAGTTAAATTAATAAATTATTAATGAATTTACTTATGCTATTAGCAGATTGTTTATCCCTTCAAATAAATATTTTAGTAAATGTTCACATATGGAAACGGATGTCGTCCCCACTGTTCCAGTCAAATTAAAATCAAAATCAAATCCTGGCAAATCAAAATTAAATCCTGGCAAATCAAAACCCTTAACAACAGTAAAGTTGTTCAGGGTTTTGATTTGTATAAAAGCGAGCTGCATGCCATAAGATGTGCTCTATTTGTACTTTCTCTCACTTTGTGCCCTATATTTGTGCTATTTTGTTGGAATAAACATATTGGAGAAGAACATGAAGATTACTATGTGTTTATTATTCAAGCAAGCACGCGGTCACACTTTATTGAACTGTAAGTTGTACAATTGGCGAACTTAATGCCTAATGGCATTCTCTACCAGTCAACCACCTGGTAATGCAGAGAGTTTATTCAGTGGAAGAAGAGTGGTACAAAAAACATATAAGTAAAATGCACTAACATAAACATACATTACATACTAATATTACACAAATATTGTATAATAGGATACATAATCAAAAGGCTATTATACGTACATAAATACATATACTTAATAAATACAAAATTATAAATGATAAAAAGTGATGCTATTGATGACATCCAAAAAACACAAAGTTGTATTATATCTTTTCAGACGATGTCGTAAGACTTTAATATCTTGACGTTAGTAATTTATTTTTACGTGGTGTGTAAGTAGTTGCAGAAGATATTGATTGCGTACAAACACTCTGCGAAGTGATTATCTCCTTTGTGACACTTTCTTGCAGTTTTATCGTTTTTGAAGCTGGTCCTTCTATATATAAGGCAATTAACGTCCACTTAATTTCAAATCAATATATTATTTAGTGAAACAATTAAATTAAAAACTGTTTATTAAAAATGTTTTATTGACAAAAAAGTAATACAGAATAGTATCACTTAAGTTCTATAAGTCGTATAAAATTATACAAACAAAGAATTTTTGAATACCCTGTCATGGGCGTTATTGAGCATATTGTTAGTAACGCCCACATAGTAATTTACGAAATAACTTAAAAAACATAAGCTAAGCCGCATTTTCGGCGTATAGGTCTACTATGCAGACCTGAAGAACTGGGAACTGCTAAATCAATGTCATTAGAGCTTTCTTTGTTTGCAGGCGCTTTTCAAGTAACACAGAGAAATTTTCGGAAAATATGGACAAATTCATGCAGCGCCTCGACTGACAGATGGCAATTTGCACCATCAAAAACTAATAAACATTTATCAGCAACTTTATGCTTTGCCAGGTGCTTATTAAATTTCACAAATAAGTCGGAAGTCATGCTTTCCTTCGGTGCCTCTAACTAAAGTTCATATCTGGTCTTTGTATTTGGCCTATAAAACAATCATAGCTGGAATCGTCGTACCTAGAGCATTCACACACATCGCAACGGTCACATTCTCTGCATGTTCCGGAGCAATGAGATGAACCCTTTTGCTCCCTTTTGCTGCCAAAACTGTATGCTGATAATGCACAGTTATTCTACATCCTTTTTCGTCCGTATACCCTTTCTGGATGCTGCAGTATATCCAACTCATCATATGATTTGCGGATACTTTGAAAACGTTGTTGAACAATGGATTTATCATTTTTTTTGTGCACGAGCTAGATTCATCATTTGCGGTATTCGTTTACTTATAGATGTATTTCTTTTCAAAAATAGTCTCACCAATCTACCTGCCACGATAGATCATACTTGGTCGAGCTGGCAAAAGTAGAGGCCAACAACCAATAATAACCAATCTACACCGGCAAGCCTTTTGGAACTATGGAAATTATTTTTGATGTCATGTCTCTCGTAAAATAAAAAAGTTTGTTTTCTAATGAATTTAGGTGTTAGTAGAATCCTAATGCTTGCAAATCTTTTTATCTTCGAAACTAAATCTTTTTCTTGATTATTCGTTAAGATAGGCTTTCTTCCCATACGTTTATTTTCCTCATCTGATTTTAAGTGATCTCTCAAAGTTCTTTGCTATTATATCCTTCTGCTGCTGATCGCTGAGTCGAATGGCCTCTTTGTAGGGGAGACCGAGGGGAGTTGAAACAATTTTCACATTTTATTTTATACACGAAATACTATAAGGAGAAATCGTATGATATTAGTACCAATCGATAGGTCATTCTTTATACTTGCAAATGTCTAACATAAAGAATTTGTAAGCGTTAAATATTGTGGTGAAAAATCGACTTAACCGTTACAAGTCAACTTGTTTCAACTCTCCTCATACCGAGGTAAGATGAAACAGAGGCCGAGGAGAGTTGAAACATATGATTTTTGAAAATTATTAAAGGCTTAAAAATAAAATTGGTGATATAATTTAAAGGTATTTATTAAAATTATACTTTTCAACTAATAAACAATCTTTTTTAATTAACGTTTTGCACGTATATATCATAAGTAGGTAATTAACTACCTGACCTATTCGCAATACCAATTGATCCAGTGGGTTCATCGCGTATCATCATCATTATCAGAAAAAGGACGTCCACTGCTGAACAAAGGCCTCCCCCACGGCTTTCCACAGCGACCGATTACTAGCAGTCCGCATCCAGTTTGATCCTGCAATTTTTAAAAGGTCGTCTTTCCATCTTGTCGGTGGATGTCCTACGCTGCGTCTTTGGTCGAAGGGTCTCGAATCTAGAACTTACCTGCCTCAACGGCCATTAGTTCTTCGCGCTATGTGCCCTGCCTATTACCACTTGAGCTTACTGACGCAAGGCTATGTCCGTTACCTTAGTTCTACTACGTATCTCCTCATTTCTGATTCGATCCCGTAGAGGAACATCCAGCATAGCCCTCTCCATCGATCATTTTGTGATTTTGAGCTTCCTTATAAGGCCCATAGTTAGAGACCATGTTACGAATCCGTATGTCATCACTGGTTAAAGACTTTCGTCTTAAGACACTGAGGTAGATGAGATGAGAAGACAGTCTTGCGCAATTTCCCGAACGCCACCCAGCCGAGTTGGATTCGTCGATTGACTTCTTTCTTAAAGTTCGACTTACCCAATTGGATCTCTTGTCCCAGGTAGACGTACTCGTCGCACAACTTCAAGAGTTTAGTTCCCAACGGATACTGGAGTAGCTCGAGCGATACTTGTAGGTTGAGGGAGGCTCAGAGAAAGAACAGGATGAGTTTCATAAAAGATTGAAGCCAAACTTCTCCAGTCATTTCATGCTCAGTCCAAGAAGAAGGATTTTCTCATTATATTCTACAGCCAACTTAAAGGCAAAAGCTCTGGCTTCCTTATTTCTTAGGTTCTTGAAGGAAGTTCGTTCGGAAGCTGTTAAAACAGTTTTTTCGAGATATCCAACCGTTGGAGTAGTCGCCGTTTCGTAAGCATCATAAGCAGTTTTTTAAAATATACCTGTAAAAGGAAATATGGTTCAAGTTGTAACCCGAAGCAACGTCACGAAAAGTTTTCCCTCGCAAAGTTACTCCTTCTGCTACGAGATCATATATTTCGCGACTTGCCATACCTCTGTCAGTCTTTCTTTTATAATCAGTAGGCATTCTGAAACAAAATAAACAAATAAATTAAGTCAAATGTTTTCTTGAGTCTAATTCAAAATAGAAAACGAGGAGAGTTGAAACAGCCTGTTTCAAATCTCCTCAGTAAGAAAAAGCCTTCCAATTCTTATTTAATCCACAATCAAGTAGTAAATACTAAGAAATCAATTAAATCAAACATATATAATAAATCTTTAGATATTGAGCTTTCGAAACACATATAACTTAAACCAAAATACAAAACCCTAATCACAATATAGGCATCGTAAAAAAACGGTAAAAGCTTACTTTTCACGATTTTTGTCACATGGCACCCAAAACTCCACAACCGCACGACTTACGCCACCGACGCGAACTGACACGTCCGCGGGCGAAGGAAAGTAGAGGTGTGTCGCTCTTTACGGAAACGACTCAGTGAGTCGTTTCTTAAAAGTGATTCACTGATTCGAATCACTAACACCGCTGCAAATGAATCACTCGCTCAATTGCATCTCGGTTTCAATCGGCTCGCGCGCTCGCGGACACGATTGAGTGAGATAGACTTTTCGGAGCGCTTCGGGTCACTGATTCATTACGATGATTACGAGTAGGTGATTGAGAAAGACGGCAACACTAGCTCACCTATGTGTGAAGCATAACGCATTACGTGTGAAGTAAGATGAACTGTTGTTATTGTTTGATTTTAATTGACCTTTGTTTGCGGAAGAAAAAAACAAAAACAAAAAAAAACGGCAAAGTTGTAAAAAATGAATGAAATCACTGTTTATAAAATCGATTTTTAAATACGCCAGTTAGAACTTTACAAAACTTACTGTCAGTCCTAAGCCTGAAAAAAGTATGAAAGAAAATCTATTTATATCGTTTTAGGCAAATAAAATAAAATACTTACACAATATTATACACATAACATAATATTCTTCAAACAAGGGCAATAAAAACGATTCATGAAGGTTATTATTTAATTCATTTGCGCTAGTAAATCGCGCTTAGAGTTACTGATGCAAATGAAGCACTTTACTGATTCGAATCTTTGAACTGATCCAGATACAAATGATCCAATTTCAACAAAGATGCGTTTTTACCACCTCTAAAGGAAAGTGAATAAAAAGCGACGTCGCTAACTTGCTAACGGTTTTAAGTTTCGAGAAGTCTGCTCTGTTTCAAATCACCTTTGTTTCAACTCCCCCCGGACTCCCCTACAGCATGGCAGCTTTCATAGTTTCTTTAGACCACGACTCTCCTCTTTTCTTACGTGTGGAATTAGATGGAGTCATTTCCCCGATCTATAAAAATTAGATCATTATAATACAGATAAATTTTAACCTTGTTTAAATACGCCCACAATATAGATAATAGCGCCCATACAGGCTATTAAAGCCCAAACGTCACTAAACGGGTCGTTATTATCCGAATTATTTATAATTATTATTTATTTATTTATTATCCTTCTATTATTCTCATATTTTCACACCTAATCACAAACAAATCAATCAAATCTTCAATGGAGTATGCAATAAAGATATTTAAAATAAAAGCTAATCACAAAACTAGAAATATAAAGACAGAAAAATAAACTAAAATTTACAAATTTGTCAGATTATATTTTATAATAACAGCGTGCACTGACGGCGTCCTTGCGCGGTGAGGTTTACTATTGAGGCGTGATCTACGCCGCGCCGCGTCTGCGCGTTCCTATGTGTGCGTGGAGGTTAACGAGGGTTGCCACTTTTTTTTAACTATTGAAGGACATTGGTTAGAATCGGTAGAAAAAAAAGTAGGTACTCTGCATCATGCAATATTATTTCCTCTAAAAACATATTTTTTATCACTTTTAGCGATTTGTAACAAATTTTTGTTGCTTACAAAAATGTTTATAGCACCTTTGCAGTCTATATTTAAGTTAAGATACACAAATAATAAATTTAGGGGCGCTTTATTCCTTTCATCCCGCCACTTGGCATTCATCATTGAAAATACTCTCTCCGTGAAAGCTGATGTAGCAGGAATAGACTACAGAAGTGAAAGAAATATAAACATTTTTTTAAAGTTTTCACTCACTAAATATTTCCTGCCACTTTTGTGCAGTGTTTAATTTTACAACGCCTTCATTACTATTTATTAACTTACTTATCTAATAAGTTATTCAGTAATGAAATTTCACCATACAAATCATCCATATGTATGTTTATTCTCTGCAGCTTTAAGTTTTCAATTATGTGAACCAACTGGTTAAATTCAATATTGGTTTTTAAATTTATGTTGCTTAATGAAAATAACCAGTTCGTGTGTCTAAAATCAAACCACTTATTAAGTTACAATAATGCTCTGTCAACAAATAATGAAAAATTATTGTTAATTTGCTTAGTAAGTTCAGGTGAATACAACAGCTGAATTTGTTTTCTTGTTTGATATCCAAAAAACAGAACATTTTTCTTTGTGTTAATTGATTTTTAAGATTTCCCAAAATATTATACACATCTAAAATTGTTACGCAATTGCCTTCTAGGAATTTTACAGTTATATTAAGCACATTCAAAATATGGCTACAAAAATAAACTTTAAAAAAAAGTAAAAACCGACTTCGAAACCAAAATGCGAAGTCGATTTTTACTTTTTTTTAAAGTTTATTTTATTTCTTCATTTTTAGTGATTACATAAAAAGGGGGGGGGGGGGGGGAGTTGCACCTTATGATTCTATTTTTTAAGAAGCTACAAATTACCTATCATAAGTTCCGTCATTATAATTACTGAACTCCTGAGCGTTAAGGAGTTCCACCATCAGCTCAGCCCCACAAGGTGTTGACTATCAGACGTAACAACACGTCAACATTAAGATTCTAGTAAAGAAACACTATACGTGCCTTTAAAATTTGAGGGTTTCCTTCGATTACACCAAGATCCCATCATCAGATCCCAAAATGGAAAAAATGGGACCAACTAGAAGGTACACCCTCTAAGTAGGCGAAAAATTTTTTCGATTCGGTCGACAAACGACTGAGATATATACATACAAAAAAAAAAAACATACAGTCGAATTGATAACCTCCTCCTTTTTTGAAGTCGGTTAAAAATAAAAGTAAATATGAATCAAGTCATATACACTGTTGTTGAGCATCAATAAGTTGTGTATGATCATTAGACACTCATCTTCTAAACTTACAAAATACCTTCTGAGGGCTTTCCAATTTAGCAATAAATTGTCTATGCAGGGTAAAAGAGAGAGCCATCTTGTGCCCACATGTCATTTGAGTTCATGAAAGTCTCCATCCACTGATTCAATATTTGTTTTCAGTGCTTTTCTCCTTACAACCGAGTAGGAAAAGTGAGCATAGATTTTCAAAATTACATTTTCAATATCATGGGTTAAAAAGTCCATGGCATGTTTCATGCAATTATGTACTATATGTGCATGACAGTTACCCTTAATCAACTTTGGTACCAAATCTCTCATATTTATGTTGTCAGCTCTTAGCCCCGATACATTATTAAAAGACAGATTGTATTGTTCCATTGACTTTGTTTTGAATGCTATCTTTACAACTTGTTTTGAATGCTATCTTTTGTTCAAGTTTTATGTTTTGCTAATTTGAGGCATCAGTCTGTAAACAGTAAAATAAATTTTGTGTATTTTGGTTCTAGCCAAATAAATACCTGTTGCTTTGCTCGAATTTACATAAATAATTTTGTTTAGCTTTACTGTGCGATGTGTAGAAATGAAAAGAAATCAGAAGACTGTGTTTTTTTTAACATCTAGTCCCAAAGTAAGCTACTTAAAGCTTGTGTTATGGGGGCCAGACAACGGATATAATACTTATATACTTTTTGTTTGTAAATACATACATGTCATACATAGAAAACACCCAGACCAATACAAACAGACATGTTCATGCACACAAATTTTTGTATTATGCGGGGATCGAACCCGCAACCCGCTGCGTAGTAGGCGATTTCTCGACCACTACACCAGACGGGTAAGGTGTTTGATGATAGGTTTACTGGTTTCCAAATTAATTATTACAACAAAATGGCGGCGCGATTGTGGTGCGTATCGGACGCGGATGTGTACTTTTTACGGCGGTTGAGTGGAAGTGTGTTCTCAAAGTGATGCGTGAGCTGCGTTTTTCTGTTGTCAATGATCATTTCCAATATTTTTCTCTTTCAATAGTAATAAGCAACAAATGTAATTAAATATTATTATTTCATAACAAAGTTACTAATTATACAATAAACAATGCAGTACGTAAAATTACGCGGGACTATTCCACAACAATCAATCTGATGTCAAACACAATCCATCTGACAGGTGTAGTGCTGCCCATAAGTCCTTGTGTTGTCTACCATAGTAATGCCATAATCGATTATCCGTCTAACACTATTTATTTGTATTTTTTCTTAAGACAACTTTATAATTACAATTTCACAAACACAACATATATTAAATAAGTCTTTAGATGGGAACGCAACCGTCCTCTGTTTTTCTTTAAAATCTATTTATGGAAATATAAAATTTCGGTGGTTAATAATCGAGCCAAACAAACTTGACATTGCAATGTTTTATGCAAAGAATTCATTGCCTGATATATCGATACCTCTGGGCTCAAAGGTCGTAAAGGACATTTTGGCCAAAATGAGTTATATACACAGTTTTTCTCAGAATTAAATTCTCTATCGATCAGTGTATTCCATTTAGCGAAATTCGCATTTTTTTGTCTTTTACGACCTATGAAATTATTCATATTCGACAGGATTTACTCATAAACTGTGGGGGTAAAAGACATGTAACTTTCTACACATGTTGACTATAGTGGTAAAGACCAATTGAAATATATTTTTTAGGTTGTAAAGGTAATTGCGGTCAACACTCGTCCTTTACGCCCCTACTATATTATATGAAATAAGATCACTGTCCTTTACGTCCCTACAATTTTATATAAAATAAAATTACTCTCCTTTACCCATTAGTAAAAAGTCTAAGCTTCTAAAGCCCAAAGTGTGTAACGGATACTCGATGAAGAAGTTAGTTTTCATACAGTTTTAGTACCTACCAAAAAGTTCTATTGTTAGATTTATTTAACGAAATTATTAATAGTCTTTACAACTGACATACATCTTTGATTCCACTTGACCTTTTATTAACTTACCTCGGTTGGAAAGATCATTTAACGATATTTCCTAGCAGTAGTCTTATAACACTTCGTTGAATAATGTTCCATGTTAATGAATATCTTTTCGCTTATGATGGTTTTTTACCTTCACAAATAAAGCTAAATTGACCATTCAGACAAGAATATTTAGAAGATAACATTTATCCTTTAATTTCGATTCTACTTTCTATTTTTTAAATGTAACACATTTTAGTTACTTTGACATGAAAATTCTTTTCCATTGAAAAGTAATGGATTTAAATTAAACAAGATTTCACAATGAAGATCTTACTTATTAAATAATGATTACGACAATAGCTGTTTTATTAAATAATAAATACTTGATTTACACACACACACACCCACATACACACGCAAATACACAGCACAGACATCTATAAGATATTTTTTTAAACTTTCGCGTTGCATTATAACTTAAAACTTATAACTGCGGGTCCATACGCGACGCATATTATGTATTAGTATTGATACTACTTACACCCTCGATGGTTCAACCGTCGTGGTCACCAGGAGACTGGCGCTCGGCGTCTTCGTCTGCATCGGGCGACCGGTTCTTCTCCTACCCTCCAACTATCCGATATATGTTGTGCACGTGAACTAGAGTCAGTAGGTTCAGTGCGACACACAACACTCACAGTATCAGGGTAAATGTTTATTGATAGAGGCGACACACACGGTTTGCACTTATTAATCACCGGATTTCAGGCCGATGACAATTTAAACCCGTCTTTCCGATTGAAATTATTATACTTCTTGATTTTAATCGCTTCACGTATTACCCTAGTATGGTAATGGCGATCCGTGGAAAGGATTTTCGGGTCATGTGACTCTATCCAGTGATTCTCCATATTAAGCAGATTTATTGCCACCGCGGATTTATTAGTCTGCCGATTTTGCACTGCAGTGATGTGTTCTTTGACTGATTCGGCTATAGTCCGTTTTGTCTGGCCAATGTACGAACTATCACAGCTGCAGTCTATTTTGTAAACCCCCGGAGTTTGAAAAGGCAATATGTCCTTAGGCGATCGTAGTATTTGTGATATTTTACGTAACGGAGTGTATACAGACATAAGACTACATAAGACTACATAAGACTGTATATACTCCGTTATGTAAAATATCACAAACTGTTAGCAGACTGCAGCTATGGTAGTTCGTACATTGGCCAGACAAAACGGACTATAGCCGAAAGAGTCAAGGAACACATCGCTGCTGTGAAAAATCGGCAGACTAATCAATCCGCAGTGGCAGAACATCTGCTTAATATGGGGACTAATCACTGGAGGGAGTTACATGACCCGAAAATCCTTTCCACGGATAGCCATTACCATAATATGCTAAAACGTGAAGCGATTGAAACCAAGAAGTATAATAATTTCAATCGGAAAGACGGGATTAAATTGTCATTGGCCTGGAATCCGGTGATTAATAAGTGCAAACCGTGTGTGTCGCCTCTATCAATAAACATTTACCCTGATACTGTGAGTGTTGTGTGTCGCACTGAATCTACTGACTCTAGTTCACGTGCACAACATATATCGGATAGTTGGAGGGTAGAAAAAGAACCGGCCGCCCGATGCAGACGAAGACGCCGAGCGCCAGTCTCCTGGTGACCACGACGGTTGAAACATCGAGGGTGTAAGTAGTATCAATACTACTACATAATATGCGTCGCGTATGGACCCGCAGTTATAAGTTTTAAGTTACAGACATCTATTTTCCATAATAATGACTATTTTTTACTGCCTACTAGTTCAACTATCAACGTTCCACGTAAATTTGAACCTGCTTGTTATGTACGTATATTTTTTTACCTGTAATTTCTTGGAAGTAAAGTCAAAACACATTAATTTATAAAATAATATACAGATGTCACTAGTAAATCTGAATAATCCACAAAAAAGAACAAAATTAATTATCTATTCTATGTCATATTTATTCTTTACTACCTAAAATAATGTAAATTTTGTCCTTTAATGCCCTAATTTAATACAGATACGTATGTGAAAATAGACTTACACCTCAAGTTAAAAAAAAACACGAAAATTCAAAGGGTGTAAAAGACATTTTATGTTAATTTCAAGGGCGTAAAGGAAATTTATCTCCTTAACTATAGCAGCAGTCCAATTGCGGTTCAAACTTTCGGAAAATACATGAAATTCTAAGAACTTTGTTCCTAGGTATCGAAAACATAGCTCAAGAAACAAAAAAGTTATACTCGATATAAGTTTAAAAAAATGGTTTTTTGCTTCTCCTGAAAAGTAGCGTTTTGTCCTTTACGACATTTGAGCCCAGAGGTATCGATATAGCCAATTATATTATAAATTATCGGAAATCTTTAAATTGTTCGACTTCCAACTGTTTTGTAAGATCACTTAAATTGGAATTACATTTATCTAAGAAGTTAAGAGAAGACACGTAAGAATATTCCTTTTCGTCATGGCGATGATATGGAATGGTAGAATTAATAATTTGGGTACTAGATCTGCAGTATAAGATTGCAACTTTCTCCAAGAGTACACAGTTGCCAGTAGTAACACATTGTAATTCCAACCATGTTAGAAGTCTCTTATAAGCTTCCCTTAATTGTCTAACATAAGGATTGTCATTACTACCGAGTTGAAGCCGTCTGAAAGAGAAAAATATTTCCAAGTCATCTTGGCTAAGTTTATATGTCGGTAAGTATACCAACTTGTCGGTATTAACTAATTTTTCATAAAGATATTAAAGACTGTTTACATTAATTAGGGTTCCAATAATACCTGTCTTACACTTTGTTTCAACTATTGGCATTAAGTACCTGGGTATTAAAAACGTTGGTCTTCTATTTGTAATGACTTTAGTTACAATTTTTATCTTTATTTTCTCAATGTATTTTTTTTTTCATTTAATAAATCAAATATTCTGCTTTTGTTTTGTTCCCATAATGGTTGCTTCAAATCAAAACTTTGCATTGCTCTACTATTGAAAATATAAACAAAACATGTTTTTTTTAAATAAAAGCTTCCGTTGCCTCAGAGCCATCAACTTCAGGTATTTTTAGTATTTCCCTACCGTTAATGGCATCAACAAAACTTGTATTAAAATTTTGAGTTGCTAGTTTGACTACCATAATTTTGTTTTTAAAATTAATATGACTTTTTGTCAATTTGTTCGCCAGATAAACCCTTCTTCATCTTGAAAATTATTAAGGTTTTCTATTATATCCCGGGAGATTTTGCGATTGTTGAAATCAACGAATCGTCTTTTTGATTCAAGATGATTTCTTTTAACTTTATCATATGGCTTGCGTCAAAAAAACAAGCAATTTCTGAGCATTTATTGGATGGATGTTTAAATGTAACGACATTTAAAGACATACATGAATATTTTAAAAATGTTTAAAGTATCCGGTTTTAAGTTACAACCAAGTAGTTCCAATGCTGTTAAATTTGTAGCATGCCCATCACATGTTAAACTAACAAAATCAATGTCTGATTCAAAACATTTAATTAAACAAAGTTTTAACAAATTTGCTTTCTGCTCCCCAGTTACACCGCTGAACAAAAAATATCCTTGACCTACCTACTTTCAAATCTTCATTTATACCTACCAGAAAGGAAACCAGAGCTTGAGAGGCTAAGGCAGCACCTTCTTCGACTCCAGTTCCCATATCTACGAAACCTTTATTTTTTACCATCCCAAAGCTTTTGGGGTCTGATAGCTGCTTCATCAAACACAAGAGAGCATAAAAGTCGACGTTGTTGGCTTATTTTGGCTTTTGCTTTTAATGCTTGGAAAGACTCTTCGGTAAACCCGCCGGCTGAACCATTTAAGAACCTAGTATGAGCAGCGGAGTAAATTGTACAGGAGACCGAAAAAACAAATTTTTGTTTACCCTACAAACTTTTGAAAACTCATTAATGTTGATTTTGAAGCTTCATAATTTAACTATATTTTTTGCAACAAATAAATTCAATAACTTTCAAATAACAATGCTTTAGAATTTTTTTAACACTCACAGTGTCATATTTTATATTCATAAAGATGAAATAAGAAACCAAAAATTTGCGCACGGGCGGGACTTGAACCAGCAACCTTTTGGCAAACCTGTTTCATAAACAGACGGCTAGATGGCGCTAAGCGTCAAAATTTTTGGTTTCTTATTTCATCTTTATGAATATAAAAATATGACACTGTGAGTGTTAAAACATTCTAAAGCATTAGATAGCGAAGCGACATCAATTTCCAAGTTGAATTTATTCTGTAAAGAATAACTGCTTGGGCCATCTGTTTCATAAACAGACGGCTAGATGGCGCTAAGCGTCACGCAATTGACGTTTTCATAAGAGACCACAAATTTCGCAGGGTCGGACTAACAGTACGGTAGCTCAATTGGTAAGAGCGTTTGGCCCGGTTTGCCAAAAGGTTGCTGGTTCAAGTCCCACCCGTGCGCAAATTTTTGGTTTCTTATTTCATCTTTATGAATATGTCATCCTTTTTTTGGGTTGATACACCTCGTGAATCCAGAATCAATCTAGGTTCATTAGATACGTTGAATTTTTTCATCATAAAATCCAGGTCAGTGAATTGAGAGTCAAATGTGAAAAAAAGTTAACTATTAATTATCTAAATTGTCAGTGAACTATGTAGTCTTTAATTGAATTACATGATGATGATGATGATGTCCTCCACGACGTGTCCGTCGACGGCGACACCATGTCAGTTTCGAGCATGAGCTCGGAGGTGACTTGCAAACCCGAACTTGGTCTTAAACGTGCGACTGCATAAGCTGCACTGCAGTTGACCACTTGTGTTGTAGGTATAGTTGTAGGAGACCTTGGGGCGTGTCTTTCGAGCATGGCGTTTGGCGTAGAGTTCATTGAGACGGGCTGCTTCAAAGTTCCCAGTTTTGACTGCATTACGCCACTCTGGCCCCATCAATGCGTCTTTCTCCCACGTATTATGCGACATGCCGCAGGACGTTAGATGTCGCTTCAGGACGTCCTTGTATCGAAGATACTGCCCTCCAGACTTCCGCTTACCAAAGTTCCGCGTAGAAAACGCATTTAGGCAAACGAGCGGCGTCCATGCGTACAAGGTGTCCACACCATCTTAACTGCCCCTTCATCAGGAGACATTCCATGCCGGAGACATTGGCACGACGGAAAACCTCAGAATTTGGGACCCGATCCTGCCATTTCACCCGTAATATCGCACGAAGACATTTTAAGTGAAAGGTGTCCAAACGCTTAATATCAGCTTTGTATAGACACCATGATTCCGAAGCATACAGCAGAAGGGGTAGTATAATTGCCTTATATACGGATATCTTCGTTCGTAGATGGAGGTCGTGGGATTTCCAAACCCTCTGGTTGAGTCCACCAAAGGCCGCGGCAGCGCTAGCGATCCTGGCAGCTATCTCGGACTCCAGGCGGTTATCGTCGCGTATCAGCGTTCCGAGGTACCGGAACTTTTGTACCTCTTCCAGCGGCTTTTCACCTAGGTAAACAGCAGTGTCGGGCGCAGATGTTCCTCTTGCGAGAAGAGGAATAACATGATATAGTAGATATATAGGTATAGTATGACATAGTATTATATATGGTATAGTAGGTAGGCATAGGTACCTAGTTTTGTAGAGGTTTCTTGATCCTGCTTTAAATTTGACTTCTACAACTTAATTCAAGATAAAATCTTTCAGAGCGATCATTTGGGCGAGGTGATCTTTTTTTTTGGCGAGTCTTGTACTTTTTTGACTTCGAGCACCCTTATATTGGACCTTGACGCCATGACAATATCTTTAAAATTTTGAGTCATATATATTTTTTTGTCTTCTCATCTTGAGTCCAATATTTGCATGAAATGAGTCAGCGGACATATGCGTGTGACCTTTGGTCAAATAGCCCAAGCTAATTGACTGTATATTGTTACCAGA
Source organism: Pyrausta purpuralis (assembly GCA_963924145.1). Taxonomy (NCBI): domain Eukaryota; kingdom Metazoa; phylum Arthropoda; class Insecta; order Lepidoptera; family Crambidae; genus Pyrausta; species Pyrausta purpuralis. Next base: position 23,870,390 of record OZ001652.1, on the reverse strand, counting down.
ATTGTTTACAATCATAGTTAGTGTTGTGGACAAGATCCATTTTTTGTTCTGAGCTGTACAATTATCAGCCCAGATGTAGAAATATTGGACATCACGATGAGATTCAAAAAAAGCTACAATGGCATCAACTATATTATTTGCATCCCTGTCTGATCTTCCTTCCGCCGCCGGCATAATTAGGAGAAGAACAACCTTTTGTAGGGCCATTGAGAAGTACTTGACCAAATTGTTGCCTTTAGTGAACGATTCACCATCTTATCTATATTTTTGAATAGCAGACTCTGCCTTCGATTTATGACAATCGTATTTTTCCTTCATTTCTATAGGTATCGCATTTTCATCTACCTGCATAGCTTCTTCGTAGATTAGGCATTCCGGACATTGATCACCTTTCGGCATATGGAACGAAATCCTTAAATCCTTGAGCTGTTGCCTGTAAACCTCTTTTCAACATTAAAAACAAGGATACTTCTTTTTAAAATCGTTGTACATGTCTTTTAATGTCAAACGCCTAGGCAAATACTTCGTGTTTGGAGAGTTGTGCCGGTGACAATGTTAGCAGAGCTCTCTCGTAGGTATTAAATTGGTTCACTAGCAATAACTTGGTTCTTTATACAAAAAAGACTAAATGTATTAAATTCCCCATGCCTAACGTCAAGCAAGCTACCACAGAAATTCTACTCAACGGTGAAAAATTAGATCTATCAAACTTCACTGTTTTTCTGGGCATTACATTGGATTCGAAATTGCAGTGGGGACCACATGTTGACGCTCTGGCTGGGAGACTCGCTTCAGCTGCCTTTGCGGTTAGAAAAATTAGACATTTAACTGATCATGAAACAGCAAGGCTTGTGTATTTTAGTTACTTTCATAGTATAATGTCTTATGGTCTTCTCTTGTGGGGTTCTGCTGCGGACATCGATACCATCTTTATTTTACAGAAAAGAGCCATTTTTTTGAAGTGAAAACTTCTTTAGCGGCGTTGAGCACTTTTGTGGGATGGGGGAAAAATGTGAAACTCGCGTCAGGACACGTGGGCTGATCGAAAAAACCGTAAGACGGTTGGCGAAATTATGGATGTAAGTTGATTTTTCTGAGAGATAAACTTTTTAATGTAATTTAATATAATATAAATTGTAATGTTTGTGTACGATAGCGCAATAAATAAATATTGTATTCTATAAAAATATTATATTATTATTATTATTATTATTATTATTATTATTAATGTATTCTATCACAAAAATGATAGTACTTTTATATTGATAATAAGAGCAATTCATTCAAAATTATTCCCTAACTATTCCAAAAATCAAAAATGCACAACGTTGATATTCAAGTTTTCACTTCTGCCGACACTCCCGGAGTGCAATTTTTTTTTATTTAATATTCGAAGGAGGCTTTTATCGCACAGCGATAATATCAGCCTCATATTGTTACAATACTGATTGATTATTGTCTAGAGTTAACTAACTTATTTATAATTTTAGCTAAACTAGCTGCTATTTGACATGTCGGATTTGCCAGTATAATATTACAAGAACCAATGTCCCGAAATCTTATTCCAGTCTCTAATTCTAGCTGCCGACGCTCGTCCTCGACCCGCGCACACTCTACCAATGCGTGGTAGACATCCTCCCGCATATTGCAACTTGTACAATTTGGCGATTCTACTACCTTCATAAGATAAGCAAACGCATTCAATGGAATGTGTCCGCTACGCAATCGCATCATTGTAACCAACATTTGCCGGTTCAACCTTGCTGAAGCAAACCAGATTTTATTTGTTTTTATTTCGTTTGTTACACATTCGTATAACAAACGAAATAAAAACAAACTTGTCATTCCAAACTTCAGGTTAGCCAAAACAATGAATTCATTCCTGGGAAATTGTGTCAAATTTTTTAACAATATACCTAATAATGTTATCGAACTACCTATTCATAAATTTAAGTGACATGTCAAAACTACCCTAATGTCGAAGGGGTATTATAAAATTCAAGACTATCTTAATGACGAAAATGTATGGACAGTCCAGCCTGCAACAAACTGATGTACCTACCTGTTTATTTTGATTTGTATCATTTTTGAGGCAGCTAGTGGTGACTGAATTGTTCCGGCGTTTCTCCTCAGCGCTTGCCAAATTGTCTGTGTTTTGTCTCGAAGCGCTAGTCGGGCCCAATAGATAAGGAGACATGTTCTAGCCCCATACGGGCCAAAATTGATTGATATTACACTAATTATTGACGTTCATAAGTGGCATTTTGTGTCCTAAATTGAATAAATTATTTTTGATTTTGAATTTGACATGAATCACTTTTCTATCTATATTTTTATCAGCTCTTTTCCCTCTTCGATCTTTTGAACAACTGCGTATGAACTTTCTGTTTTAATAGCTTTGCTTAATTCAGTTATCACGCCATCTATTTTGTAGCCCAGTGTGCCTAAAAAAATTTCGCCAAACGAAACCACCTCAGTATCATTTTTTGGGAGAAAAAAATAACGGCTTTCGTTTTTTACGTAGATACAATCCATAAAATTATTATCCCTTTGGAATAGAACGACAAAAACGAGATGTCACTAGCAGCAAACTGTGTGATAAAAAGAGATGGGTAGCAGAACCATTTTTGTCAGATGTCGAACAGTTGATCGCCCTGCAGAAGCTCGCTGAAAATTACGTGCATTTGATTTTTGAAATAATGCTTCTGAAACACGGTGACTTGATCGGTAATTGATTGTTATGCATTACAGCGGCATAACCCCAACAAATAATCATTTAACAGGTAGATTAGTCCAAATCGAAGCCTCTTAATATACGACTTATATTTACCAATGCGCTTCAAATTTAAAGTACGCAGTTTGAATATTCTATTCTACAAACGTTAATTTACGTAAAAAATAAAGACAGAATAACACAGGGAATGCATATCGACGAATATTTTGTATAATGAAATAACATTTAGTTTTGCACTAGAGCTGCATGTTCAATATTTTGTGTCGACTGTTTATCATGCAGTAAACTACTATATTTAACTTAGGAACATTGTTATAAATCACCTGATCAGAAGGTTATCTCATTTAAAGCTACAAATATTACTTACCTTTGTTAGTTACTGACATCTTAAATCGGTTTCGTTTGACAGCTTTTACTTGTCCTTCTATTCCGATAGGAATACCCTCTCGCCCTTACTCTCCCCATATGGGGTTCATTTTCACATTCGCAGATTCCGTAGCGTCTTACTGTCCCCATATCGGGTTCTCAGTACTGTTACCGTCACGTATTACTCTCCCCATATGGGGATCGGTTGAGTAGTCGATTTTAAATCGATGATTTAGTTATGTGGTGCGGACAATTGAATACTGGGAAGTCTTTAACATTTAGACGGTAAAATGAGCAATCCATAGATACCAAAAAGTTGGGTGTTCCGACTAGTTTTTAGAAGGTGGGTCTTGTGAATAGACCCCATGTACTAAAATGTAGTCATTACGATTTTTATTTATCCTGTATTTATAAAATTTGTTCTATGGTGATAAGTTATCTTTTTTATATGAAAAATATTATGTTTCAGCTTTATTTCGAGGTATTTGAAGGTATAATTGAAAATTTATAACGTAAACATTTATTATAAATACGATGAGTCATGTTTTTTCCCGCGCTACCTTCTTTATCGCCTCAGTATTAATAAATTATTTCAGTAACGTAATATTTAGTAAAACAGTGTGATAGCTAATACAATAAACAACAAATCCCCGTTTACAAAATAATGATAGCTCATTCCTACCGCGAGATATTTATATTTTTGTAAATTGCGCGTCCCGCCCGATGGCGGGCGCTTGGTACCAGACAGAGTCGAGGCCACGCGCGCGTTTGTCTTACGACAGCGGCGCGCATTTCTCGCGCTTCTCGAAGCAGATTGACAGATTAATTTTATGATACAATCTGAATTGGCATGTTGAAGTTTGCGACGTTTGACTTTAGAAAAACGCACGCATTCATTCAGAAAATTGCGTCTAGAAGGATAATTTAATCCCAATATTGTGTCCATATATTTTTTCTTACCGTTTCCGAGAGTAAATTGCACTGTCGTTTACATTTTCCTTCACAAGGAACTTCTTTCATCGGGTGTTTCAGCTTATTTTTCGAAACCCTGTAATTGATTGGTCTTTCATCTGAAGTCTGCTGATGTTCCTCACTTGGGACTATTGATAAAAATTGGAACAGGGTACTTAGCGATATAAATTGTGCTCACAACACCTGCCCTTGTATCAGTATCCAGTGAAATTAGATTTTGAACATTTAATGATTCATGAGAATTAATAATCGGATTCATTATTTAAAATGAAATCACGAAACGTTTCGCTACCAGAGTCAGTCGAATCGTTATTTAAATTTTCTTTAGACAAAACAAAGTCTGAGTCTTCCACGGAATCGTCCAAATCACTGGGACTTATTAGATGTTCAATCTCATTTTTGCAATCTGTAATTAAGTCTGCATTACCATGATTACGTTTTGGTATCGGTGCTCAGAAGCAAAAGAAGTGGATGGCTGTGGCTCAGAAGCAAATGTTGCTAGTCGAAATTTTATAATTGCACTTCCGTGTTAGTTTCATTATTCGTGTTAAATTTCATATAAGTCATATGACGGGTAACATAAACCACCCATATCTTTAAGTGATATTAACTTATGAAATCCCAGTTTTTCACTAGTAATCAATTCTGAGAAAAACTACTTCACACTTCATTGTTTTTATTAGGGCCCTAGCGATCCATTCCGAGATGTACCTATCCAATAATTTGCTCATCAGCGTTGTAAAAACGACGATCGCTATTTGACATTTTGTTTAATATTTGTACATTTTGTTCAGCTGTTACGTCACTTTGAAGAAAAAGTGATTTTTTAATGTCTCTTTCACGCGTACATATGACCCTCCACGAGTAATCTTTGATTTTTAAATGTTTCGCCATCGTACAGTTCTGTTATTATTAAGTTATGTTCTTCGTCATAGTTGGCTAAATCTATTAAATTTATATTTATAGTTCTATTTATGCTGTCGACAGCTGAGGATCAGGTTAGTTTAGGGAAATTATCCAGCGGTATACAGTATCCTGTCAATGAAGAACGAAGTTCTAAATGTCCAAGTACTCTCTTATAAATTCCTTGAAATTGTCTGGTATTGGGATTATTGTTGAACCCGCCTTGTCTGCGAAACACTCCAAAAAGTAATTCTAAGTGATCCTGACTTAGTCTATTGGTAGTAATGTATTTTAAAGTATTTGTTTTGTTTAAATTTGTTTCTACCAAAGTCGAGTATAGATACTTCAGACTTTCTAAACAAATTCAACTTCTAGTTGCGCACTAGTTTGCGTTAGGAAAGTGTCATTTTTACTGAATGTCTACGTCTACTAATACATCTCCTCTTAACATACGTGTATATTTTCAAAGAGCAAATATACTCTTTTAACTTATTCAAAAATGCAAAAAAAAAACATTTTCATTATCTGGGCAAATGGGTTTTTAAAACCAAAACAATTACGTTTTCTAGAATTCGCGATGTCAAATAAATTTTAAAATTTTCTATAAACTCTACCGTAGCTTCTGTTTTTGTAAAATGTCTAAATGACAGCATCACCTCACACAGTTTTAACGACGTAGCTACACTATTACTCAACAGCTGAGTAGCTAGCTTAACTTTAATAATCTGGTTCCGCAAGTCAATATGTCTAGGTGTTAACTTATTAGCAAATGTTAATGTGTGTCTGCTTTGTAGTTTTAACTAATTAATTAGAAAATGCCATTTTATTTCACGGCCTTTGTCATCTATGATTAATCTTTTAGACTCGAAAGTGTTTCTGACGAGTTTCACCATGTGACATGGATCTAAAAATATGACTAAATCCGTGTCACATGATGGATGCTTAAAGGTCGTTTTTAAATTTGGGATGTCTTTAAGATTACGGCGGCATTTACATTTGATCTACACCCATCAAAAATCAGAGCAACTATATTGACACCTGCGTCCCAGCATTTAGTCAGTCAAATATTGATTAAATTAGCTTTATACTCCGCTGTTAGTCCATTAACAAAGAAATAACCTAGGTACCGGCAGTTTCCAGTTTTCGTTCAAACTAACTACCATCATAACAAAAGCCTGAGTAGCAACTTTGTCCGCTTCTAGGGTGCCATTCCCGTAATTTACAAGACCCAGTGTTTTTTTGTTATTCCAAATAGTTTGCTGTCTAATAGCCATTTCATCCATGATTAGTGAACACAATAGTTTTGTAACGGGAGCAGATCTTTTTTTTTAAAGCGTTAAATGCCTCGGCTGTAAAACCAGGTTCAGCATCAAAATTCTCATACCACTTCCCTAGTGTTCGAGGATGAGGTAAAGCATACTCAAATGTTTTCCGCACGTATTTGTACGCTGCAGGAGGGTAAAAATCATGGGCGTGCATTTCATATAGGCAGTTAAGCAGTGCCTACCTCGCCATTATAATGGCAAATCAATAGTACAATATAACTTAGCTTAAACTAAAAACATGTTTATTATCAACTTACATACATTAAGTACTAACGCTCAACTTTGAAACTAAAATATTTAGGTAGTAAGCTGCCCAGCGGCTGCTTGTTAAATACACGCACACTCTTGCAATCGCCCCTCGTACCTACAATGTCACACAATGATGATATAAACCCGACCGAATTGAAACTGACGCTCTGTTCGTACAATTCAAGGTGACAGGTGATATTCGCATCATGGACACTTAAAGTAGGCATGCATACTATCTTCTTTCTCTATCAGTTTCCTACTGGAGACTGATTTTGTCCTACTCGCGCGCAAATGACGTAAAGGTCTGGTCACACAGCCGGCGGGGCGGGACGGCGACGCGACGCCGGCGGAACGCCAGCGCTATGAGGCAGTCACACTGCCGGCGTGACCGTCCCGCTGGCGTCGCGCCGGCCGTTCCGCCCGCGGTGTGACGTGATGGCAAGATTGCAGGCAAGAAATGGCAGATTTCAGAGAATCTTTTTTATATTCTTTGTGGCTAAGGTCGTTTATCAGTGTGTAACCTCTGACTCATTCTATCAGACGTTCAATTGTTTCAACATCTTTTATTTGGTACTAAAAGTTGTATAAAAATACAAAACTCCGTCCCGCCGAGCGCGACGCGTCCACGCTCCGCCGTCTGTGTGGCTACTAAATACGAACATCATATAACACAACGCTCGCCGTCCCGCTCACGCCACGCTCGGCGCGACGGTGGCGCGCTGTGTTTTGTATTCGCGCTCGGCGCGACGGCGACGCGACGCGCCAGTTACCGCCCCGCCGAGCGTGGCGGCGCTGTCTGTCATGTCTCCTATATTTCTATATTATACAACTCGTCCAACCCGCTGGCCTTCCGCCGGCGTCGCGTCGCCGTCCCGCCCCGCCGGCTGTGTGACCAGACCTTTAAATACTTCGGAGTCTAATCAAAACACATCTCTTAAGAGAAACTTTAATTTGAAATTAAGGTAGAAACATAGATTTATATTAATAAACTATGGTTTTAATTTTAAGTGATTGTGATATAGAAAAACTAATGTAACATTAATTAAAAGAAATATAAATCTTTCAAAGGAGATTGTGTGTAAGCGGAAATTTCGTTGTTATTCGTCTACCCGATACTAGATGGCGCGACGTTGCAATTTCCTACGCCTTTTTCCTAATTCATAATCTTAAATAATTCTCAAACTAATGATAGGTATTGTGAACACAGGAAAGTCCGTAATTTTACTTTAATTTATTTTTCTTATGCAAGTAATTCAACCCAGCTAAAGTGTTGGTATAAAAGTAATGCAAACATTCTTTAGAAGTTTGCGGCAGCCATTTTTATCTATGGAGTTCTTGTTTTCTTTTCGCTTCCTTCCCGCGAGTGTTAAAAATCTTAAATTTCAAGTAAAAAGTTGTATTTCGATTGAATAAAAGTGTTTTCGGGGTTTGTTTATTTTGCATTCGAAAGGATAGTGAAATTGCAGTGTTACTTTAAGTGTCATAAACGTCATTTTGTGTGTGATGAGGGTTCAAAAGAAGATTCATTTTGTTTTGAAAGTTTTGACTGTGCGCTGATGCCCTTAATAAAGGCAAGGCCTTTGCTTGTGAATAAGGAAGGCCAAAATCGTATCATAGCCACTATGGGTATCAGTTAAATGGCATGTCATTAGAAAATCATCCATTTCCTTGATACTTGTGTGTGGTGTAAAATCATCACAAACACAGCTTGTATGCTTCCTTCATAAATTGCACAGAAAAAACCTAGGTAAGTTATTTTTTGCTGGTATTACACCGTCATTTTCATATAGCTCTATACTAGATACAAAATCTAAGATCGATATTGAATTTGTTAAGAAGTTCGGAATCATAACGAGTATATGCATACTCCATCAAAAATTTAATGCACGCCCCTGGTAAAAATATATTGTAAGGGCGAACTTTCTCATAGCAGGACTGTAGTATGCGATTCCCAACTTCATATTTTTTTCTTTTGATGCATCATCCTTGAAAATAAATCTGCCGCTTCAGCTTTTAAACATAATTCTTGAGAGTGATCTTTACCTAAACCTTTTTAAATCGTAAAACACATTCTTTTAAAGATTTACATTTCTCATTTGATCGTTTATTTTTCCTTTTAAGATTGTTATTGTCTTTAATAAGTTTCTTTTTTGCATTTAAAACTTTTTGTAGTTTTGATTTTTAAAAAAGATTTTCGTGGAGTGTCAAGAATTAAATGTAAGTCAGAAATATCTTCATTGTGCAATGAGTTTGGGGAACCGGGTCTCGAACATGTGTAGCTGGTAGATTTAATTGCAGCCTAAAACTGAAAAATATGATATTGGTATAAAAAAAGTCGATTAAGAGTCGGTTTTACCAACGTCAGATAGGACTTATCCTACCAAATAAGTATAAAACGACCGATTGTAAAATGTCAGTTACGATAATGATTGCTGACAAATAATGATTGGTGACGTTTTCAAATAAGGCGTTTTGTGTTCTATTCGACGAATATTTCTTATCTGACGTTGGTACAATCGACTCAACAAAAATAAATGCAATAACAGAAAGTGAATCAGAAAGAAGAAAAATTTACATGCTTTTAAAAAAAGTCGATGTACGGCATACATACGATCCTTGCCCAACTTTCTATTCAAGTAAAATGATATTACTGTAAATTAAATAAAAGTGTTACGTAAAACTAACGTATAATACGTAAATAATCTAATGTGAATGCCTGAAAATAAGGTACAGCCCCTTTTGTTATCCTCGTCAATCCTTTGTTGGTCTTATATAAGGTGACTTAGAATCAATTTAAAATATTTTATGGCGAATACTAGAGCAAAAATAAAGGATTTTTTTCAAGTAACATTTTTTATTTCATTCGCTTGTTTTTGTTTTTCCTAACAATATAAATGTAATATTTTTAGGCGCATGCTGTACATAGCAAGTCTAATCGCCTATCTCTCTCACTTCACTAAACCAACCCCTCTTCCTGCATTTCATTCATAAATTGTTTCAAATTATGACCAGCACTAGTTCAATGAAAGAAAAGAATAGACTCCGCCACAAGCTACGCTATGCAATGCTAACACAACATGTGGTTAGTGCCACTATAAAAAAAAAAAAAAAAAAAAAAGTATTTAAGTATTATATCCGTTGTCTGGCACCCATAACACAAGCTTTGAGTAGCTTACTTTGGGGCTAGATGGCGATGTGTGGGAATGTCCAAAAGATATTTATTATTATTATTATTATTATTATTACTATGTCATTATGAAACCTGTTAATAGGGAAATTTATGTGACGAAATACTGCATCTTTTTTGGCAGCATTTAGCTATTCACTAAGTTTAATTGCAGGGGAAATTTCCAACGAATGGTAAGCGACGCAGTGTAAGCTAGATCTTTTAAAGATACTTAGTAAACAATAATAAACAATCTTCAATGTAAATCTACAAAATCTCCTTTGTAATGCAACGAATAAATTAAAACAGTAATAATTACTGCTTCTTTTCAGTGGAAATGCACCCTAATTTATGTAGGTATTATGAATAAATAAAACTCGTTTTCAACTTTAATTCTTTTGATTTGCAATAATAAAACAGTACACCTCTCCTGGGAAAAATTTACACGTTTAGTAGGACCTTATCAAATTAAACAGTATGGCTACAAACTTATGAATATTAATAATAATAAATAATGTATAAATAATAATAAAAAATAATAAATAATGTATAATAATAATAATAATAATAATAAATAATATATAATGTATGAATTATCGACAATTCTGACTTTCCATCACACTTCTTTAGGCTTTGGACTGACAAGTAAATGCAATGTTACCTTTAACTTTGACAAAGTATTAAACTAATTTAAGCATTAATTCTAAATTAATTGCATTAACTTGGCGTGTTTAAAAGCCTAAATTCATCGATATTTACAAATTAAAAGTTCATATTTACAAATTATTTGTACGATAGGTATTTACATTAAATGTTGGACGTGACGCCCTTGTACAGGCACACATAGCACGGTCGATGCAATGCCGTCGGACCTTCTGGTTCACTGGACATCACATCAAAAGTACTTGTGATACGCGCACGTAGTTCCTCCACTGTGCGAATTGTATGGCCGTCGTTCCCATACTCGAGGTCCTTAGCCCTACCCCACACATGGAAGTCCATCGGCGTCAAGTCAGGCGAACGCGTTGGCCAGCGGATTACGCTGCGCCCGATCAATCGGCCTTGAAACGCTTCGTCAAGGTACGCACGTACTCGTAGACTAAAGTGTACATGTACCTGCGGCTCCATGCTGGTACATTCAGCAGCAGCTCCGGTAGATCACGTTGGAGAAGCTCCAAGTACGTGTCCGTATTCAGCCGGTCAAGGAAAACGGGTCCCAAAAAGTGCCCGTTTAGTACTCCGGCCCACACGTTCACACTAAAACGGTGTTGAAAATGATCCGGGCGAATTAATCTGGGATTTTGCTCACACCAGTAGTGAGAATTGTGCAAATTAAACAGCCCTTCACGTGTAAACGTGCACTCGTCCGTCCACAGCATGTTGTAATTTCGGTTTCGCAGCAGCCACCTGCAGAACTCTACTCTCGGCGCGTAGTCTCCCGGCAGCAACTCCTGGACCTGGGTGTAGTGGTACGGATGGAGCCTTTCGCAGCGCAGAAGCCGCCACACGTAAAATTGGCTTACGCCAAACATACGGGCAGCGTCTCTCGTGCTCGCCACTGTGTGCCGCTGGAAAAAGTCCAGCACGTCTTGCTCTATCTGCGCTCGGTGTGGTGAGGGTCTCCCTGGGTCGGGACGCGGAAAACTTCCGCTCTCGCGAAGCCGTTGCACAGCCCCGAGGATGGTGCGTAAACTCACAACGCGACCATGTCGTTCTTCGTAAATTTCTTGAGCGCGTAACATGACTTGACCTGCGTCTCTGTAGCACAGAGCCATATTAAAATACTCTTGCGATGAGTAACGGTACGGAATTTTTCAACGCGGAGCGCACGAGTTGCGCACACACGGACGGGTGAAAAGTTGTAAGCGAACTAAACAAACTCCCGCGCGTCGCGCTCGCAAAGTGGGCGGGGCAGTACGGCACGTGTATCGGTGGGGTTTGGCAGCATAATAAAAGCTTTGCGGCGCGCTTGTCAAAGAAACCGACAATCGCGCCGCAAACCTTTTACTATGCGCGGTCGAGATGAATGAATCGCGAGTTGGCGCGTGTAAGCTGGGAGTGAGAGGGAAGATATTGACATCCTTTACAAAACATACACGCAAGCGAGTAGGAGTAAATGCCTACAACGAACGGGGTGTTTTATTTTACTTAGAAATCAAAATGTTTTTTTGGCGTTTTTCTCGAAAACTAGCAACTTAAATGAAATGAAAATGGTACTTAAAAAAATAATTCATTTTTACTCTAGTATTCGCCATTAAAATATTTTAAATTAATTCTAAGTCACCTTATATAAATCTACGGGTCTAAAATGTATTGAGCATATTCTACAGTGTAGCCAGTCATATTCACGCCTCTGATTTCAACAACCACAAGTAGTGATGTGATAGTGATGCAACGGAACTGGAATAACGAAGCAGAAACGGAAACAGATGTCAAAAGTAAATCTTAACGGAAGCGGAAACGGAAGCGTTAACATATGGAAAAAAATAGAACAATTTTACATTAATTTTTATTTATATTATATTTGTACTTTAGTAGTCAAAATTAAACAGCGGCAAGTAATTTATATTTAATAAAGAGTAACTTAGCCGCTTTTTCACCTTTCAGTCTATTTCGATGTTCTTCATATATTAAACCAGCTCCGCTAAATAAATGCTCGCTGGCTACACTGCTGGGGGGAGCTGATAAGTATTGGCGAACTAGTGGCAAAATATGGGGGTATTTGTGCGCATTTCCATGTTCCATGACACACATGTTAAATTGCCGAGCCGATAATGCGATCGGACGTGTCGACTATTATTTAATTTCATAAATTAACATTTACTTGCAAAATTCTTGACCCAGTTTCACACTTCGTGTGTCGAATCAGTGTCACAGAATCATACATTGTGATGAGGAATAGTGCGTTTTAAATAAGTTATAATAGCAGTTAGTGCCTTTAACCGGAGTGCTCTAACGCCTCGCAGCCCACCGACGCTGGCGCCGCGCCCGGCGCCCGCGCCCAACCCGCAGGAGCAGGACTCACTGCAAGTAGTCAGCACACCGGAGATTCAGAACTGGATGAGTACTATCGAGAAATACCTGAATGAAGTCTGCACTATCGCCGCGGAGGGAAAGTTGAACTCAGACCAGAAAAGCAGAATAAATAACTTATGCAGAAAAGTAAGCCATGGCACATCTCAACTAACCGTTCAATACCAATCTGTCCAGGCTAGAGCCGTGCAAGCTCAGACACATATCAATGCCCTCAAAGAAAACCTGGATCTATCACAGCGACTTGAAGACCTCCAACGGAGCATCGCAGAATCGTCGAAACCAGCCTCAGGAATAGTGTCTTTCGCCGACATGGTTAAAAGAACCACAAATGAACTGATTAAACCGATCAACTTCAAATCAGTTGCAATCTATCCTAATGATAAAATGAAGTCGAGTGAGGACACGAAAACTCTTGTCCAAGAAATTATAAAACCGGATCTAATTAAACTGCACGTGAGGGGCTTGCGGAAGACAAAGAATGGCGGAGTGATTATTAGCACCGATACTAAAGACGACATCGAGAAGCTGAAGCAGTCGCCACTGCTGACTAACTGTGGCCTTATTGTAGATGAGCCACAAAAACGTCAGCCCAGGATAACAGTCATCGGCGTGCCTACTTCTTTACGAGAAACTGAAGTGTTTACGTACATTTACCATCAGAACTTAGTTGACAAATTACAAGGTATGTCACTCGAGTCTTTTTTGTCCGTTGCGAAACTGAGCCATAAATCTGGTAAGAAAGACGCTGAATATTGTAACTACATCATTCAAGTACCTGCTCTGATCCGCAAAGCCCAGATGACCAGTGATAGAGTTTTTGTAAACTGGTCTTCTTGCCCTATAAAAGATTTCACGCTTGTTACACGGTGCTATAAATGTCAGCAATATGGGCATGCAGCCAAGACATGTCGGGAAGAAACCATCACCTGCGGCCACTGCTGAGAAATGGGACATGCCATGAAAGATTGCGCGAAGAAGGCCGAACCACCTAAGTGCGCTACATGCTTGCGCTTTAACAAGCCGCACGCTCACAAGACGGGAGATGTCGACTGCCCGGCCAAAAGGGCCGCTGAGACCCGGTACATCGGTACTGTCGATTATGAGGGCTCATAATTAATTTACTTAGATAGACGTATTGCATAAGGTTTAATATTGTAGGTACCACTAATTTTATACTTAGGAATAATAATTAATGTATTGTAACGAAAACTTAATCAGAGTTTCGGCTTCGTCCTACTGACCCACGTATTACCGCTGACTAAGAAATTTGCTGCCTGTTGAAACAAACACGTACTGAATTTGCCGTAGTAATATAATTATGCTGACGGTCAACGAATTTAAATACCCTAGAAGCAACATTGCCTACAAAACCGCCTTCAAAAACTGTCCCGAAAGTAGTTAGCAACGACGAGAGGTACGTGTATAACGAAAATAATAACTCTAATTTCAATATTCAAAAGTTGACCTTAACTCACCGGTATACGATCTTACTTTAAATGCAGGCGTCCGAGAGTTAAGACATTTTAGAATGTACGTAGGCAGCAAGCTTGTAAAAATTTATTGCTTTATTGCTGTGCAGCCGAATGTAGGCTGTAAAGCAATTGATATTAGGTCTAGTTCTGTTTGCGCTGTTTGAAAATCATAAAATTGTTTCATTTAGAACAAAGTAAAAAGGAGTCGTCGTCGATGTTATTTTTTTTATTCATAATGTATTATATTATTCATAATGAATAAATTATAAATAAAAAAAAATATTCATAATTTATTAGTATTATAAACTATAAATTTTCCAAAGATTATGTTAAGTAAAATAAAACAAAGTAGGTTAAATTAACGTTATTTAATGATTATGTCCCTTGAAACAAGTTTATTATATAATTGCCGTTTTGATGTGTATTTTTTTTCAATATTTTCTTTTTTGCATATATAATGCAAACGTACATCTACATATTTTTCAATGATCGCTTTGGTTAATTCATAAATGTGATTAAATTGCTCCTTATTGTGGGCATCCGTACGTGTGAATAACTTCACATTCATGAGCAAACGCAGCGTTTCCATTGTTAAATACTTGTTGTCATACTTTTTCTGGAGTGTTTTTCCGCCGCTTATTTTGATATGATGTCGTAAGATTTTTTCCGTTTTTTGACAAATCAAAAACACATCGTTAGATGCATAGCACAGACCTCCAACATCTTTTAAATCTACCAACTTATGAAATTCTTTCCTTTCTGTGGCAAGTAAATGGTTTTTGCAATCATCACAGCTTAATTTTTTTAATAAATGGTACTCTACAAATCCTGAAATATATCCTACTATTTGGATATTGACCTCATTTAGTTCACTTTCTAATAATTCAGCCAGATGGTTACAATTGCTGGTGTATGTTCCTTCAACTGTTTCTTGGTGCAAGCGATTCTTGAGAAATGATTTGGAAATGTTGTCTTCACTTTCATCACCATGACGCAATCCAGTACTAGAATTATTTATGTTAGCAGTTGCCTCACCGTTTAAAATAGGAATGTTTTCCAACGGTATGCAGTTGCCGCTGAATTTTTTACTTAATTCTAAGTGGGCCAACAACTTTTTGTACGCGGACTTAAACTGTCGCGTGTTTGGGTTATTATTTTGACCACCTAGACTTCTGATTTTCCCAAAAAATAATTCAACGTGGTCTTGACTGAATTTATATGTGGTCAAGAAAGTCAACTCTTTGGTTTTAATCAAAGTCGAATACAAGTGTTCTAAACTTTCGATGCATACAAGCAGTCCAATTACTCCTGTATTTGCCCGGCACTTATATAAAGGCACTTTTTTACTTTCATACACAATTCTCTTCTCTTTGTTGACAGTTGTCGTCTTTTTGTACATTACTTTAGTTGATAATCCAACTAAATATTTTTTTGCATTAGAGCATAATTCAAAAACTTTGTCCGCATTATGTTCATTAAGTGGCGTACTGTATCCAAAGTCATTCATGTTTCTGGAGTTTAGGATATCAAACAAATCATTTATCATTTTGATAAACCTGACAGTGGCATCAGAATCGGCATTTTTTTTTAAATTTAGCTGCTTATCACAAAATTCGATAGCTTTGGCGACGCTGTTGCTCAGTAACTGTGTAGCCAGCTTGACTCTCATCACTTCATTTCGGAAGTGTATATGCCTAAGAGTTAATTTGCTTGCTAAGTGCAGGCCGTTCTCTTCTTGGAGGTTGTACAAAGCTAAAATGAAATTTCATTTTATTTCTATGTCGTCCTCATCGTAGATACATTTTTGCGATTCCAGCAAATTTCTAATAAGTTTTACCATGTGGCATGGATCTAATAGTACCTTCGTGACTACCATCTGAATGTGGAAACGTAGATTTAATATTTTCAATATTATCAAAGTTACACCCGAGTGATTTCATGCAATTGATATTTGTTTTACATCCATCAAAGGTCAAAGTCATTACTTTAACTCCAATATCTTGGCATTTCTGGAGTGCTAATGATAGAAGATTAGCCTTCATTTCGCCAGTTAAGCTATGTATGAAGAAATAAGCAATTGGTAACGACCATGACTGGTCCAACGATACAACAACAAAAACATAGGCTTGAGTGGCTTTCTGATCCGAATCATCGGATCCAATTCCCATGTCCACAAGACCTTCAAATTTCCTTCCTGTGCAAGTTTTTTGTTGTCGTATAGACATTTCATCGACAACCAAGTTATACAAAAGTGGTTTAGTTGACGCTTTTGCTATATCACGCAATCTTGAAAATGCTTCTTCTGTAAATCCAGGCTCAGCATTGACATTTTTATACCATCTGAACAGTGTGTTAGGGTGAGGCAAGTTTATAGCAAATACGTCACGTATATATTTGTAATTTGTATTTCGAAGATCCGGAGGATACTTAGCGAACGGGACTTTTTTTTTGGCGGTCAATATGTCTATTACTTTAGAATTTGATTCGTTTAAAGTTGTTGTTAAACTAGAACTTAAAGACTCGTCTACGAATCTATTCTTCTTTAAATCGGTCACGATTTCTTTCAAACTCAAATTTTTCTTTATTAGTTGCTTGTTTTTCTTTTTTAAGTTTTGAATCTGTTTATTTTTTAAATCCAAAGTTTTTTGACAAATTTTGAGAGATTTTTTATAGAATGATGTTTTCGGTGTATCTAAAATAGAAGTTAGTCCTGATGATGTCGGTGATGGTGTCTTTCTAATGTTCTTGTCTGATGCGGTATTAGCTGATGGCTGTGTATTTTCATATTCTCCGGCGGTTTTCTGCAAAAATGTATAAAAGTTGTAAATAAATAAAATTTAGTAAATCTAGATTTAATTCGACAACTTATCCATTGTAATATTATAAATTCAAAAGTAACTCTTACCACTGTTACGCTTTCACTTAAACCATGAAATTTGGCATGGAGATAGATTAAATCCTCAAGATGGATATAAGCTTTTGGTGCGAAAACCGACATCCACGCGAGAGCAGCCGCGGTCAATATCAGTGCATTTACTGGGTTCGTTTTTTAAGTGTCTAATTAAGGGTAAATACTTGAAAACGTAAAACACATAACACATACAAATAAATGTCATTTTTATTAGCTTACATACCTCGAAATTTAGCTATGCTTTGAGTATGCTTGTACTGGATGTGCTCGGTAGCGTACTCACTGAACTCTCTATGTTCGTTTTTATCATTACGATTGTCGATGATGTTTGATCGATCTGAAAATAAACTGTCTTGATTAAAGTAGACAGTAAATTGACGTGCCGTTTTAAATAGAATAAATAGGCTTTGAACATACATACCTCTATATGTGGAAGAATTTGTTTATTTAATTTTCTTATTCCAGTTTTAGTGAAATACATGTCACTTTCATAAAAATGGTCGGAACAAATGACACTAGAGTCATTGAGCTTAAAAAATTCTTCGTCTCTTTCTGCTGCTACAATTTTTCGCCACTTCTCTTGTTCTATTTCATTTTTCGGAAATCTGAAATGATAGAGATAACATTTATTATATCAATTCCTGCTAATAAAAATTAATATAATTTTCCAAAAAAAAATTCTTTGTTCTTGTCAAATACTGTAAACAACTCGAACTGGACTCGGTTTAGTAGGACCACGCGCAGCTAGCTAGTGCCGTATCTTCCGCTTTTTGATTTAATCTAAGGTTCGCGCGCTAACTATCAACGTCAATTTCACTTCGGTAAATCGGTAATAAATATTGAAAAGCCACTTATAAAAATGGTAAAATGTATGTAAAATGGATACGTATGAGAAATATCTATGTCATATGTGAAATTTCAATAGTTTTATTGTTTCAATGCATAATAAACTCAACAACAATGGTTTTGTTCGCGCGCCTACTTGAACATAATTTCAATTTACACGCTAAATTACACTAAAATACGATTCTTTACACTTAGAATAACTTAAGAACTGAAAACAATATAATAGATTGACATAAAACTTACCTTCTTACGCTTTTCACACACTAAATGTCAATTTTTACACGCAGAAATGATGAGCACGTATCCGCCATATTTCATCACAGATATATTGACCGCGGGGAAAAAGGCATTCTAGAATGCGCACCGTCCTCATCGGTGCAAAAAAAATGTCATTCTGGAATGCCACGCCGTCCTTGAAAAGTTGACGAAGCAAACTTATTAGAGCCCCCACGATTACATATTTCTGGTCTGGTACATGTCAAAATTGCAATTTCTGTCAGTGGCACACAATTCCCTGTAGCTAAATGTTTGATTTTGCCATGTACAGACAACAGCATGTCAAGGTAAACACTGCGGTATCTTACGCAGTTGTAATACGGGTTAGTTTTAAACAAAATTGTATAGGCTGATGTGCTGTCGACTGTACTATTAAACGTTTGAAGGCCGCTTTGAATTGTGCTGCGGTAAGGTTATTGTTGTAACCACCTTTTGATCTTATTGACCTGAAAAACATTTCAAGGTGGTCCTAGCTAAAAAACAGTTTTTCGTTGAGTATTAAGAATATTAGTTGTTCCAAGTTTTAAGGACTTAATGTAATAGTAAGTATCGTTTAAGATAACATACATGGTTTTGATATTTCCAGGTGTTAACGGTTGTTTACAACCATAGTCCTTCAAATTTCTTGAGTTTAAAATGTCAAACAATCAGTTGACTCTTCGAATGAACTCTATTGTCAGTTCCGAATTTTTAAATTCTTCTAGCTTTAAGTTATCTTTGCAATACTCAATTGCGTTTGCCATGGACTCACTAAATATTTGGGCAGCCAGTTGGACTTTTATGATCTGGTTTTTGTAATTTATGTGAGCTCCCCTGATTTTATTAGCCAAGTGACATCCTTAATTTTCTTGAAGTGCCACAAGATGTCTTATAAAGTCAAAAATGATTTGTCACCTAAGGTGTTTCTTGTCAGTTTTAGCACATGAGATGGATCCGGGAAAATCGCCACTTTCTTCCCTTTGTGTGTGAACACTGAACCTATAAGTTCTAAGTCCAACTCACAACACAGAATTTTTTGATATCGAATTTCATTTCACAGAAAACTATTCAATGAATGTTAATATCTTTTTTTCTTGATTAATCGAATAGTTTATAATCGTCGTTTCATAACATCGAATAACAGTTCACCAAAAAAAATATTCGCAACTGTTTTGTTAAGTAGAATAACGATATATCAAACTAATGTTTCATAGAATTATTAAGTTATCGATATAACCTTTCATAAAAACTTGTTTCAATGTGTAACGGTTCCCATATATTTTTTCCTCAAATAACTTTTAATGCAAGTAAGCACATGCATGCATACGCATGCAAGTAAGAAGCCATGCGCATGCATACGCATGCAAGTTAGAAGGCATACATGCATGCATTAATGCATGCAAGTAAGCAAGCAGGCATGCATTAATGCATGCATGCAGCAAGCAAGCAGGCATGCAAACAAGCAGCATGCATTAGGATTTCCTCGTCTCCGGCGCTGCGGGAATAGCAGCCTCGTCACCCTTGCGTAACAAGGCGCAGTCACCCACCAGGCGGGTTCCTACACCTTGTTACAGCGGGCGGAGGCTACTCTCCCTCCGCGCCTCCAGCTTTTGAATTACACTCTAGTATCGGGCAGACTAGTACCACGGCGAGGAGACCACGGCGAGTCGGGATTAACGCAGTTTATTTATTAGATTTATTACATATTTATATCAGTTATGCTTTATATTGTCCATTAATAAAGTTTGCAATATAATATTAGTAACAAATTCTTTTGGAAATACGGACTTTTGTGAAGTAAAATTCGATGTTTCAAGAATTCTGCATATTGAAACTTACGTGTAAATAAAATTATGGGTAACAAAATAGAAAGCTAACGTTACTTCGATAAAAAACTTAATTTATGAAAAGAAGTAACGATGAAATAAGTTTGTAGATATTAAACATTCGACCAAATGAAATTGTGATGTAACAAGATTCTAGAATTTGTTGAATATTATTTTGAAACATCTGCGAATCGTTTTATGGGGAATGAAAATCGATGAAGAAATTTGCGATTAAGTGATGGGTTCCCGTTAGCTTCACATCCGTCGAAAGTTAAAGCAATAATGTCTATCTGACAGTAATCAATCCATGATGCACATCTTGACCAATGACGCTTTTTGTTCAGCAGAGATGTCATTTATTAGAAAGTGCCCAATTGGTAGCTTCCAGCTTCTATTAATAAGCACATACACACATACATATACACTTAAGCATAAACACCAAAGCTTCTTTTGCCAACGGTATCCTGTCGTCCTGAGCAGAGGCTGTTTCTTGCTCCAGAGCGAGGTTCATGAAACCTACATATTGAGTACCATCCCAATCCAAAGACTTGCGTATGGCCATTTCTCCAATGCATAATCCACAAAAAAATTTTTTATTTGGTTCGCTTTTGGCTAAAAGTTTCAGAGCTTCCAGAGATTCCGATGAAAAACCCGGTTCCCCATCAACAGCTTGATACCACCTCGCTAATGTCCGCGTATGAGGCAGACATGTATTTTAATGTTTTAACGCACAAAATTGTATGCTCGGGGGCTAATCAAATGCAAATTTAACGCAAATTTACGGACTTCTGGGAAGAACTTGTTTTTATGCGCTCTCAAAAAGTCTAAGTTGTTTTGGTTTAAGGTTGCTAGTAGATCCGCTGACTCTTGATTAATGAATCTTTTGCTTTTTAAATCTTTAATAATAGCTGCTAATTCAGTGTTTTTCTTTTGAAGTCGTCGGCTTTTAGATCTCAATGCTTCAATTTTTTTTCAACGTGATTCTGCTACAAGCTTCTGTCGGTTTAATTGCAACGCGAGTTTAAATTTTCTTGGTGACGTTATCGGACCTTCGATACACGGCACTGATTTATTTCTGCTTTTAGCACAATTAATCTGAAAAGATGTATCATAGATAAATAAATACATTTTATTTCAAACCAACGGCTCGACCCAGCTTCACACGGACATTTATTATTTTAATTAGATTATAATTTGTAACTTTGTAAAAGCGTTTGAGCATTCTGACGTAATAAAACAAAGGCCAAATAATGGGAAAAGATAAAGAAGACGTAACTAGCACTTACTGATTTCGTTGTCACGCTGGGCTGTTGTTCATGCGTGTCAGGTTGGACATGGACATGATGGATTTAGTAGTTGACGGCTCTATTCGAACTTCATGACGTACAGAGACGTTCTGAAGGAATGCATTTTTATTCACATGAAATATTCAAACAATGTTATATGTGTATTAGGTAGGTAATGGATAGGTAGGTATTTTTTAATAACGTTGAAACCATAATTACATCCGTATTTGAATCTTTCATACCGCTCAGGATGCGATATCACGTCATTGAATCTAAAATCTTTATTTTTATGCTAGAATCATATCATGAAATATGTGTACGTACGGGGTAAAAAATATTTAGTCGATCTTGACAGTCAACGTCCATGGACGAACCATCTTTGAGACCAACTTGGGATACTGGGACATTCTGTAATAAAAAACAACTGTAAATACATCATTATTTCCAAATATCATACAAAATCATTATTTTAATTATAATTAACTGCCAACTTACATGTAAGAACCACGTTGGAATAGAAAACTTTTCTATGTAAGTTAATTTTTGTTTTTCGAAAACGATGTTGTTCAAAATGTTTCGAACAAAGACGCGAATACTTGTGTGGTATCCAATTCTTTTTCCCAGTTCCAGCTATCCTTTTTTTACACTTTACATCGTACGTCGGAAATCTAGAAATATCAAAGTGCTTTGAAATTCCCCGAAATATAAGGTAATGTTTAGGGATATTTAGTCTAGTTGTAGGCAACCCGAAATCGAATTAGAAACCGACTGTTTTAATGGGCATTGGTGTAAAGCTGGCTTCTATCGTAGATTTATGCTACGCAATTTGACCGGTTTGCTTGTCAAATGTTTCGAGGTTACTTCAGAAATGATTTTCAAATATTTTCGAATTTATTAAGTTTTTATATGATACTAGCGGTCCCCCGCGACTTCGTCCGCGCGTTTTGAGTTTGCTCCCTCCCCTCCCGTCGCAGCGTCATGTTTTATATTGTAAAACCTTTCTCGATAAATAAGCTATCCAACACAGAAATATTTTTTCAAATCGGTCCAGCAGTTCCTGAGATAAGCGCGTTCAAACAAACAAACTCTTCAGCTTTATAATGTAACTAACGGTCCCCCGCGACTTCGTCCGCGCGTTTTGAGTTTGCTCCCTCCCCTCCCGTTGCAGCGTCATGTTTTATATCCTAAAGCCTTTCTCGATAAATAAGCTATCCAACACAGAATTTTTTTTTCAAATCGGTCCAGCAGTTCCTGAGATAAGCGCGTTCAAACAAACAAACTCCTCAGCTTTATAATATATTAGCGGAAGCGCACGTTGTACTTAAGCTGCGAACATTATTTTGGTGCGGAGTTATGTTAAAACTGTGATAGCTCCTAAGATATTTATTGAAATCAAATGATATAAAGGACAACTTGGTTCTAAATGAAATGCTCGTGATGATGAATGTATTTATTTTGATAAGAATAAATACCTGTGTGTATAATACACCTCTAAAAATAATGCATTATTTTTTTAAAAATTTATTAACATAAAAAAGGTTGTAGTAAGTCAACCATAAAAGATAGACATATGCTGTCGCGGACTTTATTATAGAACTCTTAATGCTGAACAATCCTGTCATACATGATTTTTGTGTAACTTAAGCGGTTTCCGCAGCGTATGCAGCGGAAGCTCTCAAAAGGAATATCTTTCTCCCGTTTTCGCAACATTTTTCGTTGCTGCTGTGGTCTTATGAGTCATATCTTTATGTTATCCCTTAAATGCATGATAAAAGCTTTTTACCTAAAAAAAATATACTAAGTCACATGAAGGTGTAACTAAACTCGGAAAAATAATAAAAAAAATCTATATCAGTTGGAACATTTATTTTTTTATAAAAATAGTTGTGTATCGATTTCGATACACTATGCATTATGTTTACAAAATAATCGTAATTTTATAAAGTTGAAGTATTGTGAAAATGGTTGAAACAATCTTTTGATTTCTTACAACAAAAGTGAATATTGCACTTAGAACATTTAATTATACTTAATAAATTACACGACGGCATCATACATCGACCACGTGTTTCTGTTCTCACGATGTTATGATCCATTTGGTCAAGTCTAACTTCAAGGGGTGGCAAAACTTGGCAAGGTTTCCCTTTTCGCATTTTGGGTGGGGGTTGATCTTCCCTTATTGCACTGGTGCTTGGGCGCCCTCTGGTGTTAGCAGGAGTATATTTGCAAAGAGTTTCGGCCAACTCTGATCGAAAGTCTGCAAGGGTCATGGTATTTTTGTGGTTTCCTTTTCTTTCTTCTACTTTTTTATATAAAACCCATGAATTTATTACAGTCAAATCTAGCAGATGATAAAAGATCCTCATATACCACTTTCTGCTCTTCATTCTTATCCTGTATCTTCCTAAAAAGGAATCCATTAGGTCAACACCACCCATGTGCATGTTATACTCCTTGATTAATTTCGGGCATGTGATAGGAATCCTCTTTTTTCTTTTTTATCGAATCGTTCAATATTCTCCACGGGACATGCTCCAACGTATGTTGAAGCTAAGATGACTTGCTTGTTGTCCTTCCAACTTACTGTTGTTATGTCAG
This sequence comes from Pyrausta purpuralis, assembly GCA_963924145.1. NCBI lineage: Eukaryota > Metazoa > Arthropoda > Insecta > Lepidoptera > Crambidae > Pyrausta > Pyrausta purpuralis. Next base: position 23,846,445 of record OZ001652.1, on the reverse strand, counting down.
TGCCTTCAACATTTGTAACATATTCTTCATAAGACCCTCTTGGAATTGAACTCTTCATAACATCTTGCTTGGTTGGCAACTTGCAAGATTTTCCCAGTCGGTTTCTTTGAATGGTGCCTAGGGAATGTATACCTTGTTTGGCTAGTGTATACATCAATGGCAAAGATGTGTAGAAATTGTCGAAGTAGACAATATGATTTCTCAGCCTGGGCACCACACTCAGCAAATTCATAACAGTTTGTCCTACAACTCCCAGGTTATGTTCGTTTGACAATCCTTCATTAGCTTTTTTTCCAGAGTAGATTATGAATCTATAAGCAAAACCGCCCAAATTGCATAGAACAAACAATTTGAAACCCCATTTATGGGGTTTATTGGGGAGATATTGTTTTAGAAAATGTCCAACTTTGGTGGCGCACATCTGTTCATCTATGGATAGTCGCTGCTCGATGGTCACGCTGGAGAACTTTTCATTTAAATGGTTAATTATGGGACGTAATTTATGAAGCCTGACATGCTGCGCGTGGTCTACTGGTAGATGATCATCATTATTATTGAAGTGCAGTAACTTTCGCATTTTTTCAAATTTATTTACAGGCATTGCCTCTTTGATGGGAGTAAAGCCAAATTTATTGGAACAATACGACCTTGTACTCGGATAATGGTAAACAGACATGAATATTAGAATACCAAAATATTTGCGAAGTTCACCCACTGTGAATAATTCAGGTCTGTCAGGTTGTTTCTGGACAGCATATCGAGTTGATTCAGTAACAATGTTTTCCATAAACGAATTTGTGAAAAAGTAGGTAAAAAACTGGTAAGGACTTTGCAGTTCCATTATAGATGAAGGTAACTCTTCAGACCCACCAAATTTGATATTATTCTCATCATATGGAAAAGACTGCTTTCTCCACAGTAAATGCCTCAAATTCATGAGAGATTCAGTCGGTTGTGCTTCCACATGCTCCATTGACTGTTCGTCTTGCACAGGCTGCTCATCCTGAACCAATGGAGGGTCCGGAAAATCTTCTGAATTGCCCTGTCCCGTAACAACCTCTTCATCATCTTCTAATTCAGCTGCTAATTCTTCTCGAGATGGAAAGTAAGGAATATCTTCCCCATCTGACTCTAAATCGTCTTCCGATATTTCACCATTCTCCAACCTCATAAGCATCTCCTCTATTTGCCGCTCTAAAAAGAAAAAAAGCATTCAGCCATACCCAAAAGCGAGTAAAAGCAAAACCAAAACCGTTATGAACAAACATTTGAATTGGGTTTAGGCGGCAATCAAACGCATACTGTATCGTTTTCGATACAAACATAAAATGCGATGTTTACTCACGTAAACACATGTAAGTCGTGAATATTCAAACGTTTTCAAGTTAATGAAAGACTTACCATCCATTTTGTGATTTTTATTGGTAAAAATCCGAATTATTTCGTTTTAAACACCTCGTTTTAAAATCCAAATTTTGAGACTACGCGCACTCGTTGACGTCCTCGGCATAGACAATGAAATTATCCTACAGAAATGACATTGACACCTGACACTTATAATTTTCTTGAGGGCAATGAGGCAAAGAAATGTTTAAACATACAGCCTACGCAGTACTTCAATTAAAAAACCGATAAAATCGATTAGAATGCTTTGTATCGATATCGATACAAGATGCATTTAAGGGATAAATAGCCTAAAGCCTTCCTCGATAAATGGACTATCCAACGTAAAAAAAAAATTTCAAATCGGGCCAGTAGTTTTTGAGATTAGCGCGTTCAAACAAACAAACAAACAAACTCTTCAGCTTTATAATATTAGTATAGATTACTAACTCCATAACTCAGTTACTTGATTTCTGTGTCATAAGAGAAAGAAATATGAGCTTAAAATACAAAAAAACGGTTTAGTTTAACTTGTATATACTATTATGGGTTCACTACTCTATTTTGAGACACGTCTCGTCGAATAACAATAGATCGATGACATTACGTCGAATGTATAATAAGTCGAACGTTAAATTAATCGACTACTCAACATTTCGATGAACGTTTGATTGATGCTACTCTTCCTCAGGCAAGGCAAATGTAAGCTGCTAAATATGGCAATGGCACTTTTGGCAATTTCGTTTACTGTTGCTTTTGCAGCCAAGTATTCCAACCATTTTTTAAGCTTTGCACAAACACTATACATCCGTTGGCATGTAAAGTATCTAATAAAATTTTATCAATTAATTCACAAAACCATTAAGGGCTGATTTTTCAATAGTCAGATAAGAAATATTCGTCGAACAAAATACAATATGGCTTATTTGAAATGTCACATAATTGTCAGCAATCATACGTAACTGTCATTTTTTTTAAATCAGTCGCTTTATAATTTATCAGTCTGATAAGTTTTATCCATAAAATTATTATCCCTTTGGAATAGAACGACAAAAGCGAGATGTTACTAGCAGCAAACTGTGTGATAAAAAGAGATGGGTAGCAGAACCATTTTTGTCAGATGTCAAATAGTTGACCGCCCCGCGGAAGCTCGCTGAAAATTACGTGCATTTGATTTTTTATATTTAAAAGTGAAATTGTGTATATTTTGGAGAAATAATGCGTCTGAAACATGGTGACTTGATCGGTGTTTTTTAATATACTACCGAGCAGTGGCGGCTGGTGGGTTATCGAACTGGTGGTGCACTTTCATGAAATATTACAATTAGAAAATTCAACAAAACAAAAAATGTCATAATATTATGTTTATTTTTTATAAATTAAATCAATGCGACGACATTTTTAACCGACTTCAAAAAAGGAGGAGGTTATCAATCCGACTGTATGTTTTTTTTTATCATTATTTTTTTTTGTATGTATGTTACCTCATATCTCAGTCGTTTGTCAACCGAATCGAAAAAATTTTTCGCCTACTTAGAGGGTGTACCTTCTAGTTGGTCCCATTTTTTTCTTTTTGGGATCTGATGATGGGATCTTGGTGTAATCGAGGGAAACCCTCAAATTTTAAAGGCACTTATAGTGTTTCTTTACTAGAATCTTAATGTTGACGTGTTGTTACGTCTGATAGTCAATATTTTGTGGGACTGAGCTGATGGTGGAACTCCTTAACGCTTAGGAGTTCAGTAATTATAATGACGGAACTTATGAAAGGTAATTTGTAGCTTTTTAAAAAATAGAATCATAAGGTGCAACTCCCCCCCCCCCCCCCCCCCCCTCTTATGTAATCACTGAAAATGAAGAAATAAAATAAACTTTAAAAAAAGTAAAAACCGACTTCAAAACCAAAATGCACTAAAAAGTATTAAATAAACTCTTCACCATTAAAAGGAAAGGAATCCGTTTTAGGCAAACAATTTCTTTTTGGAGTCGGTGCCATCACTTTGACCATCAAGCATCAACTATCACAGCACCGACTGTCGACCGTGCCTAACACACACAAACTCATTACGAAATTTGCGAATTTGCGAAAGGGAAAAAAACCTTTCAGTTACAATGTAAAAAAGCCTTTCTCTCAAGCCAACAAGAAGAGGCAAAAAATCATGTGATTTCGGTTCCATCAACTTACCAACGTAGTATGCGCGTCGTACGTGGGGGCACGGCAAGATCCACGCACCAAACAGGAGGCTAGATCGCTTTCTGTTTCCTCGTTCAGCCGTGCTTCTAATTTTAACTCGGCTACAAACTGAAATTAATTTTGAATCTGGGGTGTGGTTTTTAACAAAGCGAAACGTGGCGAATTTCTTTTACTTTTTTTTTGGTTAGGTGTGGGTTACAGAGCGGGTCTACTTATTTGACAGATGACAGATTTCTAGGGTGGGAACGCACGCCCACGCGACCGGTACGAGACCGGTGAGATGAGGGCGCTGCAAGCGCAGCTAGTACCTACCGTACATATGCAATTTATTAAAAATCTTATAATTTGAATGTAAAATGATAATGAATGATTTATTTATCGTATTTAATTATAATAATGTAATCTTATTTTTTTTGGGTTTTGTTGTTGTTTTTTTTTCTTTTCAAGTGTGTGTTTACACCCAGTGCCCAACAGGGTTCCCGCTGAAAATCAGTGTCGTGGCATGCTAACCATCTGCTGTCTCGATATATACTGAGCGGGGACCTTTTTGGCACACCTGGGCGCTTTGTTTTTGTTTTTTTTTGTATTAATTTAATTTTACTTGTTTTTAATTTATATAATGTAATTTATTTATGTTTTTAATTTATATAATGTAATTAATTTATATAATGTAATTTTATTTGTGTGTCAAATAAATAAAAATTCATTCATTCATTCATTACATTTTGTAGGTGTACTTGTGATGAATCATGTTTTTTATTTTTTCACTCAAATGCGTCAAATCCTTGATACCTGTTTCTGTCCAAATCGATTCTCCGCCAAAAATAATGCAAGGAAAATAAAATTATTTCTATTATACATCTCACTTTTAAAACTTCGCGTAAATGCTTTATTTTTCGATTTGCACTCTTAAATTTAAAAAGAGCCGTGGCGGTCTGGCCAATTATATGTTCACTTTATTTTGAAAAGTTCTGTTATTTTCTTTAATATAGTCAATGTGTATGCTCATTTTCAACTATACTGGTACCTTGTCTGATAACGAGATGTCAATCATGGCTGCCGCGTCGCCTCGCGCCCATGCCGGCCGGCCAATTTGTCAAACATCGGGTGCTCTCGGCAATCCTCGGATCGCACGTGCGGCGCTCGAAAACCCACTCATTACTCGGTACATTTCTATGAACTATCTTTTGTTTCACGCGTCAGGCGTATTATTTCGTATCGCCTACAAGTTGTATTAGCAGTCCTCGTGCACTCGCCGAAGCGCACGAGAAATGGTCTTTACAGGAAAATAAGTCTTAATAGTTTAGTAAAGCGCTCAAACTGTTTCACCATAATGGAGATTTAATTTTGTATACGTTTTTGTATGTTATAAATTAACTATTAAAGTGGTAATTTGAAAATAAAGACGAAGTACTTAATATTTTGTAATTTTTAAATCTTATGAATTGGTGGTTCAGCGCACGAGCGCACTTAAGGTACAGCCGCCACTGCTACCGAGCTAAAGTGTGAACTCAATTTTAAAATTAGGCCAACGACTATTATAATGTACCTACATACATACTTTAGAAAATATATTAAGAAAGCTACTCTATTAAGACTCTGTTCCGAATATGATGTCTGATGTGATAGATGTCAATCCATTGACATCCATTAATCAGACGGTGCCATATTTGTGTACTCTTTTAGTTCGCGAGGCGTCATCTACTTCTAAATACAATATTAACACACACTTAAGCATAAATATCAAATCGCGCGAGCCCCCGCGCCCGCACCTGCGCCCGTTCAGTTTGCGGCCTTAATACGACTCCTACAAGAGAAAATAGAAAAGATGCTATGTTTTGTCCTTATCACCGACGGAGCATTTTTTCATGGTCGGGTTATAGGCACACTTCAAGTAAGCAAAACAAACATGAAAGTTTTCAAGAGTACCAAACAATTTAGGCCGATTTGTTCAATGGTCAGATAAAACCATAAAATTAATATTCCTATCGGAATAGAAGGACAAGTACAAGCTGTCAAACGAAACCGATTTAAGATTTCAGTAACTCACATAAGTAAGTAACATTTGTAGCTTTAAATGAGATAACCTTTCGATTAGGTGATTTATAACAATGTTCCTAAGTTAAATATAGTAGTTTACTGCATGATAAACAGTCGACACAAAATATTAAACATGTAGCTCTAGTGTAAAACTAAATGTTATTTCATTAGACAAAATATTCGTCGATATACATTCCATGTGTTATTCTGTATTTATATTTTACGTAAATTAACGTTTATAGAATAGAATAATCAAACTGCATACTTTAAATTTGAAGCGCATTGGTATATATAAGTCTTATATTAAGAGGCTTCGATTTGGACTAATCTACCTGTTAAATGATTATTTGTTGGGGTTATGCCGCTGTCTAATAATAAAAATCAATCACCGATCAAGTCACCATGTTTCAGACGCATTATTTCTCCAAAATACACACAATTTCACTTTTAAATAAAAAAAATCAAATGCACGTAATTTTCAGCGAGCTTCTGCGAGGCGGTCAACTGTTTGACATCTGACAAAAATGGTTCTGCTACCCATCTCTTTTTAGCACACAGTTTGCTGCTAGTGACTTCGCGCTTTTGTCGTTCTATTCCATAGGGATAATAATTTTATGCCCCAAACGCGTACACGTTCTCCGTTCCGTCGCGGGTAATAAAGCCTAGTTTACACGATGATAAAAGAGCTTCTTAATACAATATCATTGTAAAAGAGCTTTCTGACAAAAAGTCACGTCCACCTATTTCCTTCAAAATATAAAGAAGAATACCATTCCAAAATTCAAATTTCAATCACTGTCACCAATTTTGTTTCGTTGTCACAAAAATGCGGCAACAAAATCAACACCGTCAAATCAAAACAATAATGTAAGTCTATTTAAAAGAAATCAAAATTTAAAAATTTGTGATAATAGCAGTATTTAAATTTATAAGTTGTGTGTGATCGTTTACAATGTTCGCGTCCGCGCCGGCGCGATACTGCATCTCCGCTTCGAGACAACACGTCTTGCCCATAAACAACTTGGCGAAAGCTTTTACTGGATACAGTGAGTTTACTAATATATTTTGCATGTATACTCTGTCTTTATTTTTACCCCCACAAGGCATCTAAAGCGCTGAAGTAGAATCTACTCTGTTCGCTTTGTTTGCATATCAAGAAACCTTGGCTTTAACCTTTGGAAAAGGGTCTGAAATGCTTCTGAATTTGTACAAAATTGTCGTCCTTATAAAGTGATATTTATAGCTTGCTTATGTGTTGCTTAAGGTCCATTTTATTAAAAGATAGGCTACGTACGTCTATATCGACGCTAGATTATATGCCTAATTATGTTCTCACTCCCACACAGAATCCGCTCCCAATCTATGTACTTCATATTATTGTTATAAATTCAGTGTTTCTCGTTTTGGTCAAAGAAGGATCGTTTAGTTTATAAGAATGACTAGCGGTCCCACGCGATTTCGTTCGCAAGTATAAAGTGTGCTACCTACCCTCCCGTTGCAGCGTGATGTTTTATAGCCTAGCCTAGCTCAATAAATAAGCTATCCAACATAGTTTTTCTAATTGGTTCAGTAGTTCCTGATTAGCGCGTTCAAACAAACATACAAACTCTTCAGCTTTATTAGTATAGATATGAAGTACTATATGACGACCTCCGTGGCATAGTGGCAAAGCACGCTGGTTTTAAGGCGTCGCCGCTCCTAGGTCCCGGGTCCTAGGTTTCGGTCGGGTCAATATAGAAATCATTGTTTTCTGTATTGTCTCGGGTCTGGGTGGTACCACCGTTCTCTGATTTCCATAACACAAGTGCATTAGCTACTTACCTTGGGACCAGAGCAATTATGTGGTTGGTGTCCAATATTACTTTACTTTACTTTAATTAGTAGCTAAATTAAAATAAATGCGGCAATAGTGATGTCATAAATGTCACAGTTTTCCGGTCGTCCTATAAATGACATTGATATGTTGTTTCTTTCTACTTACCATGTCAATATCTCACAGGTCACAGAAACAAGCATGACAAAGTGTCATGCTGCAAAGATCTAGACCAGACTAATGGCAAGCGTGTGGAGCCGTGGCCCAAGAATGACCCTCCTCCGCCCGCGTGGCGCTGTCAGTGCCCCACGGAGCCCCAACCCCCCAACTACGACCCCTACAGGATCAAGGTTCCCGATATTGTCGTTCCGCCCCTACCCCCTAGCAATGCAAAGGTAAATTTCTGTTTATTTTGCTTTACTTAGGCTCGATTTTACCAACGTCACATAAGAAATATTCGTCGAATATGATACATAACGCCTAATTCGAAAACATTACCTATTTCTCTGCAATCATTTATGTAAATGTAATTAAAAAATCAGTCGTTTGGTACTTATTCATTCGGATAAGTTATATCTGACGTTGGTAAAATCTGCTCTTAATTGTCTCATCGGGTAATGAAAGAAGACCCCTGGATGTCTACGATGTAACCGTACGCTCTTAATTTTTAACCCCCCGACGCAAAAAGAGAGTGTTAAGTTAAAAGAGTTAAAGTTAGTTAAAGTTAGTTTAAGTGTTAAGTTTTATTATAGTATGGTAGTGATATCGTAGCTCCGTATGATAAACCGATTTTTGTGTTCATAAAAATCTATTTAGCCGTTTTTTTATTTGCGATGGTTTTTTGTTATTTTACATTTAATGTAATCATTATTTGTTGTTATTATCGACACGACCTTGCGAAAAGGTAACAGTAGATTTTTTGTCTCTGCAGCTGGGTTTAACACGAGTGCTACTGGTTTTCATACTTCTATAATCGGCTGGGCAAATCTGAGGGTCTTCTTTTATAGCGTAAACTGTATACTGTAGACTTGATATGTATGTAATAATATGCATTGTGGCAAAATACTGGTCAGGATCGTTAAAATTCGTCGTTAGACTACGTCGATATTTTACATTATTAGTAGAATCAGGCGTTACTTTGCGGAAATGCATTAAGTTCAATTTTACAAAAATATTTTGCTTTAAATTTCCGACGCTAAGCGACACCGGCGGCGCAGTCGCCCAACTGAACTATAACCGCTTTGAGTATTAGTTGAGGCAAATGCAGGTTGCGGGATGCACCACCCTCCCTCACACAATTCGCATGCGCACAGCTCGTTCAACAATGCGCTTACATTGTTGAACTTTTAAAAATATATTCAAATCTACAAAGTAGGTATTAATTATAATCTTCAACCACCAACGGATTAATAGGTTACAAATATCCATTACTACCATTATGTCACCTTCTTAGTGGAGGAAACTTTGAAATATATTTTCAAATCTACATAGTTGGTATTAATAAAAACCGTCAACCACCAACGGATTAATCAGTTAAAATACTATTACGTCACCTTATTAGTGGAGGGAAAGTATAAAAGGCCTGTTCGGTCGGTGACTTGGTTTAGTCGTCCCCGCTCTATCGAGGTGACAACATGTCCTGAGGATACTACATGTAGTGGAAAAATGCGTCGCCGTACTTTGAACGTTGGTGTTGGGTATTAACAATTGCAATGGCTGTGCCGCATGCGTTTTGAGGGCGGGCGGGTGCAACCTGCATTTGCCTGACCTAATACTATAAGCGGTTACGGTTCGTGTGGTTGGGAGCCTGCGTCGGCGTCGCTTGGAGGAGATTTAAAGCGAAATAATTTGTCAAAATTCAACTTCGTTATTTCACACTTGTTAGTAATATAGGTCTGCGTGATTGATGGATACTTTTTTTAACGACGCAAATAAAAAGTTACTGTATTCCTTAGCACTATTTGTTATAAGAGATCTGTATGTTTTGTGTGTTTGCTGTAAAACGAAATGGTTTATCATTCCCGCAGCGCTTTTCAGGATATGCATTTTTATTACTTGTTTTACTTAAACCTATTTTAAAACTCATACTACTTAGTATGTAAATAAAATATGTTGATTTTGTTTTTGTTGTTTCTGAAGCCTGACTTGACTAGACCCCACAAACAGCGACTTTTAGCATCCAAGCAGTCGTTTTGGAAACGCGCTAAAGCATCGCGACGCCAGCAATGAACATACGAGGGTCAAACTGAAAGTTCTTAGAACTGGCCACTTATAAACAATATAATAAAAAAAATATTCTAAAATTTGAAAATAGAACTCTTTGCCAATATTACTGAGTATATATTTCATTCATTTGTCATTTGTTTTACGATTTGGCGGCAAATTGAAAATTGTCTGTGTCACGTCAACATGAATTTAACACGAGAAAATTTTCGTGCAATGATTTTTTATGACTTTCGATGTCATTTAAGTCAACAAGAAAGTTATGATAGACTACGATTGGCCTTTCACGATGAAGCCCCATCTCGTGCGACTGTTTACAACTGGTTTAATGAGTTTAAACGTGGTCGCACTAATCTCACTGATGATTGTACGTGAGGGACGGCCTTCTACGGCGACGACTGAAAATAACATCTGTGTTGTGCGGCGTATGATAGAGACTGACAAAAGAGTGACCTATCAGCAGATTCGGACAAGCTTAGGCATCGGTATGAGTCAAGTGCACAAAATCCTCCACGAACATTTAGCGGTCAGGAAGCTTTGCGCCCGGTGGATACCTCATAATTTGACTAAGGCTCAAAAACTCCATCGTGTGGATTGGTGCCGTAAAATGATTGAAAGATTTAACGGAGGTGACTCAAATGCTGTGTTCGACATACTAACAGGTGACGAAAGCTGGATTTACTGTTATGATCCTAAAACCAAAAGACAATCTGCTCAGTGGGTGTTTCCTTTCGAGGAGTTGCCAACTAAAGTGAAGAGAGATCGAAGTGCGGGAAAAAAATGGTGGCCTCGTTCTTTGGAAGGATAGGTCATTTCGCAACAATTGTGTTAGAGGATCAAAAACAAGTTTCTGCAGAATGGTACACTACCAATTGTTTGCCACTTGTCTTGGAAAAAGTTCGAGAGAAACGACCTCGCAGTAGGATCCTCCTTCACCACGACAACGCCTCGTCGCACACCGCCAAGCGAACGATCGACTATTTGGCGACATCAAACGTTGAATTACTGGGTCACCCGCCGTATAGCCCCGACCTCGCGCCTTGTGATTTTTATTTATTTCCAAAAATTAAAGAAAAACTTAAAGGAAAGCGGTTTATGAATGCTGAAGAAGCGGTGGCTGCGTATCGCGATGCCATTGAAGAGACCCCTAAGGACGAGTGGGCAAAGTGCTTTTCCCAGTGGTTCCATCGCATGCAGCGGTGTATTGACGTCAATGGACAATATTTTGAAAAGATATAATAAAACTAATAACTGGCTAATGTAATCAGTTTTTGATTTTCTAAGAACTTTCAGTTTGACCCTCGTAAATTAGTATCAATCCTGTCGCATCAATACTGATACAGTCGTAAACGGCCAGCTTCTGCATTGCTGCTAAAAGTCGCAATAAGCTAAGGGTCGTAGTTTTTTTTTGTTTTAACTACGTTTGGGGTAAAGTGCTCGCATTACAATAATGACTCTTGCTCTTAGAACCATGTAGATTTTATTACAAACCTTGCGATACGTGTTCCTAGTGCGTTTGACGAAATCAGAGCCCCCACGTCGTGGACATTAAATATCTAATGAAACCCAGCTTGTGCTTTCTTCATCAGCCGATCGTACTCACCTTCCCTGGGCGCCACGACCCGAGGTGGGGGCACGGGCACACCCCACCGCACACACAACAACAACAACAACAACCCCAGGGGCAGAGCGAAGCAAACGCGGCGGCAGAGGCCGAAGAAGAAAACGAAACCTTTTTCGGAATCCTCAAAAAATGGATCGGAGGCAAGAGCAAAGACGAAAACAAAGGCCCCAGCGAACAAGCGATGACTCAGCTCCAATTGGACTATATACGCAACTAAACACCGGTAAGGACGGATACCGAGTAACTGATTCGTCAGACGCACTTAAACACCCCCTCAAAGTCCAGCTCTCACTGTGATTTTTCGACAGGAATTACCGAACGAAGACGGTCGAGAGCTGTTCCAAAATACACAGTACCACGTGGGCGGGACGCGTCCTGGGTCAGTCCAGGACTTGTTCTACAATTCCCATATCGTGCACCCGGATTATTGGAAACCGAAGCCTGAGCAGAAGTTGCACGAGAACGAGAATGAAGCGATGCCCAGGCTGGGCTACCATGGAAGGAGCAAGTATAAATACGCCTTCCACGAACCCTGGAAGCCCCTGGACCGGATGACTCTTCTAGAGGAGGCTGAAAATGAGGAAATGGGTCTGACTGATAAACAGCTGGCTATCGAAAAAAGTGACAAGCAACTCCAATGAGGGCTCTGATTTCTGATAATCTGAAAATCGAATGCCAAAGTAATTTGTCGATGTCGCCTGGTATTTAATAAATCTGTTACATAATTACTTACCGTCATCATTTGGTAGATAGATTTAATACTTGATCACAAACAGGTTGCCTATAATGTTTCATAACAGTTGTAGGAATTACTACTAAACACATTTTATCCAAGACAATTACTTAAGACACATAGAACAATTTAGGTGTGTACTTTCAAATACCCGAGTCACAGTTGTTTCATTGCACAAAGTAAAGGTTCTTTGACGTAAACATCATCAAAGAGTAGAACTCTAACAAAATCTGACCTAAGTAACGCTTTGACCAAAGACGCAGCGTAGGACGTCCACCTACAAGATGATCAGACGATCTTGTAAAGATCGCAGAATAACGCTGGATTCAGACCGCTTGTTAATTGGTCGTTTTGGAAAGCCGTGGGGAGGGGTCGTATGTTCAGCAGTGGGCGTCCTTTGACTGGTAATGATGATGATGATGATGACATAAGGTGCCACTTAAGGAAAAGGATACCTTGGGGAAAAGACATTATTGTAGTGTTCACCATGATCGTCACATGCCAAACAAAGGATAGAAACCTTTCGTTTCATGACAAGGCAGGTTGTTGACTCTTCCAGGCTATGTTAGACTGTACGAAGACCAAAGGTCCGTGTTCCCTTCGGCCGGTGCCGCCCGCCCCGCCGTGCCCGCCGCCGCCGCCGAAACCTTTCCCTTGGATGTACGTGGTGGCGCTCACTTCGTTCTTCGGACTCATGGGATTGGTGAGTTAACTAAGCTTTTGTTAACCAATAGCTAACGAAGCTGAACTTTGAATAGTTTGACTATTAATAGTTGACCTCAATAATATACACTAATGCACTTGTGTTATGGGAATCGGAATCAACTGTGGCACCAAAACACCAAGACCCGAGACAATAAAGAAAATTATGATTTTTACCTTGACTCGGCTGGAAATCGAACCCGGGACCTCGGGCAACGCCTTGAAACCCAGCGTGCTAACAATATCGATAAGTTTTAAACCAAATTGGAGTAATCGATACTATGACGTTTGCTCAACTACCAACACCCGTCTCGCCTCCCCTCGCGCACCTGTGCCCGGCTGGCGAAGTCTCAATAAAGCGGTTTACTTCCCCTAACGAACTACAAAGAAGTGATTTTGACACTCAGCTGAGGTTGAGTGCACAGATAAAGTAAGAGTATGGTTGAGAGCGTTACACTCGCCTTCCGCGGCAGGCAGAATGTACCTATCTGTGTAGTCTCTTCTTTGTATAACCTGGTACACTTTCCTCTTCCGATGTTCTCCATTCCTATTTTTTTATATTAATCCAGTGTCCAGAAAAACTGGGTCTTTTAACACTGGTCTTTTATTTAAACAACACCTTACATACCTTTTACGCTTCTCTAAAGTGAAGCTTTTATTTCAGTGAAACAAGGTTCACACTAACAATGTTGTATTTTGCTTCCAGATTTACCGATTCTACATATGGAAGGAAGAGCGAGACAGGCATAGCGAAAATGTCCCTATTTGTAAGTACTCACTTGGCACTATTCACACTATGCTTAGTTGCATACCTACATGTTCTGATTCTCTTGTCGCGTTTTCTTTTTTATTTTTTTATTTTTGTGCACTATGAATACGTTTGAGAACTTATATTAAAATACTGAGGATTTAAATGTCAATAAAAACAAAGTGAATTCCCTACAATTCAGTTACTTTGAAATGATTCGTCGTTTGTACCCTACAAGTAACATACATAACTGCAAAATTTAGCTTGCTACACTTTCTGACACACACGCTTACCCCCAGCGAATGTACAATGTCTTAGTATTAGGATAAGTTTGCCTGAATTACATGTAAATCGAATTGTTTTTTTTTTGTTTATGTATCTGCCTATACCTAAAATACTTATCGTTGTTTCTATATTCTCTTAAAGACTTAACTGTACTTATACTAGTCTAGATACAATACATATAAACATGTTCTACTAGTATATTATAAAGGATCTTTTGAATTTAGGAGGTAGAGACCTGGTGTCTTGTATTACAGATTGTCTCAATCCATATCAAGCACCAGTTTTCACAAAAGTTCATCCGTAACACCATTCATATAACCTAACTGTACAAATTATATAAAACTTTTTGTGAAGAAATAAATTTTTATTTATTAATATTGACAAGACAAGACACATGGAGGGATGAGAGACTGATTTTTACTTTTGTCTAAATATCGAAGTGGCCTCAACTATAGGAATAGGCATTAGCCCTGTGGGCGTAGTGTCGAGCGAGGCTTACTCTACCAAATGCATCGAGTGCGTTAACGTGAATTTATATAGGATTGAAGCAGCGCCATCTAGTGGCTACCGGGTACATTAAAACAAATGTGCTCGATGCGTTTGATCGAGTAAGTCTCGCTCCGACTCGCACTGCGGCCTCTGATAGCTAAGAACGCAGGGTTCCAATTACCCTGTAGAGCATTTTATAATCTTTGGTGTAATTGCGGTCGATTAATTGTTAATGTTAATGTAACCCTTTCGTTCAGGGCGTCCCCGCCGCAAAATTAAGCGGCCATACCACGACAAAGACTTGCCGGCGTGCGTGCAGTACCTGATAGTCGGCACGGGGGCCGCCGGCTGGGCCGCCTACCGGGCCATCATGGAACACGACAAAACTGCTAAGGTAATCTCGCCCTTGATAACACAACGTCTTCCTGGTCGTATCTGACCACAGTGGTCAATGTCAACTGAGATTACTCATCAGTGCGGATCATTGTTTATACTACCTGGTTATCGTGAGAGTGGACCTGTCACTGTCACTGCGCGGTGAGAAAAGTAAGCAAAAATGAACTTTATTGACATGAAAAGGACGGAACCGGGAGGAATTAAGACATGTTTCACAGGTCTTATGATATCCATATGCTGTTGCAGACTTTATTGTAAACTTTTAAAGTGGATCAATCCCGCATACATGATTTTTATGTATCTTAAATCGGTTATCGGTTTACGCTGCGTACGCAACGGAGGCTCTCAAAATAAATATTTTTTACCTGTTTTTGCAACACTTCATCGTTGCTCTGCCCTTAAGTCGTATCCTCAAGCCTTCCGCAACAAATAAGCTATCCGACACAAAAATGTTTTTTCAAATCGGTCCTGTAGTTCCTGAGATGAGCGCGTTCAAACAAACCCTCGAATTATTGGCTCGAGCTCGATCACTTCGTTCGAGCGCCAGAAACTGATAAATAATGTGTGGCAAGTGAAACTCCTCAAATAGTTATTAGGTAGATATTTATTTATCTCAACACAACACGTATTACATCATCTCAGCAGAGCGGGCACAGACAACGAACAACCATAGACTTAAGATATCCGGATACGGAAGACAACTATTTTATTATTGCCATTTAACACTCCTCCTCAATAATAAAACTTTACAATGAACTAGTACAACAATACCTACTATAGCAATCCTAAACTCTCCCTAAATCTGTTAAACTTAATTTTACCTAGCGGCTTTGTAAAAATATCTGCAATTTGTTTCTCAGTACAAATATACAATAAATTTATAACTTTTGAATGAAGTTTTTCTCTTACAAAATGTGCCCTAATATCTATGTGTTTCAACTTATGATGAAATTGTTGATTCTTACACAGTTTGATGACACTCTGATTATCCTCAAACAATGTAACACAAACATTAGAAACAGTCTCATTTATATCCTTATAAAAATTTACAAGCCAGCAAGCCTCACTTGCTGCTAAGCTTAAAGCCACAAATTCAGACTCGGTTGATGACATAGCCACGGTGGCTTGTTTTCTTGAACCCCAAGATACAACACAATTATGAACCTTAAAAACAAAACCCCCTGTAGATTTTCTGTCTACTTTGTCGCCAGCCCAGTCTGTCTACATAACCAACAATTATCTCTACACTTTGACTTTTCTTATATGTCAGTTTTAAATCTAAAGTCCCTTTCACATACCGTAGAACATGTTTTATTGCATTCCACAATTCAATACTTGCACACGACTGGTACCTACTTAGGATACTGATAGCTAAACACAAATCTGGGCGTGTACACAACATGGCATACATTAAGGAACCTATGTCCACTCTACATCTCTTTTCTATTTCTTTATTCTCTGAGTTTTCTCGTTTTAGAACACTGTAATCATAGTTTTCTTGCATTGGTGTGGACACTGCTTTACATTCTAACATTTTACATTTTTCTAACAATTTTTGTAAGTAATGTTTTTGACTCATTTCAATAGTATTCCTGTGCAAGTCTTGCTGAACATGAATTCCTAAAAATTCTCTGACATATCCCAAATCCTTCATTTTAAACTTCTCACTCAGTTCTTTTAACACAAACTATATTACTCTCTTTACTTGAAGCAACCAATAGATCATCCACATAGAGCATAACAAATGTTTTATCTTTCCCCCCCCCCCCCCCCCTTCTGTAAAACATACAGTATTCAAATTCAGATTGTTCAAACCCTAACTCTCTCATAGTTTTAGTAAAAGTTATATTCCAATTTCTCGGAGACTCTTTTAACCCATACAATGATTTTCTCAATTTTAAACATTCATTTTCTTTGATTTTAATTTTATCACAACCCTTAGGTAAAGTTACATATACATCTCCAGTAATATCTCCGTGTAGAAAGGCACTACATACATCAAGCTGGTGAACAGGTAAACAATTCTCATTACAAAAAGCAAGAAAAATGGCAACCTAGCTACTGGACTATAGACATCTAATAAATCGAACTGTAAAAAACCTCTTGCTACTAATCTAGCTTTATGAATTAAATCTTTACCTTTATTTTTACAAGTTAGCACCCACTTGCAATCTATAGGATGATATGTCCCAGGTTTTTGAACAATTTCCCACGTATTATTTTCCTCTAAAGCTTGTAACTCCCGCTCTATAGCTTTTCTTCAGTAAGATTTTTCACTGCTCTTCATTGCTACCTCATATGATGGACACTCTTCGGATATCAAACTCAGGTGATAGTCTTCGTACTGCACAGGTAATTTTATATTTTCTCTATTCCTCAGATTATAAGCTCCTCCTTGTTCTCTCACTCCTCCTGTCTCTATCTCTTGCTCTGACTCTGTAGCTCTTTCTCCTCTTGTCTCTCCTCCTGTAACTGTCTCTTGCTCTACTCCTGTACCTGTCTCTTGCTCCTCATCTGACCCTTGTAGTATCTCATAAAACTCCTCCTCACTTTCAGCTTGATTTGTACTCTCAATCTCACTCTCCTCTTCCTTTTCCGACTCCTCTTCCATAATCAACTCATTCTCATTGTGTGTATTTTGCGTTTCCAGATCTCTCTCTCGTCCGGGTAGAAAAATCACGTCGCATAGGATCTCCACTTTGTTGCTCTCTTGAAAATACACTCTGTAGCCTTTAGTATTACCTCCATTTCCAACTAGAATGCCAATTTTGTTCTTCGGATCTAGCTTAAGTCTCCTCTGCTTTGGAATGTGTGCAGATACTCGAGTACCAAACTCTCTCAACCTTGAAATATCAGGCTTCTGTTTGTAGTATGCTTCATATGGTGTCATCTCTATCTGAGGGCTTCTTCCCACTCTATTTACCGTATAAGCAGCATTGTATACAGCTTCTGCCCAAAATTTCTTATGCATACCACACATCGACGCACGCGCTGCCTCAACTAAGGTACGAACATCGCGCTCTGCACGCCCATTCTGTTGTGGCGTGTACACCACACTTGTCTGATGTTTTATTCCTCTTGCAGACAACATCTCACTTAGCTCTTTATTAACGAACTCCAATCCATTATCAGATCTCAGTACCTTCAGTCTGCAGCCAGTTTCATTTTCAGCTTCATTAATAAATCTCTCAATATGTTTCTTCACTTCAGACTTATGGCGCATAAAGAATACATATCGATACGCTGAATAATCGTCCTTTAGAAGCAAAAAATATCTCGCGCCACCAATGGACTCTTGCTCCATGGGACCACAGACGTCTGCATGTACAATTTCTAACCTCTCTTTGGCTCTAGACTCACTCAAAGGAAACGATATCCTGTGTTGTTTTCCTGACAAACACTTTTCGCACACGTATGTGTGGCTGTCGTCGTAATAAGCAATAGAATTTTGCCTCAAAATCTTCTTTACTTGCTCGAAATTCAAGTGAGCAAATTTAGAATGCCACACAGATAAATTTTCGACTCTGTCACTTGGATGACATGACAGCATCGAAGTGTCACTGTCACTTTTCTCAGAATGTTCGGATACACTCACATCATGCGTTCCGTTTCGCGCGTTTTCTTTTAGTACAAAGTTCATTTTCCACAGTCTGTTTTGACGTTTGCCTATGGCACGTACTTCACCACTCTTGTTCATGAAATAGTACTGATTTTTGTCCGATGATAAAAAGAAACCTTTGTCCAACACACAACCAGCGGAAAATAGATTGTATTTTAACTTTGGTACATACAACACATTCCATAACTCAGTCTTTATAAATCTCTGTCCATTCCATGCAAAAAGTGATACAGTTCCGACACCTTTTACTTCTAATAAGTCCCCATTTCCTACTCTCACTCGCGAGTTGCCCGAAACTGCACTTAATGTAGTGAAAATGTCTTTATTTCCGCACATATGTTCACTTGCTCCTGTGTCCATAAACCACACACCACCTTCTTCATTTTCTTCACTCGACATTAAAAAAGCATTTGACTCTTGCTTCTTTTTCTCACTAGCCCATGGCTTCGCACGACACTGGGTAGATACATGTCCTCTCTTCTTACATTTAAAGCACTCTCTATTATCTCTCTTCTTGCAGTCTTTTGCAAAATGCCCCATAGCTCCACAGTTGTAGCATTTTACCTCCGTAGACGATTGACGAGGACGGCTTGCTGCTAGTGCCACTACTTCCTCATTTGATGTCAACCTCTCTTCCTCAAGCAGTAGTCTAGTTGTTAGTTCTCTGAGAGTTTGTTTTTCACTGGGTACGGACTCCCAGGCTGATCTAAAGTGCTTGAAGGGCTCCGGCAAAGTCATTAATACTTTTGTTATTATCATATTGTCAGAAATAGGTTCTCCGGCTAACTTCAGTTTTACTTGGATCTCTTCTAGTCTAGCAAAAAACTTAGCAATGGGTTCATTACTCTCCGCAGTCATGCTGAAGAACTTTTGCTGAAGCAAATGGACACTCACTGTAGATTCTTTATCATAGATTGTTTTGAGTTTGTCCTACATCTCTTTGGAATTTGTGCATGAGAAAAGGTAAGTTAGCGGCTCTTCCTCCATTCTGGTGACTATGATCTCTTGTGCCTTGGCATCCTGCCTTAGCCATTCTTCACAAAGTTTCTCATTACTAGCGTCACCTTCAATTTTGATTGGAAACGGTCTCTCGCCCAACACTATGTCCATAACTCCTCGCCCTCTCAAGATAACTTGCGTTTGGAACCGCCACACAGGCCAATTGCAAGCTCCTTTTAGTTTTAAACCATGTTCACACGCCGGCGCCGCCATTTTTGTCAAAAACTCACGCGTTGTCTCGTCGCGCTCTCTTAGCAAAAAACTCAACTCTCTCACTCAAAAAACTTGCCGCAGGTTAGAGGGGACTGGGCCCATAACCTGATAAATAATGAGTGGCAAGTGAAACTCCTCAAATAGTTATTAGGTAGATATTTATTTATCTCAACACAACACGTATTACATCATCTCAGCAGAGCGGGCACAGACAACGAACAACCATTGACTTAAGATATCCGGATACGGAAGACAACTATTTTATTATTGCCATTTAACAGAAACACCTAGAGTGTATGGCTTTCGGTATAACAATTCAATTTCAAAAAAAAAAATCTTTTAATTGCTAATAATATTTATTACTTTTACAGTGTGTTAGTTTATATATAAATATACAACAATTTAAAATATAAAAAGCTTATTCGAAGTGGTCTCAATTGGCTGCAATACAGCCCTTTAAACGTTGAGGCCAGTTATCAATAGAAGCACGCACTCTTTCCATGGGAAAATTCTTCACTGCCATTAGTATAGATTGTTCTAGGGACTCCAAATTATCATGGCGTTTAGAGCAAGCCGTACTCTCTAAAACTCACCATAAATCATAACCCAGCGGATTAAGATCGGGACTAGACGACGGCCAGTCTTCAGCTCTGATGAAGTCCGAAACGTTCGCTTCTAACTAAGACTGCGTGGACCAAGCTTTATGACCCGGCGCCGAGTCTTTTTGGAAAGACCATGCTTGGTTATTGAATATGGTGTTGTTAAGGGGCTTAACTACCTTCTCAAGAATGTAATTTTGATACACTTGTGCCGATGTTTTGATACCTTTTTCACAAAAATATGGCTCAGTCACTCCTTCATAGTTAACACCCCAACAAACCATTACTGAAGTCGGGTAATCCCCACGTTGCACTCTGCTGACTAATTGCGAAGTTTCTTTAGAGGTTTGAGCATAAATACGGTCATTTTGTTTGTTACTATGTTGCTCAATTGTAAAGATTTTCTCATCCGTAAACAAAATTTTTCTGTGACCTTCCTTTTCGTACCGTTTCAGTAGTTTTTTCGATTTTACCACCCTATTCTTTTTTTAATTATTAGTTAAAAATGACCAGTGCGTCTCTTATAGGCTACAAGTCCTAAACCATCTTTTAAAATACGTAACATGGTCTTGGGTGCTTCCTTCATCACCCGAGATAAAATCTTGCTTTCGGACAGGATTTCTGTGAATTCTTCCCCTTACTGCTTTGACCACCTTTTTCGTACGAACACTACGTGGACGGTCAGATAGTTTTCTGTCACAAACAGAGCCGGTACACAAACATTTGACTAATACAAAGCGTATGGAGAATTTTAAAAATTGCATTTGGCTCCATACCAACTTAAAATAATTGCATTTGGCTCCATACCAACTTTGTGTATTGCTATCACAGCGATTCGGTTCTCTTTATCACCCCACTCCATTTTAATATCGCAAAATTTTATAAAATGTATTGGCGCCAAAATTAGAAAACACAATGAGCAATCGTATAAAAATGTCAGATTCCAAATTCAAATGGAATATCTTTTTTATTTTTAATTGTAACAGTATTTATGGCCAGACTGTGTATTATGTGATTTATCGACTTTTAATGGTTACGTAAAAAAATAAGCAAGTGAGCCACGCTACATAGTGAAAATTCCAAAGCCCTGTATCTCTCCTCGTTCGCAGGTGTTTTTCATAACGAAAGAGGACATTCTGCCGTATGTACGGACGTTGCTGTCCAAGGAAATGTGGTGGAACCCCGAGCCGCCCGACCTCAAGACCCTAAACTATATCAAGGACGGCAGGAGGAAAACGTGAGTTTATTTTACACCAGCGCTCCCAGCGAGCCTTTACGCCCCCGGCCCCGTTCTGCCCCGGCCCCGTAATTTTAATAGTTATTTGTCTTGTGAAGAACCTAACTAAGTAAAAATCATAAAAACGAATGCTTTGGAATGTTTGTAACACTCACAGTGTTATATTTTATATTCATAAAGATGAAATAAGAAACCAAAAATTAGCGCACGGGCGGGACTTAAACCAGTAACTTTTTGGCTGACCGGGTCAAACGCTCTTTACCAATTGAGCTACCGTGCTGTCAGTCCGACCCTGCGAAACTTGTGGTCTCTTTTGAAAACGTCAATCGCGTGACGCTTAGCGCCATCTAGCCGTCTGTTTATGGAACAGATGGCCCAAGCAGATATTCTTTACAGAATAAATTCAACTTGGAAATTGATGACGCTTCGCTATCTAATGCTTTAGAATGTTTTTAATACTCTCAGTGTCATATTTTATATTCATAAAGATGAAATAGGAAACCAAAAATTTGCGCTCGGGCGGGACTTGAACCAGCAACCTTTTGGCTGACCGGGTCAAACGCTCTTTACCAATTGAGCTACCGTGCTGTCAGTCCGACCCTGCGAAACTTGTGGTCTCTTATGAAAACGTCAATTGCGTGACGCTTAGCGCCATCTAAGGTTGCTGGTTCAAATCCCGCCCGTGCGCAAATTTTTGGTATATTATTTCATCTTTATGAATCATGAAAATCGGTCAAGCCGCGCAATTTTCTTAATTTTTAGGCTTCCGTAGCCGAATGGCAAAATACGGAACCCTTATAGTTTCGTCAAGTCTGTCTGTCTGCCTGTCTGTCTGTCTGTCCGTCCATATGTCACAGCCACTTTATTCTGAATAAAGTGGATGCTTATAGTTCACACTGTTGGAATTTGGTAGAAAGATGTATCCTGTTAACCACTTTACGATTCTTACACAAAAAAATAATAGTATAAGAAGAGGCTCTCCCATACATGAAACTAAAACCGAAAAATTATTCTATAGATAGCTCTTTTTAAATGACATAGGGGTTAGTAAAACCTTTTTTTTGATACACGCTTCTAAAGTGGTAAATAGGGCGTCCTCCCCCCCCCATCTAACTTCTAAACTAAGCGAGTGTAAATTTTGAAAAACATATGTGATGTAGATCTTAAATAAACACTTTCAACGAAAATTAGTTTGGACGGGATCGAATCGAATAGTTTTTGAGATATAGCACATTTTCAACAACCGCAAACATAACTTTGTTCTTTATACAAAAACTATGAAAAATAAAGTTATATTTGCTGTCAACAAAATATTATTGTATTTTAGCTAAGTGGAAGTAAGTTGGTTCCTTCCTTAATTCAGTTGAAATTGGCACGGAACGCTCAGTGCGCGAGTCTGACTCGCACTTAGCCGGGTTTCTTTCATTACCTTGTCCTAACCATAATAAACACATCTTTCGCCTTTTCAACGAAATTGCCACAAAACACAAAACGGGCGTCAATTCGACCAAAAATCAACGCAAGGGTAAGCGATTTTGACTCTTAGAGTAACCAAGGTTAGGGTTATAGACGTAAACCGCTTCATTAAGACTTCGCCTGCGGGGCGGCGGGGCGCGGGTGTAAGGCGAGCGCAGTGCGGGCGAGGTGTATATGTAATATATTAAATAAAGAAATATGCGCAAGACAACACCAATGTCGTGGTTTCGAAGTATTCCTTACTTTTCCTTCTTTGTGTTTCGAATATCAGAAAACGATTATGATATAGGCGTCTCCCATAATTATACTTAAATACATGCAGGATGTTGTTTTGGTCAGCGACGCCAATCTCCGACGTGGTTGTACTGACGATATTGGTGGCAAAAAAAATTTGGAAAACCCCACACTTTTTTTTTCGATACTAGTGAGCAAGTCAAAACTACCAATGCTAGGTCGCCTCATAGTAGCTTACTAGCTACGGCGTAGTATTAAGTAGATACGCACGAGCTACGTGCGAGGGTGCGGGTTGCCCCATTTGTTTTTTTTTAAAGAAGAGGTTTTCTTTCATAAAACTTTCATATTAATATATTTTTGTAGACTGAGCATAACTCATACCATCATACCCGAGCTGGATGTCATTGACCAAAACTATACCCTGCCTAGGCACAGTCAGTACTATAACGTCTATCCACCTTTTCAGCATGTACATGTCAGATTGCAAATTATTCATGGATCCCGTGAAGTTCTATCGCAAGAAGGTGGGCCCGGCGGTGTCGATAGCGTCCGGTTGGTGCGTTCTGCGGGTAGACGCTGAAAACCACATCGCGTACGTCAAGACTATGTGCGGGGAAAAGCCGATTTACTATGAGCGATGTCTGCTGGCCCCAGGTGAGATTTTCTTAGAAATAAATCATAGTGTTTGTTATATCGCGATAACCGCCGCCTTAATACCTTTCTGGTTTCTGGTATGCATACCCAAAGGTTTCTGCCTATGATGGTGTCATAGCATACGATGAAGGATCCATCCCTCATGGTATGCATGACACCATCATAGTATGGGCAGTATGTATGCATAGTATGGGCTAGGAGCATGTCAGGTCAAAAAAATATTCTTTGTATTGAAAACTATGACACTGGTCCCACTTGACCGTTCCTTCACCGACCAACACCGTAGCGTGTCATGCACGGAGCGTGTTGGCACTGGCAAAATGCGTTCTCGCACTTTCTCTCGTTCCATATAAGGGTGAGACGGAACGCTATAGATCCGTTCAATGAGCAAAGTAGAGCGTATAGTGTTACTTTTTGTCTGATGCGCTCCTTGCACGGTCGGTCATGGTATGGTACCACGGTAATGTTATCTAAACAGTATTCCAACTCCATACAAACGGACGAAACGCGAGCTATACCTACGCGCCTCGACTTCGGCATGCGTTCGGCATGCAGACAGTCGCGACTGTGCCACAATGACGAACGGACGGTGCGTTGTTTTTTTAACAATAGTCGCGCAATTTCTTTCTCGAAAAATAAGTTTAAGTACATTTTATTAAGACGAATAGGATATATTGTGCTGATTTGATTTTTAATAAAGCTTTATATGAGAATGCGAATTTTTTATACTTTAAAATTTAATAATTGAGCTTTCCATACGTCTAAGTCGTTGCGCAATTATTTTTCGGTAGCAAATTTATAAGATCGATTTCTCATTTAAACATAAAAATGTTTTTAATTAAATCTAACAAGCAAAAACAACACCCATTTTTATTGAATACTTCCAATTTAATCCACAAAATATATTATTTGTTTATATAAAAAAGTATATTTACGATCACAAAACTAAATGTAAACACTAAAGTAGTCATTTGTAAAATGCTGGAGGCGGGTAGGCAGCCCTATTGCACGTTTAGGTACCGCGCGGATGTAGGTATTTATTTTAAAGAGTCGGCCGAGTTACAATACTGTAGATAACATTACCGTGATGGTACAGTGTAGTGGGCCCAGACATTAAATGTCAAAATCGCTTGTACTTCGCGTCTTTTGTTGATCTGTGAGTGATTGTGATCGGTAGATTTGTTTTCTTTGTGCAAGTGACTTTCATTGGAAAGTAGTAAGGTGGCAGAGACCTTAATTGTTCTTCTAGCCAAAATTCGATTAAAACGGCCAATTGCCTGTCAAGCCTTTACACTTTTTGTAAGGTGGAACTGGATGTAGATACGATAATACGAATGCGGACATGCAAAGTTAAATAATTGGCTTACTCTAAGATTATATTTAACTCTCTCTCCTTGCTAAGAAAATGAAAGGAGATACAGAATAATAATTTTGAAACGCCCGCATTTATTTCATCTATTCCGTAATTTATTTAGTCTGCCAGCTTTGAAGTTTATAAATCATTGTAATTTGATCGTTTCTTTACGAAATATGGAGACTGCATAAATATGATATCAGAAATCAGATTTTGAATTAACACCGCTAAGTTCTGTATTTGCTAACACCAAAAGATTAAATCGATTCTCGCGTCAATCGACCTTTTCCGTGCCGTATAACAGAAAAAATTAAGTAATACAAAGTGTTGATTTGGTCAGTGACATCCAACTTAGCGATGGTAATATGAGTTTTACTTACTTATTTTTTAAATTATATGTAAGTTTTATAAAAGAAAACCTCTTCACAACATTCTAAATAAATTCAAAATGAATGGGGAAACTAGTACCCTGCGCGTACCTCGCGCGTTTATCTACGAAATGCTACACCCTAGCTAGTGGTATTGCAATAAGATATTGATTTTGTGGGTTTTTTTCACTAACAATGTTTTATATATTCTTTTAGCATTAGTATCGTTTGTACAACTACCATGAAGTCGCTGTCGCTGTTGACCAAAATAACACCCTGTATATCCACACGTAAAAACTACCGCACGAAAGAAATCGCAATGCATAAAAATCGTGAATCGTAAAAGAAGTCCATTGCGAAACATAGGCCTCCTCCATGGCTTTTTACAGCAACCGATCACAAATGGTTTCCATCCAGTATAATCCTGCGACCTTAACAAGGCCGTCTGTCCATCTTGTCGGTGGACGTCCTACGCTGCGTCTTTTGTCAAGGTGTCTCCAATTTAGTACTTTTCTGCCCCAATGGTTATCAATTCTTCGCGCTATACACTTTAATCTTTGTTAAACTGTTTTCTTCAGTGTCAAGAACAGTATGGCCACAAATTTAGCGTGTAGATCAAGAAAAGTAGAGTATTTGAGCTACAAAATATGTATAACAATTGAACCTTTGAATTTACGCTTTTATTAGTATTTACATTTCAAACTAACTTGAAGGATAATGGATAGTCCTAGTGCCAAGAAAAAGTGATAAACAAAGGTTTTATTGATGTTCATATTTACCGCCAAACAGTCTTATTTGGAATTACATTAACTGAGCTAGTGTACTATAGTAATATTAAACACTCGCTTCCTCTGCGGCCTTATAACCGCCGCTGCAACACTATTTACCTCACATTAGGTCTGCGAGTGTGAAAAGTGAAAAGAGATAAGTTTGCGCTATTGCAGTCCCACTTTTCTTTGCCGCAGTGGAAGCTACTGTTTAATATTACTGTAGCTTTTTATCTACACGGGCCACCGTGTATGACTTAGTACTTTGATAACAGGATCTAAACCGAAGACCCTGAGCATATTCAAGTCGGCACCGAAGGGTGTGCGCGAAAAAGTGACTACGATGCGCACCATCAGAGATCTCGAGATTGCGTACCGGAAGGTGAGCGATCCCTTTGTATACTCTGATTATTAACGATTTTAAAAGAGGAGGTAATCCATTCGACTCGTATGTATGTGATATCGACAGGATTTGGATGCAATTTTTGTATGTTGATCTATTGATCATTCTTGACACGTGTGTGTGTGCTTAATTTCAAAAGTGTATGTATGTTTGTCTCGGGATTATCGAAAACGAGAATCAGGTATAGGTTAACTTGTAAGTAAAGTGTAAATATTATTGAAATCGGTCCAGTAGTTTTTGAGATAAGAGTTTACTTAATTATACTGCCTCTTAAAAACAGTTTTTTGATAGCGGTTTATTTTTTAATTAGATAGACCAAACTGTCATTTGGTGGAATGCGACTTTTGCGTAATTTAAAAATAGTGTTGTCCCTTTTAAACGATTATACAAAAATCAAATAGATATTTTATTATATAAATTTTAAACAGTTTGAATTTTTGTTGTGCAGAAGGTTATTAGCATGAATAGGTATAACAGTTTTATTAAAACGAATCTACCAAAATAAAATCAGTTTTAAAATCATTTTTCCAACAACAAATCTACAATAATTACAAATAATGTATTTATAGAATGTAGTAAAAAGTCAAAAGAGATAAAATTCATGCAAGCAAGAATATTCCTATTGCAAGTGTTGTTATATATTTATATTCAACGATTAACATGTATTATTCATCAAAATATAAAGAGAATCAGATTATTTAAAAATCTGAGTTCAGATATTATTATGACTTGTTTACTGTGTAATATATTTCTTATTGTTATCTTAAATTTAACCGATCTACTTACTCTGCCCAGACTGTATTAGCTGTGTGCAATGTAGGTGGTGGGGGAATCTGAATAGATTACAGCGTTCGCAGTGACAAAAGAAAACAACGTTGGGGGACTTCTGTTACTAGTCGTGCATTCTATTTTATTACGAATAAAAATGAAAAATCGATACAATTTATTCAAGGAATTGAATAGAATAAATGGATTATATAATATTTCATTTGTTACAAGCCTTCCTCGATAAATAAGCTATGGAACACAAAAAGTTTTTTTCAAATCGGTCTAGTAGTTTCTGAGATTAGCGCGTTTAAACAAACAAACAAACGCTTCAGCTTTATAATATTAGTATAGAAAAAGGTTGAAAAGAGTAAACCATATAAGATAGACATATGTTGTCGCAGACTTTATTGTATTGCAGAATAATCTAGTCATACATATTATTGTGTAACTTAAACGGTTAACGCAGCGTACGCAGCGGAAGTTGTCAAAAGGAATATTTTCTGCCCGTTTTTGTAACATTTTTCGTTGCGGCGCTGGACTTATGACTCGTATATAGCTTAAAGCCTTTCTTGATAAACTATTTAACGTAAAAATATTTTTTCAAATCGGTCTAGTAGTTTCTGAGATTAGCGCGTTCAAACAAACAAACAAACTCTTCAGCTTTATCATGTTAGTATAGATTAGATCTAAGGAAACGATTTGCATCTATTTACTTTTATTGCAGCATCGACAAAAGTGACCGATTTTCTTGAGCTGTTTTTTCAGAGAGCATATAACATGTGCTCCTGTGCTCTGGCTCTACCTACAAGAATATGTAAATAAAAATATAAATTTCTTCCCTCAAGGTGAAAGATTCGAAGCATGTGGTGATAATCGGTGGAGGAACTCTCGGATGCGAGCTGGCTTGGTACCTTGGCAGGATGAGTAAGTATAATAAAAATTATTCATAAGAATCTTTATTGTAATATTAAAATTTATTCATTCATTCAAGTAACATGACTTATAATTGCGATGGAAATATTAAGATGGATGTGTGGTATTATAAGAATGGATAAGATAAGGAATTAGTACATACGAGGAAGTCGAGGAAAGGGTCACCAGTAATCGAGTCGGTCGCAAATACAGACTATTTACATCTTGGTACGGTCATGTAATGAGAAAAGAAAGTCATGTAAGTAAAATAGTGACGTGTATGAGTGTGGATGGCAGGTTATGGCCGACTGAGAAATAGATGGGTGTACTTTGTGAAGCAAGATATGACTGTGAACTGAAATAATTGCAAGAGGATGATAAAAGGGCTTTAAATTATGTGTTAGTAATTAATATATTTTTTGATTTTTTTATTCTACATTAAATTATAATACTCGTTTGCACAACTCCTGCGGAGGTTGTGCAACAGTAATTAATATAGCGGCAGTCCAGCCTTCATGCTATCATAGACAGGATGCCGTTGGGGCTGCCGAGAACCCTGCGCACCAGGGAGGTGTATCTCTTCCGCATAGTTGCATAGAAGCAATCTGTTCGCGCCACTGAAAATATCCGCGATGCGCTGCAGTATCTGGGTAATCCCATCAGCACCCTGAACGCGTTGTTAATTTGGATTCGCTGTGCGCAATAAGACGCAACTGTGAAACAGGTTAAAATGTTGAACAAAGGCATAGGTACTGGTCGTGTCATGTCTCGTAGAGCGTACAATGATACAAGCACAAATTAAAACTAAGGGTACATTCAGTCGATTACACAAAAAACATGTGAGTTTCGTCAACTTATAGGCCAATATAAATGCCTAAATATTGGTCTTACATCGATTCCACTTTTGATCTAAAGGCTTACTCGGTATAAACCAAAGAGGAGAGAGTTGAATTGAAAAGACGTAATTTTTCCAGCTCAAAAGCTAAGCTTAAAAACCTGTTAAGTACCATTACCATTATTATTCAGTCACTAAAGGTTCCTTACAAACATTATATTACGTTTTATATTATATTGTTATTATTGATCGCAATATGTAACGATTACATGTATTATTTGTCCAATTGATCGCGAACCATGGAATTGTTACATCACTATTAATACTATGCTTGCAACATGAGAAAAAGTCCCATTAAACCTGTCATTCTCGTCTATCTTATCAAAAATCAGAGTGAATTTTACGTTTGTAACATTGTAGTGCTGAAAAGGTATTTTGCACCTTACCAATTTTTCATCGACAAACGTTTGCACACACGTCACAAAACGAGCCACACTTCAAATAAAAGACGACGCGAAATGCGAGCGATTTTGGGTCTTAAGGTGTTAAGGGGACGGTGACCTTGATAGCTCCTGCTACCTACTTACGATGTGAATTTGTTTTCGCAGACAAACTGGTGGAACGCAAAGAGGACGAAGAGCCAATTCATTTCGTGCAAATCTTCAAGGATAAAGGCATCTTGTCAAGCGTTCTGCCTGAGTACTTGGGCGAATGGGCGGCGGAGAAGATCAAGTGTGAGGGCGTCCAGCTCATACCCAATAGTAAGTGCATCTGCCTGTCTCTGTCACACGTTAAGCTTATCTTGAAAAAGCCTTTTGAGACCATCATAACTAAAGTCTTTTCTTATTTGCTTGGCGAATATTGTAAACAATCTATACCAATATTATACAACTGAAGAGTTTGATTGTTTGTTTGAACGCGCTAATCTCTGGAATTACCAGACCTATTTGGAAATGGGTGAATCAACTATTTTTTGTTTTTTATTGTCCCCGAAGTTAAAGTATTTTTTAAATTTAAACTGAAATTAATTAAACATTTTTAATTTTGCCAAAATTGAATCAGATTAGTAAGGAATAAATAGCGCAATGAAAAATATACATTTTCAGTAATAACTATTTGTTTTTAATTGGTGACCCAGCAGAACATTTTGGAGTCCAATACAAAAATCCACTGTCCCCACAACCACTTGCATCTGCGTTTTGAAGTGTGTTGTAAAAAAAATGTATGAACACTGTTAAATATTATATGGCATCAGTAGCAACCAAGTTCATCGTTATTAGTTTGTAAGGAATCATTTAAGAAATTTTGTTATTTATCTTACAAATTTCGCTATAACCATATGTCCCTGATAGAGAAACGAAATCGTATTCTCCTTGCTTACCCAACATATACACCGAGTTATGTAGTAAAATGGCACCACTGCTGATTGAACCAATAAGGAAGCGTTCTAGGTCTCACGTGATTGTGTCAGTTATTCCCGTGACCGTTCGTTCGCTCGGCCATTTCGTCCGCGGCGCGATTTGAGGTCGGGTGTGTTTACTGCTGGTCTACTGGGAAACTTTGTTCTTTCGTAAGTATTTAAAGCTTTTAACATATTTTGAACTAAAACATTATAGAAATCTGGTCTGGTATGATGTGTTGCTATAAATATATGTGATTCCATGGATAGCGATGCAGAAAAAATGATTTGACCGTTGGATGTCTCTTGGGTCACTGGTCCCCTTGCTTACCAAATGAGTGACCCAAGAGACGATTTTGGTGACTCAAGAGAGAATGTTTTGAATTCTTTTGATCAAATCCATATTTATGTAAATTGTTTAGTAAATATTATTGTTATCATGTCTTCTGATTTAGTTTTATCGATTACACATAAAGGCGTAGATTTTTGATGTCTAAAAAAGCAAAGAAAATGTTTTTTATTTATCCGATCCCTTTAACCTCTTAACAACCTGACAAAATCTACGTCAACGCAAATAAGTTTGCAGGAAATAGCTATTTTTAAAAGGAAATACATCAGGGATCACATAAATATGACTGTAAAATTTGTTTTAGTATATGTGCTGAGTGACCCAAGAGACAACAGTAATGATCCAAGAGACTATATTGAATTATTTATGATCAAATCCATATTTATGTAAAATGTTAGATAAATTTTATTGTTGTTGTGTCTTCTGATTTAGTTTAGTCGATCACACATGAAAGTGTAGATTTTTTATGTCTAAAATAGCAAATAAATTATTGTTTGTATGATCACTTAACCTCTTAACTATTTGACAAGATTAACGTGATGAATCTGCAGGAAAAAGCTAAGGTATCTATAATATAGGTATGTATCTATCGGGTATCACATAAATATTGCTCTGACTTTTTTTTAGTATACGATCCATTTCACTTGGTTACAGGTAAAATGGCACCGTTAACCGCTGCCGAAAAGCAAAGGCGATATAAAGAAAAGTTAAAGAAAGATCCAGAAAAGTATGAAGAGTACAAAAGAAAGAAAAGAGAAAACTATCACGCCAAAAAAAGATTGGTGCAGGATTTAACGCCAAAAGAACAGTATAATGCAAGAGTAATATGGAGACTAAGAAAAAAAAAACTAAGGGAAAAAAAGAAAAATCTGAATCGTATCCTGGATGTTACGCCTCCAAGTTCTCCCACCTTACAAGAACGAAACCACACACCACCTATGTCACCCATTCTACAGCCTGTCGATAATACTCCACGTAACTGTCATTCTGCGAAAAAAGAGAAAGGAAAAAAGAAAGTGAAAACTAATCGGTCAAAATTGTACAAAGAAAATTTAATACTAAAAGAACAAATTAAAAAGCTGACAAAGAAGTTTCAAAAGTATAAGAAACGTTGTCAAAGAACAGAAAAAATGCCGAAACCAAAGAGAGAACCCACGCCGGAGCCAGAAATTAAATATAAATAGTTATGTAGTGCCATAAAAGAGAGGTACAATTCTATTCATAAGAACCAGGACAATAAATTAATGAAAAATATTTTCGATAATATTGAAGGACGTGGGAAAGAAAAAATAATTAAAGAATCATTGGGGTTACAAGGAAAGTTAAGGACCACTACGGAGATCAGAGACAGTAAAACAGAATTACGAAAATTATTGGCAGATTTTTTTCTTAGAGATGACATATCAAGAGCTACAGCAGGTAAGAAAGAAACTCTAACGAGGAATAATACAAAGGTTCAGAGAAGATTCCTTCTTGATAGTATGAAAAATTTATACAAAATATTCAAGCAAGAAAGACCAGCTGCAAAATGTTCATACTATTACTTCACCAAAAACAAGCCTTTCTTCGTTACCAAGCCCTCGGTAGATGGACGTGAAATGTGTTTATGCAAATTGCATGTTAACACGAGTTTTAAGGCACAGGTTCTCAAAAGAAAGAAGATAATACATACTGATGATTTGAGCGCGCTTATTTCTTCTACCGTTTGTGACGCAAATAATCTAGCTTGTATGTATGGAACATGCCAAGAATGTAGCAATAACCAACTGAAGTATGATATGTCACAGATTACAGAAACTATAAAATGGCTTGAATGGAGCAGGAAAGAAGAAATTTACGAAAAGGATGGCAAAAAAATTAAAACGTTCAAGAATATTAAGCAAGAAAGACAAGGACTAGTAAAAGAGTTGGTAATTTCATTCAATGAAGAGATCAAACTGTTCAAAAGACACGTATTTAACATGAAATCGCAATTTCGGAATTTCAGATTGGCCATAAGTAATTTAAAAGCAGACGAGGTGGTCATTGTTGCGGATTTCAGTGAAAATTATAACTGCAAATGCCATCAAGAAATACAAGCGCATCATTTTGGAGGATCAAGGCAGCAAGTTTCATTGCATACAGTGGTGGCATATTTGCCTGGTGCAAGTGAACACAATGTTAAATCATATTGCACCGTATCAGCCTCAACCAACCATCAACCTGCTGCCATATGGGCTCATCTTCATCCAGTTTTGACTGATATCCGCAATAATTTTCCACAAGTTAAAACCATCCACTTTTACTCTGACGGGCCATTTAGCCAATATCGGCAAAAACATAACTTTTTTCTTAGTTGCACGAAACTCTTTGATTACGGATTTTCAGCAATGACCTGGTCATTTTTTGAAGCGGGCCATGGGAAAGGCCCTGCTGATGGTGTTGGTGGCTACTTGAAACGAACAGCCGATAGCATGGTCGCTACTGGACGGGATATTGTGTGTGCAGAACAATTCTTTGAAGCACTTAAGGATCAGAGTAAGATTAAACTTTTCTTAATATCTTCAGAAGAAATAGAAAGCATTAAGAATAATTTGCCAACTAACATCACACCTTTGATTGGGACTTTACATGTACACCAAGTGTTTACATCTGTTCGTAATGAATTAAAGTACAGAAATTTGAGCTGTTTCTGTAATAGAGGTTTCTGTTCATGTCTTCAGCCTAAGATATATCGTCCAGTTGCGATTCCTGTTCCTAATAAAAAGGATAATGTTATTGGCATATTACGTAGGGGCAGCACTGAAAATCTAGTTTCGTCTGATGATGATACTCCTCTGATAAATTTAAAAACCTCTTCGAAAAATGACCACAAAGAACTGAATTTCATAGATCTTACTAAACCACGGGTTGGAAATGTATTCAACGTTGTATACAATACGCCTTCTATTTCTGATGATGATCTCGAACCATCTACATCAGGCCTAATAGAAAAAGATAAAATCGGAATATGCTGTGGCGATTTTTTGATTGTTAATGTACAGGATACTAAAGGCAAAATCTATAAATACGCTTGTGTTGTTAATAACTTGGATGAAGATGGTGATATATTTGTTACTTTTTTAAGAAATGTAAAATTGTGTCAGCTGTTTCGTTTGGATAAAACAGACACGTCTTTTATCGATTATAGAGACATTGTCCAAATTCTTGAGAAGCCGACGACCAAAATAAATCGTGGTCAAACATATTACGAATTTAGTAAACCGATTGATATTTTTGAAATGTGATCTCATAATTTTAAGTGATTTTTTTACAAGTATAAGGGCTTTAAAGATCTCATAGTTAAAGTATACTATTTTTGTAATAATTTAAGATTAATCGTTAGGTTTTACACTTGTTACCTTGTTTTTGACGATAATAAGTACCAGTTAGAAGGTAATATTTACAGGCTAAAGTAAAATTTGTTTAAAAGAGTAATTCCTATTTTTGTTAAAGATTGCTGGTCAAATTTGTAATTTAGTTATCTAGCATTTGCGTCTCCTGAGTAACGAATTTGTCTCTAGGCAAATCAATTTGTCCCCCTTGTACTGTGCTGATTATCTCATGTTTTTGCATTAGGGAGTATATTTTTCCTAAATATTATCATGTTATTTCTTTTGATTTTATACGAGAAGTACGCCTTAATTTTGTTTTTGTTATAAGATTGTTTATTTAAATATGAGAAGAAGTTTTGATATCCGTTTTTTCATAAGTGACTCCAGAGACTAAATTTTTAGTTATTCTGAGAAACTTTTTATAGTTTTTAAGTAAATGAAGACTGATAATGTACGTTTTTGCTAACGTCTTATGATTACACCGATTAGATTATAAATTTATCGTGTTTTTATTTATGAAAAGATTGGTCACCCAGGGGATCCAATTTATGACCCATAACGATTCTGATCCTATTATCTAGAAAATACCACATTAAAGTTCGTGCCCCAACTTAAAATATTAATGATCAGTATGTAAGGTCTACATATTATATCAAGAATTCACGAATTTTTCATATATTTTTTTTCTAAAAACTTTTCTCGTTGGTACAAAAAATAGTTGATTGACCCAAATTTACTTTTGTTTTTGATAGCTTATTTTTCGAGGAAGGCTTATAATAATCCTGCTGCGGCGGGAGGCGAGGAATCAAACTCAAAACGCGCAGACGAAGTGGCGGGGGACCGCTAGTCTTTTTATAACTTTAAAAATATTATCAGTAAATAAAATTAATTTACTTTTCGATTGAAAAAAGATCAAACTATGAATCACATATGAAGGTTGTTTTTTTTTAAATGTCAATTTAACCAAAATTGTTTACAATTTTCATTTCTCTTTATCACCTTTAAACACTTTACAAGACTTTAATTATGGACAGTGAGGCGTCCACTTCGTAGGTACATAATATCACTATTATACTAAACAAAAAGACTTGCAGCAGTGCCATAATTCACTTCGAAACAAGGATTCGCACGCGCAATATATGGCATGCAAAACTCCATTTTTAATCGTATTGTCATCATAGAGCCAAAGTTGCTTTTTACAAGTGCAATTTATATTATTAAGTTTGTATAGTGAAAAAACGCTTAAAACGAAAATGTAATTATAAATTGGCTTCGTTCATTTCAACCGATTGTTAAATATTTGTAAAAATATTTCCTTCGGATATTGTGAGAGCAATCTCGCAACATTGATGACGTCACGCAGCCTACGCGTTAAAGTAAGCGCTTGCAAAATTCAACAGGATTGCTAATGTGACGGTGGCCGAGTGGTATAGGCATATGCCCGGATTGCGTAAGACACGGGGTTCGATTCCTCGTCTGTCATAGAGCCAAAGTTGCTTTTTACAAGTGCAATTTATACGTATTGTCATCGCTAATAGCACGCAACCAACAACACGCATCTCCGTCTGTGTGACGTCATCTATAGACAGTGCAAAAGAGAAGTTATGTAAATAAGAAACTATTTTTGGGACTCGAACCAGCTACTTCTTGGCTAACCAGGCCAAACGCTCTACCAATTGAGCTACCGTACTGTCGGTCCGACCGTGCGAAATTTCTGGTCTCTTATGGACACGTCATTATGCGTGACGTAAGCGCCATCTACCTTTCTGTTTATAGTGATTGCAGTGGTTCTTATTTCATCTTTAAGAATATAAAATATGACGAGTGAGTGTTATCTAAAAACCATGGGATAGCGAAGCTATCACATTCCAAGTTGAATTTATTCTGTCAAGAATGACAAAGATTTTTTGTTTTATATTTCATCTTTAAAACTTTGTGTTTTGAACAAAAAAATATTCATTTATTGTGAGGTAACCATATAAATTTAACCGTAAGATAAGCAATAATTATTATATCAATAATTATAAGCAATTATTTCACAGCTCAAGTTTACGACGCGTTCGAGACTCCAGATGGGCGGCTAGAGTTGACGCTGTCAAATGGAACTTCGATGGTCACTGATTATGTAAGTAATTTAGTAAATTTTCCCGAACTATAATATTGTTAATGCAAACCTCCGTAGAAGAATCCTATACCTATCCTACCTATCCTAATACCTATTTACTGTCGGAAGCAACCGTGTTCCCTTTC
Source organism: Pyrausta purpuralis (assembly GCA_963924145.1). Lineage (NCBI taxonomy): Eukaryota > Metazoa > Arthropoda > Insecta > Lepidoptera > Crambidae > Pyrausta > Pyrausta purpuralis. The sequence continues at coordinate 23,810,026 of OZ001652.1, read as the reverse complement.
AAATGCCATACGTGTAAAGTAAAGTTAATCTGTATTTGCCTTTCTTGGCGTTGGAGGCAAGAATGCTTCACTTTTTCCTATTTTTGAATGAAAATAGTGAATCCTGCGAGCAGAAATACACAATGTAGAACAAAAAAATGTTCTGCAGACTTTAACCATTTCGTTTTCTTTACGCAAATGGTAGTGAAATGTATATAATCGCTTACTTTTTTCTTTTTTAGTTCGTGTTCTACTTTTTTTGGTTCTTGTAGTGAATTTTTCGTAAAATTTGTATTTTTGAACATCAGTCAAGCTGTAAAATTCAGATTTTATTTTTTCTTTCTCTCAGGGCTAAAGGAAAGGCTATAGAACACATGAGTTTACAGGTATTTTCACACCCAGGTTTAACTATCCTAGCCTGCATGCATTTTCTTTTTGCCCCTGTGTATTCTTCTCCTCTTTCTCCTTCTCTTATAATTTTATTAACATTTCTCTTCCAGTTTTCCGGCTGTCGTTTTCTCTTTCGACTTGGTTTTTTATTTTCTTCTAAATTCTGTTGTTCAGCTAGATCCAAAACTGAATTTCCATTGACATCAGGATATTCATTTAAACTGGGAAGTTTACAAGATGGTATTAACATTTCATCACTAGGCATGTTTAAAGGAATGACTAAACAATCATTTTCCTCAGAGGAATCGGGTATTATTTTGTCATCTCTTTGACGCTCAAAAAATTTCTTAGTTATCTTCACAATATTTTTGTACGGAGTGTCTTCAATGTTTTCTGTTTCAGAAATTTCATCATCTTCAAAAAGTTTTTTTTTAAACTTTTGCAACCCTTTTATGTACATGAAACAAAAAATATAATAATTAAATACTTATAAACTCACAGTCACACGCGTTGCTCGGTAGGAAGTGTTAAAACGAAAATATAAATCAAATATCAATTTAAAGTTGAAAGTGTTTACGGTATAAAAGGCACTGGTTCGCTATGGTGGATGGCGTACAAACTCACTCTCAAGAAAAAACCGCAAGTTTATGTACAGTTAGCCGTTTGAAACACACATACTAGAGGTAAGAACAAAAATATTTAACCGAAGTTCTTTTTTTTTGTAAGTATGGAAAAAAATATTTTAGTTGCCAGCACTCTTTTTTTGTAACTATGTTTTTAACCGACTTCAAAAAAGGAGGAGGTTATCAATTCGACTGTATGTTTTTTTTTATCATCTTTTTTTTTTTTTGTATGTATGTTACCTCATATCTCAGTCGTTTGTCTACCGAATCGAAAAATTTTTTCACCTACTTAGAGGGTATACCTTCTAGTTGGTCCCATTTTTTCCATTTTGGGATCTGATGATGGGATCTTGGTGTATTTGAGGGAAACCCTCAAATTTTAAAGGCACGTATAGTGTTTCTTTACTAGAATCTTAATGTTGACGTGTTGTTACGTCTGATAGTCAACATTTTGTGGGGCTGAGCTGATGGTGGAACTCCTTAACGCCTAGGAGTTCAGTAATTATAATGACACAACTTATGATAGGTAATTTGTAGCTTCTTAAAAAAAATAGAACCATAAGGTGCAACTCCCCCCCCCCCCCCTCTTATGTAATCACTAAAAATAAAGAAATAAAATAAACTTTAAAAAAAAGTAAAAACCGACTTCCAAACCAAAATGCACTAAAAAGTCTTAAATAAACTCTTCACCATTGAAAGGAAAGGAATCCGTTTTAAGCAAACAATTTCTTTTTGGAGTCGGTGCCATCACTGTGATAGTTGATGCTTGATGGTCAACATCAAGCCCTACTGGCGAAAGTGGACTGTATGTTTTCTTATAAAAATGCTGGTCGGAGAGGAAGCCGCCTGTCGTCTTGTACTTCGGAGGTATAAAACAAGTCTTCACGGACAAACTTGCAGATTTATTACTAACAAATCACAAATAGTTCACATACTAAAATCCTCTTATTAGAATCACTTTATCTAGTTCAGCATATACAATCACCACTAGAATTCAATGAGACACTGACACACTGTTTAGCACTTTGATCACTTACACTTGTAACTTAAAACCAGAGAACTGTAACCAAACAGAGAACTCTAACAAAAAACTTAAAAACAGAAAACTGAAAACTGAAACTAGAAAACAGAATACTGATTTGTGCGCCCAGGCGATCGCTATTTATACTGAAAACTCGGGGCCAAAAAAACTCCACTCATTTTCTCGAACTTTCAGTGACCCGCCTTTCTTCGGAACTCGCAGGTAGTTTTCGTCGAAAGCGTCATTTTGGGTCTACTCTTTCAGTCAAAACTCGAACTTATGGCCTAAAGAGCAAGACTCATTTTCCGGTGTGCCTCGACAATAGACAATTTCGGAATACGTTTTTGCGTATTCCGAAATGGTCTATTATATAATAATATATTATATATACAACATGTTTGCTCGCACAAGCTTCCGCGATCGAGTACTTTCTTAATGATAGAATAGATCATAGAATTTAACTTGTGGGAAAGAGACATATCATCTTTCCGTTCTGCGCTTGAGTAGTTTCTGTGCGAGGTCCGGCACTGTCCTTTCTCTAGAAGATTCCGTGACACGTGTTAATGTTTTGAATATTTTTGTTAACTTTTTGTTAACCTTAATTGTTTTAGTCTGAGGCAGTCCGCACCGTATTCGAGATTTTTCTAGCGCCTGTTTTAATTATTGCTCGTCGCTAACAGCTTTCATATAGAGGATACCGGTATGTAATGTGATTTGAGCTTTGGCCGAACCGAAATGCATCGATTGAACTTCTTCATAATGTTTGCATTGGTAATATTCGTAGAAATCGATGTGGATAGCAGCTTCGTGGTTTCTAAATTGGTTATGCATGTTTTGTACTCTTGGTATTGACGATATATGTTATATGTATGTTGATTATTGACAATTTTTACAAGATCTTGTACTGTGCCTTCCATTTCCGTTTTAGTCATTATGTTTGTAAATTTAACTTTATCATCTTTATTATACTCCTGCTTTTCTACAGTCCAAACAGGCCATTTAATTTTTTCCATCAATTTCACCCGATCATCGTTTCTCTGAAATTTGTTTTCTGAAAAAGTCGAGCACCATCTATACATACAATCCTTTGATTTAGGATCACATACTAATTCGGACACTATGGAGTTTAAATTATCGTTGTCAAGGTATCCTAAAGCTTTCAGTTTTTGTACCATGAATTTCATATTAGAATGGTTCAAGCAAGCACAAGTGTCACGATTTTCTAGTTTCGGCGCAACAACATAGAATGTTCTGAACATTTTAAAAGCACTTAAAGATATTTTTCCAACCTCTTGCAAATACTTTTTATGTAGGTTTTTCATTTTGACTCTAGTAGTACCTTTTTTGTTTCTTTTCCTTTTTGAAAGTTTTGCATTCCTTTTTTCCAGGAGATGCTCGACTTACGTCATCTCTTTCATAAAATGCTCTTACTTTGTGCATCAATACCGGTTTCTTGAGTTTTTTTCTCTGTATTTTGTCATATTCGTTTTTAGTCCTTAAAAGTGCAACAACTCACGGACTTTAGTGTTAATGTGTAACGGTGATAACCGGTCAATGACATTGCTAATTCGAACTTGTGAAATATTGTGAATCATTGTTTCCTCTTAAAGTTTTTTCTGATTATCTTGTTTATGCGTCATAGTCCACGTATAACACATAAGTATTTAACTATAAAATTTTAATAAAATACACTGTCTTACAAACATTTTTTTCGCGTTGAGGTTATATTGTTTACGTATTTACGTTAACAAATATCTAACCTCTAGATGATCAACCAATTCTGTGGCTTACTTTTTACGTGTTTTTATTTTCATTGAGCGTAAAGATGCTTGCTCGCAAAGCCTATGCTCGGCAGGAGGAATTAAAACTCCTACTGGCTTTGAAGGAACTGCAGGCGGCCAAGAAACGGATTGAGCAACTGAATAGGGAAAGTGAAGACAATGAGAGGATACTGTTGGATGTGCTAGATAGTTACAGTCAATTGAAGAAAGAGATGGCTGAGCTGCACACCAACTACGGCTTATTAATTGACGAACGTGACAAGCTGCAATCCGTCATAAGTGGGTTCGGTGAGTGCTGTGAGGAGCACGAGCAGAACCTCAATCGCATAACTGCCCTTCAACAAGATCTTGAGGAGGCCCGAGATCATATTCACCACTTGGAGATGGAAAAGCAAAACTACATTGACAGCCAAACCAGCCTTTTATTTGACAAGTTAGTTGGAAGCGCGCCCAGCCAGATCCAAACTGCACCTGAAAGTCCACTTACTGTAACTATAGATTTAACAAGGGATTCCCCTACCACAACCTCTACAGGGATTTCAAGGTGCAGTAAAACAAATTTAAGAAATATGTTAGAATAAACAGGTTTATTAAAAAAACAAATAAATTAGTTAAAAATCAAAATTGTTTGTTTACAAAAGTAAAACATATAAATGAGAGAAGCAACTTGGCGATAAGCTAGATGCATGTTCTTTAATATCAGAAAATAGTGTGACAAAATATGAAAAATACATATTGAATTAGAAAATCTCAAACTCTTATTAAAAATATCTACTGAGACATATAAATGTACCAAAAAAGAGTGTGGTGAACAAATCCAGATGTTTACAGACAGCATAACTTAGCATAACTTAATACACTTTTAAATCAAATTCCCAACCCATTGATGTTTGTTGGGTCCGGGTGTGAGTCATCATCACTCCCCAAATCAACCACAAGCCCTCTCAAACCGTCCTGTGTACAGTACAACAGTTTCCTGCCTAAAGAAACTCCATACTAATCAACAATCAAAATAGTTATGTTTAGTGATGATGAGATGGGTAAAAACATGGGGCCCCTACTTACACAATATATGAGACAAAGTGTGATAAATCACTGCATGCCTGGAGCATCTTCTGATGTTATTATCAATGAAATACTTAGTTTTAAATTCAGTGTTAATTCTACCCTAATATTTTTATAGGAAATAGAGGTAGTCTAAACAAAAAGAAAATCATAAATATTTTTGAAAGTTTAAAATTGCTAAATATAGGTAAAATTGTTTTGTTTACCTTGCCATATAGCAGCGACTTGCCAGACAAAGAAAATAATCATAGGTATAAAATAAACCTGGACATGCATACATTGACATCTTATAATGTTCACAAATTCCATGTAATTGCCATTAATAATTATTTTAAAAATAAGATACACCTGACGAGAGATAGATATTATGTGAATAATTATCTCAAAAGACAAATAGCTATTTCGCTACCATATTGTATAGATTGTTCAGCCAAGAACTTGGCTACCAAGTCTGCTTCTATTGAGCAGACCATTGACATAAATATTCTACCATTGGAATCCGTTCCAAATAACAATTGTTCAAATTAAATATTCAGACAATAGAGGAAAACTCTTGCTTAAAACTAAACTAAGCGAGCTTAAAAAATTCTAATCATTTAAACATATTGCATCAAAATATCCAAAGGCTTATCCGGAAAAGAATTAGAAGTAGAATTATTGATACAAGAAAGCAATATTAGGAATATTCATGTTTTATGTGTAATTGTAGGCTTATTATTTAGTTCTCAGGTAAAACAGCCATCCATGGCGTGTCACTTACATTAATCTAAAATTTATAATTTAAAGAGCGCAATGATATAATAAAATTTTGGCTTTACCCAAAGGTATTTTTTTAAGAACAACGGGTCAGAAAAAAATTCGAACATCTGGTAATACGTGTGACAAACGGCTAAACTATTCATCGATTTTTTTTTGCGATCACACTACAAGGAATCAATTAACTATTGAAATAATCACGTAACAAGACTTCATAACTATTACTATACACGGCTGTGTGTACATTTTAATGAAAATATACCCGAGAGCAACACGGTCTCTGACGTTATCAGCATTTTTACAAGGTAAAGATGCCATAACAAATACTGAAGTCATTAAAAACAGAAATTTTAATTCATAAATACCTGTAAATAAAAACTGAAATCCCTAACAGAATAAGCGTTTAATCGATAGAGGACTTTATGGCTGATAAAATTTAGTAAATAGTAAAAAAATATACCGAATTATTGACGCAGAAACTACTAAAAATAAATAAAATTCATAAAAATAAGCTCATTTATTCATAAGAATGATTTAAGCATTTAGTCCGCCATTTGTAAATAAAATAAAATAAAAATTTAATAAATAAAAAGAAATAAACCAGTAAGTACTATTTTATTTAAAAAATATAAATAAGCTTGTCAGAATATACATAAAATATACCTTCATGACTTCACTTACTTTACCTTTTGACTGTTAGTTTGTAAGATGATTTAGTAAAATTATAAATGAAAATGATTAGTTTTTATATAAGCAAACTAGCGGTCCCCCGCGACTTCGTCCGCGCGTTTTGAGTTTGCTCCCTCCCCTCCCGTCGCAGCGTCATGTTTTATATCCTAAAGCCTTTCTCGATAAATAATCTATCTAACACAGAAATATTTTTTCAAATCGGTTTAGCAGTTCCTGAGATAAGCGCGTTCAAACCAACAAACTCTTCAGCTTTATAATATAATTATCGCAAGCGCACGTTGTACTTAAGCTGCGAACATTATTTTGGTGCGGAGTTATGTTAAAACTGTGATAGCTCCTAAGATATTTATTGGAATCAAATGATATAAAGAGCAACTTTGTTCTAAATGAAATGCTCGTGATGATGAATGTATTTATTTTGATAAGAATAAATACCTGTGTGTATAATACACCTCTAAAAATGATGCATTATTTTTTTACAAATTTATTAACATAAAAAAGGTCGTAGTAAGTTAACCATAAAAGATAGACATATGCTGTCGCGGACTTTATTATAGAACTCTTAATGCTGAACAATCTTGTCATACATGAATTTTGTGTAACTTTAGCGGTTTCCGCAGCGGAAGCTCTCAAAAGGAATATCTTTCTCCCGTTTTCGCAACATTTTTCATTGCTGCTGTGGTCTTGTGAGTCGTATCTTTATGTTATATAGCTTAAAGCCTTCCTCGCTAAATGGACTATCTAACATAAAAATATTTTTTCAAATCGGGCCAGTAGTTTCTGAGATTAGCGCGTTCAAACAAACAAACAAACAAACAAACAAACTCTTCAGCTTTATAATATTAGTATAGATATATTGCTACAACTTTACCGGGTTTTCAAATTTGAATTGTATGTGTATTTGAACTAAATACATTATAACTACACACGAAGCCAACAGAGGTGGTGTGGTATATGCACACAAGAGTATTATTCTCGATAGTGAACCGAACCCCAGAACTTTGGATCAAGCACAAAATTTACATTTTGGAGCCGTGTCACTAATAAAATGATTGTTTCTTTTGTGTTTTTGTAAGCAAAAAGTTGTAAATTTTTCTTAACCAACAGGGCCGAAATTTAAGTCTTAATACTGTGTCTAATGTTGATTTTCGGCAAAATGGTCAATAGATTAAATAAGCACTGAGGTGACGAAATAGCAAGTTTGCCAGAACATGGAAATCCATCATTTAATTTCATACACTTTCCATACAAGTCAAGACTAGTACTGTTTTTTTGCTCTGCTTGCATGCTCTGTTAGTTTTTTTGCTTTTCCAAACAAAAACTGAATTAAAACACTATTAGGAAGCCATTAAGGAAATCAAATATTTTAATTAATTAATTACTGTTCTGTGTTTATGTAGTACTTTTATTGTTTGTAATTTATGTGTAATACTAGCTGTCCCCCGCGACTGAGTCCTCGCGTTTTGCTCCTCCCTTGCTGTCGCAGCGTAATGTTCTAGCTTAAAGCTTTCCTTGATAAATAAGCTATCCAACTCAATTTTTTTATCGGTCCATAAGTACCTGAGATTAGCGCATTCAAAAAACAATTTTTTTAGCGTTAGTGTCTCGGTAAGGTATGACCCTAAGTTCACCGTTTCTGAGAACAGCTCTTCTCGCAACGTAGCTATCTCGGGCGACACATCATGCACCCAGATGAGATAGCAGATATCACGCTCCGAAGAATCTGGCAATTTATATACTCAACGGGACTAAGCAGTGAACCTTAAACATACATTGCGATAAGGATCTTCAGGCCAATAGATGACAATAACAGGGGCGCGCTAGCATTTAATTTTAATCACAGAACATGAACGAAAATAGAACCAAAAGGAAAATCGATAAATCTCTTAAGATTTCGCTACAACCGTTTTTTTTCGTGGGGAATGCGTTACTCTCCACCCCGGAGGAGGTGGAGAGTTTTGTGGGACTTCCGGTATGGTATATCCACTAAACCCCGCGGTGTTCCTTCATTGCCTAAGTGGCGGTGTCATGAAAGATCGGCAAAGGCCAGTCGACTTCGACTTTTCACAACACCGCCGGCGACTTAGATCTGGCAATGGCATTTTTGAATTTTAAAGCGTTAGTTTGAACCATTGGTTAAAAAATCCATATCGCAACAGTCACATATGGTCAAGTTGGCAACAATAGGGCCCAACAAGCAATAGTTAAAATTAACGTATTCGTCAGGTGTTCGTGGCGGTGGGCGCCAGTCCGCGCACAGAGTTGGCGGAGCCATCGTTTCTGGAGCAGGATGACGATAACGGCGGGTTCCTGGTCAACACAGAGCTCGAGGCGCGCACGCATCTCTACGTGGTGAGTGAGAACTGAGAACACACTGTCCTGTACCTGTGAGAGATTGTAAAATCTGAAAAAAAATCTGTATCTGTGTCTCGATAAAAATTAAGATCTAAAACAATCGTTTTTAGGGTTCCGTAGCCGAATGGCAAAAAACGGAACCCTTATAGTTTCGTCAAGTCTGTCTGTCTGTCTGTCTGTCCGTCCGTATGTCACAGCCATTTTATTCTGTAACTATAAGCTTATTACACTGTTGAAATTTGGTAGGAAGATGTATCCTGTTAACCGCTTACCGATTCTCATACAAAAAATAAAAAATAATGTCATTTAAGGGGGGGCTCCCATACATGAAACTAAAACCAAAAGATTTTTTTTACTCAAACCTATGTGTGTGGGGTATCTATGGATAGGTCTTTTAAAATGATAACGAGGTTCCTAAAACCATTTCCTTATAAAGTTTAACGTTTCATAGCTAGACGCTTCCAAAGTGGTAAAATGGGCGTCCCCCCCATCTAATTTCTAAACCAAGCAAGTGTAAATTTTGAAAAAAATATATGATGTAGATCTTAATAAATTCTTTCAACGAAAATTGGTTCGGACGGGATCGAACAAGCAGTTTTTGAGATATAGCACATTTTCAACAACCGCAAACATAACTTTGTACTTCATACAAACACTATAAAAAACAAAGTTATATTTGCAGTCAACAAAATATTGTGGTATTATACTAAGTAGAAGTAAATGGATTCCCTGATTCAGTTAAAGTTGGCACGGAACTCTCAGTGCGCGAGTCCGACTCGCAGTTGACCGGTTTTTTTTTTGAGTTTTATTAGCAATGTAAACAGAAAATACTAAATATAAATCACAGTTTGTGAGGATGGATGTGTGGATGTTCGTGACTCCTTCACGCATAAACTACTGAGTGAACAATTTAATTAATATTCTGGTGAAACACATTTTAATTCATATTGATATTTGCGATACAAAATTTACGCGCGTGAAACCGCAATGAGCTAGCTAGTATAAATAAACGATATTTTACCAATTATGTCTGGTATTATTTTGTCATGATAATAACACGCAGTCTTGTTTAATATCAGGCTTCTTTGTTTTTTATATTGTAAACGAAGACAAGATAAACAATCTTATTTTTTATACCTTGAAATAATAACCAATATTTTTTGTGCAAAATCATACATTGTGTTAATCGATATAACAAAAGGCTATTTTGTATGACAGAAAGCTTAACTTATCAATCACTCCAGGCAGGGGACGCGGCCAGCATCTACTCGCAATGGAAGGACAGCCGCATCCGCATGGAGCACTACGACAACGCCGAGGAGCAGGGTTATATTGCCGGCGCCAACATGACCGGCTACTGGATCCCGTCCAACATGGAGCCCCACTACTGGCTCGAGCTCGGCGAGGACCTGCAGATGGAGGTAGAGCACCGCACGCACACGCACACACAACACACAAACACACACGCACACACACACACACGAACACGCGCGAATTAAATAACGAAGTCGGAGTTTAACTAAAAAAATATTTATTTTCCCGATCGGCGCAGCCTTACACAACTACAAACTGACATTACCTGTGGTAAAAGTCCCAAATTAAAATAAGAATAATAAAAAAAAAACTACAAACAATTCATCTTAACTAACTTAAACACTAGTATTTATATTATAATTATTGCTAAGTAAACGATACTAAAACTAGTTCACTTGGAGTGGTGGTCGCTACTGACAAAGCGTAATGGCTCAGGGCTGACGGCCCTAACACCTCCCCTGATGAGGAATTTTATACGGGCTACAGTTGTCCTTTGAAAATTCCTTTTAATACGTGACATAATAAAGAAAACAATCAGTAATGCTATTATTATATAAATACTTATGGTCCATACACTGATTTGATTTGTAACACAAAATACGTTGTATTGTAGTCACTTTCTATGTCACTAATTTAATCACTACTGCACTTATGTCTTTTAGATCCACGTTGCGAAGGTTGACTGGTGTCCATCTCGACAGGTCCTTGCGTGTGGTCAATTTTGGTAGCTGGCGTGGTATTGGCGGTAGGCTAATCACTGTGGTCGCCTTTTTGTTGAGTGGTGGTGTTAGTGTTTCTCCAATCTCGATTTCGCATTTTCCACTGCGTGACAATATGTACGTTCCTCGTAGTGTTTGTTTGTAGATTTCGTCGTGACATTTCTCAGTTGCGATAGTGTCGTCCTTGAGGAATATCATCCACTGGTTATCAGTGATGGGTTGAATCCTTGTTTTTTCTATGTGTTTGTGTGTTTGTGTATTACCTCTCGTTGTCGGTTGGCACTGTAGTTACTGCTCAGGAGCATTAATTGTATAATGCATAGTTCTTCGGTGAATTGAACGATCTCCTCGTTGCTACAGAGATATCTGCTGTCTTCTACTTCGTCGCGGGGTGTGGCTACGGGAATATATTTCATTCTTTTCACTATTAGGTAGGGGTATTGTGGAATAATTACGTGGGTCGTGTTTGTTGTGGAATTATGGATTGGGATAGGCATAACTTTATATTAGTTATATTTTTTATTTTCTATTAACGATATTTCTAAAATAAAAACTAACTTCTTATCAGCTATATAGGATTCCATGATCATATTTTGTTCTAGTCTAATTAAATTATTATAATTTACTGAATATAAAAGGTTTGCATGTTTTTCTACTTCCAGCAAAATGTTCACTAGTTCCGTTGAGTTGATAATGAACTTGTGTACGGTATGGAGCTTACTGAAGGCAATTACGACCCGTCTGGTGTAGTGGTCGAGAAATCGCCTACTACGCAGCGGGTGCGGGTTCGATCCCCGCACAATACAAACATTTGTGTGCATGAACATGTCTGTTTGTATTGGTCTGGGTGTTTTCTATGTATATCATTTATGTATTTACAAAAAAAAAGTATTTAAGTATTATATCCGTTGTCTGGCACCCATAACACAAGCTTTGAGTAGCTTACTTTGGGGCTAGATGGCGATGTGTGGGAATGTCCAAAGAATATTTATTTATTTATTTAATTGCGGTTTCCAATTCGTAGATTATTTGGTACAGTGTGCGAAAGTTATTTAAAATGATACATACTATTCATTATCCTAAATGATCTTAAAATAGCACTTTGATTATTTATTATTAGTCCTAATCTGTTATTATTAAAGTTTATATGATTTACATTGATATTAATGTCGTTTGTAACGTCAACTAATTTTTCGATCGCACTATTCATTAGTGACATCTTTTTTTGTACACTATGTTGTTGATTTCTTAGATTGCCTATTTCTTGATTATATTTAATGGTATTTTGATTATCTAAATTACCTGTAATTAACTTAATGACGGATCCTAATGGGTTTAATATACCTCGTTTGTTTCTAGGGGTTGGAAGAATCTGTGCTAACCTATCTTTTGTTAAATTACTTATAGATTCTATTTGTAAGGTTAATCCTATTAGTTCTCTATGCGTTTCCGTGTCTTTATACGCTAACATTTTTATCTTTTAACTTTATTTGTTTTTCTATTAACTCTAAGTCTAATGTCCTAATGATACTCCAGTGGTCAATCTTCCTCGTCGCTGTCCCGATCCGAGTGGGTGCTATTCCGGGATTCGGGTCTAGCCTCTGGAGTTTCAGACCGTGTGCCTGAAGGGCCAGGGTTAGCACCATCGCGAACCATAAAAAGTCATAAAAGTCTCCATAAACAATACTTAAGCCTCTTCAAACCGTGATAAATCTTTAGCTTTTCTAGTTCTGGTATTTTTCATAAAAACTTTGTCCCTTGTGTTTATTTCGAGTGGTTCTTCGCCTCCATTTTTGTCCCGAACCTGTATTTTATCAGTTTCCAATTTATTTTTAACGAATTCGTAAAGTACCTTCAGCCTTTTCCTATGGTCTCGGACTAATACTTAAAGAAGATTTAGCTCTCTATCAGTATCAAATACGTTGCCCGATTTGGTGTGACCAAATACTATTTCAAACGGTGTAAAGTTTGTGGCTGTGTGAATCGCATTATTATATGCCATTATTGCGTACGTCATTAAAGAACAAGCATCTTGTTCGCTCCGTTCGTATTTGGCAATGCGATAAATTTCTATTATAGTCGAATGGAATCTTTCTACTACGGCCATTGAAGTTGGATTATTTGGAATTCCTATATGAATGTTAATTTTAAAAAAGTTCAAAAGTTCTTTCAATAATTCATTATTGAATTCTGCTCCTGAGTCGCTGTTAATCTTTCTAGGTAAACCATACATACTAAAGTATTTCATTAATGATCTAACTACTTCGGGTGTGCTTCTGTTTGGAATCGGTATAACTTAAACAGTAAATCAATAAAGATCTCTTGGAATAGTGCGTCTTGTGTTTGTGTAAGCTGAATGGGAGCTTTGATGGGCTTTCGTTCGTACTTCATTTTTTTACATTGATCGCATCCATTGATAATGGCGGTTATCTTCTCTTTCATATTGTTCCACCAATAGTTTCTCTTAAGTCTTGCATAAGTTTCGTTTATACCCCGGTGACAAGTTTTACCTTCATGATATTTACGAATTAATTCTATTTGTTCATCCTCAGAACTTGTTAAGTTTATTATTCGTTCTGTGCATTCACCTAAATTAACCGTGCCCTTTTTGTATAGATCAGTAACCACCTTCGTAAATATAGATCTGAATTCAGTATCCTCGTAGTGAATAAAATATTTATACTTAAAATCTACACATTCCTTGAAAAGGTTTTTGACAAGACTTTCCTTATTTAATGGTAAGTAAACATCTAAGATCCTTTGTTTTTTGTTAGAGATATCCTTAACTTGTAGCTTATCCATTAACCACTTGTGTACTAAAATTTGTTTAAGTTTTGTGTCGATGGCTTCGTTTAATATAGGTATACCCTCATGTTCCCTATTTGAGATGGAATGAGCTGTTGCTCCGTCATCGGAGTCTGAAATATCCTCAATGTCTAGCTGTGGTTCCCTATTAGCATATCTGTTTATATCTTGTTCTATTTCCACAACCACGTCCTGTTGTCACAGTCACTCCCGGCCAGTGTGGACAAAAGGTGTTCAATAGGTACTAATATTCGAATGAAATAAAGAAATCCGGGTATAGCATTTGGCAACAAAAGTTTATTCAAATTTGCTATTACACATCTACCTTTTAACACCTTTAAAAAAATCAAATACAAAACTTAATAGCTCAGAATTCAGTAGAGACTAGGTTACGTTCTAATTAAGTTATCTATATCTACTTTTACAAATCTTTATGTTTAAATTTCTAATTAAATAAAGATAAACCACCAATATAAGATTTTAATTTCCTAATTGCTTCCTAATTTTATCCTCAAAGGGATGCCTAAGTTATGCTTAAGGAAAACCAACCGTGGATTTCAACGGAGGTTACTATTTCAAATCTTTGTTGCATCAAACTACAGACAACTCTGCAACGTTACCCCAAAATTTCACCGATACCGGACTATCCTCAAAACAGCAGACAAGAAGCAAATCAATCCATAAGGAAAATCTGACCTCAAAAATATTCCAAATAAGGATAAGTAAGGTCACTGAAAAGAATTTACAAAATGTTAGTTCAACGCACAAACCAAAGTAAAATTTTTTAAAAATGACTTTTTCCAATAAATGATTATCTGAGGTTACAAGTATTTCCACCAAGGTGTGGCTGTATTAATTACAGGCTCATATTAATTGCGAAACCTAGAAATAAAGAAAGTTTTAGTTAACCTTTTTATTTTTTTTCTTACCGAGGGTAGATATTTCATCACCCAAGTCATGAAATCTTTAATAATACAATTTGATACCTGCAAACAGCTGGCTCGCCATATCAATTTCTTTAGTTTTTATTTACAATTTAAAAGGCAAAATCAAATTTTGAAAAGATAAAAAGTACAACTCTTAGCACATATGTCCAGATGTAGGTAGACTTCACTTTCCTTACAACGAATCTCAATGAACTTACCATTGTATTTTCTTTCTAATTTATCAAATTAATAGGAACTTATCAAAACGGTGACGTGTTGGCGGCATCGTCTGAAAAAAAAAACATGTGCTCAGACTCTAAGAAATGTCTCGCAACAAACAAAAATCAACGCCAACCTTTCTGCAGACCGACGACGACGCACGACCAACAGTGACGGAACCGGAAAAACCGCAGCTGTCACACTTGACAAATGTCAGTGTCAGCATCCGTCATATCTTTGCAAAATTTCACGACTATGGACTGTAGTCCTTCATCCATTTAACTTTTCGTTTCACGCGAACTTAGATAAAATAATAAATAAATAATAAATATCCTTTGGACATTTCCACACATCGCCATCTAGTCCCAAAGTAAGCTACTCAAAGCTTGTGTTATTGGTGCCAGACAACGGATATAATACTTAAATACTTTTTGTTTGTAAATACATACATGATATACATAGAAAACACCCAGACCAATACAAACAGACATGTTCATGCACACAAATGTTTGTATTGTGCGGGGATCGAACCCGCAACCCGCTGCGTAGTAGGCGATTTCTCGACCACTACACCAGACGGGTCGTCAAAATATACAACGTTACACTGTATTCTCTCGTCTTTCGCGTCTATATTTACTAACATTGACTCTATGTCATCATCTAGTACGTTAACTCTTATTCTGGACAGATTATCGGCGTTAGTGTTTTGAGGACCATTTTTATATTTTATCTCAAAATCATATTCTTGTAGTCTTAATCTCCATCGCGTGAGTTTACTATTTGGTTCCTTTAACGAGTACAACCATGCTAGAGGCATATGGTCTGTGTATATTGTAAACTTATTGCCATACAAAAACGGCCTAAAATGCTTTACTCCTTCGATTATTGCCAAAAGTTCTTTCTCTATCGTGCTGTATTTACTCGGAGTTTCGCTTAAAGTTTTACTGAAGTATGCTAGGTTTGTCTGACCCTAACGAACCTTGTGATAGTACGGCACCGATCGCGTAATTACACGAGTCTGTAGTTAGGATAAAAGGTTTTTTAAAATCTGGGAACTGTAGTAATGTGGCATTACTTTTTACTTGTTTCAAAGCTATTTATGTATTCTTCGTCCAGTACTATTTTACGGCCTTTCTTTAAATATACAGTTAGTGGTCTAGTTATTTTGGCGAAATCCCGAATAAATTTCCTATAATATCCTATTAAGCCCAGAAAACTTTTTATTTATGTGGTAGTTTTCGGTATTGGATAGTTCAAAATTGCGTCAATTTTATCGGTGTTAGGTTTAAGGCCTTCACTTGTGATAGTATTACCTAAATAAAGTACCTCTTTTTTAAGAAAGTGCGATTTGTGTAACTTAACTTTAAGATTTGTTTGACGGAACCTCTCAAAAACTGCTCTTAACTTCTGGATGTGTTCGGGGAGGCTTTTTGAAAATATTATGACGTCATCAAGGTAGACCAGGCAGTGTATACCTTGGAGACCTCTGAACACATTGTCCATGGCTCTTTGAAAAGTAGCAGGTGCTGTCTTTAAACCGAACGGCATCCTGTTGAATTCATAATGTCCGAATGGTGTAATAAAAGCGGTTTTCGGCCTATCTTCTTCTTTGACCTCGAGCTGATGGTAGCCACTGGACAGATCCAGGGTGGTAAAGTATACGCTTTTACCTAGCATGTCAAATAAGTCACTTATATTTGGGAGTGGGTATTTATCGTCAACCGTAATTTCATTTAAACGACGGTAATCGACTACCATTCTCCACTTTTGTTTCTATTTTTTTCTTTTTTTTGGTACCAGGTGAACTGGTGCACTCCAGGGAGAATGGGAGGGTGGTAAATTATACGCTTTTACCTAGCATGTCAAATAAGTCACTTATATTTGGGAGTGGGTATTTATAGTCGACCGTAATTTCATTTAAACGACGGTAATCGACTACCATTCTCCACTTTCGTTTCTATTTTTTTATCTTTTTTTTTTGGTACCAGGTGAACTGGTGCACTCCAGGGAGAATGGGATTCTTGTATGACATTATCCCTTAATATCTTGTCTACCTGATTTTTGATTTCTGCTGTTTGAGCTGGTGGTAGCCTATGTGCTCTATTAAATATAGGGTCCTCATTTGTCGTTCTGATTTCATGTTTAACTTCGTTTGTGAACGACAGATCGATATCCTCGCAATAAAATATGTCCTTATATTCCTTGCAGATGCTACTTATCATTTCTTTCTCCTCCTCGTTCATATGATCCAACCTCAATTTTGAAAGACTGTTACATAATAAACTATCTATTTGACTATTTTCTCTATTAAAGTTTAAATGACATTGGGTAATCTGGAAAGGCTCTACTCTGAAAGGTGAAGTCACTGTGAGAGTCATATTTTCAGACCTACAGTTTTGTATCACTGTAGTGGCAAAGCCATCTTCACATGAAACTAGGGCGGCTGGCATTTTAACTCCTTCACTAAAAGTAACATATTCTAATATGCCATCGCCCTTTAATAAGTTAACGGGCAGTTTCACGCGTATTACGCTTTATATGGGCGGTTTATAATAGGGATACTAGTGTCCCTAGTAAAAAGTGTTTGTGACTTCATGTCTATGTTCGCGTCTAATTGTTTTAACAAATCGCTACCTATTAGACCATCATACGTATTATCGACGCTGTAAATGTAAAACTTATGTTTCTGTGTGCTTTTACTTATGTTTCTGGTAATTGAATATTAATCACTTCATTATGCTGGCTCGATGCATGGGTACTTACTACCTCAAAAGGTTCGTGTTGTTTATTGTTTTTATAAAACTCGTCCGCCTTTTGTGGGCTTATAAATGAACGAGTGCTGCCAGTATCTATCATAAAGACTGCTTTAAGTAACGGTATTCTAATATGTAAGGTTGTTTATTGCAATGTAACACTATCGTTTCTTTATCGGTGAGGCGAGTATGCATAAATTTTCGACGCTGTCTGGCTCTCCAGACGTTCCCGCGACAGGTTCGTCGTTGTTTACATTATCATATGAGTCGTCTGTGAAATTGATACGTCGCGAACTAGCTGTGCGCATTGTTACGTCAGTGTTGCTACCTGACCCAACATATGGGCTGCATATGTTGGGTCAGGTAGCAAGCGCGGGGCAATGTCTCCTAATTGCTGATTCTGCATCAGCCGGCTAAAGGTCGGTTGTTGCTACTGACTAGGTCGCGAATAATTAGATAGAAAATAATTCCGCGATTGCATCGAGCTATAGGGAGAGTTATTAAAGTTTTGCATTCTAAAGGTAGAGTTATCGTTCTGAGGTCTATTATCAAAATTCTGAACTTTATTCTGGGGCATGTTGTTGAAATTCTGAGCCCTATTATTGAAAGTTTGAGGGTTGTTATCGAAATTTTGGGGTCTACTTGATGCCTGAAAATCAGGTTGACGCTGAACATGATTTTGATTAAATTGATGAAAATTATTATTATACCTAGGGTTTTCTGAAATCTCGATTCCTATTTTTGTGGTCGTAAACAGTTTGAAAGTTTTGTTCTTCTAAAACAATGTTCAACGCGTCTTCTAATGTCAATCCGTTTCTGAGGCGTACCAAACGTACAAGATATGCAAGCAAATTATACATGAACAGATTTAGAGATTTGTGTGTATATTTCCTGTTTAGCTCTAATCATATTTTTATCCCTAATGGTCTCATTTACTTTTGCTAATAAAATGCTCCTAAGGTTCTGAATCCTATGACAAAAATCTAAGTAACTTTCACCTCTTTGTATTTTCATTGCTTCTAATTCGAGTGAGAGACACTCTTCTGTAGGTGGGTCCCCGAAATGTTGTTGCAAAAGATTTATAAGATCGTCCCACGTATCAATATTGTCCCTCTCTCCAACTAGATTTGCTGCTCTACCTATTGATCTACTCGTCACTACGTAAAACAGGTACTGGTTTTGTACGTCTCCACCCCCATAGGTGTCTAAAATATATTTACATTTTTTACTGAACAACGACAGTTGCCTTGAGTCGCCCTCGAACAGTGGAATCATGTTGACCATTTCAGACGGAACGTGATTTATGTTCTCCATTTTATTGCAAGTAAAAAAAAATGGAGAATATACAACACTTGAAAGTACCGAAACAAAGCGATACCAAAATAATTAAATAGGGTATCTATCATAACACAGAATTTTTTGATATCGAATTTCATTTCACAGAAAACTATTCAATGAATGTTAATATCTTTTTTTCTTGTTTAATCGAATAGTTATTTATCGTCGTTTCGTAACATCGAATAATAGTTCACCAAAAAAATGTTTCGCAACTGTTTTGTTAAGCAGAATAACGATATACCAAACTAATGTTTAATAGAATTATTAAGTTATCGATATAAACTTTCATAAAAATTTGTTTCAATGTGTAACGGTTCCCATATATTTTTGCATACGCATGCAAGTAAGAAGGCATGCGCATGCAAGTAAGAAGGCATACATGCATGCATTAATGCATGCAAGTAAGCAAGCAGGCATGCATAAATGCATGCATGCAAGCAAACAGGCATGCATGCAGCAAGCAAACAGGCATGCAAACAAGCAGCATGCATTAGGATTTCCTCGTCTCCGGCGCTGCGGGAATAGCAGCCTCATCGCCCTACAGCGGGCGGAGGCTGCTCTCCCTCCGCGCCTCCGGCTTTTAAATTACACTCTAGTATCGGGTAGACTAGTACCACGGCGAGGAGACCACGGCGAGTCGGGATTAACGCAGTTTATTTATTAGATCAAAATTTATTACATATTTATATCAGTTATGCTTTAAATTGTCTAATTATAAAGTATGCAATATAATATAGTAACAAATATTCGTTTGAAAATACGGACTTTAGTGAAGTAAAATTCGATGTTTCAACAATTCTGCATATTAAAACTTACGTGGAAATAAAATTATGGGTAACAAAATAGAAAGCTAACGTTACTTCGATAAAATACGTCATTTATGAAAAGAAGTAACGATGAAGTAAGTTTGTAGCTAATAAGCATTCGCGTAAATAAAATTGTGATGTGACAAGATTCTAGAATTTGTTGAATATTATTTTGAAACATCTGCGAATCGTTTTATGGGAAATGAAAATCGATGAAGAAAATTGCGATTAAGTGATGGGTTCCCAATTAATTAACTATTAAAAATGGAATAAAATTTGAAAAAGAATTCTTTAAAATGGTATTTAGATCAATAAACTAATGCGGAGATTTATATCCTAATGTTATTACGGCGTTATCTAATCCCTAATACGAGGGTCAAACTGAAAGTTCTTAGAAAATCAAAAACTGATTACATTAGCCAGTTATTAGTTTTATTATATCTTTTCAAAATATTGTCCATTGACGTCAATACACCGCTGCATGCGACGGAACCACTGGGAAAAGCACTTTGCCCACTCGTCCTTAGGGGTCTCTTCTCTTTCTTCTTCATCTTTCTTAGTTTTAATTGTCATTATTTATGGCCAGACTGTGTATAGTACTTAGTGCTACAAATAAGAAATATTTCATTGCAAACCACAAAAAGTTAATTTTCAAATTTACTACTTACAACAAAATAGTATTATAAACATGATATATGTTTACAAAGTAAAATGCATGTTAGTCAAAATGCCTGGACGCAGTCTCGGGGGACGACTAGTTTTGAAGACAGAGATATTATACGTATGGCTCAATAAATTAGCTCACACATTTATCAAAAAAACGTATCTTTTATCAAGAAACTTTTTATTGTAATTAATTACCTAGCTACAAATTATATGTAAACTTGTGCTTGACTAGAATAGCGGATAAAGAAAAACCTTTCTTTTATTAGAAAGGGAGGTATACCTATTTTTTTAAGTTTGTTGCAAAATTTTGTAAATGTTTGTGTGTTTGTTCACGGATTTGTCGAAAACGAGCTGCCATAACGAGATGATTCTTTTTGTAGTTCAATCAGGTGTAGTATCTAGGTAAAGTTTATCAAAATCGGTCAATTTGTTTTTCAGATATGAGTAATAAAGAATAATATTTATTTAAACTTTATTCCACAACCAAAATTATGTACAGAAAGGGGACGTCCTAGTGCAATATCTACCAGTCATATCTATATCTTCATAAATCATATCTATATCCATATATAGGTATATGAAAAATAATGAAATAAAAATATAATTTACTAATGGTAAGAGCGTTTGGCCCGGTCAGTCAAGAGGTTGCTTGTTAAAGTCCCGCTCGTGCGCAAATTTTTGGTTTCTTATTTCATCTTTATGATTATAATTTACAAAATTAAACCCCCTTTTAAAAAATGTCTTAAACAAGCCTAAAATAACGCATTCGTTTTCAATTTAAGAGAAACAAATTATTTTTGAGTCGGTGCACACCACCAGTCTAAAGTAGTCTAAACACATCATGCACCGACTCCAAAATAATTTGATTTTCTGGAATAGACAACAAATGGAGTATTTTAACCTTTTATTCAGTTTTTAGGAGGCAGTCTTATTTATTTATTCAGGCAGTCTTAGAGGCTATGATGCTGGCTGCGTTGCCGCGTTGAATAGCTATGCTGATCCTTTGAGCTAGGAACCAGCCAGCTTTATTATTGGCTGTTAAAGAATTTCATTTTTGCGCAATTTTTCTAAACAGCAATTTAGCGGAGGGTCCCCACGGCCCAAATGTTTCATCGTCAAACGGCGCAAACACATAATCACTTACTACACACGTACTTGCGACGCTTGGCGTTTTCAGCCAACTCCGCTGCTGCTCTAGCTTTAAGGGCCGATTCTCTGAGATGGGAAGAGGCCAAAGTATCGACACAGGTTGCATCCCAAACTAAGGCCCGACCCCGTTCCCAGGGAATAAGCGTTAGGCCATCGGGTCTCTTGCCATCATCACGGACCAAACCACGTGGTTCCAACGTGGAAGGAACATTAATGGTTGCAAGAGCTCTTCTGATGGCGTCATTAAGGGTAGCGTGAAGGAGGCAGTTAATTTTTTTATATAGCATTTTTCTAGAGACGGTTTTGTTTTTTATTTAGATTTTTATTTTTAATAGTTTTTTTTTTATATAGTCTGGATTCCTTATCGGTAAATTTCGGGGAAAGCGTGGGTCAATCAACTCGGGAAGCAAGCAGTTCATGTGAAAATTTATCAACTTTACTTCCATTTTTTGCTTCCAAAAATCATCATCTCTTACCATAACTGTAACCTTCATAAAGTCGAGTTCATTGGCCCAAACCGCAAAAAAACATTTTGTTCGTTTGATTATACGAGGGTCAAACTGAAAGTTCTTAGAAAATCAAAAACTGATTACATTAGCCAGTTATTAGTTTTATTATATCTTTTCAAAATATTGTCCATTGACGTCAATACACCGCTGCATGCGACGGAACCACTGGGAAAAGCACTTTGCCCACTCGTCCTCAGGGGTCTCTTCAATGGCATCGCGATACGCAGCCACCGCTTCTTCAGCATTCATAAACCGCTTTCCTTTAAGTTTTTCTTTAATTTTTGGAAATAAATAAAAATCACAACGCGCGAGGTCGGGGCTATACGGCGGGTGACCCAGTAATTCAACGTTTGATGTCGCCAAATAGTCGATCGTTCGCTTGGCGGTGTGCGACGAGGCGTTGTCGTGGTGAAGGAGGATCCTACTGCGAGGTCGTTTCTCTCGAACTTTTTCCAAGACAAGTGGCAAACAATTGGTAGTGTACCATTCTGCAGAAACTGTTTTTTGATCCTCTAACACAATTGTTGCGAAATGACCTATCCTTCCAAAGAACGAGGCCACCATTTTTTTTCCCGCACTTCGATCTCTCTTCACTTTAGTTGGCAACTCCTCAAAAGGAAACACCCACTGAGCAGATTGTCTTTTGGTTTCAGGATCATAACAGTAAATCCAGCTTTCGTCACCTGTTAGTATGTCGAACACAGCATTTGAGTCACCTCCGTTAAATCTTTCAATCATTTTACGGCACCAATCCACACGATGGAGTTTTTGAGCCTTAGTCAAATTATGAGGTATCCACCGGGCGCAAAGCTTCCTGACCGCTAAATGTTCGTGGAGGATTTTGTGCACTTGACTCATACCGATGCCTAAGCTTGTCCGAATCTGCTGATAGGTCACTCTTTTGTCAGTCTCTATCATACGCCACACAACACAGATGTTATTTTCAGTCGTCGCCGTAGAAGGCCGTCCCTCACGTACATCATCAGTGAGATTAGTGCGACCACGTTTAAACTCATTAAACCAGTTGTAAACAGTCGCACGAGATGGGGCTTCATCGTGAAAGGCCAATCGTAGTCTATCATAACTTTCTTGTTGACTTAAATGACATCGAAAGTCATAAAAAATCATTGCACGTAAATTTTCTCGTGTTAAATTCATGTTGACGTGACACAGACAATTTTCAATTTGCCGCCAAATCGTAAAACAAATGACAAATGAATGAAATATATACTCAGTAATATTGGCAAAGAGTTCTATTTTCAAATTTTAGAATATTTTTTTTATTATATTGTTTATAAGTGGCCAGTTCTAAGAACTTTCAGTTTGACCCTCGTAACACATATAATTAAAATAAAGTTTATAGAGGAAAAAAGACAGGAAAGTGAAAAGTTTTACCCACAAACCCGCAGTTATAAGAGTTGTATTTGCTCTGGCTGCTGCTGCGTCCCGACGTATTATTCAATGGGTAGTATTTAAACGCAAATCAAGAAAAACAATTTTTGTATGCAAAAATAACCTAAATTCATATCAAGATTACTGATTGCACAGCAAAATACTCAACGCAAAATATTACTTAATGACCTTCATTTTATATTCGTGGTGTACCGCTATTTATCTTTTAGTAAAGTTTTTATATTAATGCACTGCTTATAATGACTAACGCTCATCATACCTAGTAAGTAATAAAAAAATAAATAAAGCTTCTATTTTTATATGACGCACAACATTTTAACTAAGTGAAACAGCATTTTATTTGACATGTCATATGTTTATTTATTTAGTAAAACATAATGAGATCAGCAATAAAATATAAAATCAGATACAAAATTTGTACTTTTTATTGAACTATTAAGGCAGGTCTTGCTTTCGTAGGGCGCCCACGCTTCCTTTTTTGCCCAATAGGCACATTTTTGGCCTCTGCAGGTGGTGTTGTGTACTTGAGTCGGATCGCAAGCCCGATGACATGCTTGCACATATAGTTCTTAAAAAAGTTGGGACAGGTGCATTTACCGTTAATCCAAGCGCTTTGTTGGGTGGGCATGGCAACTCTCCAATATGCGAAAGCTTTTTTTTTATAATCATCAAAAGTGTCCCAGTCTTGATCAAATGAAGTGTTACTTGCTGTTGAGCTAGGTACTATATAAGTATTTAGTCTGGAGTTCGATTCTAAGGCTTTAACGTTTCTGTTACTTTTCGCCCATTGCTATGCCAGGGTCCAGTCTTTCAGTTCTATCGGAGGTACAGTTAGAAATGTCTCCGGTTTATGATTTTCCGACCAGTCCTTAACCATGTTTGTTGCAACTGAAAGAAACCGAGAGAGAGGAAGCCGTTCTCGAAAAGTGTGGCTATCTTTTATGCCTCTATTGAATGATTCTAGTGCGTTATTTGTCACTGGAGACCCTTCGGCGGAGCCAAGATACCAATTTGGATTGAGTGAAACCCACTCCTGTTTGAAATACGCTATGAATTCTTCTTCTTTTGCGTGTTTACGTAAAAACGCAGTTAACGCTTTGTTGAATAATGTAGGAGAGGTAGCTGAATGCAACGAGTCAATATCACCCAATATTTCTTTCTGTTTCTTCTTCTCAATCAATTTTTCTACCTTTTTTTGAATGTTTTTTTTTGCGTGTGCCCAACACATTTTATAGTAGACTCTGTGCCAAACACGTCTTGAAATGCATTTTGAATGCTTTTCGCGGCGTCGCAAATAAGCGCATTAGGTTCTAAATTAAAAGAGTAAAGGGAAAAGGCGGCCTTTTTAAGTGCATCGAACAGCATCACAAAATCTTCTTTACGTTCCGAAGTTGTAATCGCCATACAAAGCGGATGGAATCGCTTTGCTTTATCAGTTGTGCCAACTACTAATACTGGAAATCCTTGCCAGATTAATTTGTACGTGGCATCTGCGTGCAAGTTTGTGGCTAAATTAGCTATTTTTAACAAAGACTTTGTTCCGATCGCAAAACGAAAAGTTAGATTTTCACCCTCGTACACGTAGTAATTAATCACATACGGTTCGTCATCATCCTCAGGTATTTGAGATTTATTTATTAACCATTGCTGTAATTCTCCCAGACTGATTGTAGAAGGGCCATAAATAACTCTGCGGCGGTCAGAAAGGTAATTATTTAATTGCTTTTTTGAGGGAACTTTAATATTTTTCATTTCACTGAGACGCATTAAAATTGCTTTTGGCTTCAAATGCAAAGCGTATAACTTATTAATTTGGTCTTTTGTCTTTTGACTTATGCCATAATCATTTTTAGTCCCAATATTCTCATGATCATGATCGCTACCTGAATGGTACACAAAGACAGCATCGGAGGTTGACTCAAAGAGCAAATAAATCTGTGCTGCACACTGAGGGCCGCGGTACTTTACTTTATTGCAACGGTAATACTGTTTTTTACCTTCTTCTGTCATGTGAGTAAATTTAACAGTCCAAGTCTTTTCAGCTTGAAGAAATTGTTGTGCTTCGTCAAAATTTTCATACTTTTTGTAGAGTTTCCAGTCTAGGCCACCCTTTCTGGTTCGTTTAATAGATGGTTCCTCTTGCACCTCTGGTTCACTGTCCGAACTATACATAGGAACATCACTTTGATGCTGTATGTTACTTGATGTAGATGTTAGTAGTTTAAATCTATATGATCAAACTTGAAAGTCAAATGGACACTAATTACACAGAAATATTGTAATTACCAATTGTTTTTATTATTTATCACTCCGCGCAGCGTAAACTCGAATTGAATAACATAAACAAATGCACGAGGACTGCGTTACAACACCTACCGCTATCTCTCTCGGTCGGCCTAGCGCTATCTCACTTGCTCTGCTCGCTCCAATCTGCAATAATACGTAGTGACAAAAAAGCGCGCGAAATCAATTTTCAGTTAATTTGTTCTGCATTTGAATATAATGCTATGAAAAAAGAAATTTTTGCTATAATAACTATTAAATTTGCTGAACATAAATTCTTAAAAAATAAGTCATGAGGTCCTTATTAGGATATATGCTGCTCGGATAGTTATTTTGCTATGAGAATTAGTATAATCAACGCACGCTTCGGTTAATTTGCTGTGCAGTCAGTATTTTTGATGAAATTGTCGTATTTTTGTACAATAAGGAATTTAGTTGTTTCGCATTATAGAAAAAAAGCAATGCCGTGCTGATGTATATTTTCGAATTATCTGCAGTACTAGATTTGTTAAACATTTATTTAATTTGAAGTAAAATAATTTATTTGATGTAAAAAGGTATATAAATGATATACAGAAATTGATGGGTGATTATTTATTTGATGTGCGATTAATAATATCCCTTATTCAATGAATTTATTTGTTCGGCGATCCCAGTTAAACTGTAGAAACAGACGTTGTGCAGCGACTATGTTTACTAGTTGATTTTAAACTTGGTGAAAACACTCGCGAACCCAACTACTGGTATTCCTACCAGCTGCGCCAATTAAATAACGAAGTCGGAGTTTAAGTAAAAAATATTTATTTTCCCAATCGGCGCAGCCTTTAACTACTACAAACAATTCATCTTATCTTATCATATCATTCTAACTTAAACACTACTATTTATATTATTATACTTACTTACACACACACACAACACTTACACACACACACACACACACACACACACACACACACACACACACACACACACACACACACACACACACAATATTTCAACATTTTAACTTAATATGAAAAACATATTTTTACTAACAACAACACATTAAAACTTACTTTGCAAAAAACATATTTTTAATCTTACAATCAACACATTTATTCTTACTTTGAAAAAAATACATATTTTTTAATGAATATTAATTTTTTTTTAATGAATATTAAAAAAGATACATATTATTTCAATAATCAAAGTCGCAGTTTTTTTTTCAAAAATTGCTGCAAAGAAAGTTCTTTGTTCTCTATTTGGATTAAATAATTCTTGTTAGGGTTCCGTAGGCGAATTGCTAACCTTTTATTTTTCTAAACTAAATATATATAAAAAATATACAGGGTGTCCAAAAAATGAAGGATAATCCTGTAACAGGGGACAGGTCACATTAAGGCCTATTATACGGCAAAAAAAAATTCAGGTAAAAGTCTCACCATTTTCAAGCTATGAATATTTTTAATTTTATTTTGGAAATTTTGTACTCGTTTATTATAATTCATGCCATTTTTACAAATGATGACTTTTTTGAGTCCTGTTTTTTTTGTAACCCTCACAAATGCTTGAGTCATCTAAAGCAATGTCCCTTTTAGTTTGGAAATGGTACGAAAACTAAAAAAAAAAACATGTTTTGCAAATACTTTAAAAAAAATTATTCAATAGCTGACTTTCATAGCCTGTGGTGTAAAAAAAATGTACCAAGCAGATTGTGCCAATTGGTTTAAAAAGTTGCTTGTTTAGTGACAATTTTAAAATGTTATAATTCTTTCACGTTCCTTTATTAATTATTTTTTTATTAAAATTTAAAGTTCTTAAAAAGTATTTCTGCATTTTAAACAATTCTTTGAAAATTGGTTTTGTAATAGTGTAAATGCAAATAAAAATACAGAATAACTATAAAATAATTTTTAATTTAACCAATACAATTTAGAAAATCACTTAAAATCACAGTAAATGTTCAAAGTGGCCGCCATTTGCCCTTATGCATGCCCTAAATCTTTTAATGCAAGACCGATTTATACGGCGAGCATAACCCTCGCGTGAAATGTGTTCCGCCGCTTCTCGAATTTTTGTTCTCAGCTGTGTAATAGATGTCATTTCTTTAGAGTACACCAAATCTTTTAAGCAGCCCCAATAAAAAAAATCCAAAGGATTCAAGTCCGGCGATCTTGCTGGCCATGCAATAGGGCCGAGGCGCCCGATCCACCTTCTTGGGTACCTTTCGTTGAGATAATCTCGAACCACTCGAGCGTAATGGGCTGGGCAGCCATCATTTTGCAACCACATGCGATGCCTTGTTGCAAGCGGCACGTCTAACATGAGACTTTCCAATTGGTTTTGTAAAAAGTCTAAATAAATTTCTCCTGTTAAGCTTGGTGGCAGCTCGTACGGGCCAATCACTTGTCCATTTATTATTCCGGTCCACAAGTTAATTTTAAATTGTGTCTGAGAGTGGTCTTCTCTTATGGCATGGGGATTTTCCATCTGCCAGCTATGTACATTGTGCATATTTAAATATCCGTCTTTTCGGCACGAAGACTCGTCGCTCCACAAAATCTTACTCAAAAATGTAGGGTCTTCATTAATTTTAGTAAGCATTGTCCTACAGAACTGAACTCTTCGCGGGTGGTCGGCAGGTAATAAAGTTTGCACCCGCTGCACGTGATATGGGTGCAATTCGTATCTTTTTAACACTTTATGTACGGTGCTTTTTGGAATTCCTGTAGCGCGTTGTATTTTCCTTACGGAAGTAGAGGGGTCTGCTTCCACTTCACCTAACACTTCATCATCGATATCCATTCTTGGTCTTCCTTGGCTGCCTCCTCTTCCTGGAGTCCGTCCTTCCGAGTACGTGCGATGGACGTTTATAAACACTCGGTAGCCTGGAGAATGTCGATTAGGATACCTACAACAAAAAGAAATAACACTAATGTTTGTGCAACGTGCGTTGTATCGTCGGAAAAGGAAATTTACCGTTTAAAGATGTTTTTTGCATAAAAACCCGTAACAAGACGTAGTTTGAAAAAGAAAAAGTTTTTAATTAACGTCCAAATAAGATTTGTAAGACTGCTCTGATTAATATGACTTGATAGAGAAGGCTAAGTAAAAACTATCTTACCTCTCACGATAGAGTTGAGCAGCTGCGGTAGCGATGCAACGGCATTCTCCATAAATTAAATGCATATCAGCATACTCGCTAGCCGTGTACACGTGTCTAGGCATAGTGGCCCAAAATAACCTCGAAGGTTAGATGTCCGTTGAAAAGCCAAGTCGTCGAGATCACCAGTATCAAAGTCCAAATCACAAAGCACAACAAGTCCAATTTCAAAGCACAAAACGTAAAAGAAACTAATCAAAACCCAAAAAAATCACGTGCGCGTCACAACTGAGCAGAGTCAAGCAGGACACTAAAACATTTTTTTGTTTATTTGAGATTCGGATCCCTTCCATTTCCAGTGCGATAGCGCCGCGCTCTACCAATCAGGTAGCTATTTTAAGGTCAACCTCGGGCCAGGTAGAAACCCTTTTTGCGATTTCATTGTTCATAATTATGAACAATGAAATCGCAAATAAGGTTCCTACCTGGCCCGTACATGACTCACACAACGACAAAAGACTTGCATAGTTACTTCGTTTCGATGTAACTTTTTTTAAGAGTCCGAAATAACGACGTTTGTTCATTAGAATTACAATAAAAAATTAATTTAAAAGTAATTGCTAAACAATAATACCTTTCTCAAATTGTCAGTAAACTAGCAACTTTTTAAAGTAATTGGCACGATCCGCTTGGTACATTTTTTTTACACCACAGGCTATGAAAGTCAGCTATTGAATATTTTTTTTAAAATTATTTGCAAAACATGTATTTTTTTTTAGTTTTCGTACCATTTCCAAACTAAAAGGGACATTGCTTTAGATGACTCAAGCATTTGTGAGGGTTACAAAAAAAACAGGACTCAAAAAAGTCATCATTTGTAAAAATGGCATAAATTATATTAAACGAGTACAAAAATTCCGAAATAAAATTAAAAATATTCATAGCTTGAAAATGGTGAGACTTTTACCTGAATTTTTTTTTGCCGTATAATAGGCCTTAATGTGACCTGTCCCCTGTTACAGGATTATCCTTCATTTTTTGGACACCCTGTATATAAGGTCGAAAATTGGTTTCTGAGATATAGCACATTTTCAACAACCGCAAACATATCTTTGCACTTCATACAAACACTATGAAAAACAAAGTTATGTTTGCTGTCAACAAAATATTGTTTTATTATACTAATTGAAAGTAAGTGGATTCCGTAATTCAGTTAAAGTTGGCACGGAACCCTCAGTGCGCGACTCCAACTTGCACTTGGCCGGTTTTTATTTTTGATCAAACAAAATGTCTCTGACTCTTCTTTTATTTCTCATATTTTAAACAGAGAATCCTCGACTATCCCAATACTTGCTTTCTTTTTTTAATTTATCCAGAAACAAATCAAAATTTGGTTTCTTTGGTATCCGCCCATTTAGTCGCCTATGCCATCCTTCTAAAGGTGTGTCGTCCGGTGACGTTGACCAGCCCAACTTAACATAGCTGGTGACTTCTTAGGGTACCGCGTGGATTCAAAATATTGACAGATTTTATGCATTTCATCTGACCTTGAACTTGTTTCTTATATGTAGTGCTACGCAGCTGGTATCTCATTCGCTGGTAATAAGGGGATAATAGCACACATTCGTGTAGTATTACAACCTTTGCTAGTCGCATTTAATTTGATCTTTTTCGATTGTTTCCAAATCGCATCATTGTAATGACGGAAACATCCAGTTACTTCCGCTTCAGGATATAGGTACAGATGAAACTGCATTAATCATCTCGATCTGGTCCGAACTACTTTCCGTTGAAAGTGATTGTTACGATCTATGTTATATATTTTTTTTTAAATTTACACTCTCTTGGTTTAGAAGTTACATGGGGGGGGGGGGGACGCCCATTTTACCACTTTGGAAGTGGATAGCTATGAAACGTTAGGCTTTAAAAGAAAATGGTTTTAGGAACCTCAATATTATTTTAAAAGACCTATGGGTCCACACCTATAGGTTTGACAAAAAATTTTTTTGTTGTTTTAGTTTTATGTATGGGAGCCTAAAATGACATTATTTTTTATTTTTTGTATGAGAATCGGTAAGCGGTTAACAGGATACATCTTCCTACCAAATTTCAACAGTGTAATAAGCTTATAGTTACAGAATAAAATGGCTGTGACATACGGACGGACAGACAGACAGACAGACAGACTTGACGAAACTATAAGGGTTCCGTTTTTTGCCATTCGGCTACGGAACCCTAAAAATCCAGTGCTACATGGATCTCTTTGGTGAAAGATCCGAACTTAAGCTGATTTGCAACAGTTTGATAATAGAATAAAACCTATTTTATAATAAATTCTGGACAGTATTATTTTAAAAAAAAGTTGTCAGTCTGTTGTACGCTTTTCACGCCAAAACTACTGAAAGGATCTTGATGAAACATTTTTTTTAACCGCATTTGGCGGGCTGCACCTAGTTGTAGCCGGTTAAAACTAGGTGTAGCCGCACTTCGGCTTTTAGCCGTAACAGATCGATTTGAAATGTTTTTTCGTCCACTTAGAGGTTACACCTTCTAGTTGGTCCCATTGTTGTCAAGGCGGGATCTGATGATGGGGTCTTGGTGCAATCGAGGGAAACCCTCAAATTTAATGGCATCTATATGATTTTGTATAAGAATCTTAATGTTTACGAGTTGTTACGTCTGATGGTCAACATTGTTTGGAGCTGGAGCTGATGGTGGAACTCCTTAATGTTTAGGAGTTCAGTAATTGTAATGACTGAACTTATGACAGGTAATCTGTTGCTACTTAAAGAACATAACCCCCCCCCCCCCCCCCCCGTACTTTATTCACTTAAAATGCAAAACAAACTTCAAAAAATGGAAAATGGAAAAACCGACTTCAAAACCAAAATGCTCTAAATTTATTTTATTATCAAACGAGAATACCCTTATCTTTATAGACTATCTGAAAATTTGACATTTTGGGAACTTGACTTTCGGGGAACTTGACATTTTGGGAACTTTACTCTCCGAGAACTTGACTTTTCGGACACTTGACTTTCCGGGAACTTGACATTTTGAAACCGCTTGACATTTGGGGAATTTGACATTCTGGACTGACCTAACATACCTTTTGGTAGAAAGATTTCAAATGTTATGTCAATCGCAGGTTGTAGGCGAGTGCGGCGCGTGCATGCCCACTGTTGGGCTTTTCAAGCAGTGTACGCCTGAGGAGGCCAACAAGAAGGCCCAGGGCGACGGCGATAGACCTTGCTACAAGAAGTAAGTAATATTCGATACTAGCGGTCCCTGCGAACTTTGATTTTCCTCCCTTATCTCCTATTTGGGGCGGCCACGAACCAAAAAAACATTCCCTCGGGACTTTTTCTGGTGTTTTTTTTTATTCTCTTGCCTCCCGTGATCTTGTGATGTTTTTAGACTAAAACCTTCTTCGATAAATAAGATATCACAACAGAAAAATATTTTTTTTTTAATCGGTCCAGTAGTTCCTGAGATTAGCGCGTTCAAACAATCAAACAAACCTATCAGATTTATAATATAACTAAAGAGAAGACTTGTCTTACTCTTAAAAGTTAATTGTCTTTTTTCCGCTAAAGAATCTAATAGCTATCAAATATATTGACTGATTCTGCAATCTAAAAAGACCCGAGTTCACAACTTAAAAAACTTGTTTAAAACCAAAAATGAGTTTGACGTTTCTAAATTGTAATATTCTGTCGCTTTTCATTTTTTTGAGAAAGCGCGCGATGAAACAGACTTTAAAGTACATTGAGACAGTGCTGTTCATCTTAGAAAATATTGTTACGACATCTAGGTATTTATTTATCGAATCATGTTTCTCAGGAGCGATGAATACCAAAACCGGTACAAACGTGGCATGGTGTTCTACTTACGCGACGAGACGGTAGTTGGAATGGTGTTCTGGAACATGCCGCCTATCGAGGACAGAAAGGAGGTCGTCACGGAGGTAACTGGTTTTATCGGTTATCGTAAGATTCGACCTGTTAAACAAGTCGCTTACTTCCCGCTTCCCCGCTCACTCGTCCGCGTTCGTCCATTTCGTGTCAATGCAGTTCATTTTTGCATTCTCATTCTAATAATAACCAGGTAGTGTACCTGACTGCCTGGTTGGTGTAGCGGTAAGTTCGCTGGTTCCAAGAGTTTTTTGTCTTGTAAATACTCGGAAAAACCTCGGAAGCAGGAAGTTGGTGTTGATGACACCACCCATTTCTCGGTGCGCACGTTAAGCCGTTGTTCCTGTGCGCCTGATCTCTCGCCGGTCATGGCGGATCAGGCGAGCTGAATTGATGAGAGCGAAGGAAGAGGGATACACTTGTGTATTGCACACACGTCTGGGCACTATAATATTTCCTGTATACCTGGCCGATATTTGCTGAGAGCGGCCGCCATTAAAGAAAATCGGTATGCGAATATTATTATTATTATATCTGGTGGCATCGCATCGTACTTTCCTATCTAGTAAAAAAAACTTAAATTGAAATAAACTGGACATATTATGAGGACTAAAAATAAAAAATGGATTAAGAACGTCATAGAGCGCTATCCGAGGAAAAGAAAGCGAGGAGGTCAAATCAAGGGATGGGATGACGATTTGCCAAAAGGTTGGAGAAGGTCTGCCCAAGATAGAGAGACATGGAAACAATTGGGGGAGGCTATGTCGACAGACAACCTAACCAGAATACTTAGTTGCAATTTTTTCAAATATTTTCATTGTTCAATTAGATTTAAGAATATTATTGTTTTATAAGAATGGACTGGATTCATTTTCCTTGCGTCACCGCACAGCGCTGTTGTGTCTATTCTTATGATAATCAGGCAATATGTCATTCCGAGGTTTGGTTAAGGTGTCGGTTAGGTTAAGTTTAGATTACCTGGGCTATTATCTTTTTTTTGAGTAGGTGGCATGGTCAAAGTGCCATCTTAAGTATAAACTATCAGGGCACCAACTCCAAATAGAATTTGTTCGCCTAAAATGGATATTTTCCTTTAAAGGTTTTGAAGCCGGCTTTTACTTTTTTATTAAGATAAAAATAAAAAATAATATCTCTAATAATAACTATACCAACATGTCCTTAACCAGTTGCTGCGCGCTCAACCGTCGTACAAAGACATTAATTTGCTGGCGGAGCTGGTCGGTTTCCCCGAGACGAAGTGCGTCTACCCGCGGCCAGAGGAACTCGTTGAGCCCGGGCCCTGCATTAAGAAGTACGTATACATGTCTTCAAACACAACAAAAATTTAAATTCGTACTATCCAATGATTTTAAAAAGAATACATATGTTACCTGGACTCGCAATGTGAAGACGTGAAAACGTTTAAATTAGGTCGTCTTACCCTTAGTCTGCGAATAGCAAAACAACAAATGAGACGTCTCTGATAGTGATTGTAAATCCTATAAAATGCCAGTGGGTTTCAAAACTGTTTCAACTATGATAAGAAAGTTAAATGAACTCAAGGAATCTCGCATGATATGTAGGTAAACAAGAATTATGCATAAATCATTAAATATTAAATAATTTTATTTAAAAGCGGTTTCCATTTCAAGTTACGTTTACACAGGTGGAAGAAAAAAAGTTGAAAAAGTAATAAATATAAAAGTAATAGGACACAATGTCCTCGATACCAAGTTGACCATAGATTGGTTATTAGTTATTGTGCAGTGCAGAGCAGTGATTGGTCAATTCTTACTGTATATTATGCTACCGCGTTCACACATCATCGTTCAATTGTGCTGTCGTTCTCGACCAGACAGCTTTTGTTTATTTTGTGAGCCTATAACATATCTATTCTTTTTTAATATCATTGGTCCTATCGAAGTCATCGCCGCCTTACCTTTAAATACCAAATCGCTTGCACCTCACCTCATCTTATGTTTGAAGTGACTCCCGTTTTTGAGTCAAAAGATTTTCATTTAAAAGTGGTTTGGTGTCAGAAACCTCGACTGTTCATCCAAAACTAAGACTGCTTTTACACAGAAGCAGAGATGTGTCAATATAAATATAATATATCAATAAAAAAATCTATGTCGGTACTCAAAATACATGTTATGTTCATCCGATAACAATTAACATGTCTGCTTGACTTCACATAGATCTTTTCCATAGACAGTTTAATGAATATTAAAATTAGCCTTAAGACGTCCACTGCTGAACCTAGGCCTCCCTTAAGGTTTTTCGACTCCACATGGTGACCGTTTACATTCCTTCAGTCCGTCTTTCCGGTAGACGTACGATTCAAATATTTCATTTGGTTTTATGTCTTAAGAACAATCAAAATTTAAATGTATATTTTATTATTATAATTTTATTGACATTTTTAACGAACTTATTTTATTACAGACACGTATTTTATTACATAACGACGAGACTTGTACGAGCTTAATTTTTGTTTTCTTTTAGTTGGCGTGTCTTTTAAATTACTCAAGCAAACTACGCTCAGTTGATTTTGGATACAGTTTCTGGTATTTGTATGTTGATTAAGGGTAACAGTACAGTAAAGGACCATTTAAAAAAAAATGTTGGTTTCTTTTTCAATTGATATAAGCGATCAGTACTTGTAGTAGTAGTCGTAGTAGCAGACTTGCAAGTGCTAAACAATAATGAAGTTTGTTTGAAGATATATTTTTTTGTTGTTTAATGAATCTTACACCTTTTGACGCTGATTTGTTTTGATACCCAAGTTGTAGCGTTATAATCACTAGGTCGACCGCAAAACCGAGATTTTTCTTACGTGACTTTTGTCGCCTTTGTTTTCATTTCCCTCCCAATAAGTATACTCCGTAGCATCCTTTTGTATTAACCTTCCTCCTAAAAGTAAAACATTTAATTTGTATTAATAATATGAAGTACATAAATTGGAAGGAGAGGACGACCAAAGTGACGTCAGAAACGTCACAGTTTCGCGGTGAATACACATCTAAGCGTTTTATAAGGTGTTCCGCCATCAGCACGGCTCCACAAAATGGTGACTTTGACACGCATAGATTTGTCATTATAAAGATGCTAGTACAAGAAACACTATACGTCCCTTCTTGTAAAATGAAATGAGAAACCAAAAATTGCACACCTTTGGCTAACCGTGCCAACGCTCTTTTCGATTGAGCTACCGTGCAGTCGATCCGACACGTGCGAAGTTTCTTGTCTTGTCTCTTATGGATACGTCATTAAGTATGACGTCAGCGCCCTCTACCAGACTGCTTTGCAACAGCGGGCATGTTACAGAATAAATTCATCTGGAAATTGATATCGCTTCGCTATTCAATGGTATAATCAAAAAATATAATTAATTAATCTTTATACGAGTTCGTACGAGTTCTTTATAAATGAACGTACAATCACAGTTAAGTAGTGAACAAACTGCTAAAATTAAAAACTTACCCCAATAATCATAATTACACAAACAGTGTAATAAACTTTTTTTAGCTATTACACTGTTTTGTCACTTAATGTCAAATGATGACAGCGTTTAGAAAGAACGAGATAAAATTTGACTGTTTGAGTTATTATGAATAAGAGGGTTAGCCTCTAAAAATGTAATTATTCAACATAAAAAAATCAACATTCTTTATATCTAATCAATTAAAAGTAAAAGGAAACTTAACAAAGAAGATAAGAATCTCAAATTTTTTTTTGTCAGCGAATATTTATCGTTGGTGCAACACGAACAAAATTTTTTTACGTTTATTTTTGGGGGTGCTTTTATGTCCTTCAGATCTGGTTCTAACGCCATAATCAACTTAATTTGTTTCTCATTCTTTATCCTCGTATATGAAGCTCCAAAAGCATTTGCACTCTCTTCGATAAATAAAGCAAAGACGTTGTCTACGACCATGTGATTTTCTAGGCAGCTTTGGGAAATTTGCCCTAATAATAGCGACATGTCCTCGTCTTCAGAATCCTGGCACTCATTAATATCTGTTTCATTTAATAGTTCGATTTCTTGAATGTTTTCTTCCGAAGTGGATGCAGATGAAATTTATTTTTATTTATTTATTTAAACTTTATTGAACTGTAAGTTAGATAGATAGATAGATAACTCTTTATTGCACATTACATAAATTGATTTACAAATTCGTTTTAGGGAAATGTACAATTTAGGCGGTCTTATCGCTATAAAGCGATCTCTTCCAGACAACCTTTGGGTAAAGAAATTATGAGTTTTATAGGAAGGGGTTTTTTGTGCATAAAAAGAAAATGAAAATGAAGAGCTGAAAAAGTGGAATAGAAATATATCTGTATAATAAAAATAATTATATAAAAATAAGAACAGATAAATAAATAATATACATATTTATAAAATATATATATAACACATTTATATATATATATATATATATATATATATATATATATATATATATATATATATATATACCAACACAGTAATAATCATACATAATAATATACACACAAACCAATATGAAATGAAAGGAAATAAACTGAGACATAAGAGTAGATAGAATTATTTTGAAGAGAGTATATGTTCCTTAAGCAGTTTTTTGAAAACAGCGATAGATTTTTAGAAGTTCTACAATTGACGGACTAAATGCCTTAACGCATTCTCTACCAATGCTTTAGAATTAGCCATCTGTTTCATAAACAGACGGCTAGATGGCGCTACGCGTCACGCAATTGACGTTTTCATAAGAGACCACAAATTTCGCAGGGTCGGACTGACAGCACGGTAGCTCAATTGGTAACAGCGTTGGGCCCGGTCAGCCAAAAGGTTGCTGGTTCAAGTCTCGCCCGTGCGCAAGTTTTTGGTTTCTTATTTCATTTTAATGCATTCTCTACCAGTCAACCGCTTGGAGTCTAATCAGTGGCGAATCATTAACGATAATTGAACTTTTCTCATCAGTTACTTTTTATTGGTGACATTTTTGACCGCAGTACCAGTTTTTTGCTATAACTCTTTTAGCTGGTTTCTTCTTGATGAGTTTATTCTGTGTGTCCAAAGCAAAAAAACAGAACGTTTCATTTTCTGAAGTGTCGGTGGCTATACTAATTTTTCCTTCCTACTGTTTTTTCTGGCGTTTGTCCTAGGTCCCGCTTTCAAAGGTGGCATAAATTGTCTAAGGAATATATATTTTTTCTCTGCAGAGTATGTGATAATTGGAGAAATCGGATTAATCATGCCACCGTCTTTTCCAGTTTTGACAAGAGGTTTTTGAACCGCAGGACTAGGTGTTTGTGCAGTAGAATCCACTGGCTCGTCCAATAATTGGCTCTCATCTGGATTTTCAGTAGTAGACTCTAAAATGTCGGAGTTTGGAGCCATTTCCAGATCTTTACAGTCAGTAAGGTCCGAATCTGTTGTAGCTGCTTCTGCGTCATAGCTTGGATATCGAGTTCTGATGGTGGTCTATAAGTAACATCCGATGGCAGAAAATCTATGAACCTTTCATCTTTGAACCATTCGCCGACAGAACTTTTCGTCTATAAACGTTTCGCCGACAGCCCCTTTCGCCTACGGATCTTTTGCCGACAGAACGATTCTTCTATGAGTGTTTAGACGGCCGGATAGGAGTAAGTTAGGACGACTAATTTTTATGCGTATTATACGAACAATATTACTTTTTTTGTTTTATTTACAAATGAGATACGTTACTAAAGGGCGCCTTATAATTGTTATTCTTACAAAAAGAACGAAACGTAAAAAAATATTGTATCTACACACATCAAAAGTGTCTAGGGATCAAGCATTTTTATGCGGATTTCTTGAGATTGAGATGTGGCTTTGTAATAAATTTATGATTTTATAAATTTATATGGATCCTTTTTAGTGCATTTCATAATTTGAAACAGGAACTGTCAATCAAATTCGAGTAAAAGATGAAAATCAGCTGTCAATATTTTCCCCATAAAAATATACAACGCATTGAAGACATTATTGGTGCTACTGTTTCCCTACTACTGATTAATACCAACGTTATGATGAAGCGGCGACGTCATTTAAGCAGGGAAGAAATACTCAGAGCCGTGGGAATGATAGAAGCTGGTTCCTGGCAACGTACTGTGGCTTTAGCTCTGAATACAAGTCAGAGTGTTATCAGTCGACTTTGGACACGTTACCGAAGCACTGGTACCGTGGCTGAGCGCCATGGAGGACGGTATCGCTGCATCACACGAAGACAAGACCGATTCATTCAAATCACAGCTCGAAGAGCTCCAACAATAACCGCCATGATGTTAGCCGTGAGGCTTCATCACTCTTCAGGAAACTTAATTAGCGACCTAACAGTCAGAAACCGCTTGCATGAAGTGAACCTTCATTCCCGAAGACCGCTACGGGTACCACCTATAGCAATGCACAATCGTAGGATTCGATATCAATGAGCTCTTGAACACACAAATTTGGCAGAAGAACAATGGCGTTTCGTGTGCTCTTCTGATGAGTCTCGTTTTGGTATGAGACCGGATACAAGACGTATACGACATTGAAGAACCCCTGGACGCCAACAGCGATTAAAATCCTGCCGGGAAGTCCATCCTTATAATGGTGGAACCATCATGGTATGGGCGGGTATTTGGATCGGCGGAAGAACTGATTTGATTCGGATCAGAGGCAACCTCAACGCTCAAATTTATGCT
Organism: Pyrausta purpuralis; assembly: GCA_963924145.1. Lineage (NCBI taxonomy): Eukaryota > Metazoa > Arthropoda > Insecta > Lepidoptera > Crambidae > Pyrausta > Pyrausta purpuralis. Next base: position 23,770,771 of record OZ001652.1, on the reverse strand, counting down.
GAGACGATTGTATCAGACGTCATCGTTCCTCTACAAGTGCAAATCGGTCCCTTATTTCAGTTAATGATAATGCACGACCGCACACCGCAAGAGTTGTAAGACAGACTCTCGCCGCAGCTAACATCAATGTCCTGCCCTGGCCTGCTCAGTCGCCAGACTTGAACCCGATTGAGCATGCATGGGATATGCTACAGGGAAGAGCTCTGCCGAATATGGAGGGTATCCAGTCGCAAGAAGACCTTTTTTTGTTGTTGCAACGAACATGGGCGGCCATTCCACAGCGTGATTTGGAATCATTTTGAGTATGCCAAACCGATCTTCTTGTGTTGTTAGTGTTCGCGGTAAAAACACGGATTATTAGTAATTAATATATTATATATTATATATATTAATTGTTTAAGTTACCCAGTAAAATTTTAAAGAAAACTGTTATTTCAGTCTTTTTTTCGAACTTAAATGTTAGTGGTTCAAATCTCAAAAATCCCTTTATAAGGAAAATGGCAAATTTCTTTATTAATGCAAAGGTGACTTGGTTTATCGTTACTGTAGACAAACGAAAACACTTTATTTGATGAATCCTTAAAGAAAATTTTAATTAATATCAATCAGGAGAAAAGTTATTGCAAAAATATATGTTGATCCCTAGACACTTTTGATGTGTGTATGTTTGTCGCGAAGGATCAATTCTATAGATATCAAATAAAAGTATATTTGCTTAATAAAAAGACAATGAAATCATGATGAAGATGAATTATAATAAAATAAGAAATAAATATTATATTCGTATGGTCATATATGGCCGATTTGGAAAGCTAATGTTTCACTTAGGTATTTGTAAACTTTTCAAAATTAAAATATTAAAAGGTACTTAATCATGAAAAAATTAAACATAAAGGTTAATAACCGACATTTATTTTACATACAAGTAAGTATTAAAGTTACCTTACCTCAAATGAGAGGTAGTTCTAGCCATACTCTACAACGCGGGCACAGTGCGGAGGATTAGTGGAGGGGTTTCTGCAAGGCAAGCGACTAACCCTGCTGTCATACGTTATCAAGCTGCCCATAAGGCCTCTGACTAGGCTTAACGACTAATATCAACTTATGTCAGCCGGGACCAACGACGTATATTGTCGGAATGGTCCAAGTGATCCAAACACGACTGCGATGTAGGTTGCTTCACTTCGATATCACTACCAAAGCGCTGATACCACTGCGCTACGAGCTCCGTAAGTATGAAGTAAATTAAAATATAATTAACATATTATACTCGTATAAATAAATGTACGTAATGTGTTATATATAATATATATAATACAATATAACAAATTATTTACTTTTAACAGTTGAAACATAACATAATATTATGAATAAGTCCATTTTTTCACGATGTGTGTGGAGCGAGCGTGTCCTTTCTTTGTAATCTGTTCTTTTGCGCTTCCGTTTGGCCTTTGGTTCTGAGGATTTAATTCTCTCGATAATATACCTATTCTGTTATTTTGCTGTTTTTTTTTTTAAATATATTTTACACTAGCTGTCCACCGCGACTTCGTCCGCGCGTTTTGAGTTTGCTCCCTCCCCTCCCGTTGCAGTGTCATGTTTTATATCCTAAAGCCTTTCTCGATAAATAAGCTATCCAACACAGTTTTTTTTTTCAAATCGGTCCAGCAGTTCCTGAGATAAGCGCGTTCAAACAAACAAACTCTTCAGCTTTATAATATACTAGCGGTCCCCCGCGACTTCGTCCGCGCGTTTAGAGTTTGCTCCCTCCCCTCCCGTCGCAGCGTCATGTTTTATATCCTAAAGCCTTTCTCGATAAATAAGCTATCCAACACAGAAATACTTTTTCAAATCGGTCCAGCAGTTCCTGAGATAAGCGCGTTCAAACAAACAAACTCTTCAGCTTTATTATATATTAGCGCAAGCGCACGTTGTACTTAAGCTGCGAACATTATTTTGGTGCGGAGTTATGTTAAAACTGTGATAGCTCCTAAGATATTTATTGAAATCAAATGATAAAAAGGGCAACTTGGTTCTAAATGAAATGCTCGTGATGATGAATCTATTTATTTTGATAAGAATAAATACCTGTGTGTATAATACACCTCTTAAAATAATGCATTATTTTTTTACAAATTTATTAACATAAAAAAGGTTGTAGTAAGTCAACTATAAAAGATAGACATATGCTGTCGCGGACTTTATTATAGAACTCTTAATGCTTAACAATCCTGTGATACATGATTTTTGTGTAACTTAAGCGGTTTCCGCAGCGTATGCAGCGGAAGCTCTCAAAAGGAATATCTTTCTCCCGTTTTCGCAACATTTTTCATTTCTGCTGTGGTCTTATGAGTCGTATCTTTATGTTATATAGCCTAAAGCCTTCCTCGATAAATGGACTATCCAACGTAAAAATAATTTTTCAAATCGGGCCAGTAGTTTTTGAGATTAGCGCGTTCAAACAAACAAACAAACAAACAAACAAACAAACTCTTCAGCTTTATAATATTAGTATAGATTAGCGCAAGCGCACGTTGTACTTAAGCTGCGAACATTATTTTGGTGCGGAGTTATGTTAAAACGGTGATAGCTCCTAAGATATTTATTGAATTCAAATGATATAAAGGGCAACTTGGTTCTAAATGAAATGCTCGTGATGATGAATATATTTATTTTGATAAGAATAAATACCTGTGTGTATAATACACCTCTAAAAATAATGCATTATTTTTTTACAAATTTATTGACATAAAAAAGGTTGTAGTAAGTCAACCATAAAAGATAGACATATGCTGTCGCGGACTTATAGACATATGCTGAACAATCCTGTCATACATGATTTTTGTGTAACTTATGCGGTTTCCGCAGCGTATGCACCTATACCTAGACCTACCTACCGTTATAGAAGCGGTTAACACTGATCTTAATCGTATCCTCGATTGGAGCAAATCCTTCGGTCTCAAGGTCAACCCTACCAAAACGCAGGTTTTAATTGTGGGAGGTTCTTGGCAAATTGCTAGGATTGACTGGCCGGCCATCCAACCTATCACGTTTGACGGTGTACAAATTCCTTTTAGCAAAACTGTAAAAAACCTGGGTATACATATCGACTGTTCGCTCTCATGGTCCAAACAAATTGCAGACGTTAGTCGAAAAATGTTTGCTGCAGCGGCGTCACTAAACAGGCTTCGGAACTTCCTACCGATACCCACTAAAATTGCACTTGTCCAGGCTCTATTGTTTCCAATTTTGGATTATGCAGATAGTTGCTATCTTGATCTTTCGGCAAAATTACCATATTCTATGTTTATTGTATTCCATACTTTTCAATCCAAAATTCCCACCTTATCTCAAGGAACGCTTCCACTTCTTGCAGCCGTTGCGCGGTCTTGACATGCGGTCATCGAGGAAACTCCACCTTGAATCCCCTTGTCACACAACGAGCTATTATTCAAACTCTTTTACTGTCCAATCAGTACGCTTGTGGAACTCCTTACCCTTGGCTATCAAGCAATCAAAATCTATCGCTATTTTCAAAAAACTGCTTAAAGAACATCTACTCTCTTCAAAATAATTCTATCTACTCTTATGTCTCAGTTTATTTCCTTTAATTTCATATTGGTTTGTGTATATATTATTATGTATGATTATTACTGTGTTGGTATATATATAAATGTGTTATATATATATATATATATATATATATATATATATATATTATAAATATGTATATTATTTATTTATCTGTTTTTATTTTTATATAATTATTTTTATTATACAGATATATTTCTATTCCACTTTTTCAGCTCTTCATTTTCATTTTCTTTTCTTTTTATGCACAAAATACCCCTTCCTATAAAACTCATAATTTCTTTACCCAAAGGTTGTCTGGAAGAGATCGCTTATAGCGATAAGACCGCCTAAATTGTACATTTCCCTAAAACGAATTTGTAAATCAATTTATGTAATGTGCAATAAAGAGTTATCTATGTCTATCTATGTCTATGCAGCGGAAGCTCTCAAAAGGAATATCTTTCTCCCGTTTTCGCAACATTTTTCATTTCTGCTGTGGTCTTATAGTCGTATCTTTATGTTATATAGCCTAAAGCCTTCCTCGATAAATGGACTATCCAACGTAAAAATAATTTTTCAAATCGGGCCAGTAGTTTTTGAGATTAGCGCGTTCAAACAAACAAACAAACAAACTCTTCAGCTTTATAATATTAGTATAGATTTGTCGATTTTACAATGTATTCCATCTATTATGCCATGATTCAAGGGCATTTTGTGATAATGGCACAGCACATATGATAATATACTATCATTGTATTGACCATAGATGAGGTGGAAATTTCAGCGATGTCGTTTCAGCGTAAAAAAATGATAACTCATTATTGCACATACAATGTGTGAAATGTACAATTTAGGCGGTCTTATCGCTATAAACGATCGCTTCCAGACAACCTTTTGGTAATTTTGGAGCTAACTGTTTTTTTATTCTCACTGATCCATGGATATAATATTTTTCGAACCATGCTATTTATCACATCAGTAGCCTCATGGGAGATAATGTCAATTTTTAGGGTTCCGTTGCTGAATTGCAAAAACGAAACCCTTGTAGTTTCGTCAAGTGTGTCTGTCTGTCCCAAACAAGTTTTTTTGGCGTATTAAGCCAACAAGTAGATCGATTAGTGTGCTATCTATGCTAATACTAGCGGTCTCGGCGAACTTTGTTCCCCCCTGGAGCGGCGACGAATTCATAACAGGCGCGGTCCGAAGGGGGGGCCACAGGGGTCATGACCCCTCCCAAAATCTAAGGTCAAATTGAAAAATCACAAATATTTGCCAAATTATAAAAGGAAATTTCTAGCTTTAATTTATTGTTGTTAGGGATAACAACGGTAAATTTATAGTTTGCTGACATCTAGTGGTTTTGTTTTGAACTACGTACGATGGCCAAAATAACTTGGAAATGACATCTAGTTACAAGAAACTGGACTACGTAGTTTTGGCAATCCTAACAAAATCGATATGCGTCGTTATGATAAAGATTGTATAACAATATTCTGATTATGTAATTGGTCGGTTTATTGTAAAGATTCAAGATAAAGGCTACTTAGTTAAGAATTGTGATTCTTGTTGTTATGTTTTATGTTTGAGGAAAAATTAAGATATTTGTTAAGTGTCGAATACTTACTACACATAATTTAATTTGAAGAATATTTCTTCATTAATGATAATTTTATAATAATGGTAAGTCATTGTAAGTTATATTATTTTTTTCTATTACTCTTTTGTTGCATGAATCATGAATGAGTTTGTAGGTTCTGTTATATACCTATAGACAGAGATTTAAACTATTCAGCTTTTTATAACATGGATAAGGTTGTGTCAAGCTTGAATGAAAGGTTTAGGTATTCGAATAAAATCATGTCATGTGCATGTGCTTGTGTTAGTGTATCGTGTACCTATACTTACTAACTTGATTGTGTAATTTATGCTTTTTTAAACTTTTGATTCTTAAAATTGACTTTACCTACCTTTATTTTGTCAACTTATGAAAATCACTTTTATTTATTAATCTCAAAGATATTATTTTATTTAGATTATATTTTATTTTCGGTCAGTGCATTAATTAAATTTGCGTAGAGACAGTACCTTACTTAACCCACTTTTTATTTTTATGCTATTGCCTAAACTATATTAGTGTTCTATTTTATTTTTTATTATATTAATTAAACAAGCTTAATTGCAAAAAAAAAATAGGTAAATAAAGCTCGTTATATTTTTTACAGTGAACTATTTTGGTGTTTACCCATATGTATTGTTTATGTTTTGTTGGTGACAGGGTGATTGTTTGGCGAGTGGTTCAAAACGAACAATAAGAACAATTGATAGCTTTTTAACAAAAAAAAATAAAACAAATGATATAGATGAGCATGTGATCCCAGATACTACTAAAAACACTCTTATTAATTCTTCTGATGAATGTGTTTCTTCCGGAAATGATGCATTGGCTTGTCCTAAATAATCTCATACCAACGACATTGCTTTAACTGAAAAAACGTTTTTAACATCTTCTGAGACTGATATTGGCTATCATCTTAATTGTCAGGAGATTTAAGATGACTTTACGAGAGCTGCACTGCTGGAAAGACATTGGACATTGGTGCGTAAAAAAGGGAAAGGATTTAAAAAAGTACGCCCAGCGGTCACATTTTGATAAATATCACTGGTTGGTTCTTTCACATAAAGATCGTGGTCTTTATTGCAAATACTGTGTGTTATTTGCTAACACCACTGCAGGAAAAGGTCTTCAGACGCCATTAAAAAGATAAGTTAGAGAGCCGTCAAAAATATTTGATGATCTTTTTGGCCCTATAGGTGCCTTGGTTGTCCACGAAAAAAATCAGTAGGTACCATAATAAAGCAGTAGAAGCTGGAAAAAACTTTCTCCTTAGTTTCCATAATCCTTCAATCGAAATAAGAAATCAAATATCATCACAAAGAGAAAAACAAGTAAAAGAGAATAGGGATCGTTTAGAACCTATAATTAAAACAATTATTTAATGTGGACAACAAAACATTGCCCTACGAGGTCATCGTGATTCAGGCCCGCTTTGCTTTAAAGACTCTGATAATACTGCTAGTCCTGTAAATGAAGAAAATTTTAGGGCTTTATTAAAGTTTCGGATCGATGCAGGTGATGTGATGTTAAAACAACATTTAGAAAGCTCTTCAAATGCTACATACATAAGTAAGAGAATACAAAACGAAATAATTGATTTGTGTAAAGAAGAGACACAAGAAACTATAATAAATAATGTAAAAAAGGCTAAATATTTTTCTATCATTTTTGATGAAACCACCGACATTTCAGCGACAGAACAGCTTAGTTTATCACTTCAATATCATAACAATAATATCATTCGTGAGGACTTTATTTTATTTTGTGATGCTTACTCATCAATAAGAAACGAAGATGTGCATAACGATGAACTTAAGCTTACTGGTGTTGCTTTGGCGCATATTGTCATAGATCTCTGCATGAAATTTGACTTAGACTTATCAGACTGCGTTGGGATTGGCACAGACAGTTGCTCCGTTATGGCGTCTGAGGTTAAAGGAGCTGTAAGCGAAATGACAAAAATTGCTACCCATGCCCGAAAATGCCCTTGTAATAATCATATCCTCAATAACTCTTTAGCAAAGTCATCGAATGTCACTAGTTGCTGAAATGCATCAGCAACAATGAAAAAGTTAATGGCATTTGCTAACGCTTCGGCCAAGAGAAGCAGAGTTTTTAAAGAAGTTCTTGGTAGTAAACTTGAAAGTTTGTGTGACACGCGATGGGTAGAACGTCACGACGGTTATTTGCAAATTCAAGACTCATTGGTAAAAATATGTGATGCACTTATTAAAATTTCAACCTGGCGAGACAGCAAATCTGCATCTGATGCTAATTGTTTGCGACATGCTTTATACAGTTCTGATTATATAATCGCATCTATTTGCTTATCCGATTTACTAGGTAAAAAAATGCTTTCTTTATTTGTAGTAATATCCTTTCCTTTCCTTTAATAAATATCCTTTGGCCATTCCCACACATCGCCATCCGGTCCCATAGTAAGCTACTCATAGCTTGTGTTATGGGTGCCAGACAACGGATATAATACTTAAATACTTTTTGTTTGTAAATACATACATGATATACATAGAAAACACCCAGACCAATACAAACAGACATGTTCATGCACACTAATGTTTGTATTGTCCGGGGATCGAACCCGCACCCGCTGCGTAGTAGGCGATTTCTCGACCACTACACCAGACAGGTCGTCAAGTAGTAACTTTATGAATTTATTACTCATTAATTAATTGTTAAAATTTCAGGTGCAACTGTTGGCATTAGCCGCTTCTTACAAATAACAACGTTAGATTTAAAGGTAGCATTAGAGGCTCTAAAAGATACGAAGTTTTGCTACGTAAACGGGATAATGCTGAAGGAATTTTTCACAATTTATTTGTTGAGGCAAATGAGCTAGCTGAAAAGCTGGATATTGTTATTATGAAACCTCGTACTACGCCTCGGCAGACACTTCGCGATAACTATGAAGGAAATAACAAGGAATATTTTCGGAGGACTGTTTATATTCCACTTATAGATACCATAATTACTGACCTACAAGACAGACTTTCTGCGGATACAATAAACTTGTTCGGATTAGGCATTTTGATGCCGAAATCTGAATATTCAAAAGAAGATCTTCTTATTGTAAAAAAAGTATATGAATTCTATTCCCATTTTTTAAATGTTCCTGCTGCCACTGTCGTTACAGAGTATCAGCTTTGGATTACAAAGTGGAAAAGGGAGGTCACAGAAAATGCTGATACGAAACTTCCTAAGTGTGTAATTTCTACCATCGATGTTTGTGATGATGATTTATACCCAAATATAAAGACATTTCTCAAAATTCTGGCAACTCTTTCCATAAGTGGTGCGACAGCAGAGCGATCCTTTTTCTACACTTAGGCGTGTAAAAACGTGGTTGAGAGCTAACATGTTAGAAGAGCGATTAACAGGCTTAGCTCTTCTAAACATTCACCCGGAAATAGTACCAGACGTTTCAAATATTATCACATATTGCAAATACAAAAAGACGGCTACCATTTGTTTTATAGGTTATGTATGAAATAAAATTGTGTTTGAGCAATAATGTTTATTTTATTCTAGATACCAATTTCTTATAGTGTAGTTAGTGACCCCCTCCAAAATTTCAGGCTGCGACCGCGCCTGATCCATAAAGCAAAAATGAAAATCGGTGTATGTCACAGCCGCTTTATTCTGTAACTATAAGCATCACACTGTTGAAATTTGGTAGGAAGATGTTAGGTTTCTTATACAAAAAATAAAAAAAAAATATGATATTAAAGGGGTGCTCCCACACATGAAACTAAAACCGAAATATATTTTTTTTGTGAATCTTATGCGTCTATAGATACGTCTTTGAAAATGACAGAGGTTTCTAAAACCATTTTATTTTTTCTTTATAAGTCTAACTAGATATACGCTTCCAAAGTGGTAAAATGAGCGTTCGAGCGTACTAGTTTAGAAGTTTGATGGGGGGGCCATCTTACTTCTAAACTAAGCGAGTGTAAATTTTTATATAGATCTTAACAAATACTTTCCACGAAAATTGGTTTGGACGGGATCGAACTATTAGTTTCTGTGTAGCGCTGCTGTAAACACTGGGTCACTTTTTATATTAAATTTTTAACACAGATTTATCTTCTAAAAAAGTCAATCATATCATACTCCATTGCGATGATAACAACATTTGCATTGTGAGATTTTCAAACAAAGGCCATCCATCCCGGGGCCATCGCTTCATCGGCAATTCTACCCCGGTAGCACTGTGCGTCGCGGAGAGTAGCGTGGAAGCCATACGGAAAAGCTGCGACTGCGCTGCGCAGTCGCTTTACTCTGAATCCGTCCGCGATCCGCCGTGTGTGGCAGGGCCCTAGCATACTATCTTATTATTAACAAAAGTTCTATTTCAACTAACATGCTAATTCTTTTTAACAGGGAGAGTCTTCGACTCTATCTTCGTCAATGAGATTGCCACCTTTGTGTTTGTTATTTTCATTGAGAGTTTCTGTTACTGCCGAATTTATTTCACTTTTTCCATCATAATTTTCGTTTTGGTCACCTAATTTTTTTCGACATTCCGTTAATCCCAAATTTATATTTTTATTTGAATCATTAGTCATACTTACGCTTCCTTGTTTTCGACGCGAAATAGCACATGTTTTTCAATCTTTTACGTTAAATTGCAATTCTCAATATAGATTTAAAAAATTGTTCGTTTTGTTAAATAATAAAAAAAAAATCTTTAAGTATCTGATTTATTGAATAATTAATTTAAGTTTAAATTACAAAATTAGTTAAACAATTAAATAAATCACTAAACTAAACAATATTTAAAAAAGAGCCGGTCTAGCCTATGGCAGAACACAAAGGGAGTTGTGGGTAGACTTTGGGGTGAGACCGGAGCCGATACGTATGAAATGATTTAGGGAGCAATCACAATGTTAACTTTGAGTAATGTAAAAATTAAATAAAAATGAAGGTGTGGGCGCCAGGCACTGCTGGGTGCAGCACCGTATTATAAGAAAGAGTAAAGATCCCTATACGGGTTACCGGGGTAGATGCCTCGGGCCGGAGAGAAATCGGAGACCCTGGAGCGGATTTGGCAGGCCGGGGTTCTCCGCAAACGTAGATCCCGAAGGCACCCGAAGAGGAGGTAACGGGATAAAATCAAAGCAAAACCAAAAAAAACCCCTGGAAAGTGACAAAAGACCTATTTTATGGTTTGTCACAACCAGTACTAAAAATATTCAAAAAGGGGGGAAATTATCTCAATTAAAGGCTTTTCAAATGTGAATTCACTTCAATAATGCTATGGGAAATATTAAATAAAGTGAATTTGGAATGGAAAACCTAAATTTGTAACAATAGGGCGCGACCTTTTCATCTACCCTCCAGCAAGAATAAAAATGAAAAATTTACCTCAAAAGGGGTTGGAATGACGGATTTCAGCGCCGAGTCGACTGCTGTATCACGCCTGCCACGCCGTCTCCTGTGACCTCCAAGAATTCTGCGAGGACGAAGGAAATACCACAAAAAGTTAGTTTTCAAAACAACACAACCTCAACGAACTCAAAGTGAATTGGAAAATCGCACAAAATGCGAGAATACTTACAATTAAAAGATTTGAAATTGAGTAACGGTCTCGGGGACTGATCTATGAAGCTGGTGGCACTGTTGGGCGGTGGAAAGGTTGATCTCAACTTCACGACGCAAAATCCAAGAAAAAAGACCCGGAATCTGCTGACCAGTACTTTTATATCAACAACTGTCACTGTCACTGCATTTGACCAAACGACCATAGACACGTAGAATAAAAACTATTACAATCTAATTGAATTTTAAATAAATATTTAAAAGGGATAATATTTGTACTCTGAATTAATTGGAAGCAAATTAAACAAATTAAGAATCAAAACAAAAATAATTGGAAAGATGAAATTGCTGAGCTAACGAGCTCAACAAACCGAATCGCTACATAATCTGTGGCAACGGGAAAATAATACTTCTAAGCTGTCAACGCCAGTGTCAAACTTGATGAAATATTTGTTTTGGAAGCTAGCTACAAATCAATCTCAAGATTAATGAAATAATCTAATTAATGTAGTAAATAAATTAATCTATTTAATGATAAAACGAATTGCAGTGCAGGAATGAGACGAAAGAATGCAATAAAAACCCTAAACTATCGCAGGAGGTAAGTTAAAAGAAAGGTTCCATTTTTACTATGTAACAGTTTTCTTAAATCGTGTTAGTGAAATCCCACGAATTGACCACTTAAAACTTATTTTTACTTCGGACGAATTCCGGCTTCCGCCTGTCCAAGAACATTTGGTTAAGAACTCTTTTGTGATCATCGTATCTAATAGTCTGTATGCACAATTGTTGCCATTATACAATTATTTGGAGCATGCAAGGGCATATTGTTGTTTGAGTTTTTCTAACGTCTCCTTGTTTGATAGTTCAAGATCCAATATTTCTAAATTGCTTATATCATTTATGGGTTTAAACATGATATGTTTCACTTATTATACTCGTTATTTTTTACTACCTTGTACATACTTCTGCTTCTTCTGGCATAACCTTTTCTTTAAAAAGTTTGAAAGCGTCCGGTATGTTTTCAGGAGTAAGATATGCCGAAGCTACTATGTGGCGAAGTTGAAGAGAAAACGTGCTGTCATTTGCGCTAAATGAAAAAGGCAACCTGTATGAGTAGCTAAAGGGAAATATATCTTAACATTGATGACAGCTGTTTCAAAATCGGTAAGTAAATGCTGAGGGTTTAATTCACATTGCAATTCTTCAGCATATGCCAAAAGTTCTTTGAACATCACCACAAAAGTTTCTTCAGTCTTATCTTACAAATAGCAATACACCAAAGGCACTATTATCCTGCTTTTGATATCATTTCCCACCATCCCATGTATACTATAGATTTGAGTAAAAAGTCCAGGACATGTAAAAAAAAAACCGTTCATTATCCATAGAAATTAATCTCTTTCACCGTATATTCAGCTGGGATATCAATTTCCTCCGAAGTAGGAGTGTGAATGGGCGGTAATAATTTTAATAAATCTATAAAGTTAATAGTTAGGGAGGCGAGGTAGCTAAATGGCGTAATTCAACGGCGCCGTCGAGACCTATCAAAATCGAAAGATAAAATAATTTCGAAAAGAAAAGCTCGTATGGTAAAAACCATTTTAGCGGTGGGTTAGGCGTGTACGGTTTTTCGAAAATGTAAAAAAAAATAGTTACTTGGGCATTCTCGAGCGCGTCAGATATTCATACCACGTATGCCCCAAGTGCCTCTGATAACAACGGTATACTAATCTGCCGGTTTGCGTGGTGGGGGTGGGCATATAAAGTAGTCAAAAATGGAAAAAAAATAATAATACTCGAGCGCGTCAGATTTTCGGAAGGGGTGTTACGTAGGCCCCAAGGAAGCTCCTTTTAAAAAAACTGACGATTTCGGCGTGACCATAAGTTACGGTGAATTTTTGAAAATGCAAAAAAAAAAGTTTTTTTGAAATACTCGAGCGCGTCAGATTTTCATAGGGGAGGTTTATCTCGGTATTCTGAAAGCACATTTTCTTAATCTGACAAAAATGTTGGTGGGTTCTCTTAATCTGACCGGAAAGGTTTTTTGGTTTCGTTTTTTTCCTTTCTTTCTCCTTGATAGAACGGGGAATTTAAGAATGACAAGAAAGCCAAAAAATACTGACAGCAATATACCTGATAATATACTGATGTTCGGAAAAATCGATGAAATATACTGAAAAAGTATTAAAATACTGATTCTGGTCACACTGAAGATAGATACAGTGAGTGCGGGGCGGGGCTACAGGGGAGAAAGTTTCCAGCACATTCGAGAAATATACCGTCGGGTCTTTTCTCTCTCTCTCTCTATATATATATATATATATATATATATATATATATATATATATATATATATATATATATATATATATATATATATATATATATATATATATATACATTAGGGTGTACCGAAAATTCCCTCCTACCGCTTCTTTCCCCACCATTAATGTCGCGAAATAAAGGAAAAATACTAGTAGGACGGCATATTTCCGCGAAGCGCTCAGTATGTATTACATGTTTATGGCAAATTCCTCTTTTTTGCTTCAATTCTTCACTTCGTTTTGCATACGGTACGTCCAAAAAACAATTTGAGGATCAACAGGCTATTGAATAATATACATACATGAAACTGTACATGTTAATAATACTTTTGTATACAGATACGCGTAACTTTTTCCGAGTCCACGAAAGTTGTCGAGAAGAATAATTTTTTTGAGATATAATAAAAGTAACATAATTTAATCATCGTTATTTCATATCAATTTTTTTTAACACCCTCAGTTCTCAAGATATACTCAAAAAACCGGGAGTTTGAGTTTATATGATGCTTCAAGTCAAAAAGTTTTAACTTTGGACAAAAATGTAAAGAGACCTTTTTTGTGTAAAATAAAATTACCTTTTTTGTTTATTTAAACTTTTTTTTGTAAAATGTATCGTTCGCGACTTATATGCCGCAACGCGTTTTTCGGAAGACGAAATGGCTCCTCCACACTCCCGGTCATGCGGAAACCGGCAGATTATGTATTTTTAGTACGTTTTAGATTATATTCTTCAAAATAAAAATAAAAAAAGTCGCGCTCGAGAATGCCGGATTAATGTTTTTTTTTTACAAGTTCGCGACCCTATAACTCGGCGGCGTCAAGGACTTATCGTCAGATTAGTTAAATTTAGTCTTAAAACACTAAAATCAACCCCCAATATCTTAATCTGACGCGCTCGAGTATTTCAGACTATAGTTTTTTTTTTTACTATTCTGATCGTCTATCGTAGGCGCGCGTCACTACATATAGAGCTAAATACTTTACAAGGTTGTTCTATTAGGTCCAAGGTATCTCTCATATCTTAAACTGCCACGCTCGAGTATTACCGAAAATTCCCCTATTCGCCTCCCTAACTATAAAGCATGACCATAACATCAAAAGGTAACAATAAACTCCAGCTAAAGTGCTAAGATGTATTTTAAAAGAATCCATCAAAAAAGTGTGAAAACGCTACAAATAGCCACTATGACTCCGATCTCTTTTTCTTGCATTAAAAGTATATATTTTTTATGTGTCATCGTACGTTTTTATACTGTGTGTATTTGTCGATACTTGATCAAACGAATTTATTTTATTATATATTAAATGTTTTTTTTTGTACCAGATCAAAAATGAAAAAGGAACTTATTTACACACATTTTAGAATCATGAAGATGAAATAAGAAACCAAAAATTTTTTTTGCGCACGGGCGGGACTTAAACCAGCAACCTTTTGGCTGACCGGGCCAAACGCTCTTACCAATTGAGCTACCGTGCTATCAGTCCGACCTGGCGAAATTTGTAGTCTCTTATGAATACGTCGTTGCGTGACGCTTAGCATAGCTTAAAAAAAATTTTGGTTTCTTATTTCATCTTAATGAATATACAATAATACGTTGAGTGTTAAAAACATTCTAAAACATTTTAGAGTTCTTAATTTTTTAAGTAATTTGTTAGGTATGTTTGGTTTTTTGGGGTTCCGTAGCCGAATGGCAAGAAACCGAACCCTTATTGTTTCGTCAAGTATGTCTGTCTCTCTGTATGACACAGTTGGAACTAAGTAGGTAGATGTATCCTGTTAACTGCTTTACGATTCTCATAAAAAATAAACTAACACTAAAAAAATGGTATTTGAGGGAAGCTCCTATACATGAAACAGTAACCTAATTTTTTTCGCCAAACGTATGCGTAAAATTTGCAGGGTTGTTGTGTTTAAAAATGTTTCTGCAGCCGACTTAAAATCATAAAATCTTCAGAGCTCATCATTTCAGTTTGAAATAGTTGTTTGAACCGAGTATTTTCAATAAGATACTTTATGTCATCGGGAACCATATAGTTTGTCACGCTTTTCCGTTTTTCAATCAATGCTCAGTCTCAGTCGCATGGGAGATAAGACCGGTTCAACGGTTTTAAAAACTTTCTTGTAAGTCAAAAATGCCCATAAAAATAAAAACATTTCATTGACAAATTGTATTTCTTTGTGATGGATGAACCTATCTCATTTCCTCCTCCTGTAATACTTTCATTACATAAAATCACATATCCATCGTCAGTGTTTTCAATTTGTAGACTAAGATTATAATTTGCCAGCTGCCGAGACTAGTACATGGCTCCATGAGTTTGCGTGGGACTGGGAGCTTACTTCCTGTAAGTCGATGTAGTGGTGCTAAGCATTTGTGACTTTTTAATATCAAATGACATATGCTTTCCTTTTGGAACATAATGTTGATTTCTCATTATGTTGAATTTAAAAAAAAAATATCTCAGAATGTTGAATTTCAAAATGTTGAATTCTCAAAATGTTGAATCTCATAATGTTGGATTCTCTAAATGTTGAATTTTACAATGTTGGATTCTTACAAAGTTCTCAAAATGTTGAATTTTCAAAATTTTAGATTCTGTGTATTTAAAAAAAAAATTGTGTAGGAAGATATGAGTGCAACAAATCTAACAAGTAAGCACTGACTGAAACAGTTACGTTCAATTTGAAACTTTGATGTAAAGTTTTTTAATACAAAACTTTTGTTTTTAATCTTTTTAAATGAATTGGTGAAACCCGTCCTAAGATGAATTTATATTTATGCGTTGTTTACAAATAAAACTAAAAAAAGTGAATTAATTTTGATTTATCAACTGAACTTAAATATTTTTGCTTATTCAAACATAGAGCTTCAAAACAAAAAGAAACTTGTTGTGCCAAGCTTTGAATTAAATATTTCTTTTAGAATGATTTCCTAAAATTACATTTTATAGCAAAATAACATGTAAGTACCTTCAATTATCGAGCTTAAGCCTAATAAATATAATTTTTCGGAGAAACTTCAAAGCAAAGTAGCTGTAACTCCAATTTGTTGAAAAGTTTTTCATACTTCTGGTCAAAAATGATGTCTCTGAGTCTTCGATTTTTTGGAAACGGAAGAAATAAATCTCTTTATTTTTTTCTATCAAAAAATATGCTTCTTTTTATTGTATGTAATACGAGAAAAATATTAGGTTTGTTTGGGAGCCGGGAATTTAGCTCTATTATGATTTTAGAATTTTTTAGCAAATTTCATAAATAAAAATAATAATTTCCTTTTAGATTCTTTTTTTTAGGTTCGTTGCATGTTGTTACTATACTACTTATTTTTTAAATACCCAGAATCCAACATTTTGGGAATCCTACATTATGAGATTCAACATTCTGAGAATCCAACATTATCAGATTCAACATTTTAAGATGCAACATTTTGAGAATTCAACATTATGTTCCAAAAGGATATGCTTTGTAGCTCTTTCAGCCCTTAATTGGTGTAATTGTAAGTGATGTTTGTGGGTTGTTCTGTTACTTGGTTCCGAAACGATTTTTGCCACAATCAAGTCACTAGTAGCACACATATCATTCCGCTTCCGTCCAAATTTGTCGTGAGAGTAGTGTTTTTTGAAAATTGAATTCAGTACTTCATAAGCAGTAAAAAGATGATGAATATTAAGGTCAGGGCTTAGGTATTCTTATTCAAATCGTGCGCGACGATAGTAGCTCTCCTGTCTTGGAAAAGACATTATGTGATCTTTTGCAGATCTCTCATTAACCACCGTAAAATTCCTGTGCTTTTTCATATTTCCTGTCGTTTCCTTGTAATTCGTTTGCCGTTTTTTTCTTCGTTACTAAAACCTGGACTTTTTTAAACAATACTGACAATATTTCACTAAAAGTGCCTTTACACACATTTACAATATTTCCTTGTCCATTGGGTACAGTATAATATACCGTACACTACCTTCTACTTTGCTCTGTTGTTTCGTTTTTCCATTACTTCTTTTTATTACTGAGCTTAGATGGAAAAAAAGTGCCTCGGTGGCGCAGCGGTTAGAGGGTCGCACTTTAAACTTAAAACGGCGTTACTATACTTGAGCAGTTCAAGAATCAAAACAAAAATTAAAATAATGCATTTATAAGATGCACCAATCTGCACTGATCCAGCGTGGTATAGCTCGAACTCCCTCATAGTTGAGGTAAGGCCTTTGCCCAGCAGGGGGATGTTACAGGCTAACTTAAGAGTGCGTATAAACCCAGCAAATTCTTTAAAATCACTCGCACGCCCCTCTCTTCGAACACGATCGCCCGCCAAAACACAATACATCTCTCTCGCTCAACGCGTAGCTTCTGTAGTATACGTAAAATTATCAGATAACACAGTGGGTATTTTTATTTTTTGTTGGGTGATTTTTGTTAATTGTATATTATGTTGTATTAAGTAGTCGTAACCATCTTTTATATTATTTTTAGAGTTCGGTATCCAAAGGGTAAAAACAGGACCCTATTACTTTGACTACACTGTCTGTTTGTCTGTCTGTCACCAGGCTGTACTTCATGACAGCGAGACAGTTGATTTTTTTACAAATAATACCAAAAATATAATAAAAATAATATTTATGAGTAAATACAACAAGCGTGTTTTTCCCGTTTTTTGTTCTATATTAGTAACGACAATAGGTAGACGCATTGACCATGCACATAATATTTAGTTGTATATTTATAAATAAAAATTTCCTGGTGGTTTCATGGTTTCACCCGCCTACACCAACTGAACAAGAAATAATGAAAAAAAAAATGCCAAAAAACATATTATATTTATTTAAAATATGTACATACTATTATTTGCAAACAATAAAGGTTAGACTCAACAATGGTGAGGATAGCATAATTTATTTAAAACTATCAATTGCTAATATTCAGCAACAGATAAAGTTTTTTCTTATTGATTGCTAGATGGTCCAGCTGCAATAAAATTAAAATGAACAAGATCTCATTCTCCTTCACTTACAGATCTTTCAAAAGAAATACTGCTCGGACCGGGTTGGTCACACAATAATTCGGGCCCACTACATGTTTGCTCTTCATTTATGAATCAAATATGATGAAACTAGTTTTTGCTGTCTCAAAGTCATGTTTCTGGTATGGCGTGGATCAATTAATTCCGGCAATATATGATTCATATAAAAATTGGAAAGCTTGAAAACCATTTTTTTCTTCCAAAACTCTTCATCTCGTCGTATTTTTTCGATGGCCATCGTTTGCCTTTCACCTAGCCATACAGCAAAAATACAAATATCTCTTTTGGTGACCTGAAGCTGGCCATGTATTTGATAATACCAGGAATCATTCGTGTTGACAACCATAGTCCCATCTTTGAGGTTCCAAAACCTTATTTTTCTTTTTTCAACAGCTTCTTTAATCGGCATATTATAGGCAGACAAAGGGCATTTGATCTCAACGATCGTATCATTGCCAACGATGCCATCTGGGGTAGCAGCTAAAAAAGGTAATTCACTGTCTATGAAAAGGCCACAAGATCTTATTTGCAGTCCTTCCTGTGCCGCTAGCTGGTTCAGTGCAACAGCCTCGTTGCCCACACCGTGTTTTATTGAAACGACGTTTGAAATGTCACTTTTATACAGCATAGCTTTTACAATACTGGCAGTGGTAGTAGGACGGCGTTTTATAACTTTTCCAAAGTTGGACGCTGTTAACAAATTCCTTCGAAGTTCCAACCACTCACTGCCATCTCTTTGCAGAATTGTTGCACGTTCGATGGCCAACCTTTCCTGGTCCGACTTTTCTAATTGTTTTAAGAAACTCTCTTTGGCAATTCTGTAAATATCTTCTTCCATATCAGGTTTATGGCAGCTGTCTGTTCCATAATGTTGATCTGTGGTTGTCAACTTTTCATTATAATTAATCCTCCTGACTCGTGTAATCTTTTTTCTCAGTAGGTTTTTTTGTATTCTCTTCTCTTCAAACGTTTTACTTTTTATTTAGGGCTTTTGCCTAGCAACGATTTTTGTATATTAAACAGCGGTCTTTTGGTATTGAAAGCCACCACTGCAGCTGCACATCTAGATTGGTATGTTTGCCGCTGTACTAAATTTGTTCTTTTACCGCCTACAAATTTAGCAACTATGCTATTAAATTGTTCGACGACATTACTGTCAAAGTCGTTAATTAAACTTCGAGAATGTGCAGCAACTATGCCTTCAATGTATTGTATTTTAACCCAAAACGCTGATTTTTTTTACTCGTGGTACGAGATTTTCATTTTTCTTTTCACTGCTACAGTAATAATCAAGACACTCGTTGTGGTGTCCAAAAGCGTGATTATATGAATTGGAAATATCTATGAAATAAAAGAAATAATATTTGAAAAAATAAATAAACTTTATACAGATGTGTAAAGTTTATTTATTTTTTCTCCCAATTCAACAGTTTCTGATTTGTTTTTTTATGGCACAGCAAATGACTTTCCTTATAGCGAGTATTCTTTGCGTAGTAAGCATTTTCCTCATTGCACTTTGTGTCTTTGCCAATGGACACTAATTTATTGCATAGATTTCTTAAAAAATGATTTCTGCATTTGATTTTTTCTACTGTGACATCTTTGTATAGTCTTTCTTCGAGGATCTTCAAGTAAGTACTTGAATCACCATCTGCGATCAGTCTCCCGTAGATAATATTGTACATTTCTACTGATTGTTTGAATCCCTCTGCTATTATTTCAGCCTCCATGCCAGATGAGCTACCAGTATAGTTTTTAAAACATTTATGCTCACTTGGAGCTACGCCTTTATTATGTGCACGGGTGTAGATGCAGCAGTACTTGTTCCTGACTCCTAAGAACAGAAAAATATTAGTTTGCATAATAATGTTATGATGTAATTAAATTTTGACTTTTAATCATTTTGTCAAATGAGTGAATTAAAGAAAGAATAGTTTGGAAAGTGATTACTCTATCGAATAGAAATTCATCTAACGTTATTTATCAAATCATTATTTATCATTCGTTTTTTTTTTCTAATGACAGGACCATTTTAAATGTTTGTACTTTACGAATTTAGGCGGATACCTTTCTGGAGTATTCTCTTCTTTCCTCGAGTAATCATTACGGTGAGTATTTTTTTCTTCCTGACAATAGTCTGTAGATATAGGTTGTCTATTAGGGTCCACATTTTCCAAATTCAATGTTGTTCTGTAAAATGACACATAGTAGTAATGAGTTTGTTTCAGCCAGCTTCAACTTTACTTTTGCTTTGATAATTTTATTTATTTATTTATTTGTGCAAAAAAAAAAACAATTTAATTATCAAACAATATCTATTTTATGATATACTACAATTCTTAAAGAAACATACATAGTCGACGAAACGCATTCCTCCACAACTTCGTTTTGATCACATTCGTCAGATTGTACAGTATTTTGAGATGCGGCAATTCTGAAAATTAAATATTATTTGAAAACAATTTACTTACAATACCTGGTGGATGTAAGCAAATTGCTTCGAAGTCAAAGTATTTTTTCATCGACCCACTAAAATCTATGTGTGAAGCTTCGTACGAGTAAAAGTGCGACGGAAGATGACTTCTTCCGCGGAATCAAAACGTATTAAGTGCCAGAAGTGTTTTATCGCTATAAATTCAAAACTAAAAGTAATTACAAAAAATGCCTAGACATAGCCCTTACTTATGTTTCAATATAATAATTTATCAAATTTTTGTCTTAATAGTAATTGCCATGTCAAGTATGAAACGAAAAAATGAGAAAATTAGATGTAACTTCGTGATTTTTTCTCATCGAGGAAATTTTAATATTTTATGTTTTTGATCAAACAGTAATGTTTAATTCACGTATAGAGTTTTCGTACCAGATTAGTAAAAATAAAGGATTTTAATACTTTTGGTCATAACCGAATGTTACTTGATACAACAGTGACACTGGGTTTTTGATAGAAAGAGATGGAATATCGACATGTGGGTATATACGAGTATATTTAAGTGCATACGGTAGAGCACGTCAGTTTAAAACCATAAAAACCATTAAACCATCCTCCTTTAGAGGAAAATATAATTTAAAATCATTGAATTGTTAATAACATAAAGAATGTCGTGTTTTATATTTCTCGGCAATACCATTTTCTTGATATCTTCATCCATGTTGTTAAACTGTTAAGCAAATCAAACCCACAATAAACAACACAGAAATGAATTGCGTAAAATATAGGTAGGGTGCCTCAAAGTTAGTGTCATATATTTTCAGAGCCGGCTATTTAGGCCACTCTAATCACGTTTAACTAGTTTTTAGAATAGATAAGTAGTAGTAAGTAGGATAGCAGTCAACGATTTATCGACCTTCCCATAATATGATACTAGTTTTAAGGCATTTTGTATACATAATAATATGTTTACTTAAATATATTACACTAAAATATTTTTTCAGCTTACATTATTAGCGCTATATTTTTAGCAAATTCCCAGGCACACTACTACAACAGCCTTGTTATACAAAGGTGTTGGCTTGTTGTCAGGTTCAAAAATTAACTCCCAACAAATATTAATTGCACGATCATTCATTATTATAATGAGCACGAAATTAAGTGGTACTGACTGATATTTTAACGAAAGTAAATAACAGGCTTTACAAATGAGCAATTTTCTCCCGTCATTTCATTTGTGATAGCATTAAGAACATTTTTTTTGGCGGGAACATTTTTTTATGTTGGCGGAAAACCATAGACAAAAAAAAAACCCAGCCAAGTGCGAGTTAGACTCGCGCACTGAGGGTTCCGTGCCAACTTTAACTAAATAAGGGGTTAACTTACTTCCACTTCGCCAAAATACCACAATACTTTGTTTTTCATAGTGTTTGTATGAGGAACAAAGTTACGTTTGCGGTTGTTGAAAATGTGCTATATCTCAAAAACCACTAGTTCGATTTCATTCAAACCCATTTTCGTTGAAAGTATTTGTTAAGATCTACATCTTTTATTTTATCACAATTTACACTTGCTTAGTTTAAAAGTAAGATGGGAGGATTTTACCACTTTGGAAACGCTATCTCTGAAACGTTAGACTTTGAGAGAAAACGGTTTGAAACACCTCGATGTCATTTAAAAAAGACCTATCTATAGTAAGTTACCCAATACGCATAGGTCAGACAAGAAAATAGGTTTTAGATTCAAGCATAGGAGTCCTTAAAGATCATTATTATTATTTTTTGTATGAGAATCGTAAAGCGGTTAACAGGATATACCTACTAAGTTTCAAATGAGTAATGCTAACTAAAAGGGTTCCGTTTTTTGCTTTTCAGCTACGTCGTACATCGTTACGGCTACTTTGAAAATAGTTATTATTGACGATTTATTAATATATACTTATCTTTTGTCATTATAATTAAAAGGAGCACAGGTAAATACAGATTACTTTTAAAAATCATTTACTTCTTAGAACACGACACGCGACGCCATTTAGAAGCGCAAGAGAGAGACAGAAGATACATGTCAAACTTTGGGCGCGAATGCGCGCGCAAGCTAGCAAAAAGCACTCTGATATTTGTTATCAAGCATTAACTTATTGATTTCGGATAGTTTATCTTATTACTTTTGAGCTCATTATATTATTGAGAGAAGAAAAAGAGTTAATATGCCACGAAGAAAAAGCAGTATTTGCGAGCATTGTGAAGTGACCGACGGTAATAAAAGTGTGAAATGTAATTATTGCTTAAACAATATGGTTACAGAAATGCAACGCGTATGGCAGAACATATGGTGAGCTGTGAAAAATGTCCTAGTGATTTGAGACAAAAATACAGCAAAATAATAAGAGTATCTCCGATGTCACAATCGACAAGTTCGCAATCTGTGAGTAATAATGCTGTTACTATTGGTCGGTCGAACAATCAAGATCATGGCAATGTAGTATCAAATACATCAACAAGATTGGATAATTTGCTAAATAAAGATTTTGTTGACAAGATTAATGCATCATTAGCTCGTGCAGTATATGCTACAAAATTCCCATTATCATTATTTGAATCACCTTATTGGAAGACGGCAATAAAAGCGATAAATGAAGACTACATTCCGCCAAATAAATATGCGATGAGCAATACATTATTAAATGCATAATATATAGTAAAAGAAGACACTGATCGATAATTCCAAAAAAGTACTAAATTGGGACTTCTAACAGACGGATGGACTAATATATGTAGCCAAGGAGTGGTCAACTTTCTTGTTACAACACCAAAGCCCATTTTTATAAAATGAATTTACCCCGGTACTAATAGGGAAACAGCCGAGTTCATAAAAACAAAAGTATGCAAAGTTAAAGAAGATATTGGTGCCGTAAAGTTTTCATGTATTATAACTGACAATGCGAGTGCGATGAAGGCTGCGTGGAGACTTATAGAAGCTGAATTTCCGCATATAGATTGTGTTGGTTGTGCGGCCCATGCTCTTGATTTATTGTGTAAAGATATTTTATCTTTAGATTGCTTCAATACATTATTTAAACATTGTAAGAAGATAATTATACAAATAAAAAAAAACCCACACACTTCTGGCTTTATTGAAACAAAAACAGAACGAACAGTACGGCGTTCAAGCTAAAACTTTAAAAATTCCATCCGCCACAAGATAGCCCGTAGCTAACTTAGCATTTGAATCACTGTTAGAAAACCAGGAAGCATTACAAGCTTTATCAATTTCAAGAGAGGCAAATATGAAACCAAATTTTAAAAAAATAATTGAAGAAACTTGGATCCATATAGGAAATGCTAAGAAGTTACTTGCTCCCATTGCAAATTCTATTGCAAAAATAGAATCTGATGACTCAGTTTTATCTGACGTTATAGATGCTATCATCACGATAAAAAACAGTATCAGCAGCCTTGAAGACTCCTATTTTTTAACTACAGAAACAAAAGAAGAAATTTCAACCTATTGCGATAGTCGTCAATTTTTCTGTCAGAAGCCAATCCATTTAGCGGCCTATTTACTTGATCCCACTTACCACCCTCATGTGAGCAATACATGTGTAAACCTTAATGACGACGAATATTACTCTGATACACATTTTATACCAAAGGTTGCGGATGTAGTACCTATTGACAATACTTTAGTATTTCAGAATTTAGCGGAATATAGGGCCCGAAGTCAATTTTGGAGTAATGAGCTGTTGTGGAGTCCTATTATGAATGTGGAAAATAATTCATCTTCGTCACGTACCAAACTTCACCCACGTGACTTGTGGCTAGGACTGTGTCACTCAAAGCCATTGTCTGCTGTCGCCATAAGAATTTTGAGTAATCCACCATCATCAGCCGCTAGTGATAGAAATCGGTCTTTGTTTGGGCGGACACACACCAAAGATCGCAACCGTTTCACAGCTGATCGATTGATTAAATTATTTTTTTAAACTGGAATCTGAAATTTGTCAATTCTAAAGACGGTTTCAATGATGTTACTATTGACGAACCAGACGAGGTTCAGGTTGACGATTGCAATAGTGATATTGAATTGTAGAAACATGTTTTTGTAAATAAACACACTTATATAATAAACACACTTATATACTAATATTAGTACCTAATAAATAATTATAATAAACCATTTTCATTGTTTGTTTTTTTTTTCATTCAATGTAAATTATGAAAAATACATTGATTAATACACGTTTTTTTACATGTAAATGTGTATTTTTCAAATAGCCTTCAATTAGTATTTTTCCAAAGTTACATGTATTTTACTGGAAAGATTCAAAGTTGCGAAAAAAACAAATGAGTATCTTTCGCCATTTTCATACCTAGTTACAATGACCCGCTGCTATGGTTTCGTTGGCATTTTCCTTGGTTTGTAAAGCATCGTCAATTGCTCTCTGCAAAGTATGGATGAAGCATGTTTTTCCTACAAAAGGACTGTCATTTACGGCTTGTACAATATTGCGCCCATTGTCTGTCGTCATAACATGAATTTTGGGTGAAATTTTTCATGTATTAGCTATTTCTTCTAAAGCACAACGAATATTTTCTGCTGTATGCTGTTGTGCAAACGATTTCATTTGCAAGACTCTATGTTGTTATATAAAATTGTTATTGTGCCAATGCACAGTACTTAAAAAGCACAGCATGTTATTGATACACGTCCACAAGTCGTTTGTAACTGACATCATTTTAGCAGTGGATATTTAGGTTTATAGTTGGTGCATAGTTAGTGCATCTGGTACGAGTATTTAGGCTTTTTATGGCCATTAAACGATTAGATCCACTATCTTTTACAATCGATAGGTTGGTTATCCACTGCTATCGTTTCTGAAATTGCTTTGTGAATTTGTTGAGCCTTAATGTTATCTATCTTACACTTACTTTCAAATGAATCCTCTTTACACGCCTGATGAACAGATCGACGGCGCCAACGCAGTTAGTCATATAGTAATGGTTGATGTTGAAGCACTAGTTGGGGTTAAAGAAATTTATTCTCAAAAGAAATATACATTTCACTTATATGAGAACATTCTAAAATATAAAATTGTAACAAACTTTCAGGCGCGAGCGATTTAAACATTAAACTCAAAAATATTGTAACCGTGTAGATATCATTCATAACAAGACGAACACTCAGTATATGCGAGCAGTGCGACCGGGCTCACTGCAGAATAAAACCGGTTTCGGCTATGACGCGGATAAGCGCAACTAGATGTGGCACGAACGTAGATCGAAGTAAGGACAGGTTTATATGACATTGTAATATTTTCTAATTTATTTATTAATATGTTTTAATATTAGCTTGTGTGTTCTATGTTAGTTTCTTCGGTGCAAAATTTATTTTGATTTTGTGTTATTTATATATTTAATATTTCTATGTGGTACTTAGGATATGAAATACGATTTTAAGAGCTTTTTAAAAATATTCATATTTTTAGAATCTTTAATTTTATTAGGTAATCTATTATAAATTTGTGCACTTTCATATGTAATGTTCTTCTTTCCATAATTTGTTCGAGGAGGACGTAGTATCAGATTATTCGCACTTCTTAATCGTTTTAGATGGGCAATTTCACTTTTAGTTTTGAATTTAATACTGGAATGAATTTCGTTGCAAATAATTTTCCTTATCAGAATGCATGAATAATATTTGTAAGTTTTTTCAATGTTCATTAATTTAGTTTCTTTGTATAACTTCGATGTTGGCGTTAAGTAGTCATATTGAAATAGTGTTTTGATTAATTTATTTTGAGAAGTTTGAATATTTTTTATGTTAGTTGTAGCGGCTGAGCCCCAGATCTCAATGAGATAATCTATATGTGGTTTAACTATAGAATTATATATATTATATCGTATGCTATATGGCAGACATCTGGCTATTCCACGGAGAGCACCGGTCAGGGAGGTTAATTTTGACTTGACATGCTCAATGTGTGGTCCCCATGTCAGGCGATTATCTAAAACTAAGCCTAAGTATTTTTCGGTTTCTGATTTACTGATTGTAGCGTTGTTGATTGTCAGTGACTCAAAATTTGGTATTTCTTTGTTTTTAGCTGCAAATATCACATAGTGTGTTTTCTCAACGTTAATTGTTAATAGATTACATTGGAACCAAACATTCAGCAAATCAAGGTCACCTTGAGCATCTTGAATGATAGATTCTATTGTGGACCCAAAATAAAATAGGCATGTGTCATCGGCGTAAAGTGTTAAGTCTCCTTTTAATGGAAGATTGCTTATATTATTTATATATAAAAGGAATAAAAGAGGGCCTAAAATTGATCCTTGAGGGACACCACAAGTGACGAGCGCTGGTGCACTTCGATATTTAGAGATTGTTACTACCTGGGACCGTGCTGTGAGGTAGGATTCGAAAATTTTATGGGCATTTCCCCCAACACCGATATCGCGAAGTTTGCTTAAAAGAATACTATGGCTCACAGTGTCAAATGCTTTCCTCAGGTCTATGAATATACCAAGGCAAATCTTTTTTTTCGTCAATACTGTTTTTAACTTTAGTGACTAAGTCAGCCGTAGCTGATAAGGTATTTGATTTGGATCTGAAACCATATTGTTTAGGGTAGAGATAATTAATAGAATTTAAATATTCATTTAGGCGATTATAAATAACTTTTTCGAAGATTTTAGATAGGACTGAAAGTACAGATATTGGCCTATAGTTATTTGAATCTGCCCGCGACCCTGATTTAAAAATAGGTGTAACTTTCGCTAATTTAAGATTGTTTGGGAATTCACCCTCCTCAAGACTGTGGTTTATGCAATTTGTCAGTTCGTAAGCAATTTGTTGTCTAATACATTTTATTGATTTTGTATTTATTTTATCTAATCCTGAGCTAGTGTTCGTATTTAAGTTATCAATTATTTTTAGTATTTCAGTCATTGTTGCCGGTCTTAAAGAAGTTAGACCAAAAGCATCTAAATTACAGTCAACCACCGCAATAGTGTTCGTCTTACCATTATGACACCTACTCGGTATGCTTTCTGCGAGACGGGATCCAACCGTAGCAAAAAACTTATTAAAATTTTCACAAATTTCATTTCCATTTGTAATAGTATGTATTCCGTCCTTCAACTTGGTAGGAGTCGAGATGTCTTTTACTTTATTGTGACTTAAATTATTAATTAAACTCCACATTTTTCTTGGATTGTTTTTGCATGTTGAAAATTGTTTATAGTAGTAGTCTTTCTTCATTTTTTGTATTTCGTCGGACACTAATTTCTTCTCTTTCAGGAATAGACTTTTAATTTGTTCGTTATTTGGATTTTTCTTATGTTGTTTGTATAGTAGGTTCTTCTTATTTATTTTATTAATAATTTTTGCGTTAACCCAATCCTGTCTTGGTGGATTTACAACTTTTGTTTTTTGTATTTTGCATTGTTCTACAGTTTCACAAAGCAAATTTTCAAAAGCATTGAACTCTTTATTGTCTCTTCCAATCATATTGTGTTTCATTAGCTCGTGTAGTTTTCCATAATCTATTGCCTCGTACTTAATTTTTTGTTTTAGTGGTGGTTGGTATTTATTAATTTCAAGAAATAATTGCTTATGATCTGACATACAGGATTCTATACGAGGGTCAAACTGAAAGTTCTTAGAAAATCAAAAACTGATTACATTATCCAGTTATTAGTTTTATTATATCTTTTCAAAATATTGTCTATTGACGTCAATACACCGCTGCATGCGATGGAACCACTGAGAAAAGCACTTTGCCCACTCGTCCTTAGGGGTCTCTTCAATGGCATCGCGATACGCAGCCACCGCTTCTTCAGCATTCATAAACCGCTTTCCTTTAAGTTTTTCTTTAATTTTTGGAAATAAATAAAAATCACAAGGCGCGAGGTCGGGGCTATACGGCGGGTGACCCAGTAATTCAACGTTTGATGTCGCCAAATAGTCGATCGTTCGCTTGGCGGTGTGCGACGAGGCGTTGTCGTGGTGAAGGAGGATCCTACTGCGAGGTCGTTTCTCTCGAACTTTTTCCAAGACAAGTGGCAAACAATTGGTAGTGTACCATTCTGCAGAAACTGTTTTTTGATCCTCTAACACAATTGTTGCGAAATGACCTATCCTTCCAAAGAACGAGGCCACCATTTTTTTTCCCGCACTTCGATCTCTCTTCACTTTAGTTGGCAACTCCTCGAAAGGAAACACCCACTGAGCAGATTGTCTTTTGGTTTCAGGATCATAACAGTAAATCCAGCTTTCGTCACCTGTTAGTATGTCGAACACAGCATTTGAGTCACCTCCGTTAAATCTTTCAATCATTTTACGGCACCAAGCCTTGAGCCTTAGCCTTTGAGCCTTAGTCAAATTATGAGGTATCCACCGGGCGCAAAGCTTCCTGACCGCTAAATGTTCGTGGAGGATTTTGTGCACTTGACTCATACCGATGCCTAAGCTTGTCCGAATCTGCTGATAGGTCACTCTTTTGTCAGTCTCTATCATACGCCGCACAACACAGATGTTATTTTCAGTCGTCGCCGTAGAAGGCCGTCCCTCACGTACATCATCAGTGAGATTAGTGCGACCACGTTTAAACTCATTAAACCAGTTGTAAATAGTCGCACGAGATGGGGCTTCATCGTGAAAGGCCAATCGTAGTCTATCATAACTTTCTTGTTGACTTAAATGACATCGAAAGTCATAAAAAATCATTGCACGAAAATTTTCTCTGACTGTTTTTTAGTTTTTTGGAGAGGTTTCAACTATTTGTGGTATGCCTTTAATATATTTTATTTTAAGATTGGGTTCTCCATTTGAAATCCGAAATTCTAATTTTTCTTTAAGTTCCTTGAATCTTTTTACTTGATGTGGCGTTTGATCGGAGTAAACTTTAATGGCTGGAATTTTTTCGTTATTTTTGCTTCGCAGTATTAGTTTGACGACTTCTTCTTTCTCAAAGCAAGCTTTTATTGGGCGAGTTCTATCAGGTTTGTATTTTCCAATGCGCATAACCTTGATGGGCTCTGGGCAGTTTTCAACTAAGCTATTGATAACCCGTATAGTCTCATTTTTATCAGAGTCTCGGCGTTCTTTACTATCAGTGCATTTTGGTTCTTGAATGCCCGTTATTATGATGTTCTTTTTCCTTGTATATTGGTCGGTGAGTTCTGCCAGGATTTCGTCATATTGGGGAGATACACTATCAGTAGATACTGCATTTGATATTTTAAGGCATCGCACATCATTTTCCAATGTAGCAATCTTTTCGTCTGTAGTATGCATTGACTTTACCAAATGTTGTATGTCTGTTCTTATTTCCTTTTGATCAGCTACTAGATTTGCCAGCTTTTGTTCAGTGAACCCCATGCCTTTTTTAATGTCAGCCATTTGGTCTTTGATGGTAAGACAGAATTTGTCATGTGAAGCGGATGTTGCATTTGTTTGAATTCTCGTTCATGTTTCACTCTAAAATGATTTTTTAACGCAGAACAGTGTTGCCAACCCCGGGAAAGCAAAAAGCAGCAAATATAGCATAAAAACAGCAGAAAACAGTAAAATAGTAATTCCAAAACAGCATATCTATTGTCCGACATACAAAAAATATAAAATACAAAATATTTTTTCCTTTAACAAAGATCAGCTTAGACTAACTGTGATCAGTATCTCCTTTTAAGCGTAATAAAGCCTGTGCCAGGAGACACTGCTCTTCCTTAAAAAGATAGTGCTATCAAAATCAAAAGATAGTGATATGTATATGTATAATGTGTGTGTGTTTGTTGTGCGTGCGTGCGTGCGTGCGTGCGTGTGTGTGTGTGTGTGTGTGTGTGTGTGTGTGTGTGTGTGTGTGTGTGTGTGCATGCGTGTCTTCAATCCAGTAGTGACTCTATCTCATTGTACGATTTTGGTAACAACCATTTAGTTAGCATCCTTTTACATTCTGAATATTGTTTATAATATATATCTAACTCCCTATTAAGTAGATTGTAAAGTTGTGCTGAGCGAGTTACGTAATTTTATTTTAGCAAATAATGTATTGACTCTAGTACTATGTGCAACAAGTCTCTTTATTCTTTTATTTCCATTATCTGAATAAAAAGTCGATGATTTGTGTTTCCGTAATACTGTTTGGGTAATATACAGTATTCTTACTGATAAAACACCACTGATTTGGTGTAGGCATTCAGTTGATAAGCGTCTATTTTTAAAATATATGACCTTCAATAGGTTGTGCTGGGCCCGTTCTACATCAATAAACCGAGTTTTTGACGCTACACCTAATATGGTTATGCAGTATGCACGAATTGATTGAACCAATGAAATATCAATTTCAGTAAGTAGGTCTCTATGAAAGTTTCGGGATGGAGAAATTGTCTTTGGCACCACATACCTAAGTGTTTTGAAAATCCATGTTAGTTTTCTCATTCTAATGATAACGTGTTCGAGGTGTGGATACCAAGACAGACGCTGGTAGACATAAACGCCAAGATATTTTATTTGTTTGACCTTTTTAATAATTGGACAGCCGCAGTTATCATCAAGGTTATCGCCCAAACAGGAATCAATATTGCAATTGTATATTTTTATTTTTAGATCAAAATCAGGTTGATTATTGTTAAAAATACTAAAACATATGTAATTTGTTTTGTTAGTGACAAAAGGGTATTCCTCAGCTACTCATTTATTCGCGTGAGACTACTCACAGCACGCTCTTTAACCATTTTCCAGGAATCAGCAGTAAAAACAACGACGGTGGCGTCGGCGTATGAGAAGAGTTTAGCGTTCTCAATTTCCATATCACAAAGGTCATTTATATATATATAAAAATAATGTTGGTCCTAAGAGGTTTCCTTGTGGGACGCCGTATGATACCTTTACATCTCCACCGATCCAATTGTCCAACTTAACTCTCTACCGGCTGTTGGACAAGTAGTCTTTTAATAGTAATTACATTACAGGAACGTCTCTTTCCTCTTATGCCGATAGTTTCCAGTTTATCGATAAGGATGGGGATAGAGACAGTGTCAAATGCTTTTTGTAAGTCCAGGAACACTGACATACATTAATAGAATTGATAAATAGTTATACAACTACTGTTTGATTAAACGCAAATTGCTTTTATTTAAGGATTTCTTGGTAATGTAAGGTAAGTAAATAAAGTTAAAATACAAAGATTTTATTAAAATTAACTATTTTGTTACCATCGTAAAATTACTCATTAACATTACCAATTTCGCGGTCTTCAGCGTTTTCGGAATTATATTTTTTATTAAAACCGTACATGTTTTTTTTTCATATGCACCTCAGTTGCATTAAATGCAAAACATTATTTCACTTCCGCCTTCGTGTGAAAATGGCCTTTTATTGTCGTCGTGGATCTTTATTTCTTAACTTTGTTTTCATTATATTTATAGCTGAAACAAGCTTTTCTACGGCAGCGCTGCTATGAGGCAGACATAACAGTTTTTTTATCATGTCTCCAACCAGAAACATGTTTCTAAAATTGGTGAATTTCTGGGATTTCATTGTTACCGTATGCCTTAACTTTCGTCATACTCTATCAAGTTCAGTTACATTATCTGGACGCATGTTCGGGAAAAGATAAAGCATGTCAGCAATGGAAGCAATATTCTTTTTCATTTTGGGGTCAAGAATTGCTCCAAGGTTTAGCATTCTCAGACACTTCAATGCCTGACGATCTTTGTCGTTAAAAGGATTTTTTATTATTATTTGTTTTACCACCTCCATATAAAACTCTCTACACTTTTCATAGAAATTGTTCTTTCTTTCTTCATCTAGCTCGCCAGTTTCACGTTTAATTCTGGTCAGGTTCGGGACCATTCCCCCGATGTATATTTCATGTAACGGTAAATGTTTTTCCACATCTGTGAAATCTAGACTCAATATTTTCGGTTCTTTCATATCATTTGCATTTCTCACTTTACGTTTTTCTGTTTCGGTAAGATCTAAATATTCGTCTTTAACAAAGCACTCCAACAGTAATGTGTAGGCAGTCAGTATTTTCTCATAAAGTAAATATAGTTTCGGTGTTTCAGACTGCATTTCTTTGTTGAGCTCTGTAAAGATGGGTAACGCAAATTTTAAAAAATCTAGATACAGTTCAGTCGTTGTTCGAGGGCCTTTTAAGAATTGCTTGAGTAGAAAGTAAGCGATCAACATGAACTGCGGCTTGAAAATATAATTTTAAAGATGACAATTGTTCCAAGATCTTGTTGACCACCTCGATGAGTGACAGCCATCTTGTTTGGCAAGGATGAAGAAGTTTGTGTGGCTCGACGTAGGTGAAAACTTGAAATGTCTTATAATCACCTATGCGTTTTGGTGAATTTTGTATATGGTTAAATACTTCTCTGCAGAAATCTTCTAATTCTCTCCGCAATCTTTCGCATGCATATGAGGCGCATAGACTGAAGGAATGACATATGCACTTTATTGTTAAAGGGTTTGGTATATCACTTTTCAATAGTGTGACCAACGAATGGTTGCCTCGGAACGTAACGTTGGCACCATCAGATGCAAATCCATGTTTGATTTGTAAGGTATGCCATTCAATGATTTTACCATGTATTGCAGTTGCCGTACCATGTTCAACAGGTATCAGTGTCAGAAATTTATCTTCTACTTGAAAATCTGAGTTAACAGTCCTAACTACGAGTGCCAAGTGTTTGATTGTAGATTTATCTGTGCTTTCGTCAACGAGTGTTGAAAAGTTATTATTTTGTAGCTTCTCTATCAGATTTTCTTCCGCTTTTCTTCTGTTACATGAATAATAATCGCTCTAGCTTTTGTACTACTCATCGATAGCTCCTGCGCAATTTTTGAATCTGGGCACACTGTGTAAATTAATTTTATCAATTGAGACGCGATATCAAAAGAGAGGTTGTGCTCAGCAATAAAACAAGCCATCTTTACTTCGCCTTTTTTCGCTAGTTGTTTTGGATCTAGTGATTTCGA
The DNA here is from genome assembly GCA_963924145.1 of Pyrausta purpuralis. NCBI lineage: Eukaryota > Metazoa > Arthropoda > Insecta > Lepidoptera > Crambidae > Pyrausta > Pyrausta purpuralis. The sequence goes on along the minus strand of OZ001652.1, from coordinate 23,737,267 downwards.
AGTCGAAGGTAGCATCGATGTTGATGTTGGTTGTTTTCATGAATTTCACATTGTCTGTCACAATTACAAGCGGAACAGGAAAAATAGGTATTACCTTTTGCACTCTTCTTCAGCCAGCCTCTAAATCTGTCGTCGTTTAACCACGAATCAATAAATTTCTGTTCATATTTGAAACTTTTTTTCCTACGAAGAGTTTTATCAGAATCTGTACCACTGCTCATAGTCTTAAATCTTTTTTCCGAATAAATAAAAAAAAGAGCGCTTGCGAAACGAAATGAGAAAGAATTAAATGACTGAGAAAAGCCGGTTTTACGCAACATAATTTTCCAAAGACAAGTAAAGCACAGCTATCCTTGTTCTTCTTTATAAACTACAAATTTAGCTATCCTACTTTAATGTTTGTCAAAAGGATTGGGTCAGTAAACGGGGAATCCCCTATGCCACAAAAGGCCGGCTAGTGATACCAATTCACAATTGTAAAAAGGGTGCACCGACGCATACAAAAACTATCTTTATTGCTTTCGCTAAAAGGTTATTTTGGATGGACAAGTTGGTTGTGACCTATTGTGATTTGGAATGAATTATTTTTTACGTGGATCGACGTTCGGATAAATTACCTAAAACAGTAGAAATACGAACTAAAACAGAAAACAGGGATGACAAGGTGAAAATAGTAAATCTACTGTTAAATCAGTAGGGTTGGCATCAGTGACGCAGAAGTAGACGCTATACGGCCAGTATCACCACAAGATATCTGTTAACCGCATTAAGTACATTTTACTTTATTTTGTCCATCAGTTTCGGTATAAAATTCCCAAATACTGGATTGTTCTACCACTCATTTTTGACCCTTTTTGAATATTTGGTTTTATTACGTATTTACAATTATCTGTGGCATTACTTTACACTCAATCCACTAAAAATAACGTAACTTACATAATGTAAACAATAACGCACGTGTCGTGAAGATGACGTATTTGCTAATGACAGAGAAACGCGGGGTTGCGGGATGTGCGAGCAGGGCGTATGCAGAGCTAGTCGAGACCTGTCCACTCCCGAAAAGCGCGGAAAAGTAACCGAAGTTCGGCCGAATTTTTATTTTTTGCCGAATGTTCGTATTCGGTATAAACTACATTCGGCTCATCCCTAGATTTTATTCAAAGAAGGTTGACCTCACATAAAAGCTTGATGCAATGCAAATACTCTTTAAAATTGGAATGTCTCGAAAGTCACCGTACTATAAGTATTAGTCCAGCATTTAAAGGTTTCTTAGTTATAGAGAGCTCATGTACTTTTAGCATGATGGAATGCCATGATGATGATGGACACCAAACACACACAAACACACATACTTGAATAAAACGTACCACACAAAGTCAAGAAGTTTTACTGGTCTGCCAAGATACAGGCATAGCCTAGTTTGAGAGCCTCTGATAATTTGAGAGATTTACACCCGTATTCACAAACATTACCATGATGTCTCACAGGGCGCGTGTACGCAAAGGGACACTTAAATCTATTCACAAACAATACTTGAGTGGCGGTCGGCGCTATGCGTCCCTTTTAATAAACGCACAGGTCAGGTAGCTGGCTCGCTAGCTGTTTTAAACTACGCATAGTGCTCAGCTTACGACAACATTTTAGGTTAGATTTCTCTCAAGATTTTTGGTTTTGCTTTGCTCGGTTACGTTTGTTGTAATAGATAACAGTAGCGAAGAAGATTTTTTGATAATTATATCAATGAATGAAGAAGAATAAGTACAAGAAAAGTGATACGAGATTTCCAGGACCCTTTTGATTATTACAGTTCAGATGAATTTAAACGACGCTACAGGTTTTCCAAGGACGTGGTACTCATCATACTGTTGCCATTGATAAATGAAAACCTTGAGAAATTAACTACAAGAGGACTTCCAATCCCATCTATTTATCAGTTGCTTGTGGCATTAAGATTTTATACTTCTGGCAGCTTTCAGGTTGGTACCTAAACTTTTACCTAAATTTCAAATTACTTTATTTGTAGTTATAGATATGCAAAAATGTCAAAAAATTAACAAAAAATCCTTATTGTACCTGCTATCGATATTTACTCTGCTTATTTTATGTTACAGATGATTACAGGAGACCTCATATGTGTGAGTCAACCAACAGTTTCAAGAATTGTGAAAAAAGTGTCTCATCTATTGTGTATGAAAATACGGCAATTCGTTAAATTTCCAGACAACCTAGAAAGAACTAAAGAAGACTTTTACTCAATAACTCGTTTTCCTGGAATATTGGGAACAATCGACGGTACCCACATACCTGTTCCAAATCCTGGTGGATCATATGCAGAGGTGTTCAGGAACCGAAAAAAATATTTTTTCGAGTAATCTATTAATACTCAGATTGTATGTGGACCTGATTTGTAAATTTATGATATTGTTGCCGATAGACTTGGATCTGTACATGACAACAGAATATTTCAAACTTCGGTTCTAAAGAGAAAAATGGAACAAGGTGTAATAGATGGCGTACTTTGAGGTGATAGTGGGTACGGTTGCCAAAGGTATTTATTAACACCAGTGGCACAACCTGAAAACAATTCAGAAGAAAATTATAATAAGGCTCATATCAAAACCCGAGACACTGTGGAAAGAACCATTGGTGTCTGGAAGAGAATGTTTCCTTGCCTATCTAAAAAGATGGCAAGAAAACTGACAACAACATGCCATGTTATTGTCGCTACCGCAGTTTTGTATTTGTAGGTCTTGAGGTAAATACACCACAAAGAGCTACAAGCATTCAGTCCAACAGAGGAGGAGATTTAGAAAAATGTTAATATCAAGACATTTCTGAACAATATAATTAAATAAAACCATAATTATAATATTAACAATGTAATTTAATTTTCATTTTTTTTGCCTAACAATTGTATTTATAATTTAAGTTTTTCTATTTGTAACTCATGTATTTTCTTTTCATATTCTAGGAGGTTCATTTCCCTCTCTATTAAAATTTTCTCCCTCTGTATCCTTAATTCGTGCAATGCCTGGTCCTGATGTAGATTAACTGTAGTGCGTTTTATTCTTGCATCTGCCTCATTAATATTTTTTTGCTACCTGAAAAGTAAAATTAAAAAAATATTATTATGTACTTCAACAAACTCAGGAATTTTTATCATCAAAGTTTTTTTTTTAAATGTTAAAAACAAATCAAAACTATTATGGCCATATAACTACTACCACTACTTATATACTACTATAAATAAATACTTTTTATTTTATTTTTCAAATTGAATAAAAGTATATTTCAAATAATACTTACTATTAGGAGTGGAGTACATGTCCGTATTACATTTCCTTTTTGGCTGGGGACAAAAGTTCTCATCCATGTCATTTTGCAAATTTGCAAGTGTTCGTCTCTTTTTATTGTCCTCGTTGAGAATTCTCAAATCTTGTACTGCAATAAATAATATAATATTTATTATTTTAATAGAAATGTAATAAGTACCTAATACAGCTGTATTTTAATCCTCGGTTCAGGGTTCCTCCCGTAGTCTGGTTTCTTTACATCATCTAAAACTTCGAATAAAAATATGATTTATCATAAAACATAAACATTACACTATAATGTAACACATGTTTAGTTATTACAGACATACTAACTTTCTATTGAATTTGAATCAATTACTCCGGGGACTTTTAAATTTATAAATGGGCAAATTATGTCGATTATATTGTCTGATGAGCCACGTTCTGGAGGTCTTCCGTCTGTGCGTATCATGCTGCTTGACTCCTGAGAAAGCTCTTTCATTCTTAGGGTTTTAATATTCTACCAACATCTTTTTAATTGATGGCTGATACGTTGCGAGACATATGGTTGGGAATTGTATCCTTTTGTCAGTTCCTCCCAGGCCTGCTTCTTCAACTCGATATTTTTGGCGTGTGTGCGTTTATCCTCAATTATAGGCCGTTCCCGCACTAAAGCTACAATTAATTCCCTCTCAGCAGAAGAAAATGGTACCTTTTTAGGGTTCCGTAGCCGAATGGCAAAAAACGGAACCCTTATAGTTTCGTCAAGTCTGTCTGTCTGTCTGTCTGTCCGTCCGTATGTCACACCCTTTTTATTCTGTAACTATAAGCATTATACAATTGAAATTTGGTAGGAAGATGTATCTTGTTAACCGCTTACCGATTCTCATACAAAAAATAAAAAATAATGACAGTTAAGGGGGGGCTCTCATACATGAAACTAAAACAAAAAAAAATTTTTTTTGCCAAACCTATTCGTGTGGGATGTCTATAGATAGGTCTTTTAAAATAACATAGAGGTTTCTAAAACCATTTTCTTTTAAAGTCTAACGTTTCATAGCTAGACGCTTCCAAAGTGGTAAAATGGGCGTCCCCCCCATCTAATTTCTAAACCAAGCAAGTGTAAATTTTGAAAAAAATATGTGATGAAGATCTTAATAAATACTTTCAACGAAAATTGGTTCGGACAGGATCGAACAAGTAGTTTTTGAGATATAGCACATTTTCAACAACCGCAAACATAACTTTGTACTTCATACAAACACTATGAAAAACAAAGTTATATTTGTAGTCAACAAAATATTGTGGTATTTTACTAAGTAGAAGTAAATGGATTCCCTAACTCAGTTAAAGTTGGCACGGAACCCTCAGTGCGCGAGTCCGACTCGCACTTGGCCGGTTTTTCGAATTGTAAAAGAAGCAGGCATATTATCATATTATTTCTATCACAAGAATACTGGTTTGTGAACAAAAGAAGTCTTCCTACTAACCTGATAGTTGTGCTTGATGATAAACCTAAACACGTAGTTTTATCCATAATTAAAATCACCAAACAAAGTATTAAAATCACCACACAAAGCACGAAAATATTTTTAGGTTATATACTAATAATCAACGGAGTGAACTACGAACACTTAAGAACCAATCACAGCGCTCTATTCAACGCAGTGCGTTCGCATTGTCAAGCGTCGTACAAGTATTGTTTATGAAATGAAAGGCTTGCCACTACTAACGCACTGAGAAATGCCGTACTTAGCATAGTGTTGCTACTTCACACCGACAAGTATTGTGCTTACTATTACATGTTAAGTTAAGGTTATTGATTTAAGTCTTGTTGTCAATAAACATATTTCTATTAAAAAAAAGAGGGGAGGGGGATCATGTGATAAAAAGGGAAGCAAGAAAGGGAAGCAGCTGACTATGGAAGACATCTATGGATTGTATAGAATAAAATAATTTATGATTGCGAAAGGTGATTGTATGGCGTGTGATGTGACATGATTGTGTGAAAGAGAAATCTTTGTTTTGGAACCCGACGCGTACATGTCATAATATTGTATACAGAGAAGCACAATTAACAGCCGACATTTTATTCTAACCAAAGCAAATTCTACCTAAAAGTCCGTTTTCATCATATACAAAATAACATAAAATGTATTCTGACTAAAGCTGATTCTAACCAAATTCTGACCGTCTTCGTCAGAAAAATCTAACGAATGTGTCCGAGATCTAACAAACAAATTCCGAGTCCGGCATCCTTCAGCGGGCATCTGACCTTCTCCATGACTGCCCCGTTGGCTAGTTCTTCGAAGCCGTTTTGTTGTGAACAATCTGGTATGGTTTACTGGCTTGGTTAGACTGTACATTTGATGTTGACGATGATGGCCGCGTCTTCGTTTTATTATTGGATAAATACGATCTGGCTATAGATCGCCTACGAGTAGAAGCCAATTGATTCAAATACGTTGTTTTTGGTTTTCGCGGTATGTGTACCGTCAATGCATACAACATGAGACAGTTTTTAGTTTCAACTGATTATATCTTCTTGGATTTTTAGTTTTAAGCCTTCAAACCTTAACATATTATGAGTCTATACTTTTTCTTATGAAAACACACCACCTAGGTAAGCAAAAAAAAATTACATTTTTTTTTTAATTTTTTTTGTTGCTGTCTCATTTTACCTGCAGATGTTTGAAACATGGGACAACTTAAAAATCTCGTAGAGTTCTATGTTGTACTTAGCTGGTTATAACATGAGACAGCAGCGGATTAAAAATTATGTTGATTGTACTGATTATTTAAAAATAATATCACTCACGAAGGGAGATAGGAAATAAAATATATTTTTTCATTTTAAAAACTTTATATTAGTTTTATAGGACCAAGACACAATATCAAAATAAAATAAACTGAAAAGCAATGAAAAATCTCCGCAAATAATCGGAAAAATAAATGTTATCAAAATCTCGAAAATGAGACAGTAGGCAATTTGAGACGTCTCAAAATACCTTCACTGTCTCGATTTGTTTCATTTCACAAAAGACACTGCCATGCGTTACAAAATTATTTCTACCTAAAACAAAACCTCTAACATTTTTTTTAAAACTAGTTGTAATTTTAACTGAGCTTAAAAACCAAGGTATTTTGAGATCATAATGATTAGAAATGTTTAACCCATATGGGAAAAGGAAAAATATCAAAAATAACTTATTAACTAATTGAGGAAGTAGGCAGCTACCTCTTTATATAAGAAAATGATAATTGTAAAATTTGTATCAAACTCTATGTTAAATTATTCTCTCCTTAGTGTAGGTATAGTTTCTGAGATAAGCACAGCCTTAAGAAAGTTTACAATTTAGGAACCCTTGTAAGTAAATTACACATAAAAGTATTAACAATCACATCAACAGTCCTTCATTTGACAACAACAACATTATATCAAAAATATATTTGCCTCTTTTAACTTGAGTAGGTTTAATAGTTTTCACGTTATGAGCAGAGTCGATAATCATGATATCATCAATCTCTGGGAAAATGTAAATTCCCTTTATTGGAGAAAAGCACCTCAAAAATCGACAGGTTACATAGCTGCCTGCGATATTCTGTACTTGTGCAATGAATTTCTTTTTTGCTTCTTTCTTTGTGTTTTCATCGTATAATAGTTCAACTACAACGAAAGAAGACTTTGATGGTTGTGACGATTTAACTTGTTCTACATCTTTAGAACAACCAGCACTAGCAACTCTAGACATAGAATCGTTAAATAGTTGATTAGAAGTTTCATGTTCTGGTCGATCAGAAATGTGTTGTCCTTTTTGACCAGAAGTGGCTTTTTCTGGTTGATTAGATGTGTATTGCTCTACAAAAAGAATCGGATCTATGTCATGTTTATGAGACAGGTTATCGATGTCATCATAAGTAGTGTCTTTTTCTGGATGATCAGAAGTGCTTTGCTCCACAAAAAGAAACGGATCTACATCATTTTCTTGTGACAGGTTATCGACTTCATCAAACGACATCGCATCAGTTTGTTGAAGGAATACGGTATCTGGATTGTGAAATTCATCATCAGTAATATTATCTAAAGATGAGTTTGAACCATTCAAAATTTCATGTCTCCAATCTTCAAAGTCACTGCTTGATGAAGTGCTTTCGTAACTCTTTCGACGGCAAATTGTTCTCTTTGATATATTCGTATTAGATCGTTTCGGTTTAGTCTTAGTATTCGGTTTTGTTTTTTTATTTGTTTTTGCTAATTTGGACAAGTCTTCTTCCGTCACGCCTTTTCCAGGAACAACTGTAAACCGAGTTTTCTTGGGAACTACGCTGCACTCTTTTGTCCGCATCTCGCTGAGGAAGTCTTGAAATGAATCTAACCATTTTTGTCTTGAATCATCATCGGTTTAGGCAATTTATCTAAAACTCGTTTTTCATTTAAGGGATACTACGCAGCGGGTGTGGGTTCGATCCCCGCACAATACAAACATTTGTGTGCATGAACATGTCTGTTAGTATTGGTCTGGGTGTTTTCTATTTATATCATGTATGTATTTACAAACAAAAAGTATTTAAGTATTATATCCGTTGTCTGGCACCCATAACACAAGCTTTGAGTAGCTTACCTTGGGACTAGATGGCGATGTGTGGGAATGTCCAAAGGATATTTATTATTATTATTATTATTATTATGTTTAGTGCCGCGGCGAACCAAAACTTTCTGTCGTCCAGGGTCGTCACACATGTTGGTTTCGTCAAAGTTTATAATAGCGGCAGGATCAACACCTTCCAATGTTGTTTTTAATTATTCGAAATATGATTTTTAACGTCTCCTCAGTAACACCGGCTCTTTGCCGTTTAATGTTTTCCGATAACCTTTGAGATAAAATACTTTTGTGTCTCTCAAGAAAACCTTCTAGCCAATAACGTCCTGGGAGGTTGTTATTAAAACGTGGCTCAACAAGCCCCTGTCTGTCTAAGAATGATTTGACAACGAACCCATTACAGCATAAAGTTTGTTATAGTACTTAATTCGATTATCATGATAAATAATGGATGATTCGATATCATGAAATTAAGGATTTAGTGGATAGAAAACAAAGCATTTATTTATATTTATGATTTTATGACCCGTCCGATATATCGGACGCTATGCACAGCGGAACCATACACTACCTGTTGACGGGTTAAATAGTCATTAATAAACCAGTTGAATTTATATCAAAGTTTATTGAAAAAAGTAATCGAGTTACTAAAACATGTATATTATGATGAAGAGTCTATTACATGGTAGTCCATAAAACACTTAGGATGCAGACCTACATCGCATTTCAGGCACTTGAACTTGGCTTTTCCTCCACATTGATTTGCACAGCGACGTTCTGTGCTAATGGGTATAATCCAATGCTGTTTGCCGTCATACCGTGTGGTGGACAAGGGTTTGGCAGGCTTTTGTCCTTGGTGTGGTGCAGTTCCATATGTGACGAGTAAGCCTCGATCTACATATTTTTGAAATGCGAATAAAGAGTCTGTCTCTTTATTGCATCCATTTTTTCTCGCGAGTAACCAACTGTTCACCAACGACACATCTAAAAAGTAGGCAAATATTGACCACCACCATTTTCTAATACGCATTATTGTACGAAGATTCGCAATAGCTTGATCACACTTATCTACCCCGCCCATGTGCTTGTTGTAGCTGGCAATCAATGAAGGCTGGGCGATTGCTACTTTAGCCTTTTTTTCACTAGACCAGCGTGTTACAGATGTCAAGTCCCAGTTTTCAAAGTTGGTTGCTACCGTGACGACATTATTGTCGTTCCAGCGACACAAAAGTACGTCGTCAGACATCCTGTAATCGCTGTAACCCCGTTCTTCCTTCTTGAACTGGTTGACATCTTTTAGCGGGCAGTTCTCAACACAATTAGTCCTTATTGTGCCAGTCGCATAGTAGCCTAACTCTCGCAGATGTCTCATCAATGACAACGATGTGAAAAAATTGTCAAAGTATATTTTTATGCCACTTTGGGCTGGCAACTTTCCGAGCTCTACGAGGGTGAGAACTACATCTCCACCTAATCCGAACTCTTTCTTGTCAGAGCTTTTCCCTGTGTACAAACTAAAAGCCACCATGTAAACAGTACTGGCACACAAAGCCCAATTTTTGTATCAAAATCTTATGGGCTTTCCCCTGATAAATTGTTTGGCGTAATGCTTTCCATAGTATGGAATCATGCTTTCGTCGACGCTGTAATGCTCATCTAGACCGTAATGTTTTTGGAATGATTCGCCCAAACTGTTTAGCAGCGGACGCAACTTATACAGCCTGTCAGAAGAAGCTGATAAATGCGTATTATCATACAAATGTAAGTTTTGAAGTATCGCTTCAAATCTGTTACATCTTATACTTTCTGCAAGAATTTTCGGCACATCATTATCTCTAGAGAAATACAGCCTTTTATTCGGTAACTTCACATAACCCGACAATAACATAGCACCCAAAATTACATAAATCTCGTCTTCTGTAACCATGAATGACTTATTTTTCTGTCCCGCATAGAGGTTTGTTTGGTCTGCAATTTGTTTTACTAAATCTTTGTGGAAAAAGAGCCTGAAATATTCTAGGGGATCTTTACAATTCTAACTTTCTTCAGACGTTGGTTGTGCGTTGTACTCTGTGCATGAAAACTTAGGTAATTATTTTTCCACAAAGTCGTCCTTTTCTTCTTAGTCTGTGACTTTTTAGGTGGGTTATTCCGCGCTTTCAGAGAAGAAAGGGGTTCATCATCGCTTTCTTCACTCGATGAAACTGGCCGCAAATTTCCGGTATTTGACGATTGGAGCCCTGATGATGTTGACGGCAGATTATTATCTCTATTTGCTTGAAAACGTTGTAGTTCACATCCACTATGTAGCAATTTGCGTCCCAAGTGGTTTAGGTTTGCATTATGCTCCTCATCTGACTTGTCACTGTCTTCATCTGTAGCCTGATCACCTCGTTCAATAGGCGGTTCAACATAAATAAAGTTTTCCGCAGTCTCACTGTCATCGTCGCGTTCTAAAGCCGATAAAATTTCATGCACGTTCAAACTGTAAGAAGCAAACAAAAACCACACCTCAGAGTCCAATATGCATGACGTCCGATTTATCGGACAGCAGTAAAATCACACACATAAAAACTGAAGTAATAATTTTGGCATGAATAAAAGCTTACGTATGCATAGGTATACGATATATCAACAAACACAATAGATTTGTTAAATGTTTATTGAAAAAAATTACAAGAAAATACAAAATATTACTTACCATTTACTCAAAACAGTCCGACCGCGTTCCGCCATTTTAGAAAATGACAACTGACAAGCGAGTTATGTCATTCGGCTGTTTAAAACGGGGTTGCCATTGTAGAAAACATATTAAACTTTACATTACAAAGAAAAAACTACCAAATTAATTATTTGGTCAGTGAAATATAAAAAAATTTCGTCCGTCCGATTTATCGGATGTTATGCTGTAATGGGTTAAGGCTAAATCTAGTCCTGTTAATGGGCAGGGCAGGGCCTTGTTGCAGCTTCAGAAATAGATTGAACAAATATTTCTTCCAGAGTACCGTCAAAAACTTGTGGACGGCCCACTTTTTTGGATTCTTTCCACGTAGTTTTCGGTTTAGAGTGGCTCGAGGTATTTTAAATTGTTCTTCTGCAGTTCTCAAAGTCATGCCTGTGCGTAATGCTACAAGGGCAGCTTTTAAACTGTCTTCAGTATAGCTCCTGTACGGTTTTGCTCGGGCAATGCGTCGTCTACCCGGGCGCGTCGCCATTTTATGAATCTTGAAAAATAAACAAATACTGAGTTTGGAAAATGCACACAGTACAACAAAATGATAAAAGAAAGCAATAAATGAATAAATTAAATGGATGTAAAGAATAGTTGTAACTTAAATTATTACTATGAAAATTGTGAGCTTATTTGAGACTTGAATCTAATTTAAGAAATGTGAATCTAATTTGAGACACTGTCTCAATTTCCCTTGGTTTTTTTTTCTCACTAGTCTGTGGGATTTTTGAAATTTATTCTGGCAACACTAAAACTAAGTTGTCAAACACGGTCTAATCTTGTCTATGGATAACTGCCTGATGAGATCGTATTAACAAATCCATTTAAATCCCGGCAATTTATGGCTAATTATCAAAGTTTTGAACGTTAAATATTTCGCAAATAGATTTAAGAAAAAGATAAGTAATGATTTCTCGCTAAATACCACTTACTTTTTGTAAACTTCTTCGTGAGGGTCTTCGTATATCACCTCGCAGCAAATATGGAAGGAAAGTGGCAGTGTTGCCAAAATGGCAAACGATAAACACGCAAAAATATATGTTACGGAAGTTTTGTCTCAAATTATATTCAATTCTCATGTTGTATGCACATGCATTTTAGACCGCCATATCCACTAGATAAGTTAAATTACCCACCACCATTTCTTCCCTCTATAATTTTGAAAGAGGTGTGCTGTATTCACTTCAACCTTTTGCTTGATTTAAGAACACCAACGTTTTGACTTTTCTTAAAGGTTCGACATTATCGAAATTGGTTCCAATGGTGGAAACACTGTTGTCTTTCCAGCGTACAAATAAGGCTTCGTTTCTTTCATCAAAACTATAAGGCTTATATGATTGATGATGAAAGAATATATGATTTATTATAGTTGTCTGTATAATTAAAATATTATTTATTTAAGCGATGGGTCGCAAGGATAGTGTTGAGGTGTAGTTTGTCGCTGTTCTTAGTGACGTTCTGCTTATTTAACTAAGAATGTCGTTGATTGAGTAAATCATTTCAGAGGTTTTAGATAGGCCACCATTATGGCATAGTAAATACTATGACCATATAAATAGAGGTATAATTAACATTTTGTGGGAGAAAATAAAAGATAAATTGAATATTGAGCGTATGTAACTTTTTTTATATTTTAATTGGTTACTTAAAATTACACATTATAATATTATTAATAATTTGATTTAGTAATAATACCATGTGTATCAAAGTAATCACACTCATACATCACACTCAAAATATTAAGTGTACCCGTCAGGAATTATATGTATTTCTTCACATCAATTATGAAAGAAATTTTTCGCGAATGTAACGAACTTGATTAGTTGTTCTGTTGTACATATTTGGTAGTGATTGTATTTGTTCTTGATCATTGTTTATGGGTTGCAGTCCAAATAATAATCACCGTCTTTATCCCGTATAATATTGTGCAGTAAACAACTTGTTTTTTATCAATAATCGAGCGTGAGATGTGTTGGTTTCTATTGGTACTCTGAAAATGTGCCATTTGACGCGGAGAATACGAAAAGCACATTCTACCAGTGTTGCCAACTTTATTTTTGAAGAGATCGTACCACAGAATAGAAAAGATCGTATTTTGCTCGAATTTCTTGATAACAAATAGTACGCAATAAAACCTCAATAAAACAACAAATTAATTTAAGTTTAATGTTTATTTTATTCACTATCGTCAGCGGCAGGCAGCGAACTTATTCTTTTATACATATTTAAAATTAGTTTTGATATCATTTCGTTGAATGGCTTAAAATTAACACATGAAACCTTTTCCTTGTCATGCTGGGCCACCAACAGAGACCCGTTAACTATCTCCGTGGACAGTTTATATATTATAGAATAATGTGGCTGAAAACTCTCTCACACTGTGCATTGGAATGCGGGATACATAATGTATCTCACGCAAACTGTGAGATTTCCTTATAGTTTTCGCACATGCATAAGTCAATCCAAAATTTGTCAATCGGTAAAGTCAAATCCAGTTCATTAAACTTGGATGGAAGATTTCTTCATTGATCATAATTTTTTTTAATGAAATTTATATTTTTTTCCGACTCTAGGTAGTAACTGCATCAATGGAAATATAGAGGGAGAAACTTCTCGAAATTTTGACAATGCAGCATTTGTTGCATGAAGCATATGTTTCGATAAAAGCGGGTCATTCATGCAATAACGCTTATCAATTTCATTTGAGCTTGTAATTAGGAAATTCCGACAAACATTGAAAAACCTGTTAAGTTCGATTCTATTTTTTATAACGTCTGGATTTTTGAGGTTATTCATGACTTTAAAACCCAAATATAGTTGTTCATTATTTAACCAGTTTTCTTGGTTTTCAAAATTTATGACTTCAAGCTCATGTCGCATAACGTAATCTCTGTTTAAACAACAAAGCAGGATGTCTCTGTATATTTCGCGAAAGATGTCATTAAGCGACGTTATCATTACACTTTCGGAATCAAATATTTTCGACAGCTCCCAAAATCTCAGTAGATTGTTTTGATTCTTCATCATAGAATCTCACGACAATACAGACGACGTTTGTGTACTTATATCAGTGGATTCGTAACTAATTACACTGAACTTACTTTGCTTTAATTTCACCGACAAAACTATTTTTTTCAGTCTCCCCTATAACTGCTGTGGCAATTGCAGTTGCTATTGTTCTTTTAAGAGATATTTGTTGCGCTATCTTAGAATCTGGGAATATTTCCTTTAGTAAATCTGTCAAATGGTCTATCGCTCTGAATGATATGTTATGTTCTACTAAAAAAGCGAAAAGTTTAACTTGTGCAGTTTGAACGAGTAGTGGGTCTTTTTTCTGTACAAAAGAAGCTATGGCAGATATCTGCTTGTTTGTCGATGCCCATTTTTTCTGCAGTTAAAATAGAGCCACAAACACAGCATTTGGATTTTAATTCGTCAGGGCCTAGTTTAAGCAATTTCATAAAGATGTCCATTTTCCAATTTTTGATGCCCAAATTCTTGCACTTCTATGGTTTCCAAGGAAACTTTGAGGATTCAGCAACAAACAATTGATGGCTGGAATAACCTGGAAGCTGGAAGTATTATTGGTAGGTTAGCTTTATGTGCAGACAGTCGAACTGCTTTAATTCTATGTAATCAAGAAATGTGTTCAAACAGATAACCATGACTTGAACTTACCCTAATTACAATGGGTACTCGGGCAAAACGATCTACTCGAGACCATAATAGGTCTTGGAATCAGTAATAATTCTTTGGTGAGCTATTAATCTCGAAATAATTAGGTTTGAGCTAAAAATTGCCCAGTCAAACGGGTTGTTATGATGTATCTGAATAGCACTTTCTACAAAATCTTCAACTGTTTTGTCATTTTCCTTATTTTAAAAGCCTTTGCAAAAGTAAATTATCTATGTCATTCGGTTTAGTCGAATTTGTATAATTAATTAATTAAAATTGAAAGGAATTAAGCAAGTCTCAAATTTAACACAAAAACACGTCTTTTTGACGTTCAGACTATCACTCGCCTTCCCAAACGAGTGGTCGAAGGCACTCGATTGGGGATTTCGTTCGAACGAATGATTCAAAAATACCGATTTTGGGATGACGAAGGAAAATCAGTCGTAATCTCTACGCGAGTGAATCAAAAATAGGTCCCCAGGTGTTTCTTTTTACCACGCTCCACGATTACTTTTGCGTTCGTATTTAAACGGCATCAAGTACAAAATATGCATGTTTTAATGTAATAATAATTATAACACCAATTACTTACTTCTGGAAGAGATTGCTTTAAGCGGTAAGACCACCTTAGTTGTAAATTTACTTTAAGCTTATAATCGGTAATTTACATTGTGTTGTGCAATAAAGAGTTATATTATTATTAATCCTATGTTTATTACAGTTATGAACTCAATTAAATTCTTAATTTTACTAACTAACTGGGCAAAAATGATACCTATCTGTTCTGCCCATATCCATCTTGCGCAAAGCACTTATATTTAAAAGTTTTATACCTACCCGTTAAACTTCTACCAGTGGAAAAAAGCGACACAAACAAATTAAACTTAATTTAACATGCAATCACCTAAGAAAACAGCCAAAAACTTTTGATTTCGAATTGACAAAAAGATCACGCACGTATTGTTTTGGTTGAACTGTAATGGCGTGGCTATGTTGTTGTTTTACCGACCCGCAAACGTCCAGTAACGACATCATCAATTGAGTATTCATCTTACCCACCCCAGATCACTATTAAACAAGTCAGGGACAGATAGGACCACTGTTGCCAGGTCTCCCGATTTTCCGGGATACCTCCCGATTTTAGTAAATATCTCCCGATGTCCCGGATTCCCACTCAAAACTCCCGATTGTACAGAACACCACGGCTTAAACTTTCTTTACAATTAAAACTGCGTAAAAAGAAACAACGAAATGCTATGCAATGTAACATACATTACTTTGTAAAATGTGTACAGTAAACTATACTTTAATCATATAAAATAAAGTTGAATATTCAATAGCAAAGCTTTGACAGTTATAGTTTCCTAATTTAGCAACATTGCAAAGCGAAATGAACCGGTTTTTGCTTTGATTATTCGGCCCAATTAAGAAGTAATAGTTCAATGAGTAGCATAAAGAATAGATACAGTATTTTTAAATGTACCGTATTAAAATAAGAATCAACCAACCTGCTACAACTTCACGTCTGTTGTTCGTTCGTTGCGACTTGTTACTAGCGCTTTACGGAAAAGTTTTTGTTTTGAAGCTATTTTACTATTAATCAAGGATGTCTACAAGTTCTGAGAGTGATAAAGAGGTGCAAAATATACCCCCCAAGAAAAAGAAATACAATGTAAGCTATAGGCCGGATTGGGAAAAAGAAGAACATTTTCAGGGGTGGTTATCGAAGAGTGGTAAAGGTAAACGCTATATTTTGATAATAAAAACGGCTAGATACTTAGCTAGTTGCTATTAAATCCTACTCAAAGTCGCTATTTTTGTATAGGTTATAGGCAGCATCCTTTAAAAGAGTTCCAAGACGGGCAAGCACCTTGGCGGCAAACACGTAGATTTTGAATTTTCGTTTTTTTTTTTTAATACAGGGTTTCACGGCTCTGGGTTCTAGCCCTTTTAAGCCATTGAATTTTCGGTGTAGTGAAATGTTGCCAGTATTGACAAAAATACCAGACATTACAGATTATATAACGATAATTAAAAGTCTTGTTTTCTGTTCTGAGAAATTAATGAATTTGTGTTGCTATATTTAAGTTAGTACGGATAATTTAAATAAAAAATACCTTATTTGCAGGTTCAGATTTCGCTTATTGTAAAGTGTGTGGTTGTGATATAAATATTACGAGAGGGGGAAAAAATGATATACAAAGACATAAAGAGACCAAAAAACATGAATCCAATAAGCTGAAAAACCGAGGCCAACAGAGTCTAGACCGAATGCTAACAAAAAAATCAACTTCATTAGAAAAAACAGTTAAACAATCAGTAATCAGGATAGCTGCGTTCGTAGTGGAGCATAATATTCCAATAAATGTTATGGAACATTTCCCTGATTTAATAAGAGCGGTTTGTCCAGATTCTGAAGTCGCAAAAAATATCACATGCGGACGTACAAAAACAACCAAATTAATTTCCGAGGTATTGGGAAAAAACGACCTCGACATTATGGTTGAAGCTATGCAGACAAATAAATTTTCATTGACAGTAGATGAAAGTACCGATAAAGGTACAAAGAAGCATTTGGCAGTAATTGTGAGGATACCTCGATTCAATTTTACGGTAAAAATTAATTTCAAAAGGTTAATTTTCCAAATTTAGATTTTGATTTAATACTTTTTAAACGCCGTTTATTTTTTCAGGTGGAAGATTATTTCTTTGAATTATTTGAAATTCTTGATGGCACTGCCGAAAAATTGTACGAAATAATTACCAAAACATTCAATGAATTGAGAATTCCGTATAAAACTAACATGATTGGGCTGGCTGCTGACGGTGCCAATGTGATGATGGGAAAGAACAATTCTCTTGCTACAAAGTTCAAACAAGACATACCACACCTGTTTGTCATGAAATGTGTATGCCATTCTGTGCATCTTGTTGCATCTAATGCCTGCTTAAAACTGCCTAGAGAGCCCGAAGACTTAACACGCGATGTGTATAATTATTTGAACGGCAGCCCGAAACGAGCCGGCTTATTAAAAGAATTCCAAGATTATTTGGAACTCAAACCTCACAAAATACTGCAACCTTCTCAAACAAGGTGGTTGTCTTTAGAAGCGGTAGTAAAAAGAATGTTAGAGCAATATGAAGCTTTAAAATTGTATTTTCGAGATGCCATATTTAATGATCGCATAAAAGCTGCAGAAAACATATTGGCAATGCTAGAAAATCCAATCAACAAGCTATATCTTCAATTTATGGCGTATACCTTAGGAATATTCAACGAATTGAACAGAACCATGCAGTCAGAGAAAACAAACGTTCACATCATTCACAAAAGGGTAATGTCCGTAATCTATACAATTCTGGGGTGTTATATGAAAGAAGAATACATTTCAGAAATTGACCACAAAAACATTGATTATAAAAATCCCAGAAAGTATTTAGATATAAATGCATGGTACTTAGGTGCTGAAGTAGGGGCGACATTATCATCTCAGACAGTAGCTATAAATGCCGAAGCAATTAAAAATTTTAAGCTTCGGTGTTTGGAGTTCTACATTGAGGCAATTAAACAACTATTGCAACGATTTCCGTTTGAAGGTGACATGGAAATTTTACAAAAAATGGAATTCATCGATCCAAAAATAGTGTGTAGCCGCAAAATATCATCTATTGCTGACATATTGGGAAGGTTCCCAAATATTGTATGTTCAAATGATATGCAAAAAATTGACACCGAATGGCGGCTTCTTCGTAATACAAAATTAGATTCTGCCGATGAAGACTTGGAGATAGAAGCTTTTTGGAAAAAAGTTG
Organism: Pyrausta purpuralis; assembly: GCA_963924145.1. NCBI lineage: Eukaryota > Metazoa > Arthropoda > Insecta > Lepidoptera > Crambidae > Pyrausta > Pyrausta purpuralis. The sequence continues at coordinate 23,719,154 of OZ001652.1, read as the reverse complement.
CAAAGATGCACCTTGGCGATGGCAACAAGATGTTTCCAAATTTAACTTCGGCCGTTTTTAGTTTTATGTGCTTGCCACACTCAAGTGCATCTGTAGAAAGACTGTTTTCTCAAGTAAACATAACAAAAACAAAATTACGCAACAAACTATCGACGCAAGTTATTTCAGGGGTCCTGCACACAAAAAATATTTTAAAAAATAGGAATTGCTACGATTTTGAAGTAAATGACAAAATTATAGAAAAACATAATAAAAACATTTATTGAGAGAAGTTGTTTTAATTAATTATAAGGAAAAAAAATCTCCCGATTGTTTTTATAATGTCGCCATACATCTCCCGGATTTTTATAGGTACACCTCCCGTATTTCAAAAATTGGATCTGGCAACACTGGATAGGACTCTCTGGTTTTTGTGATTAGTTCAACTCGTTCGCGCAAAGAGCTTGTATCGCACATCACAGATTTTGACAACCGTAGTGATGTGCAACTCGAATTACGAAACTGACATCGATATCGATCTTGCTAGTGATGTACTGTTGTCGACATAATAATATGGAATCCTATTTATTATTGAAATTCTAGCTTTGAAAAATGAAACAAGGATTGTTTTTAAATTATTTATTTTTATTCCTTAACCTATTAACTTTATATTTATTATATGCTTTAATTTGGGGAGCATTCATTTTTAAAACATATTTTTCATCTAAATCCCCTCTTAATATTTTATTAATAATATTACACCAGTTGTGTATGTGGAGCCTTAAAATTAAGCTTAAAAAATAATCGCTCGTATTGTGTTTTGAACAACCCAGCCAGTCAAATTTAATTTTTTGCAAGATCTCCCTTTTTATTTCTTTTCCAATACTTTTGATGGGGGCATATTGATTTAAATACAAATGTATTAAGTTAGCGATATCTCTGTACAATATTAAAAATCGCTTTGATGGATACGCTAAATTGCTATCCTTTAATTGTTTGTATTCCCTATGCATTATCCATTGGTGATAATTTTCTTTTGCCTCAGCAACAAACGTCTTTGCAATATTTTTTTTTCCATAATTTTCTACATATGTAACCTGCAGTGTATGCGGATGAATGTACCGACTCTTTCATTTATAGCTGTAATTACCAAGCTTTGGTTTTCTTCTTTTTTTGTTTCTTCTTTTTTCTTACAATATTGGGAATTATGTTGCTGTTGCTGGGGATATTTTCTTTATTATCGTCACCATCCTCTTTTTCAATAAATTATAAAAATCTATTATTGTTTCACCATCGTCGTCCTCACAGTTTGAGTATATACTGTGAGGACCCATCACATTAGAAATAAGCAGAGACTTGAATGCGTTAACAAATGTTTATGAGTCAGGGTTAACATTCCTGTAATTAATTGCTCTTATCCTGCCAAAAAAGTTTTCGAGAGGGTCCTGATTTATCAGCCTAGGATAAAAATATGTTAAATTATACTCTGTGACCAGCAATTTGGCTATCCTCTCAAAGCTTTCTAGAGTTGTAACCCAACCATCAAGAGAGGGGACTCGCACATGGTACTCTTTCTTATTATTTCTTGCTCGTTTACTGGTTGAGTCCACAAATCTTATATTTTTTTCAACACACTTGCTCAAAATGACGTTTTTATTCCACCGATTTTTGGCACATAATCATAGATATTAAACACGCGTGCTTTTTCTGTATACTCGTATTATTGCACTAGTGCCTTTTGTTTATTAACCCGACCAATTTACATTTGTACCCTAGTACCAAGTAGTAAGTAAGAAGATGAAGCGATATAATTTAGTCGGGTTATAACTAACACAACAAACAGTATTTATGAGAAAAATAACAGTATGTACATATTTATTTCAATAAATGGTAAATCCAGCTTTATTACTAAAAATAACTCAAATTCATTTAAAATTTTCTATAATTTGTGTTTTAAATAACGAATTATTACATTTTTAATCTTGGCTGTTGGCCGATCTAGTTCGCGCCTTAACCTTGCGCGCGCATCAGTTTCGCGGCAAGAAAAAAAAAATAACGCGCCATTTTTCGTAAATAGTTAGCGGCTGTGGTGTGACGAAGTTTGGATTAATGGCAAGTGTGTTGAAAAACGTCGTATGAAACACGTGTGCCTGTGACCATTATATACGCGGCTTTCTTATGGCGCACTCGCTTTCGCTCGTGCGCACACAATATCGCCTTGTATATAATGGTCAACTTAGCACACTTGTATCATAATGTACTATTAATGTTTTATTAGCTTCACGCCAAAATTCTAAATGCTTAGATCCTGGCTTTACTGGCCCTCTTAATTTTCCTTTTTTTGTGTTGTGTTTTGATCCGTTGACACTGTCAAATAATTTATCGATAAACTCCACGGCTTCACCTGTCGTCTTCATTGATGCACTTACTTTTTTACCGCCCACAGTTTTATCTGAAAACCAAAGATATTATTAACTTTCAATTGTACTCAATAAAATTGTTTATTTTTGGAGATAATAATAATACCCAATATAGAATGAATCTGATGTCCGTAACACACATGCTGCAGCTGCATGGAAACAGATGATGATGTTGTCAGATATTACGTACTATGTTATTGTTTATATTTGATATATTTTGTACAGGAACAAAAATATCAGAATGATATTAATGAAACTTAAGCAGTTGACAATTTTTATGATAAATGTGTAGAACTTACCAAATAATGAAGTGTATTTAAGCATTGCACTGGTTTGCTTACTGAGTACTTGTGCAGCTACACTGACTTTCATTTTTTTTAATTTTTGCTGGTATAACATGATGGTCAGTTAGTTTTTTATTCATCCTGGTGTGACCAAGTTGACAATCGGCCCTATATACTGTGACGATATCTTCCCATGTTGCAATGGAACCATTAAAAACCATGTTTTTGGTCAATAAATTGTTTCTCAACCCTTTTAGCAAGTGTGGTGGGTCAAACACCACACTTAGCTTTTGTCCAGACACTTCAATAGTTCCATCCGAAAAGATAAAGATAAATATTAAACTTAATGAAACAATACATAATATTACTAATCATCTTACTTAATCTTTGTTAGGTACTGACCATTGCGTACACCTTCCAAATTTCTTTTCCGCTCCGTCTCTTCACGAAACATTTTTAATGCACTTCTAAATGTAGTACCTTGGTCACAAACAAGAGCTACTGGTATAAGGCCCGATTCTGTCACCTTTGCAACCACTTCTTGCAGAATTCTTTTTACTTCAGCAGCAGAAGTTGTACCCTCACAAAAAGAGAAGCATATGGGTTGTTTCCAATTGGAACATACTCCTCTTAACATAAAAACAAGGGTATGGTCAGAGTAATTGAGAAATCGTTGATTGCCTAAGTCTTTAAATCCTCTTATTTCATCCTTTGATTCGACATATGTCAAATGAGGAGTGAAAGCTACCTCATCAAAGACTATGGAGCAAATTTTCTTTTTCGTGTCCCAGTTCATAGCTCTTCTTTCTATTAGTTTAAATATATTTTTATTGATGCCAACACCAAAAGTAATCTTCTCAGCCAAACGGTTTAATGTTCTTTTTGTAGGAAGTCTAAAGATTTTTTGCAAAAGCCGATACCCTTTAGGACTCTCTTTCATCAGGGTCAGCGCCAACAATTTTTCATCATTAGTAAATCTCACTCCTTTTTCTTTTTATGTACTGATTTTAATTGCATCATGACGAAATTCCGTGCATGTTTATTCAGTTTGCCAAAGCTCTGTAGAAAAGAATTATCTTCACTCAAAGTTTTAGCTCCAGCTAGTCTCTCACTGTAAGATTTATTTTTTACGGCTAATGCCTGTTTCTTCATCTTCTTGACGAAACAAGTGCATTTAGACACGTTCTTGGCTGTAAAAAAGATTTAACATGGTTTACAATTACACATTGACATTTTGATATTAGATCAGAAATGCTACAGTAAATATAAGTACTCAAAAGTTGTGTATATAATCAAAATCGGTACATTGTTTTAGTGGTATAAGCCAACAAAACAAAAATCATGAAAATCTATCGAGCCATTCTCGTGTTATAAGTGTTCGAACAAACCCGACTTTGTTTCATGTATATGTATGTAATTATGTAAGTAACATAAATGAATGTGTGGTTAGGAAAAAAAATTACTTACTTCTTTTTAAACAAAATTTTGGTTTCTTTGAGACGTTTGCTCTTGATATTCTTGCTGCTTCTGAAATAAACAGTTATTACATAAATATTAATCAAAATATATTTAAAGACGGCATTTTTAGCTAATGAAGTATGATGTAACTGAATTTAACAAACAAATAAACAAACTTTCACATGTACCTACAATATTAGTAGAATAGATTATGTAAAAAATTGAATACCTTTGGTTTTAGCTCCCATGGCTGTTTCCAAAACTTGTTCAGAACTTTCTGTGTCCATCGGTTTGGTGTCATTAGGGGTGTATCCTGAAAATCAAGGTTATGTTGTTTATATACAAGCGTAGTTATTAATATTCAATCAAATTTTCCATCACTTGATTACAAACCTTGAGCAGTTGTTTCCTCTATAACACTTTCAGGCACAATGGGCAAGTAGTAGTTGTGGTAATTACCAACTGAAAATATTTAAACTCCATAAGTACTAGATTACAATATTTTAGGTCTTAGAAAAATTTTCATCCAGCTCTGTTGCGCTGTCTAACAAACTTACAAACATTGTAAAATGAATATGATTTTATAAACTAGCATTGAGATTACTGCAATTTTGTTTGCACAAATATTAACACCTTGCATACCTGTGGTTTTCCCTTTTAATGGTGGCAGCACTATTTGTTCGTTGGTTTCTGTTTCCATTGGTTCTGATTCTGAAAATAGAGTTATAATTAATTAAACCTTGACCTACATACTAACCTAGTTAAAAACAATGATTAACTTTAATTAATTTGATAAAATTACATTAAAAGACTTAAATAATCTCTGGTTTAACTTCTATTGTAAAGTAAGTAATTGGAGAATAAGTAAGTTCTCCTAACAAGACCTATTTTCCAAATTAGTTCTCCGCAGTATCATTTCATTTACACAACCATAAAGTGAGCATGGTTATTTATTATTAGTATTACTTTAATACCAACCTTGAATGCCAGAAGTAGTTGCTACAATAATGTGGCTTTCAGGTGCATATGACAAAAAGTAATTGTGATCACTTAGATGGTCACCAACTGGAAACAAACGAGCACTGTTGAGAAATGTTAGGAAAGGTACCAAGAAATTGTTTTGTATTCAATATAGATAGTTTTTTTTATCTTTATTAAGGAAACAAACAGCTGTATTATAGTACATCTAATTAATAAGCTTATACACTAGCATTTAAAAGTTTCCAATGCTAACTTTTACAATGAGTGCCAAGAAGAAATAATGCGAACAGTTTTTATGTCCCATACATGAAAACTTTTACATAAAAAGAGGGTTTACCTAAACCTTACTACTATTTTATTACAATAATATACCTATATCGAGATTTGCTTGTATTTATGCAGATCTTAAAAGACGACGAAAATTTGTCAATCGCTCATGAAAAATATCTATATGACTAAAAGATGCATTGTATTTGCTTGCGGCTCTTATAATAAAACTATTTTTACGGTAATTAGTCTTACAAATGGGTATGTTAAAGGTGCTTTTTTGTCGAGTTCGATACTTTTTACTTACCAGTGGAACTCAGTGGAATTCCAAAAGATATTTCTTTTGCAGAAAACAAGCAAGGGTAACCGTGGCGGAGGCGGTTGCCCATGTTATCAAATTGATAGCGATCAAAATGATTTTGGCAAACACGTTTCGTCAACAACTGTTGCTTAGATAGACCACTGAGCTCTATGTTGGTTGGAATTAAGAAAGAAAGCCACAATTGTCTCAAATTATCGTCCTTTGGAAGAAAGAATAGGCGATGAGTAAGATTGGTAGACGGGCAATTCCCGACACAGCACTTTCGCACGTCCATACCGAAAACACTACGGATCAGTCAATAGGTGATTATCGAGGATCGTTATGGTTTATTTGTAACTCAACTCAAGCTGAAACGGCGAGTCATGCACAAATATTGGGTGTGGAAAAGTGTACGAAAAAAAAGTACAAGTATTGTTATGAAATGTTTGTATTTATTTGTAGCAAGTTAATACTTTTCTAATAATCATATCACAACAGATCAGTCAACGATACTTCAGACATAATTAGTCTTTAAAAAAAAAATAAGGATACAGAAGAGATCAAATTGTCCACATGAGATATCAAAAGTAGCCGCAACGTACTCCTAGTATTATGAATAAAATCAAAACCGTCATTTTTATGCTCAATCTTATAAGCATTTTTAAACTTCTTAACAAATATTAATTAAAAACTTTGTCGATTGAGAGAAAAAAAATATCATAAAAGTGTACACAGAAGAGACATATCCTTCTGTGGACACTTGAAAAAGTAATAGAAAACATTAATGTAGGAAAAATATTAGAAAATATCATCAGATGAATCCCAAATTGCAACCATCGGCCGTTTTTTTCTAAGCGGCATTAAATCTTGAGATGATTCAGAATCATTTTAAGGACTTCAGTTTAATCCTTTTGCTGGGTCTCATGCTTGGACCGAATATTTCAATCGGCACCTCAGGCGTCAGTCTATCAGAAAGACCTGGAGAGTTAGGAGCTGTCGAAGCATCAGGTGTTGTTGGACTTACAGGAGAATTAGGCCAAGACATATTATTCTCAGCTGAGTTGTTAGATCTTCGCTCTTGAGGAGAATCGAAATTAAAATTTTGGGAGAGCGAATTAGGTGTGGCCAATTCTCTGGATGCTAAGGAATTTGTATGTTGTAGTATTTGGATTTGACCTATTTCGAAATGTGGACATATCTCGTGAGGCGCACAGACCAAGCAGCTAAGCCGTCTAGCGTGAATAATATTGGGCTCTTTAATATTTCATGATAATTGATGGATCCCTAGTGTACCTTTGAATGGTTGTGTTCGGCTTTTATTTTCTATTTAATTGAAATCATCTAATTGATCATCTATCATCTAATTGAAAGATGGTAAATTTGCATTAAAAATAAATGATAAAACAATAAATTCAAATTTAGAGGTTGCAACTGCTTTTGAATCGTTTTTTTCACATATTGCACCAACAACAACGAAAGAACTTGCTTCTTCTTCAGTAATAGCCGAATCTATTCTAAAAGTAAATGTCAGTGAATGTAATTCTCAACTGCACTTTAGGCATGTAGGACCTGAAGTAATAATAAAAACATTTTTAGAGTTGAATATGAAAAAAACGGAGGATCTGAGGGGACTATCTGTGCATATTATTAAGTCAATTATTAACATAATAGCCCCTCAACTAGCATTAATTTTTAACAAGTGTATTGATGAAGGCCAGTTTCCTTGTTTAATGAAGATTAGTAAAATAATACCGCTTTTCAAAGCGGGTGACAAAAGTGACCCCTCAAACTTCCGGCCAATATCGATTCTGCCAGTCTTGAGTAAAATATATGAAAAGATTATATTCAATCAAATTTTAGCACACTTTTCATCAAACAAGTTATTACATAACAAACAATTCGGTTTTACTAAAGGAAGAAGCACCACGGATGCAGGAGTTGCTCTTTTAACACATGTATTTGATGCCTATGATAATAGGCATGATGCTTTAGGGATTTTCTGTGATCTATCAAAAGCGTTTGATTGTGTGGATCATGAAACATTACTTAAAAAAATATGTCACTATGGGGCATCATTGAATTGCAAAAAGTATGTATAAACGGAACTGAGTCTTCTGGAGCACCTCTAACAATGGGTGTGCCCCAGGGATCTATATTAGGACCTCTTTTATTTTTAATATATATAAATGACCTCCCGCATTTTGTAGGGAATCTTTGTGATATAGTATTGTTTGCTGATGAAACTTCACTTATATTTAAAATTCCAAGAGGTGAAGGAAATTTTGACGATGTAAATAATACTCTTTCACAAGTATTACATTGGTTCACTATTAACAATCTCCTTCTTAATGGAAGTAAAACTAAATGTGTAAAGTTTACAATGTCTAATGTCCGACAGGCATCAACTCAGGTTAAGATAAAAGACAAACAATGACAAAGACAATTCTAGGGAATCACATTAGACTCCAAACTACAATGGGGTCCTCATATAGAGGCCTTGTCAGGAAAACTAAGCTCAGCTGCTTTTGCTGTAAGGAAGATTAGACGTTTGACTGATGTAGAAACAGCTAGGTTAGTTTATTTTAGTTATTTCCATAGCTTGATGTCCTACGGTATTTTACTGTGGGGCGCGGCTGCTGATGTAGAAACAATCTTTGTGTTACAAAAAAGAGCCGTGCGAGCTATTTATAATCTTATACCTCAAGATTCCTTACGAGAGGTGTTTAAAGAAATTAGAATATTAACTCTAGCCTCTCAGTATATTTACGAAAATTTAATGTATGTTAGGAAAAAATTACATTCATTCACGAAAAATAGTGACATACACAAACATAATACTAGGAATAAGGATAAGCTTGCTATTCCACAATTTAGGCTTCGAAAGGTTGGTAATTCTTTCATGGGAAAAGGTATAAAATTTTTCAATAAACTACCAGAACACATTGTAAACTTACCGGTTAATAAATTTAAAACGGTTATTAAAGAAACCCTTATGACGAAAGGGTATTATAAAGTAGATGATTATTTAAAAGATAATAATGTATGGACTTGCATGATCACTACAAACATTGTAAACCTTTTGAAAAGAGGCATTGACAATAGTGACTGAGTTTCTTGCGCAGCTTCTTCTCAGCACTAGCCCACAATTGTCCCGAAGCTGTGGTAGGGTTTATATTGGGACGTGTAAAAGTGCCCCCAGTGGGCCTTTTTGCATAAATAAATGACTTTTATGACTTTTATCTAAAAGTTCTTGAATTCCGGGAACTAGTGACTCATCGATTCTATAAACATCAATACCCTTACTATGGGCACCAAGACAGGCCATCATCTCATCCAAATTGGATACATCATGCCCTCTGGCGACGTGACCATCGCAAATTCTTTTAATACATCCACCTACTCCATCAGGAGCTCCTTTTCCGTGTCCCCTCTCACTATAATGCCAAATTATTGAATCAACACCAAACTCTTTTGCTAAATATGTTGCTATCAGGTGGAACATAGATTTATTGCGGTACTGCGTGGATGGCCCATCACTCAAAATATGTAAGTTTTGTAAGTTGGGAGATAACTCTCTTATCTTTTTTACTAATGCTTGTAAGTGCACACATATTAGTACTGGGTCATGCCTCACATTTTCTGATACAGTACAGAATGATGTAGTTTCTGAATAATTGTTTGGTGGATCTAAATTGGCACTATAGTATACGGATGTATGTAAAGATAAAGGTATCTTAGAACCCCCAAAATGTGCAGACTGTATCTCATTGCCGTATTTGGAATTATAATTTTCAGAGAAATCAATATGGAGAAGCCCATCTAAAGGAGTTAATTTTTGTTTGACATCTTGTATGGCTTTATGCTGATGAATTACATAAGCAACATGTTTCATAAAAGCTGGTAAATTCTTTTTTAACACTCTTAACAGTAACTCCTTTGTCGTGTTCACCTTTTCTTTGACGGTTCTCTTACACTGTTTTTCTTTTCCTTTAATGACAATAGTAATCGTCTTTGTTATCCACCTTTCGTAGGAAATGGTGTCATCCTTATCATAGTTGTCACATAGCATAATCGTTTTATTTTTACAATCAGGGCAGTTTCGTTCCAAGCAGCGTACTTTAAGCATATTGTCACAGCACAAAGACTTCAGTAGAGCAGAACTAGATTTGTAAGGGATAACTTTTGAATTAAACAATGCTGTTATGATATAATTATTATTTGTGTGGATGACACAGAGACAAGTATTCCTTGAATGTACTCTGGGGAATAGTACCCAAAATGGTCGATTCCTTCGAAATGTTTCATAAGAAATTTGTAGACCAGTTTTGTTGATAAACGCCTTATGTAAGTTCAAGAGTGTATCATTAAGGAAGCGTATTTGTTTTTTTATCTTTCTTCTTGTAATGGTATCTTTTTTTCCTGATGTTAACGAGCTCTGTTCATCTTCTAGTAGAAAATCTTGGATAGCTTTTCTTATTTCTTGAATCTTTGTGTTTTTTTTTTTTATTCGTTTTAGGTGATCTTGGTTTTTGTCCGTCTAGTTTGTGTCTTAATCTTAATTGTCTCATTCTGTACTTAGCCATTTTAGATTCTAATTCAAGAACTCTTCTTTTTAAATAATTATTTTCTGCTATAAGTCTTCGTCTATTATGTGCTGCTACAACTCTTCCCATATTTGCACGAGAAAATGAAGGACTAGATGGCGGTGTATCCTCTTGCATAAAATTAAGCGCTTTTTTTTTATTTTTTCATTTTCACGTTTCTTTTTTGCCTTTTCCCTCCATGTTTTTCTCAAACGTCTTTGTTCTCTTGGTGTGTAGTCATTGATCGTCTTAATTTTACCTTCTTCTTTTTTTCTGTGGTATCTCTCCCTGTCTTTTTTTCTTCTTTCTTCGAGAGCTGCCTCATCCATTTTTGCTCTAATACGACGGATACTCAGTTTTTTTTGTTCACGCCTACGCTTTATTTTTTCTTCTTCAGAGAGTTGTATTTTCGATTTCCTTCCACCGGGCATCTTCAATACTGAAAAGTAAAATAAAATTGTATACATCACTAGATGCGCGTAAAAGTAGCCTATATGTTAATTCAGGGTGTTAGCTTCCTACATATCAAATTTTATCAAATTCAGCCGTTTGCCCGCAAACACACACACACACATACACACTTACAAATTTTCGCATTTATAATAGTGTGAAGCATTCTAAGCATAAAATAATGTTTTACGAGCTTTAAAATAAAATTTTAATTTAATTCAAGATGTCACGCAAAATTTTGAGGTTATGTTGTAAGCAAAATTTCATTCGGGTACAGTCCCCTTATAGGCATAAAATCATGATATTTTGATATTTTGGAAAATCGTACTTACCATAGAACACTTTGAACAGGAAAGAACTACTGATCTTTACGAAATTCTTGTGTATTTCTATAAAAATGCGATTAATTACCGGCATCCGTATTTGACACAAATTCTCAGACGAACAAATGACAGAGATTACGGTATTGCCAACATAGAAAAAAAAAAATTACTGATGCGTTTCGTTTCTCATCATTTTTAATTTTAAAACTTGTCTACAGGATGAGACCTATAATCTACGAACACTTTGTTTATAAGCTTTTTATAAAAAAATAAAGTTGTTAATTTTGTGATGTCTACTTGTAATTGAACTTAACTTTATAACTGATGAAAACAATTAACAAAACTTGTATAATAATATATATTATTTTTTTTAATTATTAGGCAAATAGAAATACTTGGTTTCCGAACAGTCTACAGGAGGAGACATTCCAATGAAATATTAAAAATAATTAAAAAAAAAAGGAACTGAAGAGTTAAAGTAAGTTCAAAGGGGAGTACCATATTAAGTTAAATAATACATGATTTTGAATAATTTCCAATAAAAATATATAAACTAGGATTTAAATTATGCGAACGTTTATTTATAAATTTTTGTGTATGACCCGAATACACAAAATAAATACCGGCACTTTCACTCAAAATAACCACGAAAAACTGACTGACAGTTAGTTGCAGACGTCATGCGGGCGACTGACACCACAGACAACAAACCAGGAAGGACTGACACACTAGCGCTTTGCGGTAACAGCGGAACTAACAGTGTTACAGGCCTGTTACCCACCCTATGCATCTTGCTCGGGCTTCCCAATTCCATTCATTGAAATTAAACTTTTAACTTTAGTCGATTTCAAGGAACTTTTTTATTATTATTTGTATTTAGTTGTATTTTACATTCATTTTATTATTAGTATTCATATTATTTCATTGTTCTATCAAATTTACGCATGTGCATTGGCGCATGCAATTATATATAAAGTATAATTGGGCATTTCTACAGAAGCGACTGATTGATCGACTGGAGCAAAAAACCTACCTTTAAAATTGAATAACGTGTCTGAAAAAAATCACACGTATTTATACAACTCTTGGCCTGATGGAGAGCATATCAAGAAGACCACCAGGTTGTACATACGGTCTAAAAAAAATCGGAAAGTTCAAAAACGGGCAGAATTTGGCCTAAAATGGAGTGTCCGGTTTCCAGAATTTACTCGTTTTCGTTTCATAACTTTTAAAATAATAAGTTGCTGGTCATTATTCCTACATTCCTATAACAAGGAATAAATAATGAAGCCATATACGTGCTTACATATATCGTGAATCCTTTAATTTGAATACAGTGACACATTTAAATTTTGTCCGAGGCTTGTGCCTCAATTCGGTGAAATTTACTTTAATGTACCTGTAGCACTAACTATGCATAATAGGAACGCGCACTTCTTGTTCCCGTCATCTGACGGTTGCGCCTGAGCAAACGAACAGTGTAAACGGGAGATCTGTAGCACTCAGGAGCAATTTTCAAAGGTACGAAATCGTTCGGTGTTTTTGGTACAGGGTAATTTCTCAAATCGGTGTGCCACCTCGATTATGTATCTTAAGTATTTTATGAGATTTGTGCTAAAACAATTGAGTGTTTAACAGCTTTCTATCGTTACGTTTAGTAGAAATTACTGTAACTCATAACATTTTTGGGTAATTTTATGTATTGTGTTATTTTCTCAATTCCATGGATCTCAATTCCGTGGAAAATTGTGCACCGAATTGAGAAAACTTACACCGAATTGAGATTTTACTTTTATATTATTAATATAGCTAATTGTTGTTGTTGATTATTGTTGTTTATCGAGATAATCAACAGCACATTCATTGCTATAACTCACTGGCCAATTACAGATCTCCCTATAAATTATCAGTAAATTAGTACAAAAATACTAACAAGTGTCTTAAAATTGACAAATTAACAATTCAACTATAACATATTACGAACGTACCTTACATATTCAATTTCCTATTTTATGTGATTAATTGTATTTAAATATTAAATTATTATAAAATATTTTATGTGATTAATTGAATTTAAATATTAAATGTAACAAAATATTATGAAGACATAATTTACTAACAAACATGCTGCACCAAGTAGCTAGTTATGGAACCCCCTCGCCCTTCTGTCTTAGATTAGGGTTGCCTCAGCATATTTAAGGGCAAGCTCATGTATTTTATTATCGACTTAGCCGTTTCAGCCTCAACGGGCCGTGCCTGTATTTAGAATTAGTTAGCCAGTAATAAATAATCTTCGAATCTGTGCAGACATTACTCGCATTTTAATTTTAATAAATTTAGTTAGTTTTTAAAAACTCCCCACCCAGCTCCCGATACGTAACTGGCGCAGCCGGATCGGATTTTTCAAGGAGTTTCCGCGTTTTCCCTGTGTGGCTAAATTCACAATTAAGGGAGATTGAAACAGCTCTAGCCTTAAGTAAATTGTCAGTTTTACATCAATCCATAGTTAATTCGAAAGAATTACTAAATCATTTAAAATCGATAGCTCAATTTGCAAATCTTATGTATTTACCTAACGACGTATTAAATTAAAGGTTTTTTTTTAATTAGAGGAAACAATGTATGTCAAATCATACGTTAAAAAGACAAGATAAAATTTATAATGGAGGTACCAATAACTGATAATCATACTTATAGGTATTATAAGATTTATTCCTTACCAATATTCCACGAGTCACAAAACATCACAATATCAATCTTCCCTGAATTTCCTTACCTATTGGCGAGAAAGTCTAATTACTTACCAATTTCCAAGCCATGCCGCGCGCTCGCTGCTGGCGACCACTTCTTATGTACGACAGACAACCAAGCTGTCTACCATGAACCTACCTGTGCGGAGCAGCTTATGGAGTTTGACAATACTCTCACACATTGTCACCAGCATCAAATTCAAATCGAAGAAGTAAGAATCCAGAGGGTTAATACCAACAATTGGATCTTGTATAGTCGAAGACCAACAACGATAACTAGTCTGTGTGATAACCACGACCAGAACAGTAAGCAGCCTATTTTTGGGACTTACCTCGTTACTATTGATGAACCCTGCAACCTAGAAGTCCTTGGACTCAAAATCAATCACCATATCTACGAGTCGCTAGATACCGCGAAATCGATCCCGATCATAAACTTACCTGTGATGCACGGTCATACGAATCTATCAAGCACACACGCACTAAACATGGTTGGAGTTAACCTGGATGAAATAAAATATATGTCATATGCTCTAAAGCACAGTGCGGAAGTGGAAAGTGTTTTGAGAAATAAAAAAGACATTAACTTCAGTGTTAACTTAGATTATTTTGTCATATTATGTTTAGTTATAATATGTTTCATTGTATTCCCTTTATATCATCATCATCATCATCATAATCAGCCAAAGGACGTCCACTGCTGAACATAGGCCTCCCCTACGGCTTTCCACAGCGACCGATCACTAGCGGTCTGCATCCAGTTTGATCCTGCGATCTTTTTAAGGTCGTCTGTCCATCTTGTTGGTGGACGTCCTACGCTGCGTCTTTGGTCGAAGGGTCTCCAATCTAGAACTTTCCTGCCCCAACGGCCATCAGTTCTTCGCGCTATGTGCCCTGCCCACTGCCACTTAAGCTTACTGATTCTCAAGGCTATGTCCGTTACCTTGGTTCTTCTACGTATCTCTTCGTTTCTGATTCGATCTCGTAGAGAAACACCGAGCATAGCCCGCTCCATCGCTCGTTGTGTAATTTTGAGCTTCATTATAAGGCCCATAGTAAGAGACCACGTTTCGGATCCGTATGTCATCACTGGTAACACACACTGATTGAAGACTTTCGTCTTCAGACACTGAGGTAATTGAGACGAGAAGACGCTCTTGCGCAGTTTCCCGAACGCTGCCCAGCCGAGTTGGATTCGTCGATTGACCTCTTTCTCGAAGTTGGACCTACCCAATTGGATCACTTGTCCCAGGTAGACGTACTCGTCGACAACTTCGAGAGTTGAGTTCCCAATGGATACTGGAGTGGGTACAACAAGGGAACTCGACATAATTTTCGTCTTCTCCATGTTCATTTTGAGACCCACTTGTTGGGATACTCGGTCGAGGTCTTCGAGCATAGTGCCTAGATCATCCAGCGTCTTTGCCACAACGACTATATCATCGGCAAACCGAAGGTGTGTTATGTATTCGCCATTGACGGAGATGCCGAATCCTTCCCATTCCAGGAGCTTGAAGGCGTCTTCCAATGCCGCTGTAAACAGTTTCGGAGATATAACATCGCCCTGTCTTACACCTCTTCGCAATGGAATCGCCCTCGTATTATGTTCCTGTACTCGGACCGACATGGTGGCGTTGTTATATAGACACTTTAACACCTCTATATACCTATAGTCTATGTGACACCGCTGAAGAGACCGAAGCACCGCCCAAGTTTCGATCGAATCAAAGGCCTTCTCATAGTCCACAAAAGCTAAACATAGAGGCATATTATACTCCTCGGACTTCTGTATAATTTGCCTTAGCGTATGAATGTGGTCTATGGTACTGTAGCCTTTTCGGAATCCGGCTTGTTCGGGAGGCTGGAAGTCATCAAACCTACGTGCGAGACGATTCGTGATGACCCTTGAGAACAGCTTGTAGACATGGCTCAGGAGTGAGATGGGTCTATAGTTCTTCAATAAGGTTTTGTCTCCTTTTTTGAAAAACAGCACCACCACACTCCTGTTCCATGCCTCAGGCGTGATGCCCTCTAGCAGAACGGAATTAAAGAGTCTCTTCCCTTTATATGTGTTGCGTAAAAGGTTATTAAAAATTTGCGAAATGATCGGAATGATATTGAAAATGATCGGAATGATAATTTCACTATAAGGAAGGGAGGAGTTATGGAACCCCCTCTCCCTTCTGTCTTAGATTAGGGTTGCCTCAGCATATTTAAGGGCAAGCGGAACAAAGGCTCCAAAGTGTTTGCAAGGGACATGTCTATTGGGCAAAGCCTGTTGACGAAGCTTAAGACGGAGGACGGCAGTGTAGCGTCGACGAAAGCAGAGGTTTTGAGGGAGATCGAAAGGTTTTATGGGCAGTTGTACACCTCAGTAGCCAAACCCGTTGATAGCTCGACCGGAGACCCACGAGCTATCCTGACCCGACACTACACTGAAGACATCCCGGACATCAGCCTCTACGAGATTAGGATGGCCCTGAAACAGCTTAAAAACAATAAGGCACCTGGCGAAGACGGAATCACAGCAGAGCTTCTGAAAGCGGGTGGAACACCGGTACTTAAAGTCCTTCAGAGACTCTTTAATTCCGTTCTGCTAGAGGGCATCACGCCTGAGGCATGGAACAGGAGTGTGGTGGTGTTGTTTTTCAAAAAAGGAGACAAAACCTTATTGAAGAACTATAGACCCATCTCACTCCTGAGCCATGTCTACAAGCTGTTTTCAAGGGTCATCACGAATCGTCTCGCACGTAGGTTTGATGACTTCCAGCCTCCCGAACAAGCCGGATTCCGAAAAGGGTACAGTACCATAGACCACATTCATACGCTAAGGCAAATTATACAGAAGTCCGAGGAGTATAATATGCCTCTATGTTTAGCTTTTGTGGACTATGAGAAGGCCTTTGATTCGATCGAAACTTGGGCGGTGCTTCGGTCTCTTCAGCGGTGTCACATAGACTATAGGTATATAGAGGTGTTAAAGTGTCTATATAACAACGCCACCATGTCGGTCCGAGTACAGGAACAGAATACGAGGGCGATTCCATTGCGAAGAGGTGTAAGACAGGGCGATGTTATATCTCCGAAACTGTTTACAGCGGCATTGGAAGACGCCTTCAAACTTCTGGAATGGGAAGGATTCGGCATCTCCGTCAATGGCGAATACATAACACACCTTCGGTTTGCCGATGACATAGTCGTTGTGGCAAAGACGCTGGATGATCTAGGCACTATGCTCGAAGACCTCGACCGAGTATCCCAACAAGTGGGTCTTAAAATGAACATGGAGAAGACGAAAATTACGTCGAGTTCCCTTGTTGTACCCACTCCAGTATCCATTGGGAACTCAACTCTCGAAGTTGTCGACGAGTACGTCTACCTGGAACAAGTGATCCAATTGGGTAGGTCCAACTTCGAGAAAGAGGTCAATCGACGAATCCAACTCGGCTGGGCAGCGTTCGGGAAACTGCGCAAGAGCGTCTTCTCGTCTCAATTACCTCAGTGTCTGAAGACGAAAGTCTTCATTCAGTGTGTGTTACCAGTGATGACATACGGATCCGAAACGTGGTCTCTTACTATGGGCCTTATAATGAAGCTCAAAATTACACAACGAGCGATGGAGCGGGCTATGCTCGGTGTTTCTCTACGAGATCGAATCAGAAACGAGGAGATACGTAGAAGAACCAAGGTAACGGATATAGCCTTGAGAATCAGTAAGCTTAAGTGGCAGTGGCCAGGGCACATAGCGCGAAGAACTGATGGCCGTTGGGGCAGGAAAGTTCTAGATTGGAGACCCTTCGACCAAAGACGCAGCGTAGGACGTCCACCAACAAGATGGACAGACGACCTTAAAAAGATCGCAGGATCAAACTGGATGCAGACCGCTAGTGATCGGTTGCTGTGGAAAGCCATGGGGGAGGCCTATGTTCAGCAGTGGACGTCCTTTGGCTGATTATGATGATGATGATGATGATGATGATGATATACAATAAAGACAATAAATATAAAAAGACAATATAAATATTTATATATATAAAACAATAAAGATATAAATATATCGATAATTAATAGTATTGTGTTATTCTCTTTGAAAATTGTAATGTTTAAATTGTTTGAGTTTTAAAAACAAGACTGATTATTAGTTATATCGAAAAATAAACATGTTGATCAGTTTTTTATTATTATTAACATTACAAAGAATTATTGATATAGATAGGCACATAAACTATTAAACCGATAGACCAGCAGTCAGTTAACATAACGCTTTAGGTATTTTTTTAATTTGATCATTCAAATACATTATACATACACAAAAGAATGCAATACAATACAATACATTAGATAATGTTGCATCTATTCTCAATTCGGTGATTCATTTCTCAATTCGGTGCATCGTTTTCTCAATTCGGTGCTTTCTCAATTCGGAGCCTAACTTTTCTCATAGATCAATTAACAAAATTTAGGCAAATCGTTATTTTATGTTTTTAGGATGGAGTAAACTTCATTTTTTATTATTTCAACTACTACAAAATCCAAATTAAAAATCAACCACCGAATTGAGAAAAAAAGTGCCCTTCTGTAGAAATTTCCAATTAACAAAGAATAAATTTGCGTGAACAATTCAGAACATTTACTGAAAGTCCTGAAGTAACAGTTTCATATTTTTGGTACAAAATAATGATAACATTTTATTGTATCCGTACATTACATCTTTGTCTCGCCTTCAACAGTATATTCTGAAGGTCTAATGTCCTTAAATAAGGTTGGTTCCTTTGGATAAAATTTTCTCGTCATACGATAAACAAATTGCCCCAAGGCATTTTTGTTGGGCAAATTGCAAACATTTGTGCCAGGAATACATTCTAAAGTATTTAAAAGTAAAGCAGGACCATCCGAAATATTGACAGCACATTTTATTTATTTTTAATATAATTGAATCCTGTTTTGCAGCGCTGGGTGCATGAGTATGTACAGTCATATCTTTAATAGGAGGATGAAGATCACTTCTTCCATCGCACTCTGTAATTAGTACACTCTTGCACTGTTTGTTTTTTGTAATCCACACATGTCTAATAATGTTTAGTTTCGTCCTGTTTATTGAGCACACATTTTTAACCGTCTACTAATATGTTGCTGGCGCTTGCTAGGGCAATGTTAGCTGAGGTAGCAACTTCCAAAAAAACGAGGGCTTTGTTTTGCCAATGACTAATAATAGTTTCATTAAAATTAATACGTGGGGTTACGCTGAGCTCTTGCAAACAAATATCAAATGATGCAGTTTATGCAATATTTTCTCGCGTTTTTTTTTGTAGCATAGCCTCAACCGAAATAAAATTAGTACAACTACTGGTGCTAGGCATTGCCTCGTCGTTCCTATAATTATTTTTAGTCAAACCGGTGTCAGCGTTTCGGGTTGTGTCCATTCCTCTTACATTTAGACTTTGTTGGTATACTTCCTTCAAAAGTTTCCATGCTTTTAGGCACTGCGCTAAGGACAAAAGAAAATTTATGCGAGTATCTATATACATAGCCTCTAGACTAGAACCACATCACTGCAAAACTATGACAGCTAGCTGCAATTATATTTTTGCAGTGATCCCACGTGATGTAAAAACCACTAATTTTAGCTGTTTATTTTGTAACAGTAATGTGGCTCAATTTGCCGGTTATAAACACTTTGTAAATTATTCCACTTCATAAATCATCAGATACCATATCATTTACATTTTTACCATATATCAGTAACATCAGCACAAAAGACTTGTTAAACAGACCAACATTTTATACGTTGAGGTCCATTTGGTAGCACATTCTTTGATGGGTTCTTTTAAGTTCGCGCGCCTTAACGGCTGGCATTGTTTGGCCGACGGAAAATGTTAACAATTGCTTTAGCATTATAAATTGTTGTTTGTACACCGCCATACGATTTGATCGCATATTTGACAGCTAACTGTATGGAGGGTATGTGCTGCGCACAACATCCCTCGCACTTGGAATGGTCTATCATTGTTGATGAAATTCTCAATTTGTATGTCATCGGAGTTGAACATATCATCAACATGTAGCCGTTCAAAGTCTTCGTCTTCAAAAATTTCAAAAATTTTCTTCGCTATCGCTTTCACCCGCGAGATCTCCATCTTGTTCGCTGATGCTGTTATAATCTTTAGAAATATAACAACCTCCCATAATGTTTACCATCTTAATCATATTGCTTCCGTTATCGGTGTAAATGCAGTATCCGGAGCAATCATATCCGTCAAAACCTGTTCAATTATATTTTTCAGAAATGCCGAAGTTTGCCTCTCGTACATCTTCTAGATTTCTCACAATTATTTTGGCACTATAATATATTTACATTGATTCCGACGAATTTGTGATTCAGACATGTTGCGGAATCCAACTTCAGATAAATAATTTTATGTCTTACTTCGACAGTCGTATTTTTGTAGCCTCTCCATGAATGTTACTTTCTGTCGCTTATACATTTATATTTTTACTCGCAAAATTAGTGGCAGCTGCAATATTTATAATATCTAGAAAGGCCTCGTCTTCCATCATAGAGACAAAGGTATTTTTTGTGAATAGTAACGGGTCGTACACAAATATTCTTTAAGTAACATTTTTGTTTTTATAGAGTTTTGCCATTATACAAACTTAATAATATAAATTGGAATTGTAAAAAGCAACTTTGGCTGTGTGACAGACTAGGAAACGAACCCCGTGTCTTACGCTATCCGGGCGTATGCCTATACCACTCGGCCATCGTCACATTAGCAAGCCTGTTGAATTTTGTAAGCGCTTACTTTAACGCGTAGGCTGCGTAACGTCATCAATGTAGTGTCATATCTATAATGAAATGTGTCAGTCGCGAAAAATGTTTAAATCTAGACTTAAGTAGTGTCAGGCTCATTCTGAGCAATTAAAAAAATTTGCTACCCATCGCTCAAATATAAAAATTAAAAAGTTCTAGTAATGTACAAATAGGCATAATATAAAGCAAAGCCAGGCCTTGACTCGGAAGACAAGAATGCATTGACTCGGAGAGATCCGCTGAAAATAGCAAATCTTTTCAAAACACATTTTGGAATAAGCTCACCGTTGCTACCTGCGGCAAAAAAATATAATTGCCCTGAGGGCTCTCATAGACAGGTGTTATTCTATGCAAAGTATGTCAAAAACGTGATAAGGAGCATGAGTCGAGGCAGGACGCCGGGCCACGACAACTGACTGTTGAGCATCTCCGATACGCAGGGGTTCACTTGTCCAGGGTATTGGCTATGTTTTACTCGTTGTTCCTGGGACCTTATGAAGACCTTTGTAGTGCCGATTGTAAAGAGTAAAACTGGTGACATTAGCGACAAAAACAACTATCGTCTCATATCATTTGCCACAATCTTAGCAAAAGTACTATCTACTGAACTCGCAACTCGGAAGTAATCTTGACTTGCAATCCGCCCAATTCGGTTTTCAACAAGGTATATCAACTGAGAGTGCCATACTCAGTGTTAGGCATACTATTCGGTATTATGTGGATCGTAAAACACCAGTTTATGCTTGTTTTTTAGATTTATCTAAATTTTTCAATCTAGTTTCTTATGGGTTTCTATGGGATAAACTAAGGAGGCGCAGGGTACTAGATGAAATCGTGGAAATTTTTGAATTTTGGTACGCTAATCAGGTTAATATGGTTAAATGGGCAAATAGCCTATCAGATGAGTACGGCTTAGAGTGTGGAGTGAGGCAGGGGGGGATCTCATCACCTACTCTTTTTATATGTGTACATGTATAGCTTGGTCGGTGAACTCAGCGCCATGCACGCGGGCTGTTATATAGACGGAGTTGCAGTCAATAACGTAAGCGGTGGCTCAATTGGTAGGAGCGTTTGGCCCGGTTTGCCAAAAGGTTGCTGGTTCAAGTCCCGCCCGTGCGCAAATTTTTGATTTCTTATTTCATCTTTATGAATATAAAATATTACACTGTGAGTGTTAAAAACATTCTAAAGCATTAGATAGCGAAGCGACATCAATTTCCAAGTTGAATTTATTCTGTAAAGAATAACTGCTTGGGCCATTTGTTTCATAAACAGACGGCTAGATGGCGCTAAGCGTCACGCAATTGACGTTTTCGTAGGAAACCACAAATTTCGCAGGGTCGGACTAACAGCACGGTGGCTCAATTGGTAAGAGCGTTTGGCCCGGTTTGCCAAAAGGTTGCTGGTTCAAGTCCCGCCCGTGCGCAAATTTTTGGTTTCTTATTTCATCTTTATGAATATAAAATATGACACTGTGAGTGTTAAAAACATTCTAAAGCATTAGATAGCGAAGCGACATCAATTTCCAAGTTGAATTTATTCTGTAAAGAATAACTGCTTGGGCCATCTGTTTCATAAACAGACGGCTAGATGGCGCTAAGCGTCACGCAATTGACGTTTTCGTAGGAAACCACAAATTTCGCAGGGTCGGACTAACAGCACGGTGGCTCAATTGGTAAGAGCGTTTGGCCCGGTTTGCCAAAAGGTTGCTGGTTCAAGTCCCGCCCGTGCGCAAATTTTTGGTTTCTTATTTCATCTTTATGAGTGCTCTGCATGTTCAATGCAATAATGTTTTCAGGATGCGGTTGGGGCTGCCTTGCTTCTGTAGTGCATCCGCTATGTTTGCTGCGTACAGATGACTTTTACGCGATTAGAAGAAAACGTTTTGTCTTACTACTGCACAGAACGCGTGGTAGCAGCAACAGTATTCTGAAAACGATATCCGACAAGATAGACTGCACTATTCAAATGTTTCACATAAAATATAAGTGGGTCAGTAAAATAAAATAATGTTAGTGTCAGTAAAATAAAAATAATTTTATACTGGTATGTGAAATTAAGTAATAAATAATCGACATCGGGCAGCGGGCGCGCGCGGTGGATTACGGGCACGGCGCCCTCGCGTACTCGCAGCGTTGCCTTCCCGCCCGCCGCTGAAATGCTCCTTATATTTATCGAGCAAGTTTAGAAGATAGTTTGTCTCTTTTTTCCGATACAAAATTACAATGAAATTTCGGTATTTGGATAATTAGGTTTAAAGATGATTTATTCTCATAAGAAACAATAATACATTTCAATTACATGAGAACATAAATAAAACAATATTAACATGACAAATTCAACGCGCGAGCGAACAACATAAATACGTTAAATTAAAATCTTAAGGTAGGTTGTTAGTTTGTATCATTCTTAACAAGACGAACACTGCAGTCAGTCAGAACAGTGCAGTCTGCAGTGTGCGCGTGAAGCGGCCGGGCTCGCGATAGAAAGAAACTGGTTTCGACTGGAACACCGATAAGGATAAGCGCTACTAGATGTGGCACGCAGAGCCAATTGCGAACAGCATACTTACTTGCATATGAAAAACAATTATAGAGAAGTTTTATTCATGATAGTTTTATATTTACGATTGATTTGTAATATATATTGTAAATTGATATTTTAATCGGATTGATTTTTATTTTATTTTATTATTGATGTTTTAATTGGATTAACTTGATTTTTATCTTGTTTTATTATTAATATTTTAATCTGATTTTCTTATGTTACATGCGTATAATATTGTTTATTTACTTTTATTTAGTCTAATTTTGTCCCAACAAATGTTTTTAAGAGGTTTTTGAATTTTGTTATATTATAAGCGTGTTTCATACTATTTGGGAATTTATTATACATCTGTGCACTTTCATATGTAATATTCTTTTTTCCGTAATTAGTTTGAGGGGGGCGCAATATCAAATTATTCGCACTCCTAAGCCGCTTAAGACGGACATGCTCATTTTTAGTTTTGAAATTAATATTAGAATGTATTTCCTTTAAAATATTTTTTATTATTAAAATACAGGAATAATATTTATAGGTAGTTTTAATATTCATGAATTTTACTTCTTTATAAAGTTTCAATGTCGGTGTAAGGTAGTCGTATTAGAATAGTGTTTTTATTAATTTATTTTGGGATATTTGAACATCTTTGATGTGTGTTGTAGCAGCTGATCCCCAAATCTCAATAAGAAGGTCTATGTGTGGCTTGACCATAGCATTGTAAATAGTGTAACGTATACTAAGTGGAAGACATTGGGTTATTCCACGGAGAGCACCATTAAGAGATACTAATTTTTGCTTTTAATTTTTTCGATATGTGGCCTCCATGTCAGACGGTCATCCAGAATAAGACCTAAGTATTTCTCACTTTCTGATTTACTTATGGTAATATTATTGATCTTGAGAGGCTCAAAATGAGGTATATCTTTATTTTTGCAGGAAATATTACATAATGTGTTTTTGCAACGTTAATTGTTAGCAAATTGTACTGAAACCAATTATCAAGCAGATCAAGGTCAGATTCGGCATCCTGAATGATTGAATCAATTTCGGACCCAAAGTAAAATAAGCATGTGTCATCCGCATAGAGTGGCAAGACGCCTTTAAGTTCGAGATTACTTATACCGTTTATATATATATAAGAATTAATAGGGGGCCCAGAATTGATACCTGTGGGACACCAAACGTAACAGCTGCAGGTGAACTTTGAAAATTGGGAAGCACCACCACTTGTGACCTTGCCGTGAGGTAGGACTAGGATTTTATGTGCATTGCCTTCGACACCAATATCCCGAAGTTTGTTTAGAAGGATTGTATGGCTTACGGTTTCGAATGCTTTTTTTAGATCTATAAATATCCCCAGACAGGTTTTTTTTTCATCAATGCTATTTTTTACTTTTGTGACTAAATCAGCTGTTGACGATAGGGTGCTTATTTTAGATCTGAAACCGTATTGTTGAGGATAGAGATAATTTATCGAGTCTAGATATATCACAAGGCGATTGTATCTGTATATAACCCTTTCAAAAATTTTGGATAACACTGGAAGTACCGACATAGGCCGATAGTTATTCGGATCTAAACGAGAGCCCGATTTGAAAATCGGTGTGACTTTAACAGTTTTCAGACTAGGCTGAAATTCGCCTGCATCAAGACATAGATTTATACAATTACTTAGTTCGCGAGCAATGTGTTCACCGACGCTTTTTTATTTATTTTGTATTTATTTTGTCAAGGCCAGAGCTAGTATTGTGATCTAAATTATTTATAATTTTTAATATTTCGTCGTCCGTTACAGGAGCCAAATAAACAAGACCAAAAGAGTTTTGGTCACAGTTAACGATCGCAGCAGTGTTCGCCCTATTATAATGATACTTACTTGGTTTAGCCCTCGCCAGACGTAATCCAATCGTGGCAAAATATTTGTTGAAGTGTTCACAAATTTCGTGTCCATCAGTGATTGTACGAGCCCCATCTACAAGCGTCGTTGATGATGAGATTCCTTTCACTTTGTCATGTGTCAAGTTGTTAATGAGGCTCCACATCTTTCTTGGATTGCTTTTACACATAGTGAATTGTTTGTGGTAGTACTCCTTTTTATTTTTCGTATTTCTCGGTTATAAATTGGTTCCTGAGGTGTTCATTGTTTGGATTTTTCTTGTGTTTTCTATATAATAGGTTCTTCTTGTTTATTTTATGTATGATTTTTGCATTTATCCAATCCTGTTTCGGTGGATTAAGAACTTTCGTCTTAAAGCTTTTGGATTCTTGCATAGTTTCACAGAGAATATCTTCAAAAATATTAAATTTATCGTTGTTGCTGTTGGCCATGTTCCGTTTCATCAGTTCGTATAATTTTCCGTAATCTATTGATTCGTATTAAACTTTTTGTTTCAATGGAGGTTGGTATTTTTTAACTCCAAAAAAAATTTTTTTGTGTGTCAGACATGCTCGATTCTATGATAGCCACATGGAATTGGTTTTATTTAAGGTTTGCGCATATGTGATCTAATAAAGTTTTTTTGTCATTGTCCCTCTTGTGCAATGCTTAAGACTAACTTTATTAATTATGTTGAAGCCGTTCTCTTCTAAAGTAGCCTTATAATTATTAACTTCGGTGTCAGGTTCCAAAAGATAATAGTTGAAATCTAATACCGTAAAATGGGATGAGTAGGGATCACGGGGTGACAAGGGACAGCGAGGCAGCACAAATTTACCCTGTTTATTATGGTTTACATTGGTTTTTGATTCAAAGATAAAGTTTTCTTTTAAATTTTAGAAGTATTTTGTTTTATATCCTTGCAACACCGATACCCCAACTTACTAGATTAAAAAAAAACGCTGTCAAAGTTGAGTGTCTAAAAGCAACGGTTATTTATCAGTTAAAAACTTTGATATTGTGGTATAATTAGGAAGTATTGAGCTAAGGGACCAATTGAAAACTGTTTTGGGACTACCAAAGATTACGAAAATCACAGAAAGTAAGTTTACTTTTGTCATTTAGCTCAGATATAAATTTGTGTAACAACTGAATTTACATGTTATCTTGGGGTGCCAAATGGGGAAAGTCGGGATGTGAACCGGGTGAGTCAAGACGACGAATGTGGGGACTTGGTTCATCTTTGGGTTTACTAGGGACAGTGAAGGGGTGTGTTAGGTTACTCGGCCTAGGGTTGTCAATAAGGAATTATGGTTATTTATTCTTAACTACGTAATACGCAAGTCGGTACCAAGGAAGCAGTTTGTTATGGAGTGACTTTTGGTTTGTTTGTTTTAGGATGCCAAGAGTTTATAAGCCTAAACCAGGTGCAAAAACGAGAAAAAAATATGACGAGACCGTAATTAAACAAGCGCTCCAAGAATTGTCGAATTCAGAATATATGTCTTTAGCTTCCGTCGCCCTAAAATATGGAATTTTGAAATCAGTCCTAGGTCGTCACAAGTTATATAATATGAAATGTTCCGGCGGTCAAACTGCGCTATCTTTGGAGGAAGTAGAATATATCATTAAGAATTTGAATACATGTGCGGAATGGGGTTATCCCTTAACAACTATGGATTTACGATATGTTGTAAAAATGTATCTCGACACGCTAGGAATTAAACACAAAAGATTTAAAGACAACCTTTCTGGCCAAGATTTTGTATACGGATTTCTAAAACGACATAAGAATACAATTTCTAAAAGAATATGCCAAAATATTAAAAGAGCTCGGGCTGCCGTTTCACCAGAGACAATCAGAGAATACTTTTTAGAATTATAAAACTTGATCAAAAATATTCCCGAAGCCAACTTATTAAACTATGACGAAACCAATTTGTCAGACGATCCTGGTCGTAAGCAAGTCATAGTGAGAGGGTGTAAATACCCTGAAAGGGTTATAAATCATACAAAAGGTTGCATATCCTTGATGATGGCTGCTACGGCCGATAGGGAAATGTTACTGCCGTATGTGGTGTACAAAGCTATCCACCTATATAATACCTGGATTGCCAATGGACTGCAGAATGCCAGATATAATCGAACAAAATCAGGATGATTCGATGGGGAGATTTTTTCTGACTGGATAAAAACCATAGTAATTCCATTCTTTGAGAACAAGCCGGGAAAAAAGTTCTGATTGGCGACAACTTATCGTCTCATCTTTCAGTCGACCTCATAAAAATATGCAAAGAAAAAGACAAACTTTGTATTTCTGCCGGCAAATTCAACCCACCTTACACAGCCATTAGACGTGACCTTTTTTAGGCCTATGAAAGCTGCCTGGAGACAATTACTCGAAAAGTGGAAAAAGACAGATGGAAGAACACTTTCAACAATACCTAAAGGCTGCTTCCCTCCTCTATTGAAACTTTTATTAAATGAACTCAGTGCTAATTCTGAGAGCAATATTAAAGCTGGTTTCAGAAAAACAGGCATAATCCCACTTAACATAAGTGAAGTTTTATCAAGACTGCCCAATGATGAATCACACAGTGAAGTTGCTGAGGAAATTGTTGATGCGTCGTTTCATCAACTACTTAAAGAAATGCGTTTCGGAACCATGCATATAACAGAACCTAAAAATAAACAAAAAATGGAGGTTGTTGCTGGAAGAAGTGTTAGTGAAGGAGATCTTGAAATGGTAGCAGGACCATCAAAAAAAAGGAAAGTAGATACCACTACAAAGAAAATTCTGGAATTGTCGGAAAAGGGAAAGGAATAGGAAAAAAGACTAAGATACAATTAAAGGTGACTACAGAAAGTAAAAAAGAAAATCAGCATCATCAAGAAATTAAGAAGACAGACAGACACAGTAATAATTCAGATAATAACAAACAAAAAATTTCACTAAAAACAAGAGTCAATAGCGGGAAGCTATACTAAGCAACAATCTCCTGAAATAAGGGTTTCCGAGAGAAGTCTTCTTTCTGAAGTAAACATTAATGGTAGCTTGGCGAAGCAGAGAACTGAATTTGATAGTATGTAAATCAGTGATATGCCCATTGTTTTTAGTGATGATTTAGATTACCACCATGAAGTTACTGTTTTATCCGAAAACGAAGAAAATGCTTATAAAGAGGAAAACAATATTTATAATGATGAGACGACGACTAAGTCATCGAAACCAAAGAAACAAATAAACGTTATAACTGACGTAAAATTAAAATTACCATTACCCTTGCCAAAGGAAAAACGTGCAATTAAGAAAAAATTTTATAATGATATGGAAGAAATACTAAGAACATTAGAAGATTAGGAAAGGTACATAGAAGCGAGAAGAATAGTTTAAAGGAGAGATAAGACTTTTGTTTGATACTAATAGAATTACACACAGATTTTATGGTTGTTGTTTAGTTTAACAAAAAATGAGAGAAGTTAATTTAATTTTTGTAAGAAAGTTAATTGTTGATTTATAATAAAGATACCTTTTTTTTTGTTTTCATTTATTCATTTCATTAGCATAATCTCCTAGCATTGAACATTATCATCGTTAATCATTTGAACAAACGTACCTAGGTACCTCCGATAAGACTTAATTACCAAAATGTAAAAGTGTCAACCCTCCGAAAATTCCCAACTCGCCCATCTAATGAACCTTGTAACCCCAAGCACGGGGTGAGTTGAGATTGCACACTTTTTGGTATTTATTGGTGTTTATAATGATAATTGCAGCAAAATAACTAGAAAAAGTTAAAATTTAAGAAGCCGGAAAGTAGCCATAAAATTTATAATTTTTTTATTAATATACTAGACACTAAAATTTGGTTCCAAAGTTTGAAATTGTCCCTACTCCCCCCATTTTACGGTATAAAATCTATATTTGGTTCTGTTAACCATTCCTAACTATCAGAGACGTTGTACCCGTATCTATTATAAACAATTCTAGATGTTTCCGCCGATCTTGGTTCGATACTAACGGTTTAATTATACCTAAAGGCTTAATAGTCGATCCATCATAAAAACTAAGAACTGTAGAATCTTTTTCAATGTCCATATTAGAAAAATAATTATCATACATAGTCTTACTCACGCATGATATAGCTATTCCAGTATCTATTTTCCATATTAAAAACAGTATTATATATTTGAATCGGTAAACTTACAGCCTTAAAGTTGTTTAAGAAAAGTTGATGTAGATCGTCTTAAATGTTTCCGCCACCCTCTTCACTAGATTGGTGCTCGGCGTCTCCGAAATAGAAGCCCGCCGCTGGCTGGGCGCGTCCCCGTGGCAATGGCGCTGCGCCCCCCTCCGGTAACACACGCTGCAAGTGTCCCGTGCGCTGACATTTGCTGCATCATGCTGACATAATCACAAAATCGACAGTTTGCGTAATTATTACTCCGTGCCCCGCAAGCCCCGCAGGACTTACTATTTCCATTCGTTTCCTCTCCCGAACGTGAAATGTGTTGTTCGCTTGTTGTTGCCATTACTCCCAGTGCCCCCCAGTTTGATCTAAAGCGATCGCCCGCTCGACCTCGGCCCCGGCCCCGTGCTGCTGTTGGCATGATACCACCGGTACATTCTCCGATCGTTCCACGATGGCTGCGTCTCGTTCTGCTGTCATCCTCAGCGAATAGATGTTGTCTTAAAACATCGATATGAACTCCACATATGAATTGGTCTCTAAGGTTTTCAGATCACCCATATTTTCATTAAGTGAACAGCAGCAATTGCGACAAAGGAAAAGGCTACAAGAAGCATTGGTATAATAACCACAACCAAAGTTAATAAAAACGTTTTGTGAAACCATCGCCATGCAAAAGGCTGGGCCCCTCACTGCAGCCGTACATAATTTGAAGTTAATAATTAGCTGCTGATGATTCCGCAAAAGCTTCAGAAATTTCAAACCCACCACCATCGTACCCTCAACCCTATTCGCTCATGGAAGCTTTAGAGTTCATGATTGCCTCAGATATGAGTGTAGAGACCTATAAGTAAATGAAACAATCTCTAGACAAACGAGGGTATCCAGCCTTTCAAACCTACAAAAAAGTTTTTGATTATAAGAAAAAATGTTGCATGTATGAACCAGTAGTTGCAACAGAAGTGGAATCATGCGTTTCACTACAGATTTCTATTGACCACACTTTTAAAAGAGTAGTAGAATAAAGCGAGAACGTCATTGATGAACTGCGAAAAAAAATGTCACACGTAAAAAAATATTAACTGCAGTTTTAAGTTATCCTGGGGATTTGACGGCAGCACTAACCAATCTTTATACGTGACTGAGAATTAGTAGCGGAGCCGTTAAGAGAAGGTAGTCTAGGAAGTGGAAACACTGATTAGCCATAAAAGAGAAGAAGAAGTAGAAGAAGAAGATTATTCTGACATATATCACTATGAGACTAGTCGTCCTTATTTAACCCTTTCCAAGATATTCCTACTTAAATAGTGTAACCAAAAAGACGTAGGTAGTGTGACGGAAGATGGCCCGGGTCTTATCATAGCCCACACATTAAACCACATTAAAAATATAATAAATATTGACAGTTTTCGGAAACAAAAAACTTAAAGTTGGCTGCTTAGGAGGGCTAAAAACAGAAAAAGCGTAATATTTTTTGTCTTTGATTCTTTAAGGACAATTTTTATTGTTATTCGTGTTACTTAATTACGGACTTTTAAATTAGGCTTAAAACGGAAATAGTAAATTACTTTAAAGTTTTTTGAACAAAATCAGTTTTTGAATTATTTATTTTTTTTCAATATGCAAGCAATTATCAACATGTTTTTTTTTTCAATTGTAACTCAAGCTTCATATTTACCTACTCAGCTCTGGATCTGTTGGCTACCTTGAGATATTCACGAATTTATTTTTGTGCTAAGTGCCTACATTTTTTTTCATGGAAGATTTTACTTGCTGTTTTAATTTCCGATGAAGACATTAAAAATGTAACTGTTTTTGCTGTCAAAACTATCTAAAAATTCGCGGGCATATGCGACAGCAGCCATAAATCAAATTGCAACTTCGTTCAACTGACAGCGAGCCGCCATTTGGAGAGTGTCAAACAGTTCGTTCTGTTGCGTCGAAACGGCACACGTTTTATAACCTCCAGAGTGCTTAGTTTTTTAAAAGTGAGCAAATTCAAGAAGTTTTTCTTCATTTAAACTAGTAAAACAGTAACAATAATCTGTTAGCTAATGAAATACCGGTACGATTTGTTAATCTTTTGTTTTTCGTGTATTTTATTGCAATTTTTGTTGAACTGTGGTTAAGTTTCCTATGAAAGCCCACCACATGAAACCAAAGATGGCCCAGGCTTTTTTAAGACTATTAAAATTACGTGATATATTACTATCATCTTTAATTTTAGTTCAATTTCTTATCAAAAGTTTTTAAGTAATTTAGAAACTACTAGCTGTTTTCCGCGACCTCGTCCTTGAGGAAATTCATTCCTCCATACAAATTTTGAACCCCTGTTTCACCTTCAGGGGTGAGTTTTGAATAATTCTTTCTTAGTGCACGCCTACATCATAAAAGCTATGTGCTTGCACAATCCATACAGTGGTTTGAGCTGTGCGTTGATGGATCAGTCAGTCAGTAACGGCTGCCTTATATATATGTGTATATAGATTTATATGACAAAAATATAAAAAATATTATTTTTAATATTCATAAAGATGAAATTAAGAAACCAAAAATTTGCACACGGGTGGGACTTGAACCAGCAACCTTTTGGTAAATATACAGTATGACACTGTGAGTGTTAAGAACATTCTAAATTATTATTTTTGAGTTTTTTTTTTAAATTGTTAATATACACAGTCTGGCCATAAATACTGTTACAATTAAAAATAAGAAAGATATCACATTTGAATTTGGAATCTGTCATTTTTATACGTTTTCTCATCGTGTTTTCTAATTTTAGCGCCAATACATTTTATAATATTTTGCGATATTAAAATATATGAGTGGGTTGATAAAGAGAACCGAATCGCTGTAATTGCATTACACAAAGTTGGTATCGACCCAAATGCAATTTTTAAAACTCTCCATACGCTTGGTATTAGTCTAATGTTTGTGTACCGGGCTATCAATAGGTACAATGAGACCTCCTCTGTTTGTGACCGAAAAAGATCTGGCCGTCCACGTAGTGTTCTTACAAAAAAGGTGGTCAAAGCAGTAAGGGAAAGAATTCGCAGAAAACCTGTTCGAAAGTAAAAGATTTTATCTCGGGTGATGAAGATACCACCCAGAACCATGTAGCGTATTTTAAAAGATGACTTAGGACTTGCAGCCTATAAGAGACGCACTGGTCATTTTTTGACTGAATTTAAAAAGAATAGGGTGGTAAAATCGAAAAAACTACTGCAGCGGTACGCAAAGGGAGGTAACAGAAAAAAATTGTTTACGGATGAAAAAATCTTGTTGGCGGCGTCTGAATCGAAATTAAAAAACCATGTGCTCAGACTCTAAGAAATGTCTCGCAACAAACAAAAATCAACACCAACCTTTCTGCAGATACTAGGAACATCTAGCAAACCACAAAATATATGGGGCGTGCCCCGTAATCGAAAATTTCTACTTTTTACATTTTAAAAAATCTTTCGTTTAAAGTGTCGATTAAAAGGACACAAACTTACCTTAAAATCGCATAACATTTTTTTATTCGGCGAACGAAATCACAATTTTGACGGAACTAACTGTTATAGCACCTCATCAACGGCCATAGTTCGTACCATAGACAAGTTAGATACTGGTGTTGCTAATCTATAAAAACGGATTCTACTGCTCAATAGCAAATGAATAGAAAAATAATGGTAACTTAAAATCATAAAATACAAGGACATTATGTTATCGTTAGATAAATATTTGTTATTTCATTTGGTAAACTAAAGTTAAGTCATTAAATTATTCTTATTCTGCTCCCTAATTCGAAGTAAGCTCGAGTATGGATCGGCCATTTGGTCCCCTTATTACGAGATCCATTCTAATC
The DNA here is from genome assembly GCA_963924145.1 of Pyrausta purpuralis. NCBI lineage: Eukaryota > Metazoa > Arthropoda > Insecta > Lepidoptera > Crambidae > Pyrausta > Pyrausta purpuralis. Next base: position 23,686,087 of record OZ001652.1, on the reverse strand, counting down.
ATATTGAATCGGTGCAGAAAAAAATCCTCAGATTGATATCTTTCCGACTGGGTTTAGGGCGATCTTCTGGGTCATACACGGATAGGCTGAAGACCTTTGGCATGATTACCTTGAGTGCACATAGGCAGCTATTAGATTTATCGATTCTGCACAAAATCGTGCATCACTTAATTGAATCTCCCGATCTTACGTCATCCTTAAGTATTAACATTAGAGTAAACGCTAGGCGCCCACTGCCCACTTTTGTCCTACCCATATATAGGAACAATGTCTCACGGCACAACCCTATAGCTAGAATGTGTCGCTTATACAATCGGCTGCAGGATAAGCTCGACATATTTGATTATAGTCCTGTTTCAACAGACGAGGCTCTGGCGACCGACCGATGGCGGGATAACCATCCAACAAAAGGCGCAGTAAAATGTTGAGCTGTGATGGGCAGCAGCGTCACACTTAAAAGATACTGCGCCTCTGCGCTCGCCAACCCGCCTGCCAAGCGTGGCGAGTACTGGCAAATACCCCCCTATATGGTAGGACACAAAAAAACCAGGCCCCCAGTCTCCGGCAGCCCCGCTATTCCTGATTCCGGTAGCGGTCACGGTAACGGCGAGGCAGGGGGTGCTAAGAATCCCCGGAGGCGATCTCGCTACCACCCCCAACGACAACTGGCCCTGGTAACTTATAACGCGTGCACACTGAGGACAGACGAGAAGTTGCTCGAGTTGGAGGAAGAATTGAGCAGGTTACACTGGGACATAGTGGGTTTATCAGAAGTCCGTAGAGAGGGCGAGGACACGATAACTCTGAAGTCTGGCAACCTGCTCTTCTACCGGGAGGGTGACCTAAAGTCCCAAGGTGGTGTTGGGTTTCTTGTCCACAGGTCCCTCGTAAACAACATCGTAACCATCGAGAGTGTGTCGAACAGGGTGATATACCTTATACTCAGAATAACCGAAAGGTATTCGCTGAAGGTCATACAGGTATATGCACCGACCTCGAACCACCCGGATGAAGAGGTGGAGGAAATGTATGAGGACGTAAGTAGAGCCATACACACTTCCAAAACCTATTTCACTGTTGTTATGGGGGACTTCAACGCAAAACTCGGCAAGCGAGGCGAGGATGAGTTGAAAGTGGGACCTTTTGGATATGGTCAAAGGAACGCCAGGGGAAATAGGCTGGCCGACTTTCTGGAGAAGGAGGGACTCTTTGCGATGAACTCTTTCTTCCAGAAGCCGCCTCAAAGGAAATGGACCTGGCTGAGTCCGGATGGCAAGACGAGAAATGAGATAGACTTCATCATGACCACCAAGAGACGGTTATTCAATGATGTCTCCGTGATCAACAGGGTAAAAACCGGTAGTGATCACCGTATGGTCCGAGGCATATTGAATATAAATGTCAAATTGGAAAGGTCCCGCTTGATGAAGTCCACGCTCCGACCTACTCGTGCCCATATCCAAAATCCCGAGAGCTTTCAACTCGAGTTGTCAAACCGCTTTGATTGCCTAGAGAATTGCGTATCAGTGGACGAAATAAACAACGGGTTTGTGAAAACTGTCCAAACGGTCGGATCTAAGTTTTTTAGACCTGGCCGTAAAAATAGACCTCAAAAACTCTCGGTCCACACTCTCGACCTTATGGCAGAACGTCGATCTATGGCACTGCAGACCTCCGTTAATGCTCAAACCTACAGGCAGCTTAATAGACGAATAATGAAATCTCTGCGACATGACATTCGTTCCTTTAACACGAATAGTGTTAAAGAAACAATAGAGCGAAACCAAGGCTCCAAAGTGTTTGCAAGGGACATGTCTATTGGGCAAAGCCTGTTGACGAAGCTTAAGACGGAGGACGGCAGTGTAGCGTCGACGAAAGCAGAGGTTTTGAGGGAGATCGAAAGGTTCTATAGGCAGTTGTACACCTCAGTAGCCAAACCCGTTGATAGCTCGACCGGAGACCCACGAGCTATCCTGACCCGACACTACACTGAAGACATCCCGGACATCAGCCTCTACGAGATTAGGATGGCCCTGAAACAGCTAAAAAACAACAAGGCACCTGGCGAGGACGGAATCACAGCAGAGCTCCTGAAAGCGGGTGGAACACCGGTACTTAAAGTCCTTCAGAGACTCTTTAATTCCGTTCTGCTAGAGGGCATCACGCCTGAGGCATGGAACAGGAGTGTGGTGGTGTTGTTTTTCAAAAAAGGAGACAAAACCTTATTGAAGAACTATAGACCCATCTCACTCCTGAGCCATGTCTACAAGCTGTTTTCAAGGGTTATCACGAATCGTCTCGCACGTAGGTTTGATGACTTCCAGCCTCCCGAACAAGCCGGTTTCCGAAAAGGCTATAGTACCATAGACCACATTCATACGCTAAGGCAAATTATACAGAAGTCCGAGGAGTATAATATGCCTCTATGTTTAGCTTTTGTGGACTATGAGAAGGCCTTTGATTCGATCGAAACTTGGGCGGTGCTTCGGTCTCTTCAGCGGTGTCACATAGACTATAGGTATATAGAGGTGTTAAAGTGTCTATATAACAACGCCACCATGTCGGTCCGAGTACAGGAACAGAATACGAGGGCGATTCCATTGCGAAGAGGTGTAAGACAGGGCGATGTTATATCTCCGAAACTGTTTACAGCGGCATTGGAAGACGCCTTCAAGCTCCTGGAATGGGAAGGATTCGGCATCTCCGTCAATGGCGAATACATAACACACCTTCGGTTTGCCGATGACATAGTCGTTGTGGCAAAGACGCTGGATGATCTAGGCACTATGCTCGAAGACCTCGACCGAGTATCCCAACAAGTGGGTCTTAAAATGAACATGGAGAAGACGAAAATTATGTCGAGTTCCCTTGTTGTACCCACTCCAGTATCCATTGGGAACTCAACTCTCGAAGTTGTCGACGAGTACGTCTACCTGGGACAAGTGATCCAATTGGGTAGGTCCAACTTCGAGAAAGAGGTCAATCGACGAATCCAACTCGGCTGGGCAGCGTTCGGGAAACTGCGCAAGAGCGTCTTCTCGTCTCAATTACCTTAGTGTCTGAAGACGAAAGTCTTCAATCAGTGTGTGTTACCAGTGATGACATACGGATCCGAAACGTGGTCTCTTACTATGGGCCTTATAATGAAGCTCAGAATTACACAACGAGCGATGGAGCGGGCTATGCTCGGTGTTTCTCTACGAGATCGAATCAGAAACGAAGAGATACGTAGAAGAACCAATGTAACGGACATAGCCTTGAGAATCAGTAAGCTTAAGTGGCAGTGGGCAGGGCACATAGCGCGAAGAACTGATGGCCGTTGGGGCAGGAAAGTTCTAGATTGGAGACCCTTCGACCAAAGACGCAGCGTAGGACGTCCACCAACAAGATGGACAGACGACCTTAAAAAGATCGCAGGATCAAACTGGATGCAGACCGCTAGTGATCGGTCGCTGTGGAAAGCCGTGGGGGAGGCCTATGTTCAGCAGTGGACGTCCTTTGGCTGATTATGATGATGATGATGATGATTTGATTATAGACCTACTCGCTTCAAGAACGAAATACGAGCCCTCGTAGATGACCTCAGCTAAGCGTTACCCACCTAACCCATACCAGATTTTTAAGATTTGTGTGTGTTTATCTAATAATCTTATTAAATTTAATATTTATTGTAAATTGATTGATTGTACTGATTGTTTTTTTTTTATTCTATTGATTGTTCTTAATTTTTATTGTATTTTGCACTTAATTTTAAATTTATTAATTACGCAATTGATTATTGTAAACGTGTAACATGCTAGGACATTGGTCTAGTTTTCACAGCAATTTAATTAATATTTATTATTTGCATCTATTTGATTAATGTCTGTTTTGTTACCAATTGAAATAAAATAAATAAAAACAAAATATTGTCCTAATTAAGTGACATATATAGTTATTAATATTATTATAATTATCAACCTGATACATTTATGAATTTGTTCGTACTTACATTCTCACCATTGATTCCACTTTATTTTATTATTATTATTATAACGTACCTGGTATTTTCCAATATAAACTACTCAAAACAAAATAAGGGCCACGAGGTATTTTGTCTGTACCATGAAAATAATAAAACCAATATATATATATTTGTCTCCATAACGAAAACTGATGTTGTTTTTAGCGTGTAGACCAATAAATTTATTCCAATAATAATGATTAAAAAGTTTATTTGCTTTTGAAAGAAAAAACACATTTAAGGTTAAAAATAAAAACAATGTAAAGTTACTGAAAACAAAAGAAAATAATCCATGCTCATGTTTTAGTAACGAGTATGCCCCCCTCGTTTCGCTACGCACTCCTGAAGCCTGGAGTGCATGCTCTCAATCAAATGCCTGACATTTTCCATTGGAATCTCTTCCCAGGCCCTTTTAAAAGCGTTGATGAGTTGCTGTTGGTTGTGAATTTCCTGATCACCGTCTCTAACTCTTCGTATCAACTGATCCCACATGTGCTCTATTGGATTTAAGTCCGGACTGTTCGCCGGCCACGGTGAGACTTGAATTTGAGAGGCTTCCAGTACAAACGAGTCGCTTGAGCCGTGTGTGCACGAGCATTGTCTTGCATCAAGATGAATCCAGAAGCCGCTCGCTGGGCAAATGGGATCAGATGTGGTCTGACAACTTCCTCAATATACCGCTGAGCAGTAACAGTACCCTCATTTAAAATAGCGAGCTCAGTTTTGCCGTGTTTGCTTATCCCGCCCCAAATCATTACATTTGGACCACCAAAACGATCGACTTCATGGATGCAGACTACTGAAAATCTCTCGCCGCGTCTTCTCCATACTCTAATACGCCGATCGTCGTTAAAAAAAAAACTTTGCATTCGTCTGTGAAGAGCACCATGCTCCATTGCTTTATGTCCCAGTCCAAATGTTGACGGGAAAATCTTAAACGATTTGCACGATGATTTCTGGTTAATGAAACACGGACAACTCGCCTTCTTGATGCCTGCTGGTCTTCATACAATCGATTACAAATAGTTTGGTCACTGACACGAGTACCTGTTGTGGGCCGTAAACGATTTTGCAGCTTGCGGGCCGTCGTTGTGCGATCTCGGCGCGCACTTAATCGAATGTAACGATCCTCTTGAGCTGTTGTAATGCGAACTCTGCCCGAACCAGGTCTTCTTCTAACACTGCCGGTCTCTTGGAAACGATTCCATGGATTTTGAATAGCTCTTGGAGGAAATCCCAATTGCAAACCCACAGATCGCTGTAAATGACCTTCTTCAATCATTGTTGTTATATGTATAGTAGAGGGTAAACGTAAACTAAGTATAAATAGTGACGTTTGATTTGTGGTGAAGCAGTTCGCAAATAGACGTGAATGCAGACAGACCGTTGTTTTATTTATCAGTGGCGATTGCGGGTGGACTTAAATTTGATACGCGACGGTTACAGTGTTACGTACGGTGCGGAACAATGTCGAATTCAATGTGAAGGACGGCAATTGGCAGTCATACTGTGATAGACTCGATATGTATTTCAAAGTTAATAACGTGAAAGAAGAACTGCAATTACCGACACTTATAGCGTACATAGGTGAGGAGGCGTATGAGCTGTTACTAAATCTATGCAGTCCGCGCAAACCAGCCGAAATGACCTTGGACGGGGTCAAGCAAGCAATGTTAAACCATTTGCAACCGAAACCATCGGTTTTAGCGGAAAGATATAAATTTCGCCAGAGACGTCAGTGCATAGGTGAGACCATTGCAGTTTACGTGTCGGAACTAAAAAAACTGTCGCGATATTGTGAATTTGGTGCAACTTTGAACGATAATCTAAGGGACCAATTTGCGTGCGGAATACTAAGTGATGTAATCAGACAACGGTTGTTTGCGGAAGGGGACCTAACTTTTGTAAAAGCAGTGTTAGTGGCGAACTCCATGGAGGCGGCGGAAAAAGATTCTGCGATGGTGACCATGAACGGCGGCAACGAGAGCATATCGGCGTTGCGGGCGGCGGTCGCACCCGGGGACGGGGGCCGGACGGGGCCGGATACATCGGGACGACGTAGTTCCGCAGGAATGGATTTGAATGGGACATTGAACAGGCTACAAAAACAGGGAGGATGTTTAGCATGTGATGATTATAGGCATCAGAAAAATGACTGCAGATTTAAAACATATGAGTGCAGCCGTTGTAAGAAAGTGGGTCATCTAAGGCGTGTATGCCAACTGAATATAAGCCCTCACGAGTCTAGAGCCTATCAAAGCGGGCAATCGCGAAGGCGCGGTGGCGTTCACGCTAGTAACACCGGGAACCGCGTCGAACGTTAGAGAAACGGACGCTCGGGATCAAAGGTCGTGAATCGAATCGAAACGTATCGTGAAGCGAGCGAAGACGAGGCTGAAAACATCAACGACGAAGATAAAAATGAAGAAAACATTTATCAAATGTCATTAAATCAGTACCGACCGGTGAGCATACTAATATGTGTTAATAAGGTTAATTTGCCAATGGAAATTGACACAGGTTCACCTTTGTCTTGCATTTCATTTAAAACTTATAAGTTATATTTTCAACATGTACCTATTCAAAAATGTGATTTATCAGTTAGATTCTACAATGGCAGTAAAGTTAAGCCGTTAGGCTATTTAGAGGTAACGGTTAATCATAACAAAATGTATAAAAAGTTAGATTTGTACGTTTTTAATGATGGAGTAACATCGCTACTGGGGCGTCAGTGGATAGCTGAATTAAATATTTCTATACCAAATATATCTTAACAATATAACTCTTTAAATAAAAGCTGTCATTTAAATGAAGTTAAGGAATTGAGTAGTGTACAGATAGATGTAATCGTTAATGATGTTGTCAATAGATATAAGGAGTTATTCGACGGCGGTTTGGGTTGCTTCAACGGGGGACGGGCGACGCTTCGCATCCGCGAGGGGGCCGAGCCCGTGTTCTGCCGCGCGCGTCCGCTACCTTACGCGCTGTGCGCGCGCGTCGACGCCGAGCTGGATGCCATGCTGCGCGCCGGCGTAATCGAGCCCGTTGACTGCTCGGATTGGGCCACTCCTCTGGAAATAGTAGACAAACCGGACGGCGCTTTACGCATCTGTGCTGATTATAAGGTAACGTTGAATAAAGTTTTAAAAGTAGATAAGTACCCTGTGCCTAAAATTGATGATTTACTTACTAAATTAGGTGGTTATAAATATTTTACCAAGCTAGATTTATCTCAAGCTTACAATCAGGTATTGTTAGACGATACGAGTAATTTAACGGTTATTAATACTCATAGAGGTCTCTTTAAATATAATAGACTTGTTTACGGACTTTCGTCGAGTCCAGGGATATTTCAAAGGATTATGACACAATTATTTTCTCACATGCCCAATGTCGCTGTATTTTTAGATGATATTTTAATTGCTAGCAAGACGATTGCATCGAATTTAGAAACCCTACATAAGGTACTCAGGATTCTGCAGGAACATGGTTTGAAAATAAAGAAACAAAAATGTGATTTCTTTAACACAGAGGTAAAATATTTGGGTTATGTAATCAGTAGCCAAGGGATAAACGTTGATCCAGACAAAATTCAACCGATAGTAGATCTTCATCCACCGAAAAATGTTTCTGAACTTAGATCGTTTCTTGGGATGATTAATTCTACGGCAAATTTATTAAAAACTTAAGTCTTCATTTATCGCCTTTAAATGATTTGCTGAAGAAAGGAAAACAGTGGCATTGGAAAAACATACATGATAGTTGCTTTAAGTCGGTAAAAAGATTACTAATCAGTGCGAATGTGCTAGCGCACTACGACGAGTCGTGCGAGCTCGACGCGAGCGCGCACGGGCTGGGCGCGGTGCTCGCGCAGCGCGGCGCGGGCGGCGCCGAGCGACCCGTGGCCTATGCTTCGCGCGCACTTACCCGTGCCGAGCTTAACTATAGCCAAATTCACAAGGAGGCTCTTGCAATAGTTTTTTCTGTAAAAAAAATTTCTTCAGTTTTTATATGGTAGACATTTTACATTACGGACGGATCATAAACCCTTTTCGGTAAGCATTTTCGGCCCGGAGGCGGGAGTACCGAGCATGACAGCGAGTAGGTTGCAGAGGTGGGCGTTGTTGTTGTCGGCCTATGATTTTTCTATTGAATATGTTAGTACTGATAACAATACTGCTGATGCATTATCACGCATGATAGATAGCTACAAAGCGTTGAACGCGAAAACTCACGAGTCCGATGAACCGGAACAGACCTATTTACATTTTGCCTCCGAAGCATTACTACTTAAATATGAGGATATCAGAGACGGGACTAGGAAAGACCCCATTCTAGGTCGCGTATTAAGTTACGTTAAAGACGGGTGGCCAAAGGAAGTCGAGATACGCGAACTTCAACCTTACTTCAATAGACGTAACGAGTTATATACAGAATTGGGTTGTCTCATGTGGGGCTATAGACTCGTAATACCTAGCGCCTGTCGGGAACATGTACTCAAAGAACTACACGACACACACATGGGTATCGTGCGGACGAAGAGCATCGCCCGCAGCTACGTGTGGTGGCCCGGCGTCGACGAGGCGGTGGAGGCGCTGTGCCGCGCGTGCGCCGTGTGCGCGGAGCTGGCGGCGGCGCCGGCGCAGCACGCGCCCGTGCCGTGGCCGTGGCCGGCCCGTCCGTGGTCGCGGCTACATGTCGATTTCTTAGGGCCAATTTGTGGCGAGAAATACTTAGTAGTTATAGACGCCTGTTCTAAGTGGATCGAGATCTGCAAGATGCAGAATACGACCGCTAAAACCGTAATAAATAGGTTACGAGAAATGTGGGCTCGTTTTGGTATCCCTAAACAACTAGTTAGCGATAACGGGCCCCCGTTCAGTAGTGACGAATTTAATTCTTTTTTAACAAACAATGGAGTAGAACACATTTTTTCCGCACCTTATCACCCTGCCTCAAACGGTTTAGCTGAAAATGCGGTAAAAATATGTAAAAGGGTCATTAAAAAAGCGCTTGCGCAACGAAGAGACATAGACACAGCCTTACAACGTTTCCTATTAATTTATCGAACTACAGAACATAGTACGACTAAGGAAAGTTCCGTACAAATATAGCAAGGTAGATCGTTACGAACGAGAGAAACCTTCTCGGGAGGATCAGGTGGCGGCAGCGCAGCGCCGGCAGCAGCGGGCGGCGGGCGGCTCGTGGCGCGCCTTCCAGGTCGGAGACTCGGTCTGGGTGCGGGTGTTTTTTTTTTTTTTTTTGTAGCCGCTCTGTACCCGAATTTGAGTTCCAGGATTGGATTCTCGTAATTAAGGATTCATTGCAACTGGGATTGGGTTTTTCTGCTTCATCAAAAGTCGCTACTTTTCTTTTAATGACATAAAAATCTACAAATTTACTTAACTAGTACATCTTAATCTATACATTTTCATCTTTCTTAACTAATTATTATCGTTTTACACTGTGTATCTTATTTTCTACCATATCTAATATACTGTGTTTATTATCAGTGAATTTTACACAATTTCAATGATTAATAACTAATACAATTTTTACCTTATCAAATTTACACAAACTTATTTATCTAAATTTCTATTTTACTATTAAGTATATTATCTCATATAATATAAAATAACAAACTTATATATCTAGTTTTTATTTCTCTTATTTACTAATTTACATATGATTTCGCAATATTTTACGAATTCATTTTGTATGTCCTTTGCACTAAGTAATTCACACAGTCTATTCAGAACGACTTTGGACCCTATTTTCTGTTCAAAATCGTACCTTAGTACGTTATAAATGGGACAGGATATCAGGAGGTGGGGAACAGTTTCTTCAACGTCGGGGTCACATGCACATGATGGACTCTCCCTGCACTTAAAACGATGTAAGTAATGGGAGAATCCACCATGACCTGTGAGGATCTGGGTGAGTAAACCTGCTGGTTCAATTTTGCGGACAAGCTTATAGGCATTTGCGGCGTTCGGGAGAAAAACTTTTGTAATGGAGGCGGTTGACCCCTGACTATACCTCTTACTCCATTCCGAGATGGACCGTTCGCGTAATGTTCGTTTCGCGAAAGAAACCGGGCAAAGATCGTTATCCGGTTTTTTCTTAGATGCTAATGCGGCCTCCTTGGCCAAGTCGTCGGTACGCTCATTGCCGGAGAGCCCTGCATGTGCTTTTATCCAGAACAAAGATACATCTTTGCCCTGGACAAAAGCCTTCCGCAGATTTTCCCTCGTCTCTACGGCAAGGGGATGGAGAGAGCCATGGTTAGCGATCGTCTCCAGAGCGGCCATCGAATCGCTATATAGACCATAACTCTTCTCCCTCCCCCTGAGGATCTCGCCTGTTGCTTTACATATGGCCAACATTTCCGCCTGATAGACCGTGCAGTACGCGGACAGACAAAACTTTCGGTTCAGGATCTCGGCTTCGCCTTTCCATAAGGAAAGGGCGGCTCCGACCTTCCCCTCAATTTTGCTGCCGTCGGTGAAGATTCGCACCGTCTGCACGTTTAGTCTATCGACCTGACTTTGGTCTTCTAGGTGCTCAAACTCTATGGCCATATGTGTAGCTGGGTGAGGAGTCTCCGCAAACCCTACCCGACACTCAGTTTCCCTGTCTCCCAACTCTAGAAGGGGCGACCCTCTCTTTGTCTCATACAGTGCGGCTGCCTCCTGTACTCTGAGATCGAGAGGAAGTATCCCAGCTAGAATTAGCGCCGAGTGTAGGGAAACCGTCCGATATGATTTGCAGAGCTTCTGGGCGAAACCCCTTTGTACCGTATTAAGCAATTTTTGCGTCCCGATTTTCCTGGCCGCGGGTGCCCATGCTGCTGAGGCATACATAATCACGGGTTCGACGCATGTTGTGTAAATTAACCTAATGACCTCTGGATGAAGACCTCAGTTGACTTTCGCGGCCCGAGACAGTTGTTTGAAAATATCGATAGCTTTTTTAGTTTGTTGGGCGATGTGCTCATTAAACGTCAGTTTATGGTCTATTGTCAGTCCCAAGATTTTGACGCTACTCGAAATTTTAATATCAACTCCACCCATGGTTAATTGCGGGGTGTCGTACTTTAGTTTGCGGGTAAGTACTATAGCGCAAGTTTTATTTGGAGCAAATCTCAGTTTGTTCTGCACCCCCCACGAAGTAACATAGTTAAGAGCTGCATAAGCGTCCCTAGCCACGTCTGTTGCCGTATTGCCGTCGAAAACCAACACAACGTCGTCGGCAAAAGCCTGGACGTAGTGTCCTCGTCTCTCTAACTCCCGCAGTAGAGGGTCTAAAAGAAGATTTCATAGGATTGAACCACCGATCGACCCCTGCACGCAACCTTTGGATGTGTTCCTCATCACTTCTTCTCCAGCGAATCTCAATCTCACTTTTCTGCGCTCCAGGTAACTATCTAGTATCCTCCTGATGTTTACCGGGCACTTTTCCTCAGCCAGACGGACCCGGATAGCTGGCCACCAGGCGCTATCGAAGGCCCCCTCTATATCCAATGACACTAGGGTTACCAGCTTCTTCAGCTCAATCTTACCCTTGATACGGTGTATTAGATTATAGAGGGCGTCTTCGGTGCTGCGCTGGGGCATGAATCCGTACTGGTGAGTACTAAACCGCGGTACAAGATGCCATTTCATCCTCGCTACTAGCATCTTTTCCAGTACCTTCCCCAATACCGGCAGTAGACCAATCGGTCGGTAAGCTTTGGGGTTCAGGTAGTCATCCTTCCCCGGTTTTCTTAGTATCACGACCGTGGCTTCCTTCCAGGTGTCCGGAAAGTGACCGATCTGTAGACATTTGTTACACAGGGCAAGGAAGGCGTCCAGGTCCTGGTAGATAGCCCTGCCGCAGATATTCGCTGTGAAACCATCCGCCCCTGGGGCCTTCTTCGGATTGAAGCTCCCCACTGCGGTCTCTAGCTCCAACTTCGTAAACGGTGGATCATGATGCTCACCATGTTTCCTCTCGTTTACTGTTTCCGCTGTCTTCCTGACTGCGCAGTGGTGTTCATTATCTGTGGACTCCAAGTCTGGCGGGTAAAACGTATCTGCGAGTAAGTCTGCTGATTCCCTGGGGTTTAGGTATGTACCATCCTTGGTTAAGGTCAGATCTTCTGGTCTCTTGGTGGTCCGGCCTATCACTCTATAGATACCCTCCCACAGGCCCTCTCTGTCTTGTTTGCCGCAAAACTCCTTCCAGCTTTCGACCTGGGCTTTCTTTGCTTCGCACTCATACTCTTCCTTTTTCTTAAGGTACTCAGCTACGGCCCTATCTTTGCGGTACGGTGCAGCGTTCCTAATTTTTCGCCTGTAGGTTGTGGTCACCTTTTTTAGCCTCGCGAGTTCATCGTTCCACCACGGGATCTTAAGTACTTCTGTGCTCTTTTTCCCCGGCATACTTGCCTTGCAAGCTGTTGTGATGGCCTTTTCCATGTCTTTAATCACGCGTTCTATTTGGTCTTTATTGACTATGTTGTTTATGGTGTCTTTATCCAAATTATTTTGTGATTTGGCCTCTCGCAGTGTAGAGCTAAACAGTTCCCAGTTCGCCTTTTTGGTATTATATAGCCGTGTCGTTCTTTGGACCTTGAGTCCTTTGCTCTTGCGAAGACTAATTTTAAAGGTTATGGCGTTGTGGTCGGAACTAGTCATCACCTGATCTACTCGCCAGTCGTCAATCTAAGAGTCTAAGAGGTCTTCAGAGCAGGCTGTGATATCGACATGGCTTTGATACACTTTTGTACCCCTCACGGTATCGAAGGTGGGTGTATCGCCTCTGTTGAGCACCTGTAGATTAAGCTCCTCGAGGGTACCTGACATATCTTCGCCTCTAAGGTCTTCCTCGGTACTGCCCCACCAGCTACTTTTGGCATTGCTGTCTCCGCCAATTAGCAGTGATCGTGAGCCAAGCTCCTCTACGACCTCCCTCAGCCGTTCCAGGTATGGCCCGATGGGTTGATCCGGTTCAAAGTAGAAGGACACCGCCGCGATTTCCCAGGCGCTAGTTCGGATCCACTGCGACTATGTTGTCGCAAGTGAGTTTCGGGCACGGTATGACATCGAGGTCGCCATCAAAGACGACTATCGCTGCCTTTACCGTCCCATCTCCTACTACTGCGTTCTGGTAGACTCTCGCCCCACGGTAGTCCTTCATCCTCTTTATCCGGCCCACGTACGGCTCCTGGATCAGCGCAAACGCCAATTTGCGTTTGCTGGCCTCCACCATGAGTTCTGTCGTTGCGAGCTGTTTACGCTGGAGGTTCGCTTGAGCTACTGCATAAAATCTGGTGGGGTCGCCTGCCCCTGATTGCGTTTGGACCACCTCTGGGTGCGGGTGTATCATCCTAATAGTAAGTGGGTAAGTGGTATAATTCTCGAAAAGTTAGGTAACACAGACTATAATGTAAAATTAGATGATGGCACAGTGGTACATAGGCACGCAGACCAAATTCTGTTAAGATGTAAAGTAAATACGTCTAATACGGTTTCAACGCACCTTTCAGACAGCACAGGTTCGAAGAAAAATGTATTAGATCATTCGAGGAAACCGGTTTACTATCCAGCCGCGTGTCTTAGGCCAAGTGGTGGGTCAGTGATGTCGGCGGGGGGCGAAGGCAGTAGGCGGCCCGCGGTCCCGGCCCACAACGAATGCGAAGTGTCAGGCTCAGAATTAGGTAGAACTCAGGAGGAGTAGGAACACACACAAATATTACTTTCGAACCTCTGCAAATCGCAAATGAGCCTCGATATCCAATACGTACGCGTAGATCCCCAGAGCGATTTGGATATTCATAGTCTAAGTAAAATAAGATCTAAGATTTTTTGTATCCGTATATCCGTATGTTGTATGTATTTATGAATTGAGTATAGATATAGATGTATTAATCAACCTTAAGTTTAAGTACTATTTTTCAATTATGTTTTTACTCCCTTTGAACATTGTATACATTGATAATGTATTAAGCTAGGTTCATAGTTCATATCGCTTTTTTAATACAAAGTGTTAATGTTTAAATAAGTCAGTGAATGAATGTAATGTGAAATAAACTTTTGTTTACTAAATATTGGTAATAAGGGTGGAGGTGTTATATATAGTAGAGGGTAAACGTAAACTAAGTATAAATAGTGACGTTTGATTTGTGGTGAAGCAGTTCGCAAATAGACGTGAATGCAGACAGACCGTTGTTTTATTTATCAATTGTCACGGCTCTGGTTGCTGTCAGCGAGTCCATATGACGCCTGCGTGCTTGTGGTATATTGCAAAATATGTTTCCGACACAAGATATTAATAAACTCTGATAATTTCTAATATACCAAGACACTGAGGAAAGCAAAACGTCAAAGAAAATGGAATCAAAATTTTCAAATAATAATAATAATCAAATTTTATTTAAAATTGTTGCCAGTATTAGATGAATACTACAATATTAAAAAGTTTGGGCATCAAAGAGTTTGTTTACTTAATATTTTACTACTTTCAATATGTAAATGTTTAATAATTTACACCAAAATGAAAAAATACCTCGTGGCGCTTATTTTGTTTTGACAAGTATATAATTATGAATTGTATTACCGATTTATATATTCTCTGGGAAAAATAAAGTTTTGACCGGACTTAAATTGATGCCTGCTAGCGATTGATTTTGTTTATTCATGGTAACACATCTCTTGTTGTCCTCTGGGTTGTCAGCTAGATACTTAGTTATAGAGTCATCACTTGATCCCATACAAATTACTCTCATTCTGTGTCCTTCATAGTTCATGTTGCCGGGGAGAAGCCCATCCCAGGACTTGCTCTCACAAATCTCCCGCATGACGATCATCTGGGCTCTAACTTGTCAAACCATTCTCTTGTCTCTGAATTCATGGATTTGTAATATTTTCTACTCTCTACCACCCACTCTATCCACCACTCTAGTCTTGAGTAATTTTCCTGATTTTCTACCAGAACTCCAGGTCCTATTTGTATCTCTTTTCATGTTTGCATTAAATGCCCTACTAAGCATATTTTGCTAAACAATTTCACATATTCTGAGGGTTTCGGCAGTCTTCATTTTATTCTTATTTCGGTGTCTTACAGATTGTGGTGAACTAGTGCAAAGATTCCAGGGGATAGACACTCGATCAACTTAGTGGCATCCTCTATCCCCTGGCACATGTGGGTAGCTATCCCTTGATGTAGCATTCTTCTAGGTTGTTGATGATTATAGATTTTTTCTTTTCCTTCAATAAATATTGTTAATCCTGGTAGGTGCTCGGACAGCTTCAATGAGTTTAACTCCATTATATGCAAAAAATCCTTTATAATGTGACCGCGTGTGGGATGCTTGAATAATAAACACGTAGTATAAATCTTCAGGTTCTTCTCCAATAGATTTGTCCCAACAAAAAAAAATAGCACAAAGATAAGGCACAAAGTCAGAGAAAATTAAGTATCAATAGAGGCCATATTCTTCTGGCATGCAGCTCGCTTTTATACAAATCAAAAGTGTCCCAATAATATTTAAATAATCAATTTACAATTAATAAAATATTATTGTAATAATAAGATAATCTAAAGATTAATCCAAAATATTCTTATATCATAGCCGAGTTACATTCAACATGGTGGATACTTCCGGCATTTCCATAACAAACGTTAAATAGGTTAAACACCTAGATAGGTGTATAAATTATGATGTATTGAACATAAGATGACGAAGAGAATGTGTAATTTATTGAATACAGTGGGGTTACATAAGTCACACACAGTGAGTATGTGGTTTAGTGCATAAGTCTACTATTACAGAACTAAGTAAATATGTGGGGCAGACTAGGATCGGGAATCATCGTGTAACACTCGGCCATCCTGCAACCGCCGTGTCCCACGGTGCTCTGGTGGTGTTTTGCAGTCTGCGTTGTTGGTGTGCTGAAAATGAGAAGGAGCAGAAACAACAAGTACACTGGAAACTTGCAAGAGATTTGTTTTGATGGACACGGTAATATTCTGTTACTTTGTATTACAAAGTAAAATTTTTGTTAGGAAATTTCAGCATATTGTGTAATAAATTCTAAAGGGGTATAAGCTGATACCAGTTACTCAGACATTACTTTACGCAAGTCACACAGACACTACTTGAGGTAGATCACACAGACAATAATTTATGTTCGTCACAAAGCTTTGCTTTATGTACCTCACACAGCAATGCTTTACGTAGGTCACACAGGCAATGCTTTATGTTGCTCACATAGCATTTCTCTACGTAGTTTACACAGATATTACTTCACGTAGGCCATACAGACACTGCTTCTCACATAGATACTGCTTCTCACACAGACACTGCTTCTCACACAGACACTGCTTCTCACACAGACAAATTTACGTAGGTCACACAGCATTGATTTACGTCGTTCACACAGACATTACTTCACGTAGCTGCGTAGATCCCATAGACCCTGCTACTCGCACAGACATAATTTATGTAGGTCACACAGACATCCATTTTCTGTATGTAACACAGATATGAGTTTACGTATATCACACAGAGTTTACGTAGATCACATAGCCAACGATTTATTCCGGAATATTTGAAATACTGTAGCTAATATTAATATACTCCGATAAATCAAACTACTATTACTACTGCTCCGATAGAAAGTTTAAGGTTGAAAGAAAGAAACCCGAACTGTTGATTCCTCTTTAAACAACTATTTACTTATTGCTTAATGTTGTGTGTTTTTCATACTGCGATAAAAAATATTGTATGCGTGGTTTTATTTACAGTTAAATCAAATCTTTCGTAAACAGTACTCATAAAATATACAGTACACATAGTTATTGTTTCACCCAGAACGAAGTTATTTGGTTTAACAATTCATCACTTACTACCCTCTTTTACACGCACTAACAAAAGTATAATCCCCGTTCAAAATAATAAGCTTACTAAGTTACTAAATTAACTTTTGTTTAGATTGATTGGATTATCTCTGTCTACCTCCCCGTCACTAAGCTTTCACCAAAATAATTTGGTTATAGGTTACCTAACAATGAGATCTTTATCAGCGTAATCGTAATGTATGTGTTATTATGAAACAATCACTCGAGCAAATGTTGTCTATTTGTAAAACTATGTGTGATCCACCTAGCGACAGCGTGTGAGCATCTTGAAAGCTCCGCATTGCACTGGTCGATGGCAAATTTAAAGTATTTAATAGTTTGTTCTATTTTTTCTAAATTACTCATCACTTAGAAGTAAACATAATGCGACTCACCTTGAGGTGGCTCGAGCGGCTGACGCGTTGAACTGAATGCCGCGAACCATCAAGCGATGCATATATGGCCGATACATCGTTGCGCTGGCAGGTGTCGCGTCGTTGAGTGCGGCAGTCTCGCATCTCGTGGCTGACCCTTCGGCAGATGTAGCACCGCCTCACTCCTGGTTTGCTGCAGTATCGTTGCCGGAGGTCTTGTGACACTAGTACTTCTTTCAGACTTTCCTCTTCTTCAAGTTGATTTTCGCAATGCCGTCGTGGCTTTTTCTTGTAGTTGACAAATAGAACAGTATCCACAGAGTTTACGCAGCTTGTTGATTTTGAGCAGTTAATTTGCGATGTTACACGTACTTTCTTCTCGATGAAATTTGGGGATGACTTCTGCGTTAGCATGTGTCACTCGACGATGCCTTTCTCTCTGGTCTTCCAAATCTTAGCAGTCTTCTTGGTCCAGTAATCTTCCTTGGTCAGAGTTACATGTTATTTAACACCGCTTACCAAACACCAGCTCGTGTGGTGTGTATTGCGTTTTACAGTGTACCGTATTATGGTATGCAAAGCACCAGCAACTCCATTGACCTGGTTTGTTTTCACAATAAGTTCTTAAATACACACGCAAGTTTTGTGTGTACTTTCACAAAGCTCCGATACTCTCGTGATGGATTTGATTTATAAACAATGCGGTATCTTACACCGGTGTAATAAGGGCTAGTTGCAACAAAAGTGGGTAACTTAAACTTATAACTGCGGGACTATACGCGACGCATATTATGTAAATATTATCTAATTGTGAGTTTCGACGTGGAGTCACTTTTCACTAATGTATCATTAAAGGATTGCATTGAGGTCATTAAGGATAAACTGTGTGATCATGAGTTACCCAAGGAATACATCGTTCTTATTGAAAATTGTTTGGACGGAAACTACATACTCTTCAGAGATCAGTGCTACCTCCAGATCGACGGCGTTGCAATGGGTAGCCCACTCGCACCGGTTATTGCAAATATCTGGATGGAGCATTTTGAAGACCTAGCTCTAGCTACTGGGCCGAGTACTGTAAAACTCTGGAAAAGGTACGTTGATTTTTGCGTTTTTTTGCGTTATCCATGGAGGTCAACAGGGAATAGAACAATATATTGACCACCTGAATTCCATCCATCCGAAAATAAAATTCACTTTCACAAAAACAACAGATGCCTCGCGTTCCTTGACTTGGAGATCAAGGTGAAGGTGGATGGAACATTGGCACACACTGTGTACAGGAAGCCTACACACACAGACCGATACTTACACGCCTCTTCTCATCATCATCCTCGGCATCTTCAATCGGTTATAACGTCATTAACGAATAGAGCTCACAATCTCTCTTTCTCTCTCTGGTAAGAAGAGGGCGCAGGGAGAGGGGGAAGGCTTCTGAAGCTAGTCGTCAAGCAGCATTTTTACCGTATGTAAAAGGCGTAACGGTCAAAATTGGATTAGTACTTAGTAAATACTCCATTAAGACTGTATATACTCCGTTACGTAAAATAGCACAAATACTACGATCGCCTAAGTACATATTGCCTTTTCAAACTCTGGGGGTATGTAAAATAGACTGCAGCTGAGGTAGTTCGTACATTAGCCAGACAAAATGGACTTTAGCCGAAAGAGTCAAGGAACACATCGCTGCAGTGAAAAATCGGCAGGTAGGTGCAATAAATCCGCGGTGGCAGAACATCTGCTTAATATGGGGACTAATCACTGGATGGAGTTACTAGACCCGAAAATCCTTACCACGGATCGCCATTACCATACTAGGATTACCCTTGTATTAACGTGAAGCGATTGCAATCAAGAAGTATAAAAAAAACAATCGGGAAGACGGGTTTAAATTGTCATCGGCCTGGAATCCAGTGATTTATAAGTGCAAACCGTGTGTGTCGCCTTTATCAATAAACATTAACCCAGATACTGTGAGTGTTGTGTGTCGCACTGAACCTACTGACTCTAGTTCACGTGCACAAGAAATATCGGATAGTTGGAGGATAGCAGAAGAACCGGCCGCCCGATGCAGACGGAGACGCCGAGCGTCAGTTTCCTCGTGACCACGACGGTTGCAACACCGTTGAAACGTCGAGGGTGAAAGTAGTAACAATACTACTACATAATATGCGTCGCGTATAGTCCCGCAGTTATAAGTTTAAGTTATAATGCCACGCGAAAGTTTAAAACAATAAAAGTGGGTAACCTGATGTGCTGGCCACTGTACTTGCTATAAACTCGGTACTGCGATCGGTTGCAATTACGCTAGAAATGCCAAATCTAAAATAAAGCTGTTTACGAAAGCTGAAGCAACACTTACGGAATCTTTAATTTCTAAGGGATACGCCTCAACAAATTTTGTAAAAACGCATTGCAGTGTTAAAATATAATTAAACTTCGATGAATCTTTAGATAATGGTCCTACAATGTCCAAAACTTCTTTATCGAATGCTGAATGATAAAGTGTGTCATCTCCATAAATCAATATATGGGCTTAAGCAGGCTAGCCGTCAGTGGAATCTTAAATTAAATAATGCTCTATTAAAAATCGGATTAGAAAGATCAAAGGTAGATCCATGTATTTATTATTCAGTTAATAAAACACAAATGATTTTTATTGCAGTATGGGTAGATGACTTCATGATTTTTACGAATAACACTAAGACAGCAGCTGAGAATAGAGAGAAAATCAAAGAGGAATTCTGCATGAAAGATCTTGGTGAAATACGTAAGTGTGTTGGCATAAATATAAACAGAGGCAGGTGAGGTCATGTTGGACCAGGAGAAATACATAAACCAAATATTAGAACGCTTTGGTATGTCTGAATGCAAACCTTTTCGCACTCCAACTGTAATGACCCAGGAATTCAACACTGGCCTGGAGTAAACAGAGTAATGAGATACCTTCAGGGTACTAAGAATTTAAAGTTATGTTATGTCAAAGATAACTCCAAGGAAATCACCGGGTACTGTGATTCAGACTGGGCTAGTGACCAACTGGATAGAAGGTCATGCACAGGCTATACCTTCATTTTCCAAAATGCACGTGTGTCATGGAGTTTCTGTAAGCAGCAAACTGTGGCGCTCTCTACGGCAGAGTCCGAATATATGGAGATGGCTTCGGCAACCCAGGAGGCGTTGTGGCTCCGGCAGCTGCAATCTGAGCTCGGGCAAGGTGTGGACAATGCGTTACTCATCTACAGTGATAATCAAAGTGCGATAAAGCTTGCATTAACTGACTGTTATAAACCTAAGACTAAACATATAGATATAAGGTTGCATTTTTTTCGTGAAAATATAGTTAAAAGTAATGTTAATTTTTTGTTTGAGAATGGTTCTAATAATATGGTTGCTGATAATTAAACTAAAGGTGTAACTGTTGCAAAACATTTGTATTGTATTATTAAAATGGGATTGCGTTCTAGAGGGAGTGTTGATAAATGAGAACACATCCTTATTTATTTTGTGTTGGCTACGGAACGTTGCAATGTTGGCAACTCTTTTTTTCATCGCTATCTTGTTTTGTTATCTTATATTGTGCCTAGCAACAATAAATGTCTCCATTCAATTTTAACGTGTTCTTACTTCGTAAAATATCAACACTTTTGCAGCGGTTCCTCAGCAACTTATATCTTTCGCGGTTTTTGTCGGACGAGTCTCTTTTGAGTTTAGATTTTGCGATATTCATCTTATTTCTCAGTTCTTTGAGATCGTCAGACAACCACGGGGCAGGAGAGTGCTTGATCTTTACAGGTCGGACTGAAGCATGCTTGTCATAAAGTTGTTTAGGAAGCGAATTTAAGAGTTCCACTTTTTTGTCAACACAATCCGCTCGATTGATAACTGACCAGTATATTTCGAGAGCATCTTTTTGTAGTTCATCGATGTTTATGCTACCAAACTTGCGCTGTAGAAGAACTTTTGCTTTAAGTTTGGGGGGACTAAGTTTATATTTTTTTTTTTTTTTTTTTTTTTTTTTTTTAAAAGTAACACTACATGTTTTATTTTACAACATTCTGCCAAACTGTGTTACAGTTTGTCGGCAGAGCTCTCGTGAACATCGTATTACCTTACTTATATTATAATTATACTTATATTATTACAACACGGTTACTACAACGGTTAAGAAAAGGTAGGTTAACAATCTAATCAACTATACGAAAACAATAACAATGACTTGTATAGGTAAAGTCCGTTTTTCTCTGCCCGTCGAATAATGCTAACAATCTTTTTAACACTTTAAAAATGTATATATATATATATATAAATTTACTATTTGATTTGAAAACATCTCAGTGCTAAACGATGATTTACCAATGTAGTAAGTGAGTTTTGTGTTTATCTTATTTTAAAATGAAGTGTTACAGAAAGCAGGAATGTATAGACTGTTAACAATACTCGACAAGGCAAAAGAAATGGACTTTAGTAAGAGATTTCACAATACAGTGCCATGACCAGCCGAAGACCGGCTCACGGGCATAATGACAGGTAATGCTTTTTTAACATGGTTTTCAAATGGTTTTTACTCAATGCATTTTTTGTGCATTCATACGGCAACTCGTTTAGATAGGTAGGGGTTACCCATCGTCTCTCACGCCTGCCGTAGTAATTTGTTATTTTAGGAACCACATATTTTGACTTCTTTGACATACGAGTTGGGTACGTATGGACCCTTTCTTTTATGTGTTCGTTATTATTATACTGCTCGATTAATATAATTTGCTTGACTTTCATATCTATAGGTAATATATTACATATTTTAAACAATTTATCATATTCTTTTTTAAGTGATTTCTTTACTTTTTCATCTACTAATAATTTTAGCAGTCTAGTTTGTATATTCTTGACTTTATTTAAGTATGTAGGAAATGTGAGACCATACGCACCCAGCCCGTACGATATAATTGAGTCTGCTAGCGCATAATATAATACATACATAACACCTCTAGTAGTGATATATTTTAGCTGCTGAAGCTTTCCAAGAACTGAACGTAATTTGTTACACACTGAGTTTACATGTAAATTCCAACTGAAGTTTTTCTCAACAGTTAATCCTAAATATTTGTAGCTATACACAATTTCCAAATTCGCACAGGTACAACCAGTTTTATTATTATGTAAACAATCATAAGAGTGACCTTTAAGTTCAATATTTATTTCCTTATTTTTATTGTAGGGTGAGACTATTGGCATGCATTTAGTTTTGTTTGTGTTTATAATTATCCCGTTATCATGGGCCCATCGGACTACGTTATCGAAGTCTTCTTGCATGACCTGTTGTATCTTATTTTGGTCTGTGTCGCTGTATACAATACATGTGTCATCCGCATACATATAAGTTGTGCAATTTTTGATGACATTAGGCATACTGTTGACATGCATTATGTACCCCACGGGTCCGTACACCGAGCCAGTAGGAACACCAAACTTAATGTCACCAGGTGTACTTTCTGCGCCACATATGCGGACTTTGAGCTGTCTACCTGATAAATAATCCCTAAACCATTCAATAACAGGCCCTCTCACCCCGCATTCCTGCATGGACTGCAATAAAGCACCGTGCTCAAGAGTATCGAACGCTTTCTTGAAGTCTATGAATATCGCGTACACGATTTTTTTCTCATTCAAAGAGCTGTTAATCTTATCAACAAATTTAGACAGAACCGTTGCTGTGCTTCTATTTGGTCGGAAACCATGTTGGGAATCATTAATGATTTCATTGCTCTCCATGAATTTTGTTATTTGACCTACTAATATTTTTTCAAAAATTTTATTTATAATGTTTAAAATAGCAATTGGTCTGTAGTTGGTATACTCTGTGTGGGAACCTTGCTTAAAAATTGGTCGGACAATTGCTAACTTCAATTCACTGGGGTATATACCTCTTGATATACTTAAATTAATGAAATGTGCAATAACAGGTGAAATTTTATTTTTAATT
Source organism: Pyrausta purpuralis (assembly GCA_963924145.1). Classification (NCBI taxonomy): domain Eukaryota; kingdom Metazoa; phylum Arthropoda; class Insecta; order Lepidoptera; family Crambidae; genus Pyrausta; species Pyrausta purpuralis. The sequence continues at coordinate 23,662,845 of OZ001652.1, read as the reverse complement.
ACTTTTATATCCCTCATTCTTATACCATCCGAGCCCGGCGCCTTACCACAGTCCATGCTGTCTATTATTTTTATTACATTGTCTGCAGACACTTTCTGATACCTAAAACTTACATCACTTTCTGTCACATAACATGATCGTTCTAAAAATATCCTCTGACAATCATGTTGACTTTTTATTTCTTCTATTTCTTTAGTAAAGGTATTGGAAAAACTTTCACAAACATCGACCTTGTTTTTTGCATTTAACAAGTGCCTTTCAATTACACCGTCCACCGACGGTTTGTTTCGCCCTAACCAATTATTAATAGTACCCCATATCTTCCGAAAATCCCCATTACATGATTTTAATATATTTTTACGATATTCGTTTTTAGCCCTGTTTACAATTTTACAAGTATAATTTCTTAATTTTGTATATTCAAGTCTGTATGTATTATTTCCCGGATTCGACTTCCATTTTCTAAACACAATATCTTTTCTTTCAAGTAATTTTTTAATGTTTTTATTCACCCACGGCTGCGTAGTCCGTTCATTATGGTATGTTTTTTGAAAGGTACATGTTTCATACACATGTTTAAAAATACTACAAATACAATAATATAGAGAAATCGGATCTTCTAAGTGTAATAGCTCTGACCACTCAAAATCATTTAACATTTTAGCAATCATCTTATTATTATAACAGGTTGCTGGCGAGTTATTTATTTGTTTACCTATGTCAACTGCGAGTCCAATGATGTAGTGATCGGCGACCTTGCTTCTAACTGTGTATGCCTGCACCGCGCTGGCAGTCCGAACGAAGACGTGATCGATGCACGACGTTACTAGCCTGCCCGCTGTCACACATTCGCGCGTAATGTCTCGCACACAACACTGCAATCCCAGTTCACACAAAGTATTTAAATACTTATTAGAGGACGGATCGAGTTCCTGTTCCATAATATTGATGTTTAGGTCTCCCAGCAACACCAGATTTTCAGTTTTAGATACACGACACAATACACTTTTAAGTTCATTAATAAACCTTGTTTTGTTTGTATCCGGCGGCCTGTATATAACATATATACTCGTACGATAGTTGGTCGTCTGCACTTCACCTGATAGGATTTCACAGTATGTTCCGCACTCCTCATTTGAAGTCATCAAAAATGTAAATTCATTTCTAATGTAAAGTACAATTCCCCCTCCTTTCCGCTCCTCTCTAGTCCTTAAATGCATATTGAATCCTTTTATTTGATATCTATAAGCTTCTTCCTTTTTTATATTTATTTCTGTTAGGCATATTATGTCGAGGTTATGTATGCACCCTTCCAATAGTGCTACTATTTCACTGAAGTGCTTTCTAATGGAGCACACATTCCAATGTATTATTCGAAGTTGTGACGGGTCATTATTGACTGAGTCATACCATTCTTTCAACTCTGTATACCTGTTGTAAATAGTATCTTGCACATTTAACTGATGTAAAAAGTTTGATGAGTAAGCTGTTTCCATAGTATGTAAATAAATAATTAATGTTTAGTTAGGCACAAGTGTATCAGTTTTCGTCTTTCCTCTCTAATATCAAGTTAATGTCGCTTTCAAAATTAATTTGTATTACTTTTTTAGCATTCTCATCTTTCTTTATCAGTATTTTCCCGTCTTTTATCCATATAAATTTATGTGTATCTCGCAATCTGTTTCTTGCATTCCAATATAGCTGACGAGTTTGGCGAGTTACGTGCTCATTTATGTATATACGTGAAGTGTCCCCGTTTTTATAAAGGGTGTCGTTCGTAATAGTGGCTGTTTTTCGACATTTCATCCATTCTGTGCGTGCTTCTCGTGAACGCAATGAGACGACTATAGGTCTTGGGGCTTTGCTTTCGCCGGGTACTCTCCAGACCTTTCCTATATCTTCAACTTTTAGCTTTAATTCTTCTGCCATTCTTCCAACTGTTGCCGTTAAATCCTCTCCTTCATGTTTTTGCAGGTTCATAATCTCAATTTTCAGCTCCAGTTCTTTGTTCTCCAATCTCATTATACGTTCCTCTAGCGCTTTGTTACATTTTTCAAGGTATATGTTCTTTTGCATTATGTCTTTAGTTCTGTTTTCCTGTTTTTTATAATCCTCCTTCAATTCCTTATCTGATTTCTCTAGTTCAACAAACTTTTCCCCTAGATAGTCTACTTCTTTTTCAATCTCTCTATTTTCCTTTTTGATGTCGGTAATCTGGTTTTTTATCTCTGACATGTCGGTTTGAATCCGCAAGAAACGTGCATTTTGTTCTTCTTTCATGGAATTTAAAAGCAAGTTCATAGTTTCCATTTGTTTTCCGAAAGCGATTAAGTTTCTATTTACTTCATCTGTGTTGCAGCATGATGTTCTTATTCTCCTTGACTCATGAGTCTGTTGACTATCGCTGTCTGAGTCCTCCAAACGTTTTTTCTTCTGACGATAGTTGATCCACTTCTCGGCATCCGACTCCTTATCTTTTACCGTCGATACGTTCGGTGCAGAACCGTGAAAGTCACTACCTTTATAAGGCATTGTTGTATGTGTCTAAAAAAGTAGAAACAGGCCCAAATGCATGCAATTACACCGTCAGCAGTCCGATAAGATAACGCCGTGCATAATAGTTGGTGGGCGAAGCTACCTGCGTATGCGCTGGCCACTGCGTGCTAGTGTATACCGAGTGATTTATACTGCACTTTGTTTCGCGTATAGCTTTGTCCTTGTCGCCTGGTAAATTATCTAACGTAACCACAAGACGCGTCTGGCGCGCACGCGCTGTCCACGAGAACTGAGAGGACGCTTTTTCTTACCATGACCTTCTATGGTCATGGTAAGAAAAAGCGTCAGCAGAACATTTACCATATTTGTCATATTAGTGTAAAGACTGGTTTATAAAAAAATCATTTATATACTTATGACTACATACCCATTACACGTACTTGCGACGCTTGGCGTTTTCAGTCTACTCTGCTGCTCCAGCTTTCAACGCTCACGTATCAAAAGGCCGCCGGCGGTCGCATAAATAAAAGCATAACAAAAACTGTTGATAAACACATCCGTGAGGACTTAAGGGCTGATTCTCTGAGATAGGAAGGGGCCAAAGTATCGACACAAGTTGCATCCCAAACTAGAGCCCATTGATGGTGTCATAAAGGGTAACGTGACGGGCAAGTAATTGTAAACTTGAGACAATTTAAGTGGCAGCGTTCGGGCATTTGCGCAAGAATGTCTTATCATCTCATCCACCTCAGTGTCTGAAGACGAAAGTCTTCAACCAGTGTGTGTTACCAGTGATGACATACGGATCCGAAACATGGTCTCTTACTATGGGCCTTATAATGAAGCTCAAAATCACACAACGAGCGATGGAGAGGGCAATGCTGGGTGTTTCTCTACGGGATCGAATCAGAAATGAGGAGATACGTGGAAGAATTAAGGTAACGGGCATTAGCCTTGAGAATCAGTAAGCTCAAGTGGCACATAGGAACTGATGGCCATTGGGGCAGGAAAGTTCTAGATTAGAGACCCTTCGACCAGAGACGCAGCGTGGGATGTCCACCAACAAGATGGACAGACGACCTTATAAAAATCGCAGGATCTAACTGGATGCAGACCGCTAGTGATCGGTCTAGAGAGAATAAATCGGTGGAAAGCCGTGGGGGAGGCCTATGTTCAGCAGTGGACGTCCTTAGGCTGATAATGATGATGATGATGAAGTGACATTTGTCAATTTGACTTTTATTATTCAATATTTTAGTGTGTCATTGCATATGATGCGTAGGTAAATTAAGGAGAGAACTCAGTAAACGATTCTGATCATAAATCAATAAAAAAAAACTGTACTTTTTTTTCATGAAATTATCCACATTTTCGTTGCATTGTAGTCATAGCGCACGTGGCTTGCCGACACGCCGCGGCTCCGTTTGTCGGCGACTCAAAGCGACCGCGCTGCCTATTGTTCTCCCCGAGCCCGTTGATAAGGCGCGCACACGGCCGCACGCACGTGCAGCTCTCGCTCTCTCAGCTGCCGTCAAGACTCGATACTGTTCACATACGTAGGTGAAAACGCGCAACAGAGTTTTACGGTCGCAATACAAAACTTTTCGTGGGTGCATCATGGGTGATTTAACAAACATTGAACTGATTGACTTAGTTTTAATTTATGGTGAAAGTGGCGGTAGCTTGGCTGCTACCATACGTTCCTGGAGAGAACGTTACCCAAATCGCTACGTGCCTTCGGAACGACGCATTTTACGCGCGATTCAAAATCTTCGTGACTACGGCCAATTCACTACGCCTGTCCACGTACACGGAGGCGGTCAAGAAATCTCTGTTAATTTACAAGAAGAAATTCTACAGTTTTTTGAAAATGAGCCCCGCGCAAGTACTCGCGAAGCAGGACGGCGGTTTGGTGTCAGTTGGTATGGAGATTACTTCATGGGCAAAATAAACACCCTTTCCACTTCCGACGGGTGCAAGACTTGATACCAAGCGATTACCAAAATCGCGTCTCATTTTGTGACTGGTTACAATCCCACATACATGAAAACATTTTATGGACTGATGGATGAGGCCCTATTCACGCGAGTAGGACTTTATAACGTCCACAATGAACACTGGTGGGCTAACAGAGGCGAAAACCCACGAAAAACAAAAAAAGACTCGTTCCAACAACGTTTCTCATGGAATGTTTGGGCCAGAATAATCGGTCACAAGCTTCTCGGGCCATACTTCATTGAAGGCAGATTAACGGAAGCGTCTTACTTAGAAATTCTTCGCAACCAAGTTAAAGAAATGTTAGAAGAAGTTCCGCTTAATTTAGTAAAAAGAATGTACTCGCAACAAGACGGAGCTCCACCTCATTTTGCGGTCCAAGTGAGGAACTACCTTACTGAACGATTTGCAGACCGGTGGATAGGCCGTGGTGGTATGGTCCGATACCATGGCCACCTCGCTCTCCAGACCTAACACCCTACGATTTTTATTTATGGGGTGATATCAAAAGACTTGTTTATTCGGATAGAGAAGGTGAAGTCAATGGCCGTGATGAACTACGCATACGAATTGAAAGGGCATTCGATGAAGTGAAAAACAATGAGTTTGTTCTTTTGAGTTTAAAAAACAATTTGCGACGACGTGTGAGATTGTGTTTATCGCAAAACGGACGGCACTTCGAACATTTGTTCCAATTTACATAATTTTTACATAGTTACAAACGTAAGCAACTCAATCATTGTAGTTAAGTTGATTCTCATTCATTCAGTATTCTGACAGAGACGGTAAGGTCAATGACCGTGATAATTAAGACGTTAAAAAAGTGAAGAAGTAAAAAGCAGTGAACTGTTTTTACAAAATCTTGTGACATTGTGTTTAGTGTAAATTGGACGTCATTACAAACACTTACTGCTTGAAAAACGTAAGTTTTTATACCTAACTACAGGTTATAAACTAAGTAGATACCTAGGTAATTAATTCAATGGTTGTAAATAAGTTAATTCAGTTTTTTAACTACACCAAAGCATCTTAATCGAGTTAAGAGTTTTTATTGTAAATTTCCTCTTTTCTTTTGTTTCGAAGATTATTTAAAATGACAGATTTTGATATGAACATAAATTTCGAGTTTAAGATTCTTTGCCGGTCCTAAGTCCGGAAAAAGTACGAAGGAGAAACTGAGTTAATTAAACGATCACGGTCGCGTGGCGCGGGCCACAGTATGTGTGTGCCCATGATTTTCAGTCGTTTCGCGTAATGGTTCCCGGTGAAATAATTTCATACACGCTTAAATTTATTCAATGATTATTTTTGTTCTGTTATCTAGACTTCTCATTTGACCTTTAGTTTAATTTACCTACACTCTGCCCGATACACCCTGTATATGGCGAAATATGCTGGTATTCAATTTTATTTTAATTGTGACCAGCAGTTCAACTACACGAAGCTTCAACGATACGATAGTGTTTGGCTTACTATAAAAAAAAAACTTTCGGATCATAAGGGTTCAATCGCATACAAGATTTCGGAGCGGTATCGTGTATGATAGGGTTGTTTTGTATCGGACTATTTCCAAAAACCGACTATTTTAGGAAATTTACAAATTCTGGACCTTAAAAAAAGTTCATGTGACAGTTAACAATATTTAACATGTATTATATTTTTGATGAGTTTATTTTAATAGCTGCATGTCAAAACACCTATAAAATTAACCTAAGGCTTATTTTTATAAGAAAAGGTCGATGAGTAGAGCTTCAGAGGTGCTAGGTCTAGTTCATACCGACCTTTGTGGTCCGATGCAGCAATCGTCTCTTGGTGGTGCTAAATATTTCGTCAGTTTCATTGATGACTACACGAAGAAGCAGTTTGTTTATTTTATGAAATCGAAAAATGAGACTTTCGCATATTTTAAACAATTTCAAGCTCTTGTAGAGAATGAAATGTAGGATCTGAGTTCTAGATGAAACGGAACGACAGTATGACGTATGAATGAGTGAGAGAGAAAGTATGATTAGAATTCTTACAAGAGTGAAAGAGGTAGAAAGATTGGAAGAAGGAGGAGTGAATGAAAAAAATAATGGAAGATAGTTAGCAAGTAAAAGACGTAGCTCGTGTATTAAAGATTGTTTAATATTTAAATAAAAAGCTTTTTTGTTGCAAATCCCCGAGTTTCGCTCAAGAAAACACTCCACAAGTGGTGTCAGAAGTGCGATTTGAAACTCGGAGGACGTTCTTACCTGTGTGTGACCGCGGACGACGCGAGGTTATGCCGGGCAACACGTGCGTGCAGTTCAAGACGAAAATCTGAAAATAAAGACGACAGCATGCTGAAAGGAGCTTCCAGACGTAGCAGCAGACAAGCAGATTACGAAGACGAGTTTGAACCAGCGGTGGCGTCACCACGAGGTAATGGTGGTTCGATGTTACACATGACGGAAGGTCTCGTTCCTAAATTCACTGGCCAGGATAAGACGTACTCTGCGGACAGATGGGTGAAAGACGTAGAGGACGAAGCCGAAATCTTCGGTTGGACCCCATTGCAGACTTTATTGACGGCAAGAAGGTCGTTGGCGGGAACAGCGGCGCTCTGGTTACGCGCCGAACGTACTCATAAGACGTGGGAGGACTTAAAGACGGCTATTGCAAAGGAAATCCCGGATGCGTTAGATAGTAAGACCATTCATGAACTCATGAGCAAACGCATCAAAAAACCTAGTGAATCCTGTATAGACTACATGCTAGTTATGAAGGAACTGGGTAAAAGAGGGAAAATGCCTGACTATGTGGCTATTAAGTACGTAGTACAGGGCATACAAGACAAAGAAATTAACAAAGTGATGTTGTACGGCGTCACAACCTACAACGAGCAAAAGGAAAAACTACGCATTTACGAACAACTGAAAGAAAAAATGGCGGGTGGCAATCGGCAGAAACAACAGCGAAATCAGTACCGCTCGGCCGACAGGCGAAACCGAGACAGACGTTTTTCGCGCTGTTATAGCTGTGGAGAAATTAAGCATGCATCAGCAGATTGTCCACACAAGGAGAAAGGGCTCAAGTGTTTTAAGTGCAATCAATTTGGTCACATAGCACCAAATGGTCCGGAAACAGCACATCAATCAAGGATCGGAAATGCAAAATCCTGCCCTTCCGGAGTGAACGCAGGCGCGAATGGTGCGGTTGGCGGCCCTGCAAGAGGACAGCGACAAAACGACGTAGATGGCGCTGGTGTGAAACGGAGTTGTTTCGGGCGAATGAATGGAACGAATGACTGTACTATGGACTGCGGTGATGTTGGCAGCATTGACAGCATTATATCGGACATGGCGGCGAATAATACGGTGACAGATGTAAAATCAGAAGACGTGTTTTGCGTCAATAACAACAAACAAGAAGCCCAAAAGCCGATAAAACTGGTCGAAGTGTTAGGAAAAAGTGTAAAAGCGTTGATTGACTCTGGAAGCGATATCAACCTGATCTCAGTGCAGTGTTATGAAGGACTAAATGCGCCGGAGTTCGACAAAAGTGATATTTCATTGTCGGGACTGGGCGAAGGAAAAGTCAAGTGTGCGGGACGACTTTCATTAGATATTGAAATCGACGGACAGTGCTACCACGACGTGCTATTTTATATTGTACCTAAAGACGCTATGCCTTATTCTATGATAATTGGTCAGGAGTTTTTGCAAAACTGTGTAGTTTATGGAACGTAACATGGTTATGTTAAGGCTGGCTAGTAGCTGGATGTATGAAATATGTGTGTGTGATTCTGTTGTTGTAGGTGACGAAGTGAAGGTTGGCATTCAACAAAAGGTAAATGACATGGTGGAGTCCTACAAACCTAACAAGACGAAAAAGGCTCCAATCAAGCTAAAGATATTTTTGAAAGATGACATTCCAGTGGTTCAGCGTCCAAGACGACTAGCTCCAGTTGAACAAGAACAGATAGATCAACAAGTGGCTCAGTGACTTGATGAAGGAATCATTAGGGTAAGCTGTTCGGAATATGCTTGTCCAATTGTGCTGGTTAGAAAAAAGGACGGAGGACTAAGGAAATGTGTTGACTATAGACCTTTTAATAAGAAAATTATTAAAGATGAATATCCTTTACCTACTGTGAAAGACCATATTGATAAGTTAGCAGGAGCAAAAGTATTTAGCACTCTTGATTTAAATCACCTATTAAGCTACCGAACCGACAATCAACCTATTAAGCTACCGATCGAGAGTCAAATATTGGAATCACTAAAAACGAAACTAATGTTGATAAATGACCTAGAATCAATTCAAGTCAAATACGACGCATTTGAAAAGGAAATAAAAGAAACCAACAAGAAACTACAAGAACTCAAACCGTCCACAGATAAATTGGGATCAGAAGCAAGACAATTAATTAAAGAAAGATCACTCTTACTCAGGAATAGGAAAGACAATAGACAGTATATAAGTAAACTGAGTAAAAGAATAAATGTTGAAATACGAAAACACAGACATAAACAGAAAACGGAATCGTTAAAATTTCATATAACTAACTCCGGTGGTGTTAAGAAAGCATGGAAAGAATTACAAGAAAACACGGACTGGATTATTAACGTAACTCACTTTAGAACCAAGAAACATAAATCCAAAAGAAATGAAATAATGGAAACTGCGACCGACTTTTACAGAGAACTATATGATGACTGTCAAAATACAATAAATACAGACGACGAAACAATAATTGAAGAACCAATACCAAACATATTAAGATGCGAACTTAGTAAAGCCATAAAAACACAGAAAAGAGGCAAAACACCAGGTGAAGACAATATTTCAAATGAAATTTTAATTGGAGCATCTGATCTTCTTCTTTTCGAGTCGACAGCAAACTATACGGTCTCGGCCCAGAACTTTGCTACGAGGATAGCGTTGTCAGTAGCTTTCATTAAATCCTCCCGCGTACAGTTATAAGGGCAGGCAGGGCACGATATAAGGTGTTCCATCCTTTGGGGAATAGCACCACAAATGCACTCTAGATTATCATCATTTATGAATCCCCATCTAAACAAATTTTCCTTGCTGCGGCCGACCTGAGTCCGAAGTCTATTTAAAGCCTTCCAGGTCAGCCATGGCAGCTGGTGTCCAGGAGGGGAATGTTCAGAGAGGGAGACAAAGGGCTCGGTAATTGAAGTGCTATTCCGCCAAAGCACACGTCTAGCCTTCGGAGGATCACCAGTGAGAGGGGTCACACACTTTATAAAGTTATTACGACTTTTGAGTCTTTGAGGCACAGGCTTGTGGCCGTAAAGTGGGTGCCGACTGTCACTCATCATTTTGGCTCTTTCTGAGGAGCTAGCGACAGCCCTGCGGATCGTCGGCGGCGCTATACCAGCCAGTGGGTACAGCATTTGAACAGGTGTCGGCTTAAGACAACCAGTAATAATCCTGCATGTTTCATTTAATGCTGTATCCACCAACTTTGCATGGGCAGAGCGGCTCCAAACTGGACTAGCATACTCGCCCGCGGAGAAAGAAAGCGCCAATCCGGTAACCGCACAACATCAGGTGCAGCTCCCCATTTAGAAGAAACTAGTTTCCTCAAAAGGCTATTTCTGGAATGCACTTTCTGCTTAAGGTTTTCGCAGTTTTTCCTAAAATTTAGCGAGCGATCCAAGAAAACTCCGAGGTATTTTGGGTTATCGCAGTGCTCAATGAGTACCCCACGCCACTGAATGTAGAGCTTACGACCCGCTTCCCTATTACGAAGGTGGAAGACACAGGATTGGGTTTTACCTGGGTTCGGTTTTAATGCATTTGCATCGTAAAAATGACCCAAATAGCCCAGAGCGGTTGATAAGTTGGCTTTTACCTGTTCGAAGCTGACAGCTTGAGATGTGAGAGCCAAGTCGTCTGCGTACAGAAAGCGGGACGTGTTGGGAGAAGAGGGTTGGTCGTCAGTGTATATGTTAAAAAGAAGAGGAGCTAGGACACTGCCTTGAGGCAAGCCATTCTTCTGAGCTCTCCAACGACTTTTGTCCGAGAGGAGATGAACTTGAAACCTACGATTGTGTAGAAGTTCGCGGAGTACGTTGACAAATTTGCTGTCACCAGTCATGGTCTGTACCTTCCACAGTAATCGTTTTAGGTTGACTGTATCGTACGCCGCTGATAAATCTACAAATACGGCGCCGGTTATCATCCCCAGCTCAAACCCGTCCTCTATATGTTGCACAAGTTTTAGGGTCTGGCTGCTGCAAGATTTCACAGGTCTGAAACCTGCCTGCTCTGGGATTAGTTTTGGGTCAATCAAGTGAGTAAGCCGAGATAGCAGCAGTCTCTCGAATAACTTGAATGTGTGGCACAAAAGGGATATTGGCCGAAAGTGTTTTGGATTATCTGCTGACTTTCCCGGCTTAAGTATGGCGATCACCTTAGACTTTCGCCAGAGACGAGGAATCGAAGCATGATCCAGACAGTGGTTGAACATTTGCAGCAACCATGACACTGCAACTGGGCCAAGGTGTTTAATTTGCTCAATTGAGATATCGTCTACCCCCGAAGTCTTACCACATTTAAGCTCTCTTATCGTATCAACGATATTCGAAAGACTGAAGGCTGTGCTGATATCATCACTGCTGGTCTCACTGTGATTTAATTTTGGAACCCTTTTAAGCCGGCAGGGTGGTTTGCCATTTAATAGAAGCTGGTGTGCGATCTGGTTGGCAGTGACTTGACCAGGCGAGAGAGGCTGAGATGATTCGCCAGTGAGTTTGCGAATGGTTGACCATGCTTTTTTACTGTTATGGGTCATATTTACCCTAGTAACAGTGTCAACCCACCTTTCCCTCAGCTTTTCACCTATGTTTATTAAAAGTTCATCACCAACCAGATTTGTTTCTTCTGAGAATGGGTTCAGTTCATACAGTGACTCGTACTGCTTCAGTAATTCCACAGATTCTTTCGACAGCCCCGGGATGTAGGAGCTCCTACAACCTCGGGGAATACATTTCCTGGAAGCAGTGGATACAATGTCTACGAAGCAGTCGTAGTTTTGCGGAGTTGGTAAGACGTTCGATAGGGCATCATCGATAGATTGCGCGAACAGTTCCCAATTTCCCTTGGTAAAGTTGAATCGGCGTCTGAATGGGACCACTGAAGGTCGGACCACAGGCTGTATAACGCACTTGATGGGTCTGTGCTGAGTACGGGGTATAGGCGGACATACAGATTTAACACATTGTGAGCTGACATTAGACGATACAAATATTAGGTCTGGATTATACCCCCTCTTCCATCGGCCACTATTAAAGGTAGCCGGTAGTTTAGAGTTATGAATCAGGCATAAATCGTTATTATCAGCCCACTCCTCAACCGCATGCCCACTTGAGTCCGTATTCCTGTAGCCCCAGTTGGAGCCATGGCTGTTAAAGTCTCCGATAACAACTTTTACAGGTTGGTTAGAGAAGTTTTCTGGAGGGACAAACTGGAATAGTGTTCCAGGAGGTTTATATACAGACGTTATAGTGCAGTTGCCAGTTTCAACTGTGACAACCTCAATACCGTTATGGGAAGAGCTCTTGGTCGATACGATGCTTACGCCAGGGGCAACAAACACTGCGTTACCGTGTTTTGGGTGTTTGACCTCGGCGATAAGCGCAAGCCCTGCAATATGAGGACGGCTCTGTGTTTCATCACGGTGGGTCTCTTGGACGCACAAAATGTCACAGTTAGTTTTGCGACATAGATCAGAGAGAATTTCTGATTTTTCTTGAGAGAACCCTTCGATGTTTACCGAAACTACGCACAGAGCCGGCTTTGACAAAGGACTGCAAAGACCTAGGTTTGCCATCGTGGTGTAGTAATTAGTTTCGCAGCAAGTACCGCTACTCACGGGGAGGGCCCGAGCATGGGTGGCGCTCTTCGGGAAGGCTTACTACATCCCCCCCTGAGCATCTGATGCAATTTTGGATACTCTAAGAGACCTATTTAATGAAATATTAACCACGGAATACATACCTCGTCAATGGTCCACATCTACTATAATACTTCTTCACAAAAAAGGAAAAACAGATGACATTTCAAACTACAGACCTATTTCGCTGATGTCAAACGTATATAAAATATTCTCCAAGATAATACTTGAACGTATAACAAAAACGCTAGACGAGAGTCAACCAAAAGAACAGGCAGGATTTCGGAGTGGCTTCTCAACTATTGACCATATCCATACCATAAAACAAGTTATTCAGAAATGCAACGAATGTGGCATAAACTATTACCTGGCATTCATTGACTACAATAAAGCATTCGATTCAATTAAACACGACAAAATATGGGAAGCTCTCAGCTCACAAGGAGTTCACAAGAAATACATTCGAATAATTAAAAGCATTTATAGGAATATGAAAGCAAAAATACGCACAGAAAAAGTAGGAGAATATTTTCCCATAAGAAGAGGTGTTCGACAAGGTGACCCATTATCACCCAAACTCTTTTCAGCAACTCTAGAACATGTATTTAGACAACTCGAATGGGATGAGTATGGTATAAACGTGAATGGAACCTTACTAAACCATCTTAGATTCGCCGACGACCTCATATTATTATGCACAGATTCGATGACTTTACAGGTTATGATTGAACAGCTGATATATGAAAGTGCGAAGGTAGGGCTATCGATGAACACCACTAAAACAAAGCTTATGACAAACCATCATAAAGTACCTATTAAGCCCAATAACGACACTGAATTGGAGTATGTGAACGAATATACATATCTTGGTCAAATTATATCCCCTAATGATCTGACGAAGAAAGAAATCCAGAATAGAATAAACATCGGTTGGAGAAGATATTGGTCGTTAAAAGATATTATGAAAAACCCCGATATTCCGCTAGAAGGAAAGAGGAAGATATTTAATACATGTATTTTGCCAAGCATGGTCTACGGATGCGAAACATGGAGTTGCACAAAGAAAAACATTGAATCTCTTGAAACTTGTCAACACAGGATGGAAAGAAGCATACTCAACATTAAATTAAAAGACAAAGTCAGATTAAAAACAATTAGGAAACAAACTAAGTTAATCGACATAACATACAAAATTAAACAACTAAAATGGAAATGGTCCGGACATTTAATGAGAAGTAAGACAGAAAAGTGGGCAAAAGAAGTGACAGAATGGTGCCCTAGATATAAAAAGAGAAGGAGAGGTAGACAGTATCGTAGATGGGAAGATGACATCAAAGCAGTGGCTGGAACAACTTGGACGAGACAGGCAAAGGACAGACGATGGTGGCGAGAACTTGGGGAGGCCTATGCTGGCAAGCAAGACAATCAAGAAACCGGTGTGATGATTAATGATTTGTAACTATTTTAAGATTGTTAATAAAGGCTATTATTATTATTATTATTATTGTGTCTTCGAAGTTTATATTTTTTGATCTCAACCACTCTTGAATTTGGAGTTTACGCCACGATCTATTTGGAACTTTTTCTATTTTCCGAGAGTGGTAAGGGGCATTGTCTAACACTAAGACCGAATCTTTGTTTAAATTCGGCAAAATGCCCTTCAGCCATTCTTCAAAATGTTCTGCATTCATTTAATTGTGGTAGTCGCTGGAATTGGTCTTTGTTTCGAACATCAATAATCCTCCATCTACAAAGCCTTCTTCGCTTCCAATGTGGCTAATTATAAGGCGTCTTCCTTTCCTTTTTTTTTAACCCAGTTGTTAGACCTTCGAGGAAGGCTTCTTGAGACGTATTTATATTCATATCAACCCAAGACTTAATAACTGTTTGGCCTTCATTCACCGACGTTTCATCTTGGTAGTAAATCATCTTGCCTTGTCTGCGATATTCTTTTATTATAAGTAAATATATCTTGCGCCATAGAATTATGTCTTGTCGGCCAATTAAGGAGCTGCGTCGTTTGTAGCTCGTATATTTGAAATTCAAATATTTTAGAACTCGTCTCATGTGGTTTTCGGTAGCCCAGAATCGTCATTAACGGCGTCTGAGATCTAAAACAAAACATATAGTCAAAACGTTCTTTATAGACAGGTCTCTCAATTTCGCACTTAGGATAGATTCAGTAAATTTCAAATGAGTATATTCAGCTAATACAATCACTAAGAAAGCGCATAAAAACAAGATGGCGACTGCTTATCATGATTGAAACAAACGTCATATTGACAATGCTCATAATAAAATGTATGGGGTATGATTTATTTGATGATTCAACTGAGGAAGACGAATTCATTGCTGAAATTATCATACATTTGACACATTTCTATCGCAATCCTGCTGTTTGTTGTTATCAAACTGCGATGAGCAAAATAGCGGAATGTAAGCGATGACTGTAAGCGTGTTTATAATTCACTCAGCATTTTCATCTATATAAAAAAAAACGTGCATCTTACGCCATATAGCCGAAAGAGTGAATTCATCCAATTTATCTTTGATTGTCTGCTTCGGTCCAGTTTTTTGTGGTGGCGTGGGCGAGGCTTTTCCTTAATGTCTTTTAAAACTTTAAAAACAGTGGCAGGTCCGATCCCCAAAATATCTGCTGTTTTTTGAGCACATATGCGCTTGTTCGGTTTTTCATGTAATTTCGAATCCAGTTTCGTTGCCTTTTGAATAAGTTTTGCACCATTGTCTTCTCTGTGACACTTAGACCAGCGAAACGTCTCCTCTTTCTAGGAGACATAATTGCACCCGAGGTGCTTGGTTTAGGGTCTCCCATGTCGTATTTTTAACTGTGGTGGCATGCACGCACATGAAATAGTATATACATTATTAAGAATAATTAATTTAACTTCTCTTGTAAACTTTGTAACTTAACATTCATTAATGAAACGTGCATGCACAACACTATGCTGCAATTATTCGCCACCAATTCCAGCAAAGGTTCAGTTCATACGTGTGTGAATGAACAGTAAATGCCGTGATGGCCAGTGATAAAAAAAAAACAGTGCTCGTGATAGCTAGATTGTCTAGTGCTCGCTTCAGTTTGCATAATAAGGTTAGGAGGCATCACCTCAATTGACAATTGTAAAATAAGATGTTACCGTAAAAAAAGTAACCTGTTTTACGGTTAATCTCTGACGTCATTGTTTTCAAATGTTTACTTATCGCTGCTGAAAAAAAAAAAATTTGTAAACCAATGCAGAAATCCTAGTTTTAATTTATTTTATTGTGAAATTCTTTTCTGTGTATTGTGAAAATATGTGACTTGTAACCACATATCTGTACAAAAAATGAGCAAGTGCAATTTAAAGTAAAAAATAATAAAAATGTACGAAATTTTCAAAGATGTGTTCGCGTTTTATGTGTTACTAGCGGTCCCCCGCGACTTCGTCCGCGCGTTTTGAGTTTGCCCCCTCCCCTCCCGTCGCAGCGTGATGTTTTATACCCTAAAGCCTTTCTCGATAAATAAGCTATCCAAAACAGAAATATTTTTTCAAATCGGTCCAGCAGTTCCTGAGAGAAGCGCGTTCAAACAAACAAACTCTTCAGCTTTATAATATTATTAGCGCAAGCGCACGTCGTACTTTAGCTGCGAACATTATTTTGGTGCGGAGTTATGTTAAAACTGTGATAGCTCCTAAGATATTTATTGAATTTAAATGATATAAAGAGCAACTTTGTTCTAAATGAAATGCTCGTGATGATGAATGTATTTATTTTGATAAGAATAAATACCTGTGTGTATAATACACCTCTAAAAATAATGCATTATTTTTTTACAAATTTATTAACATAAAATAGGTTGTAGTAAGTCAACCATAAAAGATAGACATATGCTGTCGCGGACTTTATTATAGAACTCTTAATGCTGAACAATCTTGTCATACATGATTTTTGTGTAACTTAAGCGGTTTTCGCAGCGTACGCAGCGGAAGCTCTCAAAAGGAATATCTTTCTCCCGTTTTCGCAACATTTTTCATTGCTGCTGTGGTCTTATGAGTCGTATCTTTATGTTATATAGCCTAAAGCCTTCCTCGATAAATGGACTATCCAACGTACAAAAAATTTTTCAAATCGGGCCAGTAGTTTTTGAGATTAGCGCGTTCAAACAAACAAACAAACAAACAAACAAACAAACAAACAAACTCTTCAGCTTTATAATATTAGTATAGATGTTTATTTACGGTACCTAATAAACGAAATTTAAAACAAAACTGTGTTTAATTAACTCACGCTATTTTTAGTGCATATCCATCTACTGAATCAAAAGGAATCAATAGGTACTTATTAGGTAGGTAGGTAACTACAACATCTGCTAAAGTCAGATAAATGGACCCATACCTTCCTAAGTTTTTGTCTTTGTTTTCATACCCACCTTTTTTTGTTTGTTTAGTGTTTATCTAACTGATCTGTCTTTTTGATTTATAAGGTACTGATACACGTTGATAATGTTTTTTTCTTATTTAGTATTTCGTATTAATAGGTAATCGAATGCAGTAGGTAGTTACCCTTTATTATTATTATTATGTAGGACCAAATAAATAGGCGCGCAGCGGCGCCCCTTCTTTCGCCCGAGTACCGCGCATCGGCACGCCGCATGAATGAGATAGGCATCTTCTGTCACGCTCACGCCCACGCGTCTGTCTCGTTCTCGCTTAGCTAGTCCATCTTCCGTCACGCTCAGGCCCATACGTCTGTCTAGTTTTCGCTCAATCTAGTACTTATGTAAGAGACGAAAGGCGATGTCGCGGGACGGGCTGCTCTTAAAAAATTATATTTTTTTTGTTAGGGAAAATAAAAACTTAAACGGGCCAGTTTTAAAAAAAAATTGAAATTAGGTCCTCTTTCTATGTTATTGTTTGATGCTCTGTTAAAATATTATAACTTAAAACGAGGTAACCTTATATTCTCTAAAATGTGGAGTGAGGCAAGGGGGGCTTTCTTCTCCGTGTATGTTTAACATTTATGTGAACCAACTCATTGAGGAGCTCAGCAGTGCACATGTGGGTTAGGGTGGAGTGAAACATATGGAAAAAATGATTTTTTGCTCTTTTCAATTCTCCTGTATGATAAATTGGTGACCATACGTAAAAGCTCTATTCATGCAAAAAATCAATGGTGTATGACTTTATTTTCAGGTGTCGCATTGAGATGATAGTTTTATTAAACATAATATTTTTACATATAAGCTTACCCCTCAAAATAGTTATTCTTACATGCTTTGCTTACAAATATGTTGTTTTTAATTTCGTCTTAGTGTGATCTCATATAAAAATATAGTATTTTTTATAAAACTTTTATATTATGGTTTTTAAATAGTGCCATCGTTACTTTTTTTTAATTAAAATTGTCCTGTATTTGGTGATCCAATCAAATTCAGTGGTAACGTATAACACGTTACCACTTCATATTTTGGTGTGATTAAATACTACATATAGATAAGAAACAAAATATAAGAATGAAAATTATAATGAAGCCGTTGTTTTATTAGAAAAACATCAGAAGCGCCCTTTCCAATGGTTTGTGTGCTTGTTACATGCAAATGAATTACCACTTCGTTATTTGTTCTCCAGTCTCGACGGCAAAACTACAGGGCCCAATACTTTTTCTGGCAGGTTAGGAAAACAGCTGGATAATTGTCTTGATTTAAAAATACAAAAAAAAACATCTCTATCGATCGATGGGTATTGATTTGTTGAGCACCGATCAAAAATACCTTTATTAGATATGTTTAGCTATGTCTTCGAGTACAGTTCCACCTAACTTAGCGAACAAAGACAGGAAAACTGGTCCATGCTCGATGGTTAACTCGTGCTAACAGGATTCCTTGCTTGTATATTGGCACAGCTTAACTGGCAAATAACTTGAAAGATATGGCCACTTTCATCATAAAAATTTACGGACCGAAATTGTTTGATATCAAGTCAAAATTGTCATGTAAATTTGATCTGATTCACATCTTTAATATGGACAAAAGAAGTAAGTTTTTGCGAGATGACCTAAAAAGTGTTGTCTTAAATACTAGTCAAAGAAATGCTTGCTTAATGCACTCAGAAAATCGACTGCTGGCTATTTTACAAGATGATAATGAACAAGAACGAAAGCTGGCGCTTCGGAGAGTTTTAAGGGCAAGAAAAAAAGTAGAAAGGCAAGAAAATTCGGGAATTTCAGTTACAAGAGCTAAAAAAATGCAATAAACTATGATGATTTGATAGAATGGGCGAAAGAGATGATAACCGAACCTCCTGTGACAATAAAATACAGCAACTCAGAAATTACTACAAAAATTTCATTTTGTAATTTTTCGTAAATTGTTTGATATTGAAAGTACCCTTGCCATACTCAAGCATTCAAAAGGTGTGTCGGAAATTTCAGCTGAGGCTTCAACGTCTGTTTTTGGACACGACGCTCGAGATGGTTTCATTTATTCATTCATTGGTACTAGAATAAAATCCAAATACTTATTTTTGACACTTATTCATTGTACTTGTAGTTTTAAGTATAATTTCAGTAAAATATACAGTATTATTGTCAGAAATAATTTTTTATTTGTCTTTTTTTATTTTCCTACCTTCATTCCTAATGCGCCACCTCAAGATATTAATTTAGAAAGCTGGTATTTTGCATGATCATTTCCATTGCGATGGATCACTATTTGAGAAACCAGGAAACTTAAAATTCAGAAAATAAAAATCATATAGACGGGATATGTGTCAATGATATAAGCTACGCCGACGACATGCTACTGCTGAGCCCTACAATTGGGAGCCTCATGAAACTGCTCAAGGTATGTGAAACATATGCTATAAAACATGGTCTAAGATACAAAACTTTCCATTTCATTACTACTAATGCCATCTCTTAGTTAGTTTAAGTTGCGACCAGTGCCCGTGCGTGATTTGAACAGTGCAGGTAAACTCTTCATTTTATTTAAAAAATACATAAATTAGTGCAAGTTATCATTTGGAAAAATTATAAGCAGATATCTTATATTATTGAGGTAATGGGTATCGTAATATTTATTTTTTATTTGGTTTTTGTTATTACCTTTTATTGATAAACTCCACGATTTTGGGCAACTGACTTCCAGTCCCTGTCAAATGAGTCCAGCTCGTCACGTCATCTTTTTCTGGGTCTACCACGTGGCCGCCTTCCATTTAAGGGCATCCACTCAGTGCATATTTTGGCCCAGAGGTCATCCGACATTCGGCTTACGTGACCAGCCCAGTCCCACTTTAGTTGAGCAGCTTTTCGGGAGACGTCGGTGATAAGCGTCTTAAAGCGTAATGTGGTGTTCCGGTTTCGGTCAGTCAGTTTTACCCCCAGTATACTGCGCTCCATTGCTCTCCGCGAAACCTTTAGGCTGGACCTCTGACGATCGGTCAAAGACCATGTTTGAGCGACATACGTGAGGACAGGGAGAATGCACATGTCCATGATTTTACTTTTCAGGCATAGTGTTGAATTACCAAAATTTAAAAAGTTTTTAAAAGACCAATTAAAGCTTTTCCAGGCATTTTCGATGCGTCGAGCAATCTCTTTCTCCTGTCTTGCCTGGAATGAAACTATTTAGCCTAAATAAACGTGGAGAAATCGTAAAATCGTGGAGAATGGAAAAGGGGTAGGGAGGCCTTTGCCCTGCAGTGGGACACTATGGGCTCACAATAATAATAATAATTGATAATCTGTTTCTTTATGTCTGTCCTCAATAGTTCCCATCAGCCTGCCATTGGATCGGGTTTTGTGTCCAGAGTAAAGGGGCAGGACTTACCTGAGTTTTTTCTCGACGATAACGGTTTTATTTTCGATTATTTTTTTGTGTTATTTTTACTGTTTTACTATTTATGTTACTAAAATAAGTAAATACATTTATTTATAATATTGTTTACTTACACTTGCAGATAAAAAAATATCAACATGTTCTCACCGGAGGCATTACAAGCACTAGATGATGGAAATCTCTCTGACTTGTTGTTATCTTCTGATGACGAAGATAATTATGAAGGTTCAGTCTATAATCGGAAGCTAGAGTTGGCGCAGACATAATTCAGCAAAACCAAAGGGAGTTATTTCCACCTGAATCGGACGAAGATGAAGAATTTTGTCTGAAAATGAATGTTGAAGATTGAAGTCGAACGACCTGAGGTCGTATAGAACTAATAATCTCGCAATGGGTGGCGTTGATTTATTAGATCAACTTTGAGCTATTACAGAACATTTAAAAAATAAAAAAATGGACTCTGCGTATGATATTTCATGCCTTAGATCTAGCAGTTGTTCAGGCATATCGAGGATACAAAAATGGATAACGACTTATTAGCCACACCAAAAAAGCAACGACTTACTTTACTTCACTTACGTCGTCTGACAGCTGACAGTTTGGAATCTACAAGCGGGAGTGAGTGACTGGGATGCCGCGCATGCTTATGAATCAATGTCCGGGACCATCAATTCATTTCGCACGAGGTTCCTTCGGGATGTCATTTCCATACGTAGTAGTATAGTTCAGCGATACAATGAGCATCGTTTCTGCCGAAGCTTTAGCAATCCTATCTGCTTTGCAATATATTGACGCACATATAAGGGATTTCCAAAGGTGGTTTGTTATCTCCGATTCCATGAGTGTCTTAAGGGCACTTGATAACCCCATTTCGAATGTTAATACAAATTATATATTGTTTGAGATAAAGCAGTTTTACTATGAAATAATCACCAAGATAAACGTTACTATTGTGTTGATGTGGACTCCGGCACACATTCGGGTCGGTGGAAATGAAAAAGCCGATAATTTGGCTAGATTTACTGTCGAAACCGGAAGTGGAGTAGTTCCAAATGTTGCTATACCTTTCACTGATATTTTGGCTGAATCAAAAGTCGTCATTATGAAGATTGGACAATATTCTGGCATGAAACTCTTTAGACTAAAGGCACTTGGTATGCAAATATAGTAGACAAAACTAATAAAGTCCCATAATTGTATTATCAAAATATTACAGAAGCAAGAAGTTTTATTCCATTTTAATTCGCCTTAGGTTAGGACACTGCAGAATTAATTCTTATTAACATAGAAGAAAATTGCACGCTCGGCTTTATGCATAGACTGCAATATAGAAAAACAGCAGATTCTCAATCATATAACTGCTGCACTGCTGCACAATATACAACGAATCATCCTTATTGATAACTAATTGAAAATTTATAAAAACCACGATGAAATCCCGCGTAATATTACCGATTTACTTGCTCTGATACTGAAAACAACTTAGAAGTGGAAGAACCAATAATGGAAGTACCAGTCACTCAACCAGATTTCACTCAAACAAAATTTGGAGTCTTGAAAAAGTCAAGCGAACTATTTTATAGTTCACATATAGACAATTTCATAGTCATGGTCTCCTCTACCTTGAAAGATGATCCTATTTCAAAACAAAATGTAATGGCACTTAACCGCATGCTGGCGGAAAAAGTATAAAGTATTATCTACCTGAGAACCACCGGATACAACTTACTGAAATGTATTAAAAACTGGACAAGACGCAAATAAATTCATTTCAAATAAAATTCTGCATGAATGCCAGAGATGGATTCCGAAGTCTTATTTACTGATCCAAAGCATTGTAAAAGGAGTCCCTATAGATATTTCCGAGAAAGAGTTGCTCTCAAGCCTAAAGACAATATGTGTGATTGTTGGAGTGCGACGTTTTGCTAAAAAAAACTAACGATGGAGGTTTTCATCCGCATGGGACTTTACTCGTAACTTTCTTCTCCAAAGAGCTGCCTGAATATGTGTCCCTAGAGTACTGCAAGTTTCAAGTACACACATACATCCGTCCGGTGCTCCAGTGTTACAACTATTACAAATTTTGACATTCAAGTAATTTATGCAGAAATCAAATTGCTTGTTTTTTGTGCTCAAGGCCACATATTTATAGATCATGCCCACAACCTCAAGCCATAAAATGTATCAACTGTTCAGGGAGTCGCTGCTGTCGCTTTAGATTGCCCTTTAAAAAAATACAAAGAAGCAAAGTAGCTAAGTCAGGTGTCTCTTCTCATTTTAACATCATTCACTGGAATTGTAGAAGCATTTGTCTTGAAGTGGCTCAATTAAATAATTATTTACATAATTTACCTTATAAAAATATTATTCTTTTAAATGAAACGTGGTTATATTCATCAAAATCACTCAGATTAAAAGGTTACAAAATTGTAAGGACTCTCCAAAGTTGCATGGTGGTGTTGCAGTAGCTATTAAAAACCGGCCAAGTGCGAGTCGGACTCGCGCACTGAGGATTCCGTGCCAACGTTAACTGAATTAGGCTCCACTTACTTCCACTTAGTAAAATACCACAATATTTTGTTGACAGCAAATATAATTTTGTTTTTCATAGTGCTTGTATAAAGAACAAAGTTATTTTTGCGGTTGATGAAAATGTGCTATATCTCAAAAACTTCTCGTTCGATCCCGTCCGAACCAATTTTTGTTGAAAGTATTTGTTATGATCTACATTATATATTTTTTTCAAAATTTGCACTCGCTTAGTTTAGAAGTTAGATGGGGGGACGCCCATTTTACCACTTTGGAAGCGTCTAGCTAAGAAACTTTAGACTTTAAAAGAAAATAGTTTTAGGAACCTGTATGTCATTTTAAAAGACCTATCCATAGACGCATATTTTTGATTAAAAATATTTTTTTCGATTTTAGTTTCATGTATTATTTATTATTTTTTGTACAAGAATCGTAAGGCGGTTAACTGGATACATCTTCCTACCAAAATTCAACAGTGTGATGCTTATAGTTACAGAATAAATTGGCTGTGACAGACGGACAGACAGACAGACAGACAGACGAAACTATAAGTGTTCCGTTTTTTGCCATTCGGCTACGGAACCCTAAAAAGGATATTTAATTCAAATTAATTCATACAAATACTAATTATAACTTTCAAAATGTTTTAATCTCTCTTAAAAAAACTTTTTTTTTCTGTAGTCAGTTTGGCTGCATATTGTCCTCCAACTTCTAATGGGAAATTTAAAATCAATCATCTACTTCACACATTTTTTCACATGTTGTCAACTAATTATATAATTATAGGGGACTTTAACGCATATCACACTTCATGGGGATCTGGGTATAATAGTAATAGAGGTAATGTTTTTTTAAGTAATTTCGCAATTGACAATAATCTAGTTTGTTTAAATGATACAGTTACTGCCCTTGCGTCTCCAGGTCAATATGGTAAAGGTAATGTTTTGGATTAAGCTTTTGCTTCATCAAGAGTTAGCTATTTTACGTATATCACGACACTTTAAGTAGTAATCATTTTCCAATTCAGTATGAAAGATCCTCACTGTAAACTTGCAATCAAGCCTACAGCAAACTTCTTTTGATGGCTCTCATCCCGTTTTTGGTTCAGTAAAAGATATTAACTTTAAAAAGGTTGACTGGTCAGATTTTACGCTACAGTGTGAAGAAAGATTTTCTAGCTTTCATTTTGAATCTGATAACCCTCTAAAAACTATAATAATTTTGTTCATGTTTGTCAAATCCTGTTAACGTTCCCAAAAAATCTTTCATATGGGGTTGCAGCATTCAAAAAGTCTACTATTTGGTGGAGTAACATCTGTGAACAAGCCGTTTTGCAGGCTAAAATTGCTCTTCAATCTTTTAAGAAATATTCTACTTTGGTAAATTATCTTATTTACAAGCAGTTTGATGCGAAAAAGAAAAAAAAGTTATTTCAGAGCAAAAGCAGCTTTCATGGTTTACCCTTTGTTCATCTTTCAATCTTATGGCTACTTCTAAAATAATCTGGGATCAAATTCAAATTTTCTAAAATAAATTCTACTAATAAAGTAAACTTTTTTGATAATCCTTCACATGCCAATGCCTTCCTGAATAAAATTACATCTAATATGGATTCTACTGAAAATGAAAATATTTCAGACTTAAAAAAACATTTCTCTTCTTTTGGTTCTTAGTCAGGCTTGTGGCTTAAAGACCCATTTCTGTTGGCTGAACTTGATGCTGCTTTATCTGATAAGCGAGATAGATGTATCTGGATATATGGATCTGGATGTATAAGGAATAAAATCCAGGCCAGGAGATGTCCTGGCCTGGATTTTATTCCTTATATATTTATTCAGAAATTGACAATTATTGCTAAGTCTATTTTGTTTATATTTATAATTTCTTATGGTCAATAAATGTTATACCTTTTATCCGGAAAACTCAAAATACTGTGTTAATTTAAAAATCATACAAGGATCCAAACAGTATTGATTCTTATAGACCAATTTCGTTTACTTCTTGTTTTTCTAAGGTATTTGAAACCATGTTTAAAAATTGGCTTCAATGGTTTATAGAACATAACTCTGTCCTGCCTTCTAATTAATATGGATTTCGTAGGGGTAAGAACACGATAGATGATTTAGGTTTCTTAATCGACGATATTAAAAACGGTTTTAATGATTGTTAAATCACACTATAGCAGTATTTTTGGATATTAAAGGGGCATTTGACAATATTGATCATGTTTTCTTAATTAAAAGTTTATATTCAATAGGTCTTCCAGGGTCTGTTCTTGAATGGTTATACAATTTCCTTCATAATCATATTGTTTATTTAAAGGTAAAAGACAATCTTATTGGACCTACTTTTACGGACAAAGGTAGTCCTCAGAGATCAGTCATCTCGCCATTAGTTTTTATATTATCATTAGCAAGTTTAACGCGCATGATTCCTAATAATGTCAAACCCGCGTAGAGATTACGAATGATTTTCCTTCACCATCTCAAAATCGGCATTTTTGAATCATTCGGTCGAACGAAATGCCCAAACGAGTACCTCCGACCACTCGTTTGGGAAGGCGAGTGATAGACTAAACGTCATGTTTTGTGTTGGTTGATAAACAAAGAATTTGTTTTAGTTCTAAAATAATATTTCAGCGTGTTAAATAGGTAAACAAAAAATTAACACCGTAGAGCATTAGCTTTATTACGGCTACCTCAGCAGTGGTGACGATAGCGAAATTGAGGCGAACGAAAGTTATGGTTAACCTATCTTGTTGAACAATGCCTTGAATAATTATCAAAATAGCAGATCAACTGTTTGTTTGATGAAAAATCTAATGCAATGATATAATTTCCAGGTCCTCACAGCCCTATTTTTTTTGCCAAAGGCTCTTACTAGAGCTCAATTGGCAATCACAAAAATTCTAAAATTGCTCAGGGCACAGTCTCAAAATGTATTTCCGAGTTGTTGGTAGATGCTATAAATAGCCCTACAGTATTTGTGAAGTGGGTGAAATTTCCGAAAAATATTTAGGAATTGGCGAAAATATCACAGGAGTAAGTAATAATAAATAAATTAGTTAATTTACTGATACTAACTTAACTATTGAACTGTAATCTATACTATAAAGCCGAAGAGATTGTTTATTTGTTTGGACATGCTAATCTCAGAAACTAGACAGATTTGGAAAATCTCTTTTTATCAAGGAACGCTTTGGGTATATAATAAAGATAAGACTTATAAAACCTGAGCAGCAATGAAGTTGAAATGAAGTTAGAAATTAATGTATGATTATGACTTCTAGGTTCTACAATTGTTACGGGTTGCCCGGTATAGTAGGGTGTATAGACTTTACCCATGTAGCCATACACACTCAACCGAGTGACCAATATGATGAATCTATTTATGTTTATAGAAAAGGCTACCACTCTATTAACACTCAATTGTAATGTTAATTGAAAGTAATTGCAGACAATACACATCTTTCAGGTTTTGACTACTGTAAGCTATTCATTGAGTAAATTTTATTTTTAGATTTGCGATGCCAATCTACGCATAATAAATTATGTAAACGCATTGTTTCCTGGTTCCAGTTATGATTCTTTCATCTAGAACCAGAGCAATGTACAACCTATAATGCAGCAATTGCACCATGACAGTACAGGAAAATCTTATTTAATTGGTAAGTACATTATTAATTTTGAAATGCGAAAGTGTGTACCTATCTGAAATATTTTGAGTTGCAGAAAAGTACAAAGTATTACCAACTTAGCTTATAGGTTGTGAGTAGTTTACATGGGAAATCTTATTATGTTTTTTATTAGGCCGTATTAAATTAATAACCTTCTATTTTATGATTGTTGCAGGTGACAGTGGCTATGCCTTACGGCGTTGGCTCGATACGCCAACTGCAGCCACAAACCAGAGCCGAAACCGAATACAATGAATCATTTAAGAGTGCTCGTGTCACTATAGAGAGGTATAATGGAGTCCTTAAATCAAGATTCCGTTGCCTTCTGAAGGACAGAGTCCTCCATTATTTGCCAGAGAAGGCAACAAAAAATATTAATAGTTGTTGTGTTTTACACAATATATGTGTGCAGAATAATATAATACTGAAAGTGATTCTGAAGATATTGATTTTGGTTCCTTCGACACTACACCTCGTCAACGGGAGGGCCGTTTTTTTATCAGATGTACAAAACAGGTTACAGCCAAAATACAGTTAAAAAAACCAAAATGCACTAAAAAGTCTGAAATAAACTCTTCACCATTGAAAGGAAAGGAATCCGTTTACGCAAACAATTTCTTTTTGGAGTCGGTGCTGTGATAGTTGATGCTTGATGGTCAAAGTAATGGCACCGACTCCAAAAAGAAATTGTTTGCGTAAACGGATTCCTTTCCTTTCAATGGTGAAGAGTTTATTTCAGACTTTTTAGTGCATTTTGGTTTTGAAGTCGGTTTTTACTTTTTTTAAAAGTTTATTTTATTTCTTCATTTTTAGTGATTACATAAGAGGGGGGGGGGGGGGAGTTGCACCTTATGATTCCGTTTTTTTAAGAAGCTACAAATTACCTATCATAAGTTCCGTCATAATAATTACTGAACTCATAAGCGTTAAGGAGTTCCACCATCAGCTCAGCCCCACAAAATGTTGCCTATCAGACGTAACAACACGTCAACATTAAGATTCTAGTAAAGAAACACTATACGTGCCTTTAAAATTTGAGGGTTTCCCTCGATTACACCAAGATCCCATCATCAGATCCCAAAATGAAAAAAATGGGACCAACTAGAAGGTACACCCTCTAAGTAGGCGAAAAAATTTTTCGTTTCGGTCGACAAACGACTGAGATATGAGGTAACAAACATACAAAAAAAAAAAACATACAGTCGAATTGATAACCTCCTCCTTTTTTGAAGTCGGTTAAAAATAGTAATATTGAAAACTTACGGTCTAGGTTGCAGCCCTTCATAGGTACATACTTTTACAGAATATGCAGATAAAGCAGAGTAAAATTAATTCTTAAGATTAAAATACGATGAAACCAAACAGGAACTACAATAATCATAAAGATAAAATTAGAACTACAATTATTCATAATGCAAATGAATGAATATACAGGAAGCAAAATATATTAGTACATTGCAATTACTGTTTAATACAATGCATTAGGTTTTTCCTAAACTTAGCCTCAATATCATTGTAAATATCAATGTCTGCATCGGCGCAACCACCTACGAGCTCATTAAACAGACGACACATACGGGTTAAGGGATTGAAGTAGGTACGATGTGTTATTGATGTAAATGTTAAGGGTAAACACTTTTGGCTTCCGTACGCGCAAATTAGTATTAAAGTTTAATTGAGACAATAAGCAAGGTGAATCAATTTGTGAGTTGACAAGTTTATACAGAAACATGAGGTCTAATTGTTTTCGCCGGCTGACGAAATGTTGATTTATCTGCGGGAGAAGCATTTAGAAATAATATTGTTTAACATTATTTTTCATAAATGTTTATTTATTTATAGCGGTCCCCCGCGACTTCGTCCGCGCGTTTTGAGTTTGCTCCCTCCCCTCCCGTCGCAGCGTGATGTTTTTTCGGTCCAGCAGTTCCTGAGATAAGCGCTTTCAAACAAACAAACTCTTCAGCTTTATAATATATTAGCGCAAGCGCACGTTGTACTTAAGCTGCGAACATTATTTGGTGCGGAGTTATGTTTAAACTGTGATAGCTCTTAAGATATTTAATGAAATCAAATAATATAAAAAGCAACTTTGTTCTAAATGAAATGCTCGTGATGATAAATTTATTGTTTTTGATAAGAATAAATATCTGTGTGTATAATACACCTCTAAAAATAATGCATATTTATTTTAACAAATTTATTAACATATAAAAGGTTGTAGTAAGTCAACCATAATAGATAGACATATGCTGTCGCGGACTTTATTATAGAACTCTTAATGCTGAACAATCCTGTCATACATGATTTTTGTGTAACATAAGCGGTTTCCGCAGCGTACGCAGCGGAAGCTCTCAAAAGGAATATCTTTCTCCCGTTTTCGCAACATTTTTCATTGCTGCTGTGGTCTTATGAGTCGTATCTTTATTTTTTATAGCCGAAAGCCTTCCTCGATAAATGGACTATCCAACGTAAAAATATTTTTTCAAATCGGGCCAGTAGTTTCTGAGATTAGCGCGTTCAAACAAACAAACAAACAAACAAACAAACAAACTCTTCAGCTTTATAATATTAGTATAGATTTAAAGACTTAATTGCACAAATTTAGTGTACAAAGGTGGACTTAATGCTAAATGCATTCTCTACCAGTCAAACTTTTAGGTCATGCAGAAAGGTTTATGCTTTTAATACATTGGTTTTTACTTATATCACAATTGAATTTTTAAGCATACTAAAAAATATACCACTAACTTCGTGTACTACAGACTAATAAACTTTGTTTGAAAATGGATCTTTCAAAAATAGTTAAAATATTTAATTTCCCTAAAAGTATAGTTATTATTAACAACATCACAGTAACTATGACATAATCAAATATCATTACACAAAATCACAGTAGATCAGACTTAAAACTAAAAATAAGTTATTGACTTTATAATTAGCTAAATAATTTTTGATATAGCCATTACCCACTCTTAATTATTTGCATGCCATTTTGAGAAGTTTGTGTAAGAGTCCTGCATTTACACAAACATCTCAAGCAGAATGACCTTTCAATTTGGGTTTTTCAATAACTGTCCTGTGGTGCCCTTTAACCTTCCTCCTCCATGTTTATTATAGAAGCAGCATACCTTTTTTTTCCTCCAGAAGTTCCTTTTTTATTTTCACCTTTTCCTGTAATAGCGTTTTTAAATTGTTTTTTTTTTATATTTTTTTTAGGATTATCTATAATGCTTCAACACCCGAGCGGTTGCAGGCAACCGCATAACAATAGAATTTGCATTGTGTCTCGTTCAAATACGCTTGGGGGATTAAACGATAAATTATTAAATGAGTAATATTAAATTACTCATAGTTAAAACACATTAAATAAGAGATGAAAAAAGAGAAAGAAAAAGACAAATAGGACACTATTTTGGTAATATTCATAATATACCTAGTCTTGCCATAAATATTGTCACAAAGAAAAACATTTTTTTAATGTAAATAATATTTATTACTTTTACAGTGTAGTTTTATACGTAAATATAAAAAAAAAGAAATTTAAAAAGCTTATTCGAAGTGGTCTCCATTGGCTGCAATACAGTCCTTTAAACGTTGAGGCCAGTTATCAATAGAAGCACGCACTCTTCCATTGGAAAATTCTTCACTGCCAATCGTATGGATTGTTTTAGGGACTCCAAATTATCATGGCGTTTAGAGCAAGCCGTACTCTCTGAAACTGACCATAAATCATAATCCAGCGGATTAAGATCGGGACTAGACGACGGCCAGTCTTCAGCTCTGATGAAGTCCGAAACGTTCGCTTCTAACCAAGTCTGCGTGGACCGAGCTTAATGACCCGGCGCCGAGTATTGCTGGAAAGACCATGCTTGGTTATTGAACATGGTGTTGTTAAGGGGCTTAACTACCTTCTCAAGAATGGTATCTTGATACACTTGTGCCGACGTTTTGATACCTTTTTCACAAAAATATGGCTCAGTCACTCCTTCATAGCTAACACCCCACCAAATCATCACTGAAGTCGGTAATTTCCACGTTGCACTCTGCCGACTAATTGGGAAGCTTCCTTAGAGGTTGGAGCATAAATACAGTCATTTTGTTTGTTAAAATGTTGCTCAGTGTAAAGATTTTCTCATCCGTAAACAATTTTTTTCTGTAACCTCCCTTTGCGTACTGCTTTGTACTGCTTCAGTAGTTTTTTCGATATTACCACCCTATTCTTTTTTAAATAATCAGTTAAAAAATTACCAGTGCATCTCTTATAGGCTGCAAGTCCTAAGTCATCTTTTAAAATATGCGACATGGTTCTGGGTGTTATCTTCATCTCCCGAGATAAAATCTTTTGCTTTCGGACAGGATTTCTGCGAATTCTTTCCCTTACTGCTTTGACCACTTTTTTCATACGAACACTACGTGGACGGCAAGATATTTTTCTGTCACAAACAGAAGAGGTCTCATTGTACCTATTGATAGCCCGGTACACAAACATTTGACTAATACCAAGCGTATGGAGAGTTTTAAAAATTGCATTTGGTACCAACTTTGTGTAACGCAATCACAGCGATTCGGTTCTCTTCATTACCCCACTCCATTTTAATATCGCAAAATATTATAAAATGTATTGGCGCCAAAATTAGAAAACACAATGAGCAATCGTATAAAAATGACAGATTCCAAATTCAAATGTAATATCTTTCATATTTTTAATGGTAACAGTGGTTATGGCCAGACTGTGTATATTACCAAAATAGTGTAAAGTAGCAAGGAAGGAATCACATCATTATTATATTTGTTTGTGGATGTTCTGCTTCAATTCCAGCTCATGTACTATCAGCATTAGTAGGCAAAATTACATTACCGGAATTACCAGTTATTTCTACATGCGTTTCTTCTCTAATTTCAACGTCAACTGGTAAATTCGCCGCCGCTTCCGAGGTGCCACCTCTACCGTCTGCAATTGCCGTGCGATACAGCGGGCAAGTGAGCTAAAATACCTTGGACTATTACTGGATGAGCACCTTACCTTCGCAAGTCATATTCATTTTGTTGCCAACAAAGTAAGAAAAGTAACTGGTATTATGCGAATTTTGAGGAAGTGCGCGGATTCAGATGCCATGAAAACCGTTTATTATGCTGTGTGCCATGTGGTGGTGCTGCAAAAACTTTCATGTTGAAACTGGAAAGGGCGCAACGTGGTATTTTCAAGGTAATGCTGGGAAAACTAATTTTGTACCCCACAAATGCCGTATATAACGATATGAAGATGTTGCGCGTTAGGCAGCAGAGTATTACATTGCATCTGGTCTCTCAAGATACAGGCATAGCTTAGTTTGAGAGCCTCTGGTAACCGGCGAGACTTTATGGCTTTTTCTTTGTTTAATTTATGCTTAGACACATGCATTATTATTATTTTTAGTGGTCGATAAAGACATTTTATTTTATTATTTTATAAATCTGGAAAGTAAATTAATTTTTCAATATTTAGTTGGCTGGCCCATTGTAATGTTTATATTCTTTCATTCTTTTTGGAGAAAATGTAGTCTGGTATTATTAAAATTGTTACGTTTATTTTCCTCTTCACCTGCAATCTCAATCACAATTAGTTCATTATCGGGAAAGTAATAAAGGTTTTAACATCTGAAAAATTAATGAATATCCCATAAGACTAAGCTGAACTATTTTTTTAAATTGAGACTAAGTTGCAAAATAGATAAACATGATATACTAAAATCAAAATGAGCTGCTGACTCTGGGCCAGAGTGCCCACTAATTGAGTGAGGGTGTATCAATGCCGCCACTCCCTCTTCGAAATCGTCCAGGGTATCATGAGTTGGTGGACCGCTACCAGTACCTCTTCTAACTTCGTTTATTGCAGCACTTTTGGCTTTCGTTTTGGACAATATATCTTGCCATGTCTGAAAATGTGTAAATACAAATAATACAAGTAACTTTATTAGAAGCTAACACTATCATGGTGTTAACAAGATCAAGCATACATGATGATTACATGGAAGATCAATATAGGTACCACAGAACGGTAGACGTTATAGTCTGTTCCCCCACCATAGCTGAAAAGAGTAATGGGATAATATTTACTTTTCGCCATGCCTTCCAATCTTTATTGGCGCCCGGTATTGAATTTCAGTGTTGCGCTATTGATTCCCACTCTTTTTGAGCGTCTTTATGAGTAAAACTGCTAGTAAATTTGCCCGATCGCAGTTGTGCATTATCTGATAACAGATTCAAAAGAAGTTTTTTTGTGTTTTGTTGAGCTTTTGATTCATATTTACAATAAACAGCAAAATTTTTCGAACTTTCTCAAACGGTTTGGTAGCACCTTTTAATATCAATAGCAGAAAATAGTATTGACATTAGTAGCTTTATTTTACTATTTTTATTTTATTAATTTATTTTACTAAGGCTAAGGTTTCTTCATATATCGCCAAGAAATTAAGGAATTTTGTTCCGTTTTACGTGCGACAGTTACCGGTAGTCAGATTGTTGGTACCGGTATATTTTTAATCTGTGGCAAATATACATTATTTCTCAATTTTTTGTAAAACGGCAATACCGCAATCGAATGATTCAAAAATACGAAAAACTGCGTTGATGTGCCTTGAGTGGACGAAGGATTTCAAAAATAGGGCCTCTGATTGTTTATTCTACTTGCTCTAACCCTGCTCAAGGAGAATTCCTTCTTAATGATTGTTTCTTAATACTCCTTAATACTGTTTAAAGTACTGAATGATTCTCCTTATTAGAGGTGAATGTGGATAAAAGTTCGGTTGTAATGTTTTCTCGTAATCTTGTCCGTTACAAACCACGAATTTAATACAATCAAATCTACATACCTGTTTGTTCCTGTATTAAAAATTTTGCGCTCTTTTTAGGAGGCAAGAACGGGACGACTTCCTGACACAGCTCTTCAAACAATGTTTTTGGTAGTCTTAACGAGGCTTTAAAATCGTCATTATCGGGAACATGTCTTATAAATTGGTCCCGAAGATACCGCATTTGACGCCTTCTCTGCGCTCGTTCTTCTGTAGATCTTTCTCAGACAGGAGGAAGTGTGACATTATATTAAAGAAATAAAATAAAAAACTTTGACGAAACGATCTAACGACACGGATGAGGCTATCGTATCATTGTAGGTTATTTTACGAAACTCCTTACGTCAAAAAACGATTGATCGCCTGTCGATCGCGGTTTCGTAGATCTTATTTTTCGACGAATACGTCCATCAACGAGCTTGTTTTTCGATTACGGATCTGAAGTTTTACGTAGTAAGCAATCCGTTTAACGATAATCGTATTGACGAATTTCGTTTTCGTAGTAGACTTTCTTCTTGTACCATATTTTAATGTGAATAAAATGAATCTTGGATCTTGAGGCGCCCAGCGCTTTGCTGGCGACAAAGGCAGTGGAGACCAAATTTGTCAACCTCATTGTCAAAGTCACGTAAAAAATTTAACATATGATGTTCCAAACTATTTCTAAGGCTTGTGTCAAATAGTTTTTACCCGACTCCGGTGAAGCCAAAAGGAAGGTTATGATTTGGACTTGTTATGTGTGTGGGTATGGATTTATCACAATTGGACAATTGAGTTGTCTTTGGAAGCCTCTTGATCGTCCGCTGGTTTTTTGCTACATGTAGTTTCGTCAAATTGACTGCAACGCCCTCTAGGATACTTAAAGTAAGACTAACAATAAATATTTTTTTTAAATTGTCGTGTGGGATATCAAATGAAAGAGGTCTTAAAGCACATTTTTTAATCTGTAAACAATATTAGGTGTTGCCGTGAGGCCGTGAGGCTTTGCTTGCAATCACCTGATAATTACAAGATTTTATAAACTCACTTTTAAAATAGTAAGGTGTTAGGTGCTATTATTATAAGGTCTGTTCTGTATAATAGTTATACCTAACACAAATTTACATATCTCCATAACAAGTTATATAAATAAAAAACCGACGACTAAAACACGCTATGTACCAAATCAGATTAATTATAATAATAACAAAAAAAAGTAGCATACATTCACGGCTAGCCCTTAAACATATACAGGGTCTAACAAAACTAGTGATCGACCGCCAACGGACCCTCCGTTCTATAAATCATACTGAATACTGTTGTCTCTGGTACTTTTATATTGACAACTGACCTAAGTTTTTTTGTGTTGTCAGTGGTTTTTCTGTAATGGAAAAATAATAGAGTTTTGAGTAAAACGTAATTGTAATGAATTGATTTCTTTTATTTAAACAATACCTTTAAATGGTATCAGAGCATAGTTTTACGAAATGACAAAAGGAGTTTAAATGAATTATCGAAAAGGACATGAGATTAAAAGCGATAACTTGATCAGAAGTATCAAATAAAAACCAAGCACGTTTTTAGCAAAATGGCAGCTAAAAACGATATACTGATTCAAATATAAGATGGACCTGAATACAGCAATAGGAAAATGCGGATGCTGAAGTTTTTACAGTTTTAAAAATTTAAAGATATTGTATTGAGACCAAATAAAAAAAAAAGACAATGAAAATTTAAACGACAAGGATATAAAGGCAACGAACTATATTAACAGCTCCATCAGTAATAATTGGGATACGTAAATTAATTCGAAACGGCAAATGAAATTATAAAAAAAACTATGAAATTTACCTGAAATAAACTACTGCTCTGCAAATATTTTGAAGACATAACCTAGAAAATATTAAACTTAAAAACTACTCTGAAGTGACAATATTTTTGATGAGTTTGAGAAAGCTATAAGTGAACTGAAGCAAGCAGGTGTGTGTGATAACAGAACTAGAGAAGTTGAACTATATGCTGAAAACTTTGCAAGAAAATTACAGTTACATAGGTGATTAATCGATATCCTTCCGGAAAAAGAAAGAACTGTTGACTACTTAAAGAGTAAAATGAAGTTAAAAAAGACAGTAAAAGAAAGTGACATGCCTATTAAGTCGTTAAATGTTTTTCGAGCTGAAACCAGGCCAACCTATCAGAAAAATATAACTTGTTTCCAATGTGGAAAACCAAGCCACATTTTAAAGAATTGTTATTTTGGGAATGTTAATCGTGGTTGGGGTCGTGGTAGTTACCAAGGGCGTGGCGGTTACCCAGGACGTGGTTTAAGTTATAATAATAACCGAGGAAATTGTCAACATACAACATACAATGAGTATCAAGGTAATATAGCTTTCATACTACTATTGCACATAATACCTACACAAGTGAAAGTGAAATGTCAAGAAAAGGCCAAAGAGATTGGTTACTTTATAGTGGATGTACGAACCATATATTTAACACAAATTAGTATTTTGAATCATACAAGACACTGGAAATTCCTATCAAAGTAAGAATTGCAGTTGGAACAATATTGGAAGCTACAAAAATGTGAAATATCAACAATTATTTCATGTTTTCAAAATAGGAAGTGACAATCAACAATGTTTACTATGTAAAAGAAATGAAGCTAATCTTATTAAGTTATTCGAAGATTACAGACAAAAATGAAATAGTTTCACGAGTGAGGATACCTTAAATCAACATCAACAAAAAGCATCAAGCAAAGAAAATATATGTGATACTATAAATTGCACTTGTAAAAAGCATCTTTGCAAGTGATGATGATATGCTTTTTACAAGTGCAATTTCGTATCGTATTTCGTATCGTATCGTATCATAAACGAAGTAATTTGGATTATGATAAATACTATTATACGAGAATACCTCAAGTATTCTATTTTATTAGGCAATTTTGAAAAATTTGCATTCAATAGGTTGTAACTTCAATATAATTGACAAAAAAGGAGGTGTTACATAATAGTACCGTCAGAAAGAAATGGGATATTTACTAGTCGGCAAATGTTTAATAGTTTGTACATAATAATTTCAGTGGAGAATATTATATTTTCTTGTTTCGTAATATTTTAGAGCGTGTTTTAGCAATCGGGTTTTAGTTTTAAGGGCCGATTGTTCAATCTTTAGATAAAAAGTCTGATATCTATCCAGCCAATGGAGTTATATGTCTGTTTAATCTACGGATAAATTAATTGCAGTTTTTCAATTTTTTTTTTATTCTTACAATAGTTATCTGAGTATATTTGAACTCGGTCAGCACGAACTTCAAACTGGTGAAACAAAAACTTTGCAAACTTGTAGGTTAAAGAGACACCGAATAACGTAATGATTGCCTGACAAACTAGAGTAGTGTCACTTCACTTTTGAGGTTATGTCATGCTTGATGTTTGTTTTTTTGTGCAGATCGTCTATTTCGTTAGGGTTCACTACTCCATTTTGAGAAACGTTTCGTCGAATAACAATACATCGATGACATGACGTCGAATGTATAATAAGTCGAACGTTAAAATAATCGACTGCTCAACATTTTGAAGTACGTTTGATTGATTCTTACTCGAAACACTTTTTACCGACGGTATAATTTATCGAGGAACATTTTGTCGAATGACAATTTGTCGATGCCTTATTTAATCTATGGATAAATAAGTCGAAGCCTCATTTGATCGCATGTACGTAAGGCAAGTGTAAACAAACAATAAATTGAAGTGTTTGCTATAAAGTAAGATCCAGGTGTTTTCTTGTCAACTTTAGTTTAATCTACCTGCCCTACCCTATTATTACTTTTAACATTAAGTTGCAATCGTGCAGATTACTTTGTAGTTTGCCGAGAACATTAGTATTTGTGACCGCGTGTGGGGTGCTTGAATAATAAACACGTAGTATAAATCTCCAGGTTCTTCTCCAATAGTTTTATTCCAACAAAATAGCACAAAGATAGGGCACAAAGTGAAAGTAATTACAAACTAGAGACTATATTCTGGCATACAGCTCGCTTTTATACAAATCAAAACCCTGAACAACGGTAGGAAAACAGTGGGGACGACATCCGTTTCCATATATGAACATTTACTATAATATTTATTTGTAGGGATAAACAATCTGCTAATTAAATATATAAATTCATTAATTATTTAGTTATTCATCGTAATGAATTGCGTAAGCCTTTTAGATTATTATTTTAATCACAATATTTGAAATAAATCTAACCCTCCACCAACCAATCAGAGTCACCTTCCTTTTGGCGGCAAAATGAACATTTGTTATACGGCAAACATAAAAATCTAATAAGTGTCCCAATAATCTTTAAATAATTAATTTACAATTAATAAAATATTATTACAATAATAAGATAATCTAAAGATTAATTCAAAATATTCTTATATCATAGCCAAGTTACATTCAACATGGTGGATACTTCCGGCATTTCCATAACAAATATTAAATAGGTTTGACACCTAGATAGGTGTATGAATTATGATGTATTGAACATAATATGAGGAAGAGAATGTGTAATTTAGTGAATACAGTGGGGTTACATAAGTCACACACAGTGAGTATATGGTTTAGTGCATAAGTCTACTATTACAGAACTAAGTAAATATGTGGGGCAGACTAGGATCGGGAATCATCTTGTAACATATTATAAA
Organism: Pyrausta purpuralis; assembly: GCA_963924145.1. Lineage (NCBI taxonomy): Eukaryota > Metazoa > Arthropoda > Insecta > Lepidoptera > Crambidae > Pyrausta > Pyrausta purpuralis. The sequence continues at coordinate 23,624,912 of OZ001652.1, read as the reverse complement.
TTTATTTTGTGGCAAAAAAATCTCTTTTTAGTATTGTCTTTGATAGTTTTTGAATATTTCTTTTTATATTTTTGACACGTTCATATTTTTGTTTTGTTTTTATGTCTCATCATAAAAGTATATTAGGTAGTCAAAATGTCAGATACTGGTATAAAAATTGAAAAATCTGTGCGCGGTAGAGACGTGTTGTTAATGAAAGCTATCAGTTTTGTGTTAACAAAAAGGATAATAATAAATATTACTGGTCTTGTGCGCAAAAAGAGGCAAAGCAATGCAGAAGCACGCTACTAATGACAACATTTTCTAGTGAGCAAAGGCATTCTGTCAGTAAAGCTATGAGTGAATATTCACATTCCCCTGACGCAGCTACGTCGGACATGATAAGTCTCAAGAACCGTCTGAAGCGAGATGCTTCTACTAGTTTTGCTGCGCCTACTCAACTTAGCCATAATAATATAGCACAAGTACCAAGCACTAGCGCATGCTCCGTTCCCAATAAAAATGCTTTAAGACAGATAATACGATGTGCGCGAAAAAAGAGTATTCCTGTTGAGCCTCGAACATTAGCAGAGATAAATATTCCTGATGAAATGAAGGTAAGATCACTGTTATTTCTAGCTATCCTTATTGGAATTCGAGCTTCTCTGTCGTGGTATTTTCTAATAATGCATGGTAACAATCTGGATACTGAATTCACTCTTTTATTATTCATAATTATGTTTACTTTCTTATTTCAGGTTGTTGAAGGAGAAACTTTTCTAGCACGTGACGTTACGTACGGTGAAAATAAACGCTTAATAATGTTTTTCACAAGGAAAAATAATGAGATTCTATATGATTCAACAACGTGGATAATGGACGGGACATTTAAATGCTGTCCCTGTTTGTTTACAAAGATATACACGATTCACGCTTATGTTGGTAATGACTCAAAATCTAGAAGGACTGTTCCCACGGTATATTGTTTATTATGTAATAAGGCCAAAGAAACTTATATGACCTTATTTAAAGAATTAAAATCATTTGCCCTCGAATATGAAATCATTTTGAAGCCACGGCATATTGTGACGGATTTCGAAATAGCGGTAATTAACGTTATTAAAATAGAATTCCCGGAATCGACACACAATGGGTGCCTTTTTCACCTGGGACAAAATATTTGGCGCAAAATCCAATCTTGCCAATTGGCGGCAAAATACGGCAGAGACAGTGATTTTGCTTTAAAACTACGTCACATAGCTCCTTTGGCCTATCTTCCTCCTAAAGAAATACCGGACGCTTTTTCAAGTATTAAAGATAATGTGTTACCGGAAGAAGCCGAAAGAGTTATTGAATGGTTCGAGACCTATTATGTATATGGAAAGATCTCGTCTCGATCCAAAGGAAACAACGTGTGTGTTACTAAAATAGCTCCATTATTTCCTCCATCATTATGGTCCGTACACATAAGTAATACGTTATATCTACCTCGGACCCAAAACAAGTCTCGCTACATACTGGTAATCTACATTCAATCTGCCAAAATTTCGTTTTGTTCTCTTTCCCCAAACACAGATCTTGATCCGGGCGCTATTTGGGCGCTTTTCCAGCCTGTAACCGAATTTATAAGGAAAGAGTTACCTCAAATCAATGTGTTCACTTCTTAACTGATGAACCCTGCACGCAATACAAACAAAAAAAGAACTTTTTTCTCATAAATCAAATGAATTTCAGTTTCGATACTTAACATGGAATTTTTTTGAAGCTTCGCACGGAAAGGGCGCCGCTGACGGAATAGGGGGTGCAATAAAAAGACAACTAGACCAAAATGTGGCTTATGGTATTGACATAACGAATGCTGAAGAAGCGTTTAAGTTTTTGTCTCATAAAACAAAAATCAAGTTATTTTACATTTCAGAAGAAGATGTGCATTTGCAACACAAGTTTATCAATGATGATAACATAAATATTTTAGCTTTAAAAGGCACGATGCAAGTCCATCAAGTGATAGTATCTCACGATAACACAAATGTCATAAAATATCGAGACATAAGTTGTTTTTGTGGAGAATACCAAGGATTGTGTGAATGTTATGATCTGCAGGAACACAAATTAGTCAGGAATATTATACTCAGTAATACAAAAACTAAAAGGACCAAAAACAATAGTCGTAAGAGACCAAGGCTTTCAATTTCATCTGGTTCAGATTCAGACACAGAAATGGATATTGTTTATGCCGAATCAGATGACAGCCCATGGGAGGAAGAGAATCTTTATCCATTAGTAGAAGAACAAAACACGCAAGAGCATAAAGAAATTACTAGTAAAACAATTCCAGTGAAAGTAAAACCAAAAAATAAGAAGACTTCCAAAGTGACAGCTACGCAATCACGCATACAATGTGTAGGCTGCGAGGAGGATCTCATCAGTGACGTTGAAGAAGACGATCTTAAAAATATTGGGTGTGACAAATGTCCGAGGTGGTTCCACCTGAAGTGTACAGTGCATAAAGGTCGTCCATTCGCAGAAATTGCTGATAAAGAATACATATGCCATGTCTGTTACATGTAATAAGTATTCCTTTATTCAGCTAACCTAAAGTAAAAGTTATTTGATTTTGTTAGATTTTTTGGACTGTTTTGTTTTGATAATATTTACTATAGAGAATCATATGCTTTGTTTTGTTGCCCTAATTTGAATGTTACTTGTGATTTTATATTCTTACAAATACAATATTAACTAAAGTGTACGCGCAAGTGCTAGTCACCGCCTGAGGTACGTGAGCAGGGAGAGGACGCGAAAGACAACATTGGCAGACTGAGTTAGCTTGGCCTTTGTCTGCTTCCCCCTACCCCCTCACACCTACTCTCCGCCACCTATTACTTACCAAAAATAATAAGTTCCTATGATTGTGATGTTCCATAGTAATTAAGCATTTTATTTTTAACTTTTAAGATGATTTCTAATTCTAAAGTACGACCGCCGAGAGAATGCGTTCCTGATACGAGTATTTCATATTTGTAACTATTTATTAGATGCACTAGTTATTGATACCAAATTTATTTTTAAAAAAACATACAATTAGATACGTCAACTTGCTAGTAGTAAAGTAAAATAGTTTTACGAAAATAGGTGTCAGGAATGCATTCTCTCGGCGGCCGCCCTAAAATCATTGCAGACTCTATCAATTGCAGGCTAATATTTCCGTTAGCATGGGAAATTTAAATTATCTTTAGTTGGACTTGTGTTAAGTTTAAGAAACAAAAATGTCTTTAAAAAGGTAACAAAAATTTATTTTTTTATATATTATTTAGTTTTGTATTGTATTTGTATAATTCAATTAAAAAAACGAAATAAAACAGAATTCTATTAATTACTGATGAATATTTTATTCGTAACAACCACTTACTAAATGACACCTATTTTTCTTATTACGGCGGTTGTGTCTGTGCCCAAGCCCTTATGTTCCGTTTCGTTATTTTCGTTACTTTCCACTTCGTTTCCGTTTCGTAACACGTACAATTTAGATGAATATGACCCAGCAGCAGAAGGAAGTTACCACAGAGACTGTTATGTAAATTTTTTAATCATTCAAGCGACGATACTAGGCCTCCATTGAATAATAAAAAACTAGCATTTCAGAAGGTTTGTACAGAAATCGAAAGCAGCGATGAATGTCAATATTTATTATCCGATATTAATGAACGCATGTCTCAAATTCTCGACGGAGATTCATATATACTACTCAATATCTAAAACAGAAACTTATTCAACATTTTGGGAACAATTTGATAATAACCAGTTGTCCTAAGCGCAGTGCTGTCGTCTGCTTTCGTGAATATGTGGACAAAATAATTCACAAAAAATGGTACAAAGAGACACGATCTGATAAGTACGAAGAGCGTCTCAAAATAGTATCGGCAGCAGCAGCTATAATTAGAGAAGATATACGTTCTCAACCTTACGATTTAACATCCTATTCTGTTGACGGCGGGGATATTCGAGGACAAGATACTATCATCCCACAAACTTTACAATGTTTCGTAAATATCGTGATACAATCAAAAACCGATTCTACAAGTGCACAAAGAAAACGTCAAAGTATTGGCTAAGCGATTATTTCAGCCTGTCGGCCTATGTCATTTATATCGCCTATCCTTATTGGTATCGGTGTATATATACATCGCCATTTTGCTTTTCGAATGACAATTGATGTATTATGCAATTTGGGTTTTAGTGTGTCATATGCAGAAGTGCAGAAGTTTGAAAAATGCTTAATGGCAGCACCTGAAGAACAGACAGTAGAAGCATTTTGCTTTCGACAATGCAGATTTTAATATACGTACCATAGATGGCAACAATACGTTTCATAATATGGGAGGTATAAAAATAGAAACCCCAAAAATACAGAAAGCTGAAGCTGTAAGAGTGAAGAAGAGTGATGAGAAGCCTTCAGAAATGAGCGGTCGAATGGAAATTTTGACTTACACAAAACCTCAAAAAAAAGGACTGACACAAATAAGTGTGCGAGACATAGACATACTAAAAAATAAAGAGTTTTCTATCCAATCTACTCTCTTCGATTACCTATGGATTTTGGGATATTGGCTACAGCCATCTCCACTACCTAACTGGAACGGTTACATGCAGGTAGGACTGCAGTCTCAGACTTATTATGAAGTCAGTAATGTAAGTTTTCTACGTTTCATTAATTTGAATCCTGGCAATTTGTCGTGCATATATTCAGCATTGATATACGCTAGATCACAATGTAATAAAATAAATCAAATGACGTGTTTTATTACATTTGACCAGTCTTTATACGCCAAAGCCACTGACATTGTAACAAGCTCGTGCAACGATGATTTGAAGAATACAGTGATTTTACTGGGTGGATTCCATATGCTAATGTCATATTTAGGAGCGATTGGGCATATAATGTCAGGTAGTGGTATCGAAGAACTTTGGGCTACGATATATGCAAAGAATGACGATTCTCATATGATAACTGGCCACGCATATTCACGAGCTCTTCGAGCCCATAATTTGACTCAAGTGGCATTGTCTTTTTTGATCCTAGAAGACAATACTTATTTGACTTCTGAAGAAAAAGAAAACCTTTTAGAAAAGGGGGAGATCTCCGAGCTTGAAGTGGGAAAATCATCACCGATTGAAAAGCTTTCGAGTACATTTGTGCAAGCTTTACAAAGTAAAGAGAATACCTCACGCACAGCCCGGCTCTGGGTTCAATATTTTAAACTCGTGAATATCATTCATTGTTATCTAAGGGCCGAGAGAACTGGAAACTTTGAACTTCATTTGCAAGAGTTTGAGAGATGATTCCGTTCTTTCACGCTTCCGGTAAATTATAACACAATCGACTTCAAAAATGAATACACGCAACTTTGTATTCACAAACATCTAAATTATCTTTTACTTTTAGGTACTTGGCTTACGCAAAATGGGCAAGGTTCACTACTTCACAACTCAGCGAAGTGATGGTTTTTGGTCAGGAGTTTCGGCTGATCTTGCCATCGAGCAAAGTCTTATGCGCTCAATGAAAACTAAAGGAGGACTAACTACAGGTAAACTTATCTTTTTAAAGGTACATAGTGTAAGTCTGCTGCAAAGACTTAATAAGCAGTATCTGTTGTGTCGTTTTTCTAATACTTACACAAAAAAAATTTTTACAGGCAGAGGTATAACAGATAGCACGCTGAGAACATGGATAGCGGCTTTGCCCCGCTGCATCAAAATGTGTAAAGCTATTGAAGAGTTTACAGGTGTAAAGTCAGAAACGACAGAGCAACATGTAGATCAGCAAGATGCAAGAAAAATCAGAGACCACCAAGATCTTGAAATTTTACATGCCTGGTTATCAAATCATAATCCATTTGTTTCATGGCGAAAAAATGAACTGGTGTCTTTGGCCACTGGATTACTCGGTGATGAAACGATAAATTGTGATAGGGCTCTGGAGATTGGCCAGGAGTGTATAAATAACGTAAATGGCAATTTCGGAGACATAAAACTTAAGAGGAAGGACAGAGTCAAACCTTTGTCTGCTATGAGTCGCTGTTTGACTGTGCGCAATGCTCACGTGGAAGTGAATCCACAACAATTATTCAACAGAATATTGTGTGTAATGAATAGCGAAGACTGTCTTAGGGAGCTTTCAAATATGAACTCGCTCCGAAACCCTCCTGTCTGTTTGATGATGTTTCATTGAGGAAGACAAACAAAGCAGAACTGGCAAAAAAACTTGAATCTTACTTCCCCTGCTCATCTACCTCAACGTCGGACACGTCATATGTCCTTGACGGGGGATATCTTATACACACACTACACTGGCCACCTTGTCCTGCAACATACGAGGATGTGTGTAATGCTTATGTATCACATATCCAAAGAAAATTCGGAATATCGTGCATTACAGTATTTGACGGTTACAGAGGAGACACAAGTACAAAAATTGAAGAACAAAAGCGCCGATCCGCTGGTAAATTGTGTGCAGACTTAAAAGTAGAATTGCACTTGCCGATTGTGTCTGGGAAAGATGAATTTCTTTGTAATTCAAAAAACAAAGCACAACTCATAGACTTACTGATACAAAAGCTTCGGGAAAACGAAATGGTCGTACACCAAGCTGAAGCAGACGCAGACACACTGATTTCAGAAGTAGCGATTGGTTTATGTTCCAATAATCCGTCAGTTACTGTTGTCGCGACAGATACTGATATTTTAACAGTATTGACAGCAAGATCAAACGAAAGTAATGCTCCGAAACTAAAGATGCTAAAATCTGGGAGTCATAAAAGAGAGTGTAAATACTACGACATTGCAGAAATCCAAAACAATATAGGCACTTTGAAAGATGTCTTGCTATTTGCACACGCTATGTCAGGCTGTGATGCGACATCAGCGTTTTTCAGAAAGGGTAAAATAAAAACATTCCAATGTTTAAAAAATGCAGAGTTATGGACAATTGTTTCCGTTTTTAATGACCCTCGAGCTGAACCTAACGACATTGCGAAAGCTGGAGAAGTATTTGTTTTGCACATTTATAATAATTTTTACCCGAAGCTGGATTTAGATGAGCTAAGATACTTTTTGTTTAAACAGACAGTTGCCAAGCAAACCATAAAAGATAATTTTCAGCTTTCATCGCTGCCACCTACTAAAGATGCAACTCGACAACACTCGCATCGTGTATACTTACAAGTGCAGCGATGGCTGGGAAACTGTTTTCCACCGTGCGAATGGGGTTGGATAAAGCGAGGCCAAACACTTGTTCCAATCACTACAGAGCTTGCCCCTGCGCCTGATAATTTACTCAACCTCATCAGCTGTGGTTGTAAAAAGGGATGTGAACGTTGGTGCGAGTGTAGGAAAACAGGTTTGATGTGTTCAGCAATGTGTCGCCATTGTGTTGGCCAATCGTGTGAAAATTCACCGGATATATTAATACATGACGATGATGTTATGTAAAATGGAAATATTGTATTTTTTCCTTTGTAATAAAAATTAACAGTTCTATTTTACACTTTTTTTTACTATTTGAAGTTCCTTTATGGAGATACTTTTGATATATATTTTTTTTTAATTTTGTAGCAAACCTTTGTTTACAACACATTAGTTCCTATGACCGCTAAGAGATGGCGCTGCATGTTACTTACCTCGCGCGGCGGCTTGATTTCTTCGGATCTACAAAGCGTTCCCAGACATTTCAGTCATCATTCAATATTCCAAGGGTGCAACTCGGAAACTATAATACTTTCACAGTGTTGAAATATTTTTAGTAAGCCGAAGGAATCCCTTATTAACCCATTTTGGACTACAGATGCCAAACGGCACCCAAATTCATATGTTCAAATTTTCGCGCATATATTTTTTGTCTATGAATTATTTCGATAGGTTTTTGTTTTAAAAGATAGTGCGTGAAAAGGACCGTACGCCACGGCCATCGAGATTAGTTTGCGCATTGCGCAGTTGTAGAAATTTTGCCGCGAATTTAGACATTTCATAAAAGTGATAACAATGGACGCCGTATTTAAGTAAGTGATCAATTTTTATTTTATGTTCATAATTTAGAAAGCTATATGTATATTTTCCTGTATATAATTAAACAATAAGTCGCCTAAAATAGATGTGATGATCTGAATTAGTATATTTACTCAAATATTATACGTTTTATTTGCAAGATGCCATCCGGCACCCGTAGACTTTTATGTTAGCTTTTTAATAAATATTTATTTTATTATGTATGTGGCTTTAACATCGTACTTATTCATGTAATTTAAGTTGTTTGGCATTGCAAAAATACAGATTGATTTTTATATAATTGTGGTTTTAGTATGTTCTAAAAATAAATATTAAATTTGTCTATAATCCATTTTTTCTTACTTATAGAGGCTGTACAATTCACGATGCTTTGGCTATCCTTGAAAATGACGACGACGTGGCGCCACGATGTCTATATATCGAGCCTCCAGATCCTGCAGTCCATACTGACGAGGACTCAGGTAATGAAGATGAAGGTGGACTCGTAAATAACTTATCTGGTCGTCAATTGAATGCGCGTTGTGAACTATCAGTGTTCACAACGGCCCGAACTTTGCGAACGAGAAAACGATGCCGAAGTCCTATTCCTGAATCTGATTCTGAAGACGATACCGGGTCAGAAACTATTTGCTCCAGTCGAGGTGTATCTCGTGGGCGCGGTTCTTCTCGTGGTCGCAACTCTTCTCGCAGTCGTGGATCTACTCGAAGCTGTGGAGCTTCCCGCGGCGCAACCCGAGGTCGTGGTGCTTTACGCGGACGAGGTGGTAAAGGACGTAATATTGATTTATCTATGGAAGACAGCTCTGGTGACGATGACGAAAATGAGGAACCTGTAAGAAAGAGATCAAAGTCGTCTCATAAATGGATAACTGAAGACTTATCTGATGATGCTTTGATTTTCCCGGAGTGCAACTATTCTGCTTATAGAGGTAAATCTCCAGCAGAGATGATTGAATTGTTTATTGATGACTGGGTTATCAAATTGTTGGTTCAAGAATCTACAAAGTACGCAGCTTTTTTGAATTGCCCTAATCCTAAAATCACAGATGATGAAATGCGTGCCTTTTTAGCCATACTGATACTTTCTGGTTACAACCCTGTCCCATCAAAAATCCTGTACTGGGACCAGCACGACGACGTGAGAAATGTGATGGTTCATAATGCTATGCGTAGAGATAGGTTCAAAACAATAATGCGATTTCTGCACTTCGCTGATAATACCTCACCAAATATGAACGACAAGATGTGGAAAATGAGACCATTAATAGATATTTTGAAAAATAAATTTCGTGAACATTACGTCCCTGTACCTACACTAAATTATGACGAGTCCATGATCGAATATTTTGGCAAACACGGTTGCAAACAATTTATTCGAGGTAAACCTATCCGCTTCGGCTTCAAGAACTGGTGTTTGAATACACCTAAAGGTTACCTTCTGGATTTTGAAATATATCAGGGAAAAAGTGTAGTGGAAAATCCAGAATATGATAAGAAGTTCGGAAAAGCGGCCGCTCCACTCATGAAAATGATCGACAATATGCCATCTACCGTGCAAATGTTGCCAATGCGTTTTTATTTCGACAACCTCTTCACAAGTTTTCAGTTGTTGACTAATTTGAAGGAACGCGGATACCAAGGTACTGGTACGGTTAGGGAAAACCGTCTTCAAAAAGATATTCCACTTCAAGGAAGCAAATCAATGCTAAAAACTGCACAACGTGGGGACAGCTGCTTTACTCAAAGCGAGGAACAAAAAATTATTGTTGTACGTTGGAAGGATAACTCAGTTGTTACTGCAATGTCTACAGTACATGGCGTGAGCCCAGCTGCGAATGTGTCAAGATATTCTGCAACTGAAAAGAAGGTTGTTCAAGTTCCGCGGCCTGCAATCTTTACACAATATAATAAGTTTATGGGCGGAACAGATTTGATGGACCAGAATGTAAATACCTACAGAATCAGTATACGAGGAAAAAAGTGGTGGTGGTGTATCTTTAGCTATTTAATCGACGTTTCGATTTGCAACGCGTGGGTACTGACTCGTCAAGCTGGAGATGATATAAATCAACTTGATTTTCGCAGACAAATTGTACAAACTTATCTCACTCGATACCGAAACATGCCTAGAGGAGCCGGGCGAACTGCTGCTTCCAAACAGTCCAGAACTGGTAATCGAGTATCGGATGATATACGATATGATGGGCGCAATCACCTTCTTATACCTTGCCGAGAAGGAGTGAGAAGGAAATGTGCTGCCGAGTTCTGCAAAAGCCAAACACGACTTCAATGTCTGAAATGTGATGTTGGGCTTTGTGCTAGCTGCAATTACAATTTTCATACTTAAATGTTACTTATTTGTTTTTACGTATTTAACTTCTGTCTTTTTTATTAAATGTTTCAAATATTTAAAAATATGTTTTATTTCATAAGCATCAAGTCCAGTCATCCAGTAAAATCTCTAAGTTATTTTTTAATTGTTCACAGTGGGTTGCTAACATAGGAGTCTAGAGGTGCAATTTGGCACCCGATCATATTTCCAAAACTGAAATATTTATAAAAGATTTAATGGCTGAAAATTGGCCCATATACAGGCTTAATCATTATATTAAAAAATTAAAAAGATATGGGTTTATAAAAGAATTCAGTCCATAATGGGTTAATAATAATGGTGTTATGCTCGGCACTAAGTGCGTGCATTTACCTTAGTAAGTCACGTTGCTTAGTCCAAATTCATGTACACTTCGTTAATAAAATACTTTGTGAAATCTACGTGGTTTACCTCTCGTCGTCTCCCTCCGCACCGTTGTCTACAATCTAAGGACTATTACAATCTGGCGCCCAACGTGGGGCAACTACGACCCGAAGTACGTAGTCACAAGATATGGACGGAAAACGACGTACAAGGTATCAACGAAGCGTCAAGACCAACTAAAGAAGGCCAAGATGGGTATCAACGTCACAGACGACCAGTTCAACCGCCTTATTGCGTCTCTCAACAATCGTCGCAGCACCCTAGCTTCATGCAAGTCTTCATACTGTGGCACGAAAAACTCTGAAGCTGTCGAAGCATTCCTAGCTGCCGTGCGAGTCTTCAAGAAGGTGAAAGGAATCTCCGACACAGACGCCTTAGACGGAGTCCCGTTGCTTCTGCACGATGAGGCAGCAATCTGGTGGCAGGGAGTGAAGGAGACTGTCACTACTTGGTCGCAATTTGAAGAGCAGCTTCGCGCTAATTTTGCACCTAAGAAGCCAGAATACCTCATCTACCATGAGATTATAAGCGAACGTCAGGCGAACCATCAAGATACTGCTACCTTCATTGCGAAAAAAAGAATGTTTTTTTCGCAATTACCGCAAACTGAGCAATTGAAAGCAAAGCAGCAGCTCGATCTCGTGTATAGTTTGCTAAACATAAAGATACGCGATAAAGTACCTCGGGCAAGTGAAGTGAGTTTTGATGACCTACTACGTGACGCCCGTGGTGTTGAACAAGTCCTTCAAGAAAAGGGTGAACCTATACCAGTGACTTCAACAGCAAATGTCAAACCAAAGGTACGCTGTCGTTACTGTAAATGCTTAGGCCATAGCATAGACGAATGCCGAAAAATGAAAGCTGCAATGAAAGATAATGATAAGAAGACGCAACTAGAAGTCACTACCAACAGCAAGCCGCAAGAAATAGCTAAGGTGTCCTGTTATGGTTGTGGAGCACCTGGCGTCTATCGCAGCAGTTGTTTGACGTGCACTGGAGACAAAGCTGAAAATAAAGTTAGTTTCTGCGCTGTAAAAGTAGAAGTCGCTACATACGCACGTCCGACAATAAATGTCAACATAGGCGGACATATTGAGACTGCCTTCGTGGATACATGCGCAAAATCCAGTGTGGCCTCCTTCCAGCTGTTCGACAGACTTCGAAAGCAAGGTCAAATCTTCGATGAACAAGACGTTCTCATCACGCTGGCTGACGGAGTCCCTCGAAAAGAAAACGTCTGCACCTTTAATACAGCTGTTGAGCTCTGCGGGAAAAAAATTGACACCAACTTCATAGTACTGCCACACTCCGTAGATAATCGTACTTTGTTGGGTAAAGGGTTTTTGCAGAACGCAGGTTTACAACTAAACCTAGGCCTATTCTCCTGGGGATTCATTGATAGCCCAAATGAAGAGTATGAGCTCTATACGGAGGACTTTGTTAACTTCAATGAAGAGGGGAAAAACTCTCCACCAAGGATGATCAACGTATCAGCCGTATCACCCGCTCAGCCAATAGCAGCGAAAGCACCTAACCTTCCCACACCTACGATGATGACACTTTCTGCTGAGCCCTCACTACCATTGACATCAATGTCCCCTCACCTAGTGAACCACGCGGATCTACCTACTGAAGCAGCCGCTACTGGCTACCGACTTATCCCTATTGACGTATCTGATACCCCACTTCACGTAAAAACGTCCAAGGCAACTGTTTTCGATGGTTTTTCTCCACGTCTAAATTATATAATGCAGGTTGCGGTAATGAATACCAATGTTGATGACAGTTGTTTGTCTCCACATTCGCAAGACTTATTTCCAAGTGTCCATATAAATTCAATCAGCGTTGACAGCTCATTAAATGATCAATTGAATAAACTATTGGAAGAGTACAGCGATGTTTTTATTGATAACGGCAAACCTACTAATGCTACGGAACACATTATACAAACATCAGACCACCTACCGATTTCCATGCCTCCATATAGGATATCACCTTCACGCAAGGAAACTCTAAGAGAAGAGTTGAATAAAATGTTAAAAGATGGTATCATTGAGCCCTGCTCCTCACCTTGGGCATCGCCTGTAGTAATGGTCCCAAAACCGAATGGCTCGACTCGCGTTTGCATAGATTATAGGAGACTTAATGCCATAACGGTACCTGATACTTACCCGCTACCGAGGATTGATGACCTGCTGCATGATGCGAAGCCCTCTCCATACATGTCTGCGCTAGATTTAAAAGCTGGATACTGGCAAGTAAAGGTACGTGAGAAGGACCAGGAGAAAACTGCATTTATTACGCCTTTTGGAATATTCAAATTCACTAGAATGCCTTTCAGATTACGAAATGCTCCTGCCACATTCCAAAGTTAATAGATAGATTTCGCATCAGCCTAGAGGATATCAAGATGCTGGCGTATTTAGATGATTTGATTGTGTTTTCATCTGATTTTCAAACCCACCTTTCTGACCTCAGAGCAATTTTTATGAAGATTAGGGAGTTTAACCTGACGGTTAATAGAGAAAAGTGTAGATTTTGCTGTTCTTCAATAAAATATCAGGACATCTAATCACACCAAAAGGATTGGGGATGGATCCTGAAAAAACGGCTGCAATCTGTAATTTACCTATACCTCGCAATCTCAAACACTTGCAGACATTCTTGCAAACTTGTTAGTGGTATCGTCGTTTTATCGAAAATTTCTCACGGATTGCTGAACCCTTAACGCGACTGACCAAAAAGAAAGCTGTATGGGCTTGGACTGAAGATCAAGACAAGGCGTACAATGAGTTAAAGAGCTGACTGACAACAGCGCCGATATTGAATCAAACTGATTTCTCGAAACCTTTTATTCTCAAAATTGACGCCAGTAACTAAAGAAAAAGGAGGGAGAAAATGAACACCCCGTTGAATATGCTAGTCGTCTTCTTACCTCAGCACAACGTAATTACAGCACTACTATACTATACTATATTATACGAGATTAGGATGGCCCTGAAACAGCTTAAAAACAATAAGGCACCTGGCGAGGACGGAATCACAGCAGAGCTTCTGAAAGCGGGTGGAACACCGGTACTTAAAGTCCTTCAGAGACTCTTTAATTCCGTTCTGCTAGAGGGCATCACGCCTGAGGCATGGAACAGGAGTGTGGTGGTGTTGTTTTTCAAAAAAGGAGACAAAACCTTATTGAAGAACTATAGACCCATCTCACTCCTGAGCCATGTCTACAAGCTGTTCTCAAGGGTCATCACGAATCGTCTCGCACGTAGGTTTGATGACTTCCAGCCTCCCGAACAAGCCGGATTCCGAAAAGGCTACAGTACCATAGACCACATTCATACGCTAAGGCAAATTATACAGAAGTCCGAGGAGTATAATATGCCTCTATGTTTAGCTTTTGTGGACTATGAGAAAGCCTTTGATTCGATCGAAACTTGGGCGGTGCTTCGGTCTCTTCAGCGGTGTCACATAGACTATAGGTATATAGAGGTGTTAAAGTGTCTATATAACAACGCCACCATGTCGGTCCGAGTACAGGAACAGAATACGAGGGCGATTCCATTGCGAAGAGGTGTAAGACAGGGCGATGTTATATCTCCGAAACTGTTTACAGCGGCATTGGAAGACGCCTTCAAGCTCCTGGTATGGGAAGGATTCGGCATCTCCGTCAATGGCGAATACATAACACACCTTCGGTTTGCCGATGACATAGTCGTTGTGGCAAAGACGCTGGATGATCTAGGCACTATGCTCGAAGACCTCGACCGAGTATCCCAACAAGTGGGTCTTAAAATGAACATGGAGAAGACGAAAATTATGTCGAGTTCCCTTGTTGTACCCACTCCAGTATCCATTGGGAACTCAACTCTCGAAGTTGTCGACGTGTACGTCTACCTGGGACAAGTGATCCAATTGGGTAGGTCCAACTTCGAGAAAGAGGTCAATCGACGAATCCAACTCGGCTGGGCAGCGTTCGGGAAACTGCGCAAGAGCGTCTTCTCGTCTCAATTACCTCAGTGTCTGAAGATGAAAGTCTTCAATCAGTGTGTGTTACCAGTGATGACATACGGATCCGAAACGTGGTCTCTTACTATGGGCCTTATAATGAAGCTCAAAATTACACAACGAGCGATGGAGCGGGCTATGCTCGGTGTTTTTCTACGAGATCGAATCAGAAACGAGGAGATACGTAGAAGAACCAAGGTAACGGATATAGCCTTGAGAATCAGTAAGCTTAAGTGGCAGTGGGCAGGGCACATAGCGCGAAGAACTGATGGCCGTTGGGGCAGGAAAGTTCTAGATTGGAGACCCTTCGACCAAAGACGCAGCGTAGGACGTCCACCAACCAGATGGACAGACGACCTTAAAAAGATCGCAGGATCAAACTGGATGCAGACCGCTAGTGATCGGTTGCTGTGGAAAGCCATGGGGGAGGCCTATGTTCAGCAGTGGACGTCCTTTGGCTGATTATGATGATGATGATGATGATGAGAAAGAAGCCCTAGCCGTAGTTTGGGCTATAAATAAGTTTGCTGGATACATAGATGGCTCCCCAATCATAGTTATTACTGATCACCAGGCACTGAAGTGGTTAATGTCGCTAAAATCTCCCACAGGCAGACTAGCACGCTGGGCTTTGCAGCTCCAAGGGTTTGATATTACTATAAAATATACGCCTGGTCAAACAAACGTAGTAGCAGATACATTGTCCAGACCCCCATGCACTGACAAGAATACAAAACTATGTGACATATGTAGTGTCATGGTAGACATGCCTCTCCGAAGTAAAAGCGAGGTTAGAAACGAACAGTTAAAAGATGATTGAATCACAAAGATAGTCCGCGGTCTAGAAGATAACAAAAGGAATGAAGATGCCCATTACTGGAGTAAAAAAGGATATTTTCTTAACAACGGTCTACTGTACAGAAATAACCCTAACTTTGAGAATGATGATGCTCAATTAGTAGTACCTCAGCATGAATGGGCAAACGTGTTGTCCACATATCACGACAGTCCATTAGCAGGACACTATGGAGGTGAAAAAACCTATGAAGCCATTGCTAAGCGCTACTTTTGGACGGGTATGAGAAAATATATCCAAGCCTACGTAAAGAATTGCATAGATTGCCAACGTTACAAGATAAATAACCAGAAGCCTGCAGGGTTGCTACAAACGACAGCAATGAATCAACGTTTTGAGGTTCTGGCGTTTGACTTATTTGGCCCATTACCTGCATCAGAGAAGGGAATGAATTGGATTTTTATAGTGGAAGACGTGGCAAGTAGATGGGTGGAGTTATTCGCATTGGGAACAGCTACTGCTGAAAACTGTGCTTTGACACTCATAAATGAATTTTTTTTACGGTACGGTTTTCCGAGACGCATGATATGCGACAATGGCACTCAGTTCGTTAGTGCTGTCATGCAACAAGTCGCGTTTTGTATGAAGGTTAAGCATGCTTTCACCCCAGTATATCATCCCGAAACGAATCCCGTAGAAAGAAGGAATCGGGACTTGAAGACACAATCGGCTATTCTGTTGGGTGACAATCATCGAGACTGGCCTAATCAATTACCGTGCATAAGGTTTGCAATGAACACAGCCCAATGCACGCCCAAAAATTATACTCCAGCTTTCTTGACGTTTGGAAGGGAGTTGAAAACCCTAGACGAACTGGCAAAATTTCAGAGCGATACTTATGTCAGAAAAATTCGTGCCTGAAATCACTCCCAAGCTACACACATCAAAAGTGTCTAGGGATCAAGCATTTTTATGCGGATTTCTTGAGATTGAGATGTGGCTTTGTAATAAATTTATGATTTTATAAATTTATATGGATCCTTTTTGGTGCATTTCATAATTTGAAACAGGAACTGTCAATCAAATTCGAGTAAAAGATGAAAATCAGCTGTCAATATTTTCCCTATAAAAACATAAAACGCATTGAAGACATTATTAGTGCTACTGCTTCCCTACTACTGATTAAAACCAACGTTATTATGAAGCGGCGACGTCATTTAAGCAGGAAAGAAATGCTCAGAGCCGTGGGAATGATAGAAGCTGGTTCCCGGCAACGTACTGTGGCTTTAGCTCTGAATACAAGTCAGAGTGTTATCAGTCTACTTTGGACACGTTACCAAAGCACTGGTGCCGTGGCTGAGCGCCATGGAGGACGGTATCGCTGCACCACACGGAGACAAGACCGATACATTCAAATCACAGCTCGAAGAGCTCCAACAATAACCGCCATGATGTTAGCCGTGAGGCTTCATCACTCTTCAGGGAACTTAATTAGCGACCAAACAGTCAGAAACCGCTTGCATGAAGTGAACCTTCATTCCCGAAGACCGCTACGGGTACCACCTATAGCAATGCACAATCTTAGGACTCGATATCAATGGGCTCTTGAACACAGAAATTGGGCGGAAAAACAATGGCGTTTCGTGTGCTTTTCTGATGAGTCTCGTTTTGGTATGAGACCGGATACAAGACGTATACGACACTGGAGAACCCCTGGACGCCAACAGCGATTAAAATCCTGCCAGGAAGTCCATCCCTATAGTGGTGGAACCATCATGGTATGGGCGGGTAATTGGATCGGCGGAAGAACTGATTTGATTCGGATCAGAAGCAACCTCATCGCTCAAATTTATGCTGAGACGTTTGTATCAGACGTCATCGTTCCTCTACAAGTGCAAATCGGTCCCTTATTTCAGTTAATGCATGACAATGCACGACCGCACACCGCAAGAGTTGTAAGACAGACTCTCGCCGCAGCTAACATCAATGTCCTGCCCCGGCCTGCTCAGTCGCCAGACTTAAACCCGATTGAGCATGCATGGGATATGCTACATAGAAGAGCTCTGCCGAATATGGAGGGTATCCAGTCGCAAGAAGACCTTTTTTTGTTGTTGCAACGAACAATGGGCGACCATTCCACAGCGTGATTTGGATGAACTCATTTTGAGTATGCCAAACCGATGTTCTTGTGTTGTTAGTGTTCGCGGTAGAAACACGGGTTATTTATTGTTTACATAACCCAATAAAATTTTAAAGAAAACTGTTATTTCAGTCTTTTTTTCGAACTTTAATGTAAGTGGTTCAAATGTCAAAAATCCCTTTATTAGGAAAATGGCAAATTTCTTTATTAATGCAAAGGTGACTTGGTTTATCGTTACTGTAGACAAACGAAAACACTTTATTTGATGAATCCTTAAAGAAAATTTTAATTAATATCAATCAGGAGAAAAGTTATTGCAAAAATATATGTTGATCCCTAGACACTTTTGATGTGTGTATTACAGTTGGCCTCGACTTTAGAACGGGCAAAAGAAGTCCAAGAAATGAAAGAGGAACAAAGAAAAGAATACGCAGATCAACAAAGACGCAGAGATCCAGGGTACAATATCGGTGACCTTGTCATGGTAACTTTACACCCTGTTAGTAAAGCCTCACGGGGTATTTGTGCCAAATTTGCTCCAAGCCGAGATGGTCCATACATAGTAAAGAGAAAACACGGTCCTAGCTCGTATGAGATTGCTCGTCCAGAAGATCATACTATATCTCTAGGAGTGTATCTTAGTAATGCTCTTACTGCATACTCTAACAATCAGTCGTGTCTCCCTGAACCTGTACAAGCGCTTAGAAGAAGGGACCGACCAAAGAAAACTGATCCTAAGCCCGATATCGGACTTCAGCCAAAACGGGGACGCGGTAGTCCTAGGAAAAATACTCAATAACAATAATCTTATCCTGTCTTTCTCGTCGGGACGACTTCAGAGACAGAGGCGGAGATTGTAGCAAACCTTTGTTTACAACACGTTATTATTCCTACTAACGGTCCCCCGCGACTTCGTCCGCGCGTTTTGAGTTTGCTCTCTCCCCTTACGTCGCAGCGTCATGTTTTATACCCTTAAGCCTTTCTCGATAAATAAGCTATCCAACACAGAAATATTTTTTCAAATCGGTCCCGCAGTTCCTGAGATAAGCGCGTTCAAACAAACAAACTCTTCAGCTTTATAATATACTAGCGGTCCCCCGCGACTTCGTCCGCGCGTTTTGAGTTTGCTCCCTCCCCTCCCGTCGCAGCGTGAAGTTTTATATCCTAAAGCCTTTCTCAATAAATAAGCTATGTAACACAGAAATATTTTTTCAAATCGGTTCAGCAGTTCCTGAGATAAGCGCGGACTTTATTATAGAACTCTTAATGCTGAACAATCTTGTCATACATGATTTTTGTGTAACTTTAGCGGTTTCCGCAGCGTACGCAGCGGAAGCTCTCAAAAGGAATATCTTTCTCCCGTTTTCGCAACATTTTTCATTGCTGCTGTGGTCTTGTGAGTCGTATCTTTATGTTATATAGCTTAAAGCCTTCCTCGATAAATGGACTATCCAACATAAAAATAATTTTTCAAATCGGGCCAGTAGTTTCTGAGATTAGCGCGTTCAAACAAACAAACAAACTCTTCAGCTTTATAAAATTAGTATAGATTAGCGCAAGCGCACGTTGTACTTAAGCTGCGAACATTATTTTGGTGCGAAGTTATGTTAAAACTATGATAGCTCCTAAGATATTTATTGAAATCAAATAATATAAAGGGCAACTTTGTTCTAAATGAAATGCTCGTGATGATGAATGTATTTTTTTTGATAAGAATAAATACCTGTGTGTATAATACACCTCTAAAAATAATGCATTTTTTTTTACAAATTTATTAACATAAAAAAGGTTGTAGTAAGTCAACCATAAAACATAGACATATGCTGTCGCGGACTTTATTATAGAACTCTTAATGCTGAACAATCCTGTCATATATGATTTTTGTGTAACTTAAGCGGTTTTCGCAGCGTATGCAGCGGAAGCTCTCAAAAGGAATATCTTTCTCCCGTTTTCGCATCATTTTTCATTTCTGCTGTGGCTTTTTGTTATATAGCCTAAAGCCTTCCTCGATAAATCCAACGTAAAAATATTTTTTCAAATCGGGCCAGTAGTTTTTGAGATTAGCGCGTTCAAACAAACAAACTCTTCAGCTTTATAATATAAGTATAGAAGTATAGATGACCGCTAAGAGATGGCGCTGCATGTTACTTACCTCGCGCGGCGGCTTGATTTCTTCGGATCTACAAAGCGGTGCAACTCGGAAACTACATTCACCGTGTTGAAATATACTGCCATAAAGAAACATACCTGTATGAAAGAGGAACACAAACTTAAAATGGTACATTTGGCAAATGATGAGAGACGAAAAGAAGAACTCCATGTCCTGTTTATGGAAAAAAATGAATGTGGTCCAGTACCAAGTAGCATGATTTAAAAGTCAGTTTGTTATTATAACACTTAATGCTACTAGCTGTTTATTGTGACCTTTAGTTTAAGTTAAGGTCAAAGTTGCTTTGGTTTATATTTGTTTTATTATTAAATAAGAATATAAATGGAATATAAAAATATTTTTATTTAAGTAACTGACAATGCAAAGCATGACAATTAATTATAACTATGAAATTAAAGTATTGAAATAATTTAACATTAAAGTTCTCGTATACACCCTTTCTTCACCAGAAGATCTGGTATAGAGGGTGGAAAAATTGGCTGTGACCGAACAATAACTTCTGGGTCCAATGGTGGTTCCTCTTCGTATTTTGTTCTTGCCAAG
Source organism: Pyrausta purpuralis (assembly GCA_963924145.1). Classification (NCBI taxonomy): domain Eukaryota; kingdom Metazoa; phylum Arthropoda; class Insecta; order Lepidoptera; family Crambidae; genus Pyrausta; species Pyrausta purpuralis. Next base: position 23,604,460 of record OZ001652.1, on the reverse strand, counting down.
TTGTGTAGTACAGCGCAAGCTACTATCACATCTTGTGCAAGTGGTAGCTTTCATTTCAATTCAATACTTAGAACTGGAAAGCGTCTTTTCCACACTCCGAAACATCTTTCAATGACATTACGCGTTCGTATTTGTGACTCATTATATAAACTCTGAGTAATTGTGTCTGGGTTTTGGAAAGGAATCAGAAGATAATTGGTTTGTTCATAACCACTGTCTCCAAGTATTATTCCATTACCAAATGCATTATTCTCACAGTGAAACTTCGCACATGAATTAGCAAATATCATGCAAACATGGGTAGATCCAGGCCACCGTACAACTATATCTTGTTACATTAACTCAGCTGAGCACATCGCTTGCAAGTTGAAGGAAAAAACCTTTTCTATTTCTAAACTCCTCTGCTGATTGAATCCTTATGTGGTTGCAATCTTTAGCTGATATAACTTTAGGAAATCTGGCTATGTTATAAAATTGATCCTGCGTCCTTCTAATATCTTCATCGCTCTTTGGTGGTTGTATAAAAGTCTGCTTTAAAGACGCTATAGCAACTGTGACTTTTTTGATGATACGGCTATGTATAGATATAGAAGAGCTATTAATGTCACCAAAATAACCAACAGTAATGTAGAATCTCCCAGAGGCATAAAACCGAAGCGTCATTAATAACTGTAGATGCACTGGTTTCTGAAACAAATAAAAACATGTATTTAAACCTGAAAATGGGTTGTTTTACTTTTTACTGGCCGATGTGATAGTATCCTCAAAAGCTAATACGTGTCACGGGTGCAGTAGATCATTTATGACTTACCCTGAAAATATAAACACGTCTATAACAAACAACTGTTTATATTCTTAAGACTTACCTTTGTGTTTTGTGCTTGATTTTGTCATCAATAAGCGATAGTTAAATTTTTACGTACTTCTTCAAAAGTCTAAATCTGCTATAAAATTCCTTTGGATCCCATTGAGTAAAGGGATCCGGTCTCGGTTTGACGATTCTTACTTTTCTTGCAACTACATTACTTGGATTGACATATTCACTCATCAAGTCCTCTTCTTCGATTGCCAAGTCACCAACAGAAACGAAAATATCCATGATTAGCTCTTCCTTCGTTGCAATATAAAAAATTCAAATGACTTCAAACCAAAACAATGTCAATATCAAACTACCTATCATTCGAATAACGCGGCTATCTGATGCTTGATGCAGCAGATAGATTTATGCTCCAGATAGTAGAGCTATTAGACGGATAAGTCTTATCTTACTATAGAAAAAATCAAAATCTTGCTGTCTATAGAATAAACGCTTTCTATCTGTTTATCCGGTGATATAACAATCGGCCCTAAATACTTTTTTTTTTCAGATAAGATTAGCAAGTAGGAAATATTTGAAGGAGATTGGCAGTTATGGACTTGAACTTTACAGAAAACAAATTATAACTAAAATTAATCAAATATTTTTTAAGAATTAGTCGCACTCGCAAAAAATCAATAACTAATTCTATGGGATAAGAAAGTGTTACTTTAGTTAAGCGTAAAACGATATTGAAGTATGCCGTCATTGAATATCTATAAAGGGAAAATATTGCCAAACTAATAAATAGTTTGCTTTAATCGATTAATTTAACATCGATTAACGAAATTTCTGATTATATTTTTACTTTGAGTTAACTTTATGCAAAAATCCTAGCAATGGTAGGAAGTTTATTTTTACATTAATGTGCCTAAGAATTGTGTGATTCTTTGTTTCCATAGGAATCATTATTTTCTAGCAATAAAATATGACTTTCATGAATCGATTGTACAATCGATCGATCGCTGCACTAGATTTAATCTGGCAAGACCTAAAGCGTCAAAAAAAGTAAATCAGCAATACATGACATTCGGTTTGCATTGCGGTGTCGAGTATTTAATTTTATGATGCCAGTTTTTCGTGTGATTTCCAATTAAGTCCACTAACATACCATTTAATTCTATTTCTCTTCTTTACGTTAGACATAATTGATTGTCCTCTGTTTTTAACTATCTTATAAGGAATTAATAATTCATAAAGTTGCTTTACCTGACATAACCTAGCTTTTTGTTGCGCAACTATCAATATTTTTAGTCTCCCATTGATTGAATGGCTGTATAATTTTAACACAAATGAAAGCTGCATGCATCGATCTACAAAATTGACCAAATATTATCCATGTAACAGTAAGACCTAAGTTCCTATGGCAGTTTGCCGATCTCCTTTAGGTACAGACACGATTTAAGTATAGTAAAAGCATTGTGTGAATTTAGGCGTTCTAATGTGGGGGCTGATATAGATCATTGGATTCATTATTTATCTTTACAATATTTTAAATGGTTTTCATAAATTGGTGACATTGTTGTACAACAATAACTTTATTTATTGTATTAGGAACATGAAATCAAAGGACTAGGTATCAGTCGTTCTTAAAAATTTTAAAAAATAATAGGATTATTCATGAGAATTAAATACCAGTCATATGTTGTTATACATCCGAATCAACATGTGAAGAGATATTTTCAACGTCTGATACAAGAAGAGTGTCATGAAACAATCAACTTTATTGTGGCATACTTTTCCAAAGTTTAATTTTTATTTTTTCGTGACTCCTCTTGGATAAGCTTATTTCTGAATATTATTAAATAAATCACCAGTGTTTGCTATTTTCATCCTTGTATTTAATTCTGTCTAGATTTTCTTCTTTATACATTACATCTCTTTGAACTCTTTATTGTAGCAATTTTTCGCCAATAATAATATCTGCCCTATTTTAAATTAAATTGCCTTGAAATGGGTTCGAAAGTCATTTGGCCGATTAACTGCTTACCGAATAAACGATTCCCCTTTTTAGGGTTCCGTAGCCGATTGCCGATAGTTTCGTCAAGTCTGTCTGTTTGTCTGTCCGTCCGTATGTCACAGCCATTTTATTCTGTAACTATAAGCATCACACTGTTGAAATTCGGTAGAAAGATGTATCCTGTTAACCGCTTTACCGCACTTTAGCATTTTATGTAAGAGGAGTCCAAATTCTAGGAACAAAATTTTAGTACACCCTTCTACAATTCCTGCTTGCGCATGGATTGTGTATATCTGAACATATGGTCTAGAACTGCGTTGGAAAGTGCCGTCCATTAGCCAAAAACCAGCGGTCTCCAAAAACTTTAGATTTTCTTTTGTGCTTCATACCAAAACGCTTTCATTGTTATACGTGTAAACAAAAATGGCTCATTATCGATTTTTGCATATTCTTCGGGAATTTCGACATCATCAATATCCATCGGTACTTTAGGTTAATGTTTATATCGCGCCCGCAGAATTACCATTCTCACTGCAGCTGTATTTGGTAAATGGGGAATACTCGTGCTCGATATATCCTGTATACAGCGTTGAATAATTTGCAACGGATTATCTAACAAACTCATTGCTTCGCGTTTTAAAGTATCTAAAGTATTAATCAACACTTCCTTTTCAGGGTCCGCTTTATGCGCATGTGATGTATTTTGCTTCACAACACTGTGTTTTCAATTGCAAAATAAGGTATTTAAAGTAACACCACATTTTGCCGATCGTTTTTAGTTCAACTCCAGTAATACCTATTTTCTTGTTTTTTATTTAAATTAAACGAATATCCATCAATTACTAAAATATCTCCACCACGAAATCAAATATTTCAAAGATTTGCAATCACTCATTTTAACTGAATTACTTGAACTCACCGATACAAGAAAACACTTATAATGACAAGTAAATTGTATGCGAAATTATTAATATCTACCCCCCACATTTTTAACAACGCAGGTATTATAAAATAATCAGATGTGTTCGTTTAATTTAATAATTATGCCAATGAAACTTTATAAGAAGAACTACAATTAATGAGAATATTGTTTTATATTTTGTGGTAAAAAAATATCAAATGTGTTTTAGTAATTTTAATTCACTACGATGCGGAGATCAAATATAGTTGTATTTCTACGAGTATGTTTATTTTAATTTTAAAATGTAGTGGAATCATTCAATAGTGAATTGTATTATAGTGTGGCGGTCTATAGTTCAGTTGGCGAAACAAATTGAAGTAAAATGTTGAACCGGTCAAACGTTCATCGGGCTTCCGTTCTTTCTGCCAGTAGTAAAAAGGGGAATCGTTTATTCAGTTAGCAGTTTACCGGCTCAACAACTTCCAAAAACATGGACTCCCTTTAAACTTTGCAGATTCTAAAACGACGAGAAACGAAATCGTCAAAATCATAAACTTCTCTGGAAGAAGCTAGTTTTTTGCGATTGCGGCATGTACTGCATCTGCAGCCATGTATGTGTCCTATGATCATTAATCAGTGTTGAAAGCAATACTGTATTTTTATTTAGATTTAGATGCATTATTTATCAATACGGGCAATCTTTTCTTAAAACTTAAATGAAAATAGAAGTTGTGTTATAAGTTTTGCGACCACATTCACCTTCGTGCAACTACGTATACACGTATTGCTGTCTTATTCTTGCCTGGAGGTACGAATGACTCGTTGATCAAACAAGTTTTCTGGAAAAATAGCTATTTATGATGTCAATTATTGGGCATGTATATTGCCATTTGCGTTTCCACCGTAAACAAAATATCTTTTCCATCCGATGATTCACAAATCTCTTCAGCAGCCTGAAAATATATTCTCGAATTTCTTTTATTTTCGAGATGTCGGCCCAAATCTTGACATTTATCACGGTTGTATGGTCTAGGAACATTTCTGTGTGCTTTTTCAAGCTTCCTACATTTTGTACAAATACCTTGCGATTTTGATAGAGCAGTCGATAAATTGAGTTCTTTAATCATTCCATGAAAATGTGGCTAACTGCAAATCTTCATATTGTTTTCTAATTCATTAGAAATTTTGGTAAAGAAAATGTAGCCTACCTACACCCGGGCATATTGTATTGAGAGTTGTACTTTTTATCTTTTCAGGTCTTCAATAGAAATCTCCAAAAGTACCATAATCGTTTATTGATTGATTCAAAATTTATATGGCGAGCCAGCTTTTGCAGGTATTAAATTGGTTATTAAAGATTTCATAAATAGGGTGATGAAAAATTTACCCACCCTCACTTAGAAAAAAAATGTGGTTAACTAGAACTTTCTTTTATTTCTAGGTTTCGCTTTTGATATGTGTCTGTAAGTTGTACAGTCACAATTTGGTGATCATGTTGTTACCTCAGGTCAATATTTATTATAAAAAGTCAGTGTTTTAAACTTTGTACTTTGGGTTGTGCGTTGAACTAAAATTTTGTTAATTATTTTCAGTGACCTTTACCTGTAGACCTTTACCCATAGTTTGTGTAGGAACTTTCAAGTTAGAACTTCCTTTGCCGGATGGTTTTGCTTCCCGTCTTCTGGCTATGAGGATGGATCGGCATTTGTGAAGAATTTGGGCAACATAGTTTTTTTTTTTGGTTTGATGCAACAACAAATTAAAACATGAACCTCCGTTCATATTCAAGGTTGGTATACTTGTATTTCTATTTACTTTGCCGAAAATTGGGATAATTTAGGAAACAAATTGAGAAAGTTAATTTCTCAAATGGATGAATGGATTCTCAACAAATGGATTTAATGAAAGCTGATAAATTGGTGGTTTATCTTTGTTTTTATTAGAAGGTTTGTAGCGTGAAATTATATTACATTTTTCATACTTATAACATACAATAGAACCTAACCTAGTCTCTACTGAACTCTGAGCTATTAAGTATTGTTTTTGTAAAATAAGGTGTAAAAAGGTATATGTATCATAGCTGATAAAGAACTTTTGTTACCAAATGCAATACCCGGATTTTCTTGTCTTTCCATTCCATCATGATACTTTGAAACACCCTTTGTCCACACTAGCCGGGAGTGACTGCGACACGCAACTGCGGCTGCGGCCTGATCACTTCATTACTTATTACCTGGATCCTATTTTCTATCAACGGTTGGACGCTTAAATCGATAAGAGATTCTGGTAACTTGGACCTTGGTTTTGCTGAATGAACGAGAGCAACAGTAATCATGGCGATTGCTCTTTCATCTTTCGAATCCGAGGTTTCGCCTTCAAATCTTGAATACTGCCGACTTCCTTGCCAGGGAAGCAATTGAGTGTATTATTTGTTTTGTTACTAAGATATAATCTTGAAATAAAGGTTGACTCAAAGGCACCAATGGTATCGGACTCAAGTCACTTAAATCAAAATTACTAATATCTTCAGTCTTTTTCTGAATTTAACTGATTTAACTCAGAGGCATTCGACACATCGCTAGAATCATTGTAATAATGTGTATTAGTTTGTCATAAGTCGATTAATAATTTATTCCTTTAATAACTCATTTTTGAGATATTGTCATAAGAGTACGTAACAGATTTATTTTAAAAAATATACAATAATTAAGCACACACTAGCGCCACCCTGTGTAACGTGTGTTGGTTATTCTGTATCTATGATTGTGTTACTGAACTTGCTGAATAAAGTTAGTTGTCAGGGATCACGCGTTTCTTATATCAGAGGTTATGGGCCCCGTACGCTTCTATTGCGATACTCTGCTCATTTTCTCTGAGAGATTATGGTCGGCAAGTGAAAATATTTAAAATAGACGTCTGAATAGTGCAAAAGACTATTAAAATGGATTCAAGCATCATTTCGACGGTTTCAAAGTTGATTATTTCGAAGATTTCAAAGTTGAAGGGCAGAAAAACTCATGAAGTTTGGGCGTTTGCGATCGAAAACTACCTGATTTTTGAGGGAATGAAAGAATGCATCTCCAAGAAAGTTTTTATTTACAAAGACTTATTTCTTACACGCATCAGTACAGAGCACATAATGTAATAATTGCCAACACATATACCGGAAGTAGTCGCTAATGTCAGATATGACAACTTAATATAATCTTATAATTACTGCCGTTTCTTTTTACATTGTCAATTTTATGTTCAACACTAATTCAATTCATATGTTGGAAAAAGCTTGCACACATGTACTATAAACTATTTGGACGAGTGGTGGGGAGCGCCGTCGTGGATGAAACTACCTATCTATATAAATGTTTGAAACTGTTTTGAAAGTAATTCGTGACTCTAACTAGTATACTATTGTCGTGAAGCGACAAATGTGGAGAAGTAGAAGAAGGTAAAAGAAAGAGGTAGAAGAGGGAATAGAATTTATATTAAAACAAAAAGAATACAGTACCGAAAAATGAGATGAGGTGATGTCTGTATGAATGTAAGTAAAGTGCAGTGGGCGTGAGTAAGTATCTTCAAATCTTCAATAAGTATTGTCCTGGAGGCAGCAAAGGGCGGCGTCGGAGTGCAGGGCCGACACAGCGGAGGTAGCAGCGACGCCGATGTGCAGCGGTGACAGGCGCCGTGAAGAGCAGTGACGCCGATGTGCAGCGGTGACAGGCGCCGTGAAGAGCAGTGACGCCGATGTGCAGCGGTGACAGGCGCCGTGAAGAGTGACTCACAGCAGTAATGAGGGTAACGGGCACTATATAGAAAATGTTATGATCAGTTGGAGTGCCAGAAGTACTTGGTCTCGGATCCTCTTCCGAGAAGGAGACAGGTCCCTCCCCTAGAGCGAGGAGGTGTTACTGCAGTCAATGTGCTTGGATACTCCTCCGGTGTCCGGTCCCTCCCCTAGCGTGAGGAGGTGTTTCAGTAGTCACCGGCGGTTCTTCAAGACTTCTTGAGGGAAGATGTAGAGTGTTTATTTCTTGAAGTATAATAGAACTGTTCGAGCTTAGAACTCGGAATCGAATGAATGGAATGAAAAAAATAAAGGCTTATATAGGGGGCCGGGGCCGTTCAAATTTAGATCGAGGTAGGTTCAAAAATAGAACATGAATACTGGTGGTTTACAGAGGATTAAACCCGAAAAAGTAATAAACTTTGATAGAAGTTGTCAGACTTTGAAAGATATTGTCATAACAACCATGTCAATAAAGATAAAAATACTGTCAAAAATCAAGCAAATTACGAAAATACAGGAAAACGAATCATCGCCCAATGCAAATTAAAGGAAAATTGCAAACAAAGGTAAAACACAACTTTTTTTACAGTATTATGTAAAGAAAAGTAGAATAACAGAGCTTTGAAAGTTTGACATTTTTAGATTCACAATAAATATTGTTCAAAAAGGATTAGAAAACATCAATAATCCAAAAATACAGAGTAATAGTAATAAGAAGAGTAGAAAGGCAGGTAATGCCTATAGTTTAATGTCTACAGTACGACTTTTTAGGGAGAAAATACGAACTGCGTTATGGTAGACAGAATCTATGATTAACTCTTATGTTCGTGTTTACAGCAAACGAACCAGCAATCTTTGGAAGGAAATGAAAGCATGGAAAAACAAAGATAATGTGATGAAAATGTTAATGTGGATCCGATGAATACTAAATATATTAAGGTACTCAATTTATTACACATAATACAATATGTACAACAGTACACAATATTATATTTTCTGTGGCCATACAGTGTAATATCCCTTCCTTTCCTTTGGACATTCCCACACATCGCCATCTAGCCCCAAAGTAAGCTACTCAAAGCTTGTGTTATGGGTGCCAGACAACGGATATAATACTTAAATACTTTTTTTTTTGTAAATACATACATGATATACATAGAAAACACCCAGACCAATACAAACAGACATGTTCATGCACACAAAATGTTTGTATTGTGCGGGGATCGAACCCGCACCCGCTGCGTAGTAGGCGATTTCTCTACCACTACACCAGACGGGTCGTAGTCGGGTGCATGTAATGTTGATAAAACAGTGTACATAGCTAAAACAACATTAATACTTTTCTGGCTGATTCCTAGCTCAAAGGATTAGCATAGCTATCCAACGTGGCAACGCAGCCAGCATCATAGCCTCCTTTCCCCAAGGAAATGGTTTCGTTTTTGAATAGGTAGACTTTAATTTTTTTTTAAATGTTGCATGTCTTAGTTTTTAATTTTCTTGTTTGCTATTCATAAAGAATAGCTAAAATAGGTCTATTAGACTGTTTAAGTTATTATAAATAAGGCTGTTCGTTTAGCATGTTTTTAACACTCACAGTGTCATATTTTTTATACATAAAGATGAAATAAGAACCTGTCGGCAATTGTTGAAATAAAACCTTTGAGTTTCATGTGAGTATGTGATATAATCACCTCATTCGATTATTTGTGACAAGTGTACGACTAGGCTGTATGGCCAACGACCTTAGCCCAAACTGGTTTTTAAAAATAAGGATAAGTATTGTGCCATGTTTGACTGTTCTGTTCCATGTGAAATATAGAGTAGATTGTTTGAGAGAAATATATATCAGTGAAGCCCATACTGACGAGTTTTAGAGATGGAGCGAGATTACTACCGATCCGATTTTTAATGAGGTTACGCAGGAACGCTGAAAGCCACATTGATAGGTAAATAAAGCGAGTATTTTGCCAGTCGGAGTTATGATTGCGATATTGGAATGCTGAGAGGATGCTGCCAATCATATGTAAATATGATTCAGACAAGTAAACGGATCGAGCTTACTATCAATTCGGCTATGGTTCATATGAAGTAGATGGAACGAACGTGCACTTAATCAGATTAATGATTCAGTTAAGTTGGAGCGAGCGTGAGCGAGACGATAGGGGACGGAGTAAATGTGCTACCATCACATCACCGATTAATGATCTATACAATCCGATATTTGAGCAATATGACGACAATCATAGATTGTAATCTAGGTGAGAACGTGGCTGGCATAAGTGTGCTACCTAACAGCTTGATTTAGGTATTAAAGTAAAAGTGATACTGAGTTGAGACTAAAGACTGGTAATTGGATGTAAGCGCGACCTGCTGATGTGCACAGGTATTCCGAGTGAATGAGGGCATTCCGAGTCAATGAGGGATTTTAGAAACTGTTCTAGTTTAATTAAACTTGTACATTAATAATATAATCGGAAGTAGCTTTATATAAGGTTTCAAAGACATTTGTTTGCAAATGTTTAACAGTTCTCATGTTTGGAAAGGTAAATGATTCTTAAAGCAGATTTGTAACAACTCTTATACTTTATGATCAGGCTTTGCGACAAAACTATTATAGGACCATTTTTTTTTAAACTTTCGCGTTGCATTATAACTTAAAACTTATGACTGCGGGTCTATATGCGACGCATATCATGTTGCGACACACAACACTCACAGTATCCGGGTTAATGTTTATTGATAAAGGCGACACACACGGTTTGCACTTATTAATCACTGGATTCCAGGCCGATCACAGGGAACCCATCACTTAATCGCAATTTTCTTCATCGATTTTCATTTCCTATAAAACGATTCGCAGATGTTTCAAAATAATATTCAACAAATTATAGAATCTTGTTACATCACAATTTCATTTGGTCGAATGCTTATTATCTACAAACTTACTTCATCGTTACTTCTTTTCATAAATTACGTGTTTAATCGAAGTAACGTTAGCCTTCTTTTTTGTTACCCATAATTTTATTTTCACGTAAGTTTCAATATGCAGAACTCTTGAAACATCGAATTTTACTTCACCAAAGTCCGTATTTCCAAACGAATTTGTTAGTAATATTATATTGCATACTTTATTAATAGACAATTTAAAGCATAACAGATATAAATATGTAATAAATATTGGTCTAATAAAAAAACTGCGTTAATCCCGACTCGCCGTGTCTCCTCGCCGTGGTACTAGTCTGCCCGATACTAGAGTGTAATTCAAAAGCCGGAGGCGCGGAGGGAGAGCAGCCTCCGCCCGCTGTAGCAAGGTGTAGGCACCCGCGCTAGCAACACATCGCTTGTCTCTTTAGGCTATAGTTCGTTTTGTCTGGTCCCCGGAGTAAACCCCCGGAGTTTGAAAAGGCAATACGTTTTTAAGCGATCGTAGTATTTGTGTTATTTTACGTTACGTATTACGTAAAATAGCAGAAGTATTAACTAAGTACTGATACAATTTTGTCCGTTACGCCTTTTACATACGGTAAATATGCTGACTGGCGCTCGGCGTCTTCGTCTGCTTCGAGCGGCCGGCCCGATGCAAACGAAGACGCCGAGCGCCAGTCTCCTCGTGACCACGACGTTTGCAACACGGTTCAAACGTTGAGGGTGTAAGTTGTAACAATACTACAACATAATATGCGTCGCGTATAGACCCGCAGTTATAAGTTTTAAGTTATTGTAGGACCAACTTAATTTTATAAAATTTCATTTTATTATTCTGAAACTTGTTCGATTTCCGTATTTAATTATACATTTTTGTCACTACTCATTTGGCTAGTGTCAGTTTATTTCAAGTTTTCGTCCTTGTAACTCTGTTGAGCTTTTAGTTATTGTTCGTGTACACATTAATTACTGTAATTGATATGATATCTGTATTCCATTATAAACCGAATGTTAGCAATCGTTGAAATAAAACCTTTGAATTTCGTGTGTGCATGTGATATAATCGCCTCATTCTGTTATTAGTGACAAGTGTAGGCTGTATAGCCAACGGCCTTAGTAAGGATAAGTTTTTTTTGTATGTGTTTTACGGCTTTGGAAATTCCATACCGCCTATTCTTCAGTGTTTTCATATTATTAATTTTCCACTTGGTTTTATATGATAAAATCCATCATTGGTTATTAAATTTTTGTTTTTATAGTGTTTTGTCACTATACAAACTTATCAATATAAATTGCAAATTGCACTTGTAATAAGCAACTTTGGCTGTGTGACAGACGAGGAATCGAACCCCGTGTCTTACGCAATCCGGGCGTATGCCTATACCACTCGGCCAACGTCACATTAGCAAGACTGTTGAATTTTGCAAGCGCTTTCTTTAACGCGTAGGCTGCGTGATGTCATCAATGTTGCGAGATTGCTCTTACAATATCCGAAGGAAATATTTTTATAAATATTTGACAATCGGTTAAGATGAACGAAGCCAATTTATAATTAAACCCTGAGTAAGAGCCTCTGAATTTTGAGGGCGGGGCACTGCATAAACAAATGCTCAAGGGTTGCAGAGACTAGTAAGTTGCAAAACTCACATTCTTCCTTCCTTTCCTTCCTTTTTATACAAAGGACTCCTGCGAGATAGTTCTTTTTGTTGATGATACATCTTTAATCTTCAAATCAAGAAAAGGCGAAGAATCATTTGACTACGACTACTAAGGTTTCTTTGGATAATAGGTCACTTAGCCAAGAAACAAGCGACAATCCCCAAATAACACCTAACAAGATACGCTCAATCAATATCGAAGAAAATAGAGAGATTTTTCGTTGATATAGACTTTACAATAATGCATCTAAATATTGCTGGACTTCTTAATAAATCAGACCATTTAAAAGCCGCCATATAACAATTAAAGCATAAAAAAATTGACATACATGTTCTATGCTTGAGTGAAACGTTTATTCAAAGTGGAAATTCCAATACTATCTAAAATCTATGAAAAAAATTTCTATAAGCGTATCAATAGCTTTATTTCCTCCAATAACTTACTGAGAGAAGAGCAGTACGGCTTCCGCAAAGGTTGCTCCACCACATTGGTATGCTACAACCTAGTGAATTATATAACAGAAAGCCTTAATCAAAAGATACCTCTTATTGCATTATTTTTAGATATGTCCAAAGCCTTTGACTTTGTTCCACATCAAAGACTACTAGATAAGCTGTATAGATATGGCATAAGAGGAAATGCTTATGACTGGTTGGAAAGTTACCTGTTTAATAGACAGCATTGTGTTGATTTAGCGACAGTTGTGGAATCAAAAAGGTGTACTTTCCGGTCTAAGTATCGTGCCAATACATGTGGTGTTCCGCAAGGCAGTATTTTTGACCCCTTACTGTTTTTGTTATACATTAATAACCTACCAAATGCAACCCAACATAAATGCTTTATGTTCGCAGATGACTCTACAGTGGTAATAAAATGTGATAAGGTAGAGGAATTTACTGTCGTAATTAACCAGTCTTTACAAAATATCATCAATAGGCTACGCTCAAATAACCTTAAAATAAATCGGTCATTCTCACGATAAGGTGTTCTTCGTATAATTTCCGTCACGATCTTTATTTCGCAAGAAATTCGTTTAATTGGCAATTAAATTAAGAAAAGACGATAAATTAAACAGAATTATGTATTTGGCACTTCAATGTGCCAACTAGTTATGGAGTTATGAGGTGACAAAATTTTGGGTGTGACGGAAATTAGAAAATAGCTTACTTAAATTTATAGTGTATTGAAGTAAAACTCAAATAGAAAATAACAGAATTTAATAAAAAGTAAACCTTACAAGTTATTGTACAGTCTACAAATAACAAAAAAAACCTCTTTAATAAAACAAGAAATTTGCTCGGTAGCCTACCGATAACTGATAATTTAAAAAAATCAAACAATATATATATATAATTATATTATATGTAAATGAACCATTTTGGCTGTCTATTTATTAGAAACTCGAACGATACACAAGTTATTATCACCAAATCCCCTTTTACGGCGTCTTTTTATGAAACTAACATATTAAAATTCAGTATTCTTTTAACATGGCACAGTGGCTTTTTAAGAAAATCACTTTGGACTTACCTACTTATTAACTTATTTTAACCAAATATTCTTCATTCATGATCAAGAATAACAATTAGAAACGAACTTATAAAATCAACTAGAAAACATTATCTATCTATACTTTATCCTTAAAAATAATCTCACTTTGTAGGAACATTAAATTAACTCAAAAAATATTATAATCGCTTTCATCAGATTCATAATCCTTATTGTTAGTAGTAACATGCAGGATGTGCGGTGAACATGCAGATAATGTAGTGATACTTAATTAAACCGGCGAAACTGGTACCCAAAAACTATCATTGCTTGGCAAATCTAAATCATTGTCAATAATTGTATATTCAGGTAGAGGTTTTTCTATGGAGTCTGGTTAGTAAGGAGTTTTAAAGGAGTTTCCTACATTATCAGCTAATCGTACTAAAACATTTGTTAAAATTTTCAGTCTTTGTGAAGTAGCTTGGCCGATACCCTTTTTCATCGGTTATCTGCGTTATTGAAGCGGTCACAAGGGCATGCGATGTCTTATAAAAGCCAATATGTTGCTCGTGTGTACACTGTACAGGTTTGACACAGTCGTTTAAGTCGCAACTTAAGTTGCGCATCGCCAAAGTATTTGGTTGTTCACAACTCCAAAGCACTTGATGCAACTTCATGGTGCCTTTAAATTCATTGACGACATGTAGAAGTACTCCTCGTACGTTGGTCTTTAGGTGGTTCATGAGCGTCTGCATATCAACTATATCATTTCCTTGTGCTACCAGCCTATCCGCAGTTCGTTTAATAACCGCACCTACCCCATCGGGTGCTCCCTTCCCATGACCGCTTTCAGTGTAGTTCCAACTCACCAATTTTAAGTTAGGGTAATCTCTATGTAATTCCGTTATTACGATATTGGCCTAAAGGGGAATCGGAAATAAAATGTATCACGCGAACATGGGGTACTTCTGCTTCAATGTGTTTTAAAATTGGCATAAGATGCTCCCACACTGCAAAGGCATCATGCCTCAAAGATTCGCTAACTGTGCAAAGCGACTGCGTCTCTAATTTGCCATTATTTTTATAGTACATAACCACGGTATAAAGTGTCGTCTGCTGCCTGCTGCAAGCAAAATGAAAAGACTGAATTTTGGTAGCATATTTTGTGTTATAGTTTTCGCTGTAATCAACATGTATTATTACTTCGTCTTCTTTTAAATTGGCCTTGAGTCGTTTTATGAAACTACTTTGGGAAATGACATTGGCACACAGTGCTTCATTTATAAGGCTGCAACATTTCATGGAACTTAACAATGACATCTTTTGGCGAGTTGTTACAGTCTTTTCTTTGATTATTTTATTCGAAGTTCTTTCATTGCCATCATTCACAAATGTTTGTTTCTTTGAAATCCAATGCATATAGTACATTTCTTGAATATTTTCAAACTCTTTGAAATATAGTTTTTTGTTAATACACTGTTGGCATCTTTTTGTTAAACATTCGACATTTGTAGGATCGAACATAAAATTTTATAAGCAGAGTTCTCATTTATAAGATAAATTTTAGAAGTGAAAACTTCTTTAGCGGCGTTGAGCACTTTTGTGGGATGGGGGAAAATGTGAAACTCGCGTCAGGACACGTGGGCTGATCGAAAAACCGTAAGACGGTTGGCGAAATTATGGATTTAAGTTGATTTTTCTGAGATAAACTTTTTAATGTAATTTAATATAATATAAATTGTAATGTTTGTGTACGATAGCGCAATAAATAAATATTATATTCTATAAAAATATTATATTATTATTATTATTGTATTATTACTATTATTATTATTATTATTATCATTATTATTATTGTATTCTATCACAAAAATGATAGTACTTTTATATTGATAACTAGCGGTCCCCCGCGACTTCGTCCGCGCGTTTTGAGTTTGCTCCCTCCCCTCCCGTCGCAGCGTCATGTTTTATATCCTAAAGCCTTTCTCGATTAATAAGCTATCCAACACAGAAATATTTTTTCAAATCGGTCCAGCAGTTCCTGAGATAAGCGCGTTCAAACAAACAAACTCTTCAGCTTTATAATATATTAACGCAAGCGCACGTTGTACTTAGGCTGCGAACATTATTTTGGTGCGGAGTTATGTTAAAACTGTGATAGCTCCTAATAAATTTATTGAAATCAAATGATATAAAGGGCAACTTGATTCTAAATGAAATGCTCGTGATGATGAATGTATTTATTTTGATAAGAATAAATACCTGTGTGTATACTACACCTCTAAAAATAATGCATTATTTTTTTACAAATTTATTACCATAAAAAAGGTTGTAGTAAGTCAACCATAAAAGATAGACATATGCTGTCGCGAACTTTATTATAGAACTCTTAATGTTGAACAATCCTGTTATACATGATTTTTGTGTAACTTAAGCGGTTTCCGCAGCGTATGCAGCGGAAGCTCTGAAAAGGAATATCTTTCTCCAGTTTTCGCAACATTTTTCATTTCTGCTGTGGTCTTATGAGTCGTATCTTTATGTTATATAGCCTAAAGCCTTCCTCGATAAATGGACTATCCGACGTAAAAAAAAAATATCAAATCGGGCCAGTAGTTTTTGAGATTAGCGCGTTCAAACAAACAAACAAACTCTTCAGCTTTATAATATTAGTATAGATAAGAGCAATTCATTCAAAATTATTCCCTAACTATTCCAAAAAAATCAAAAATGCACAACGTTGATATTCAAGTTTTCAATTCTGCCGGCAGTCCCGGAGTGCAATTTTTGGTTTTATTTTAAGAGCATTCGCCATTAGATCCATATTCGAATGGGTTTTACACATGCAAGTTTCCCGAGACTTCACATCAGGAACTAAGACCCAGAATGGTCGCATATTGCAAAATGTCGAGTAATTAATTTTATATGAAATATGATTTATGAACTTTTCATGCAAAGTTTGTAATGTCTTTGTTAAGAATCGTTTTACCAGGACAGATACGACTGTTTTCATCTTGTTCCAAAAACATTTCTACGTCTTTTTTTACATTATTAGCTGTCTCTTCGGTTAAACAATCAAGTTCTGTATGTTTGTGCTTTACAACTTCTCTCGCTTTATCGTATTCATTTATCTGGTTAACGTTTTTTTGCAATCTGTGTATTTGCTTTCGATATCTTTCATTCAATCTCTTCAAATTGTGTATGTAAAGTTTGAATCTGTTTACTACTTTTTTATCTCAGTCGTCTGATAGCTAATTTAGTAGGAGACTTTACTTTTTGTTTAGGCACTGAAATTGAGCTCTCTGACCCCGATGCAGCGAATGAACTTTCTGAACTATTGTTCTGAAGAGTATAGTGGGATGAAGATGGTGATGAATATATGGAGTACAAGCCATCACTCACGTCTCCTTTGCAAACCTCAAGTATATCACGTGTTGGAGTCGATGATATTGGTCTAACCAGTTTACTATTCTTTCCTGGTTGATTAAAATTGAAGGTAGATGTGGAGCTAGATGGCTGAGGTAGATTTTCAGTGACTACTTGGGCACTATCAATCACTGTCTTTTGACTGTCAGATGATGATCCAGTTACCGTGTGTATTTGATTTTGATTATTCCGAAGAGATCGAAGACCGTACCTTGATTTAATAGTCGCTGGAGACAAGGAAAGCGGATCAGCAGTTATGTTCGTGATAAATCAACATGTACTATCAGGGTGAGTCCCGCATTACCATCTTAAAGTTTATTTTTCGTTGCAGCAAGCAAAGTCAGGCACAACTCTTTTATGTTTTGACCACCAATAGCGTTCAAGGATGACGGCACAAAATGATTTGTGAACGGACAAAAAATGCAAACATGTGGTAATCTCACGAAAGTGTATCTTTGCTATCAAGAATTGTTGCGTTTGTTATTAAGAAAGTAAACTCAAGATAATGAAAGCTAGTTTACATATTAAGTTAAGAGAATTATTCATGTGCCGATCAAAAGTAATGGGAACAGGAAAGTTAAAATTAAACCTTCCAGATTATTCAAAAAAACATTGAAAAATGAACAAAATCGATAACACTACGAGATCAATTATCTTAAATCATCATATAAGATATATTTTGTTTAGTAATAAGACATATTTTATGATTTTAATTTTATTACATTCCAAAATATTATGTTTAGTTTTAAACTTATGCTATTCACTCACTAACTTATAAGCAACGACCTTTATATGTAAACAATGCTATAGTAACAGTTTCTACGAAATTCATCTCACAGGTGTAAACAATTATGTATTTTACTGTTTTAAAGCGATACTACGAGTAACAATAACAAAAAGGTAGTTTTAGCAAAAGTTAAATGTTTAACTTTTACGTAAAGGAGCTAAATTACTTCTTACAATTTTAATGAGTTAATTATACCCCTACCTACACCCTGAATATTGCAATAAAACATGTGATTTTAAGTTTAGGTCATTCTCATTTATACCTGTAATAAACAAAAGCTATTTAAGTTTCTCACAGTGAAACTATACAACCTTTTTAGTAGAACATGTGTTTAAAACCTTGCGAATCTATCTCATTATTACCATGTCCGTTTATTTGTTACTTGTTAACTTTACCTGTTATTTAGAACCACATCTGGCACTACCGACAATGGTCGTGTGCCTTTTCACAAACACAAACACTTTCAAAGGGACCTTTACAAACTGCAAAGTCATTTCTTTTTTAGCGGAAAGAAGCTTCAAATTACGGGACAGTTTATAGTTACGGGCTCGTATTTAACATAGCGTTCCCCCGTGACTTCGTCCGCCCAATATGATTTTATTCCGTTCCTTTTTATAAGTTAAATAAATAAAAACAAAAGCGCTAGGATTATTAGAGCTTAATGACTTCTAGAGCTATCTAACACAAACATTGTGACAAACATGTGGCAAACGAACAATATCTTTGGCTTTATTATTTAGAGTTAATAGATTGTTAAATTTAAACCTTGGTCTTTGATACACACCATGATTGTAAGATAACTTTTATGACTGTAACGTAAGGTTGAAAACACACTAGATAACTATTCAGCAAATGATTAGCCAGCAATTACGAGAGAGTATACGATTACTGTCCATAACTCTATGGTTTATTGTTAAACCTATCACTTGATGGCCGCTGCGTCAATGAAGAAAGAACTTTAAAACAATGTCAAACCTTGTGCGGCACTTTTGTGTCCTAACATAAACGTTGGATACAATCAAAACGATGGTGTTTGATATGGCATTTGACCCGTGACCAAATATGTGGTGCTCTTCCGGGTAAGTAAATATCACAATAACTTATATTATAAATTAAACTAATTAATGGCTAAATACCGTTATTAGCGGTTGAATATTTACCCTGTGTGTTTTGAAGAAAAAAATCCTTAACCAATAGTCATTAAAATCGTTTAAAAACTTACACAATTGTAAATATTGAATCACATTTAACCACTACTATAAAATACATACTGGGGCCTTAGATATACAGTAGCCCTAATAGTAACTTAACATTCATGATAATACGCACAAATACACTTTTAAAATTGGTAAATCAACATTAAAACACATCTCTGAGCGTGACCATAAAACCCGCACGTGACAACTAAACTTAATTAGTAAAAAAAAATTAAAGGTTTGCGTCGCGTTCGAAGACTCAGACCACAGCAGAGTCGGCACCGACGACGCCGTCGAGGTCCACATCGGGGACGTCGTCGGCGTGGAGCATTGGCACTGAAACGCCGCCGCCTGCACCACCTCCTTCGCCGACATCGGTGTCCGAGGAGCCGAGCCCGAGGGTGTTAGGGCCGCGTCCACCGTCGCCGTCGTCTGGCCAGAGTGTGGAGCAGTGCCGTTGCCGCGCCTGCCCGGAAAGGCACATAATTAATTTTTATGTATAATTAACGTTTAATTTAAATAATTAGTAAGTGTTAAAAAGTAAGTTTAGGTTTTTTTTTTTATAATTTAGAAATATGTTATTAATGAGTCGCTCTTTTATTTTTAATGACTCTTTTCTATTATATGAACAGACAAAACTAGTGAATTATTGAAAATTTTCGTAAATAATTACCTCCTTAATGACAAACGGTACACTCCTCGTCGTCTGGGTAGTGGTCATATAGACATATGCCACACTCACACCATACGCCGTTATTATAAATCTTACAACTGAATTAATTTCATGGAAATCCACTATATAATGTTCGGTTAAGTTAATGTTTACCGGAGTGCCACACTCACATCTTTCTTTTCGGACAAAATGTGTTGGGTCATCCCACGGCCACACAACCTCTCCCTGAATCACTAAATTTACCATTTGTGTCGTTACAATGTCGGTGATGTCAATCGTGACAACCATTTTTCTAAGACGTTACAGAAGGAACTGGCAGAGAACGACGCCCTTCTATGATATTCCCTGTATTTTTTGTCACATATACTTGACTTAATTTATGGCTTACTTGTGATTTCGATTAGTTGCACAGTCCATCCATGGTAATGCTGACAGACGTCAAGTGTTTGAAAACTATTTTATAGTTAGTTTACAGCATGTCTATTAATTTTCCCAAAATTTATCGCAAAACTAAACACACTGATATCTTTCCATAGAAAAAGTTTGTCGACACTTATATATATATTATGAACATCAAAAAACTAAATGTGCTTAGGGCCTGATTTTTCCAACATCAGTAATAGAATATTCGTCGAATAAAATACAATACGCCTGAATTGAAATCGTCACTTATTTGTCAGTCGGTCGTATTATACTTATTCATCGGATACGTCTTATCTGATGTTGGTAAAATTGGTCATAAGTAGTATTGGTTTCAAGTGCTAATCTGTGGTCCTACTCTGTAACACTATATTCATTTTGGTTCTAGCCATCACGCTCACTCGAATGAGTGCTGTGGGTTTCGAGTGACAGGGAAAGCTTCAGTCGAACATGCAGATTGTAAGACACACAGTAGAATCGGCCGAATCGTTAAGATGTAGTGGAGATAAGATGTAGATCGTGTCAAGTGTTAGGGAACAAAGAGCGCACACTCGTGTTGTGGGTGTTTAAAAAAATGTATTTGCTATGATGACTGAAATAAATAAAATGTTTTTACTTTTAACTATTTTATTACAATAACCTAAACAGAAAATAATGCTAGAAAAAAGGAAAAAGTTGTTCACTAATAATAAATCTTAAAACCTAAAACTTGATATATCTGTTACAATGTAAAAAATATTGTTATACTTAAAATCTATGTTACACTTAAAAATATACCAAAACTAATGAAACTAACTTATCAGATTATTTTGTGATTCATTCACATTAAATTTTAAACACTTAAACTAATGTGATTGAACCGCAAAACAATCCGTCAACTATAAAGATACTTTCAAGAATTGTGACAAGTTTCTCTAAAAGATTAAAAATACCACTAATTATATATAAACTAATATTTTGTCATAGCCCCATTAGCGGCTATAACAGCGTCACACCTGGCTCGCATGGAACCTACAAGGACTTCGCATAAGTTTGAGCCGCGAAAAGTTTCCCAGACTTCATCAACATGCGTTACAAGAGCTTTCTTGGTCCTTTCGTCCCTGTTATCCCACCTTTGCACCATGATTGCCCAAAGATTCTCAATGGGATTTGAGTCAGGTGATCGAGAGGGCCATTGGATTGTTTTAAAATCTGGCTGTTCCTGGAACCATTGTTTGACCACGCGAGAAGTGTGTATCGGGCAGTTATCCTGAATAAAAAGGATTTCAGGAATTTCATCCGCCGGATACATAGTTCTCACCGTGGGCTTCATGGTCTCCTTCAACAGCTGGACATAACTTTCTCCGTTGACCCTCTCAGGCAGATAACAAAGCTCTCCAGGACCACCGGCGCTCATCCAGCCCCACATGTTAACGACTACTCGCCCAGATTCAAAATTAGGAAGAACGTTTCGCGGCTCATACCTGGTTTTATTCACACGCCATAAGTGTCGACGCCCTACTTGACTAGACATGAAAGTCTTTTCGTCGCAAAATATGGCGTGAGAAAAATCAAAATCCCTGTAGTCCCTTGCGAACCGCAACCTGGCTTGCTTGTGAGCTTCTGATAGGACAATTTTCCGCGTTGGTTTCCTGAGACGAATTCCAGCACGTCGCAAGGCATCTCGCACTGTTTGCAGGCTGCAATCAAACTCCTCTGCGAACCTTCGTGTTGGAGTGAATGGGTGCTGTTCATATGTAGCAACCATTCTCTGCAGCTGTTCGTTGGATATGATCCGTCTGGACTGGACCTGGCGCGGCTGCATTCTCACGTGCCCTTCACTATCGAACCGCGTTATCCATTTTCTTACGGTATTTCTCTGTAACAAAATAGCACAAGGATAAACAATCTAATATGATTATTTTGTTGTCTTTGATTAAGACCTAGAAACAGTCGCAAGGTATTTTTAAGGACGTAAGTTTTTCTAATATTTGGTATTTATTTTTTAATAAAACAGAACCTTATTTACTTACCGACATATTAAACTCCTTTCGATATTTTGCTTATATTAAGGCCTTCGTCCCGCAGAGCGATGATGCGGCTTCATTCGAACATATTCAAATTCGCACGGGAACTCATTTTAAAAACTTGGATTTTTCACACCTTTCAACCACGATGTTAAAGGCGCTCCACATTCTCAAGAGAATCTCGCGAGAACGCGAGAAACATGCGAGAAACGTGAATGTGGAAGCGATTTCTCAAGTTCTCGCGTTGTTCTCCAGCTTTTCTCCACTTTTTGTCGATTTTTTGGCGCGAGACAAAGGAGCGCGAGAATGTGAGAACAGGCGAGAACGTGTATTGACTCCACACTCGCATGTTTCTCAGTAGCGCCCGCGCCGCCGACTTGAACGGAAGTAATTGTGTACCTTGTGGCGTCAATATGAGCGTAACTTGAATAACTTTTGGAATATTTCCAAGCGGAACCCGTGCTATGGAATATAAATTTAAAAGACTACAAAAATAAATTAATAAACCATGATGCGTGGTGTCGTCTAAGTAAACTGATGGGAATACCCATTGATGACTTAAAAAACAAAAAAACATCGTTATTTGCAAGCTACAGAGGGTACAAAAATAAAGTTAGGAAATCAGAAAACTCTGGAGCAGGTGTCGACGATGTTTACAAGCCGATATGGTTCGCATACGAAATAATAGACTCTTTTTTTGAGGATACTACGAAATGTAAGAAAACAAAAAATACGGTAAGCAGCAACTTTTATTACTTATAATTATTATTACATATAGAAAAGTACAAAAACGCCTTATTCGACGATACAGGAAGTTTTCCTTTATTAGTTAGTACAATCAACTTATGTCTATTGACAACCAGTACATAACCTATCTACTGAAATATTTAGCGAATTCATTTCTTATTTCTGTTGCGTGATGAGCAGCCGCTCGCCGTGGAATATGTCGCGGATTTCGAATAGCACAGGTGCTCTCCATTTCTCCTCTCCAAGAGCCGGGCTATGTTAATAAATTATTATTGTAATAAGTATCTATAGTTCCGGAAGGTGTATAGATGTGTTATGATGTAGTGCTTCGTCTCAAGATATTGTGTAAGAGTATGCATGTCAACGTTATCAAGGCGGCTTTTTCGGGTTGTGAATTTATTGGTTTCTTGAAAATTCTAAATTTTGTTACCAAAATGCCGAAAGTATTTTCAACTACTACTCTTGCTCCAGACAAAATCTGATTAAACTTTCGTTTTGGGGATCCGAAGTTGTGATTTTCAGAATAGGGTTTCATAATGTTTTCCGAAAGGGCAAAAGCGCCGTCTCCCAAAAAATGTATGGCACGTCGATGTTTGAACCAGGCAGCGAATGTGGTTGTGGTAAATTTAAGTCATTTGTCTGCATTTTTGACCATAAAACTGTGTTAGTAAAAACTCCGCCATCACTAATTCTGCCTTGACAGCCTATGTCTCCGAAAATAAAATTGTAGTGACTATCAACCAACGCCATCAAAACTATACTGAATGTTATTTTATAGTTATAATATTCTGATCCGGAATTTATGGAACATTCTAAAACAATATGTTTGCCATCTATTGATCCCACAGCACGCGGGAATTTCAATGCAAAGTCTTTTTTGATTTGTAGCCATTCTTCGGGGCACGATGGTAACTGCAACAATAAAAATAATCATTTTAATTTATTTGTATTTTAGGAGGAGCCGTCTACTAGTAGAAATGAAGAACTTGAAGAAAATCAAATCAAAATCAAAAAAGAGACCTGGAACCTCGTCATCCTCACATTCCGAACCGATCATTCATAACTCACCAAATTCAAATATAAATATTCAGTCGAATGACGTCATTTACCCACCAGTTATTCACATTCCTGATTCAAACACTAGTGCGGAAATAGGTACTGTAACCTATGAAGGTTCAATTTGGCCACATTCACTTGTTCAGGAAAATAACCGGGATGCATCTAATATGGCATGGGCTTACGTCAGTTTATATTGGCGTTAGATTTATGAATGGGAATAAGTTATGATCGTAGGCTTTTTATCAATTCACAAAAGTCACTATAAGCTTAAAGAGGATCGTAATACGAAAGTAAATGGTCAAAAACAGTTTGTGGTGTTCTACCACAATGTCAATCTGGCCCTGCCTCCTGAGCTGGGTCCTGCGTTTTTCCGCCGCCCGCGCCCGCGCACCGCAGGCAACACGGGTGTCTGTTTTACCGGCCGCTGCGTAAGAGGGAGCCACCGCCGCGCGATCCGAAGAAACACACCTGGACGTCTATTACGAAATGTCACATCCGAACATTCGGGTCCGACCGATACTCGACCGAAGTTTCGATTGTGACGCTATTACGAAACAAGATCGGATTCGCGCAGTTCAGTCGGAGCCATAGACAATCAAAACAAAATGTCGGATCGAATGATGTCATAAGCTAGTGCTGGAACATGTAATTGGGATGATATCGGTTTTACAAATGCAAGTTCCGATTTCAAATATCTCCCAAAAAATGAATTGAAATATACTTTTATTGTAACAAAATGTTGATTTTGACGTGAATATATCATTTTGCACATGATTAATTAATACATTTAAAAAAAATCATGATAAAATGAAATGAAAGCGCCAACACACGTAATGCCTTTGTTTTTTTTTAAAGATACGAAAAAGTGCGGTATAAGCTAAAAGTCATGTTTGGGTTATTTATTTAAACCACTTAAGTTGTAGATCTTGCCGTACTTATAAGTGTTATAACGGAGAGTGCATTTTTTTTGTCCCATGCGTTGTGAAATATGAATTCGTATAAAAAACAACAACAAGTATTTGTTTGAAAAAACTTGATCCACACCAAACTTGAGAGTGCTTACTGAGTGGCATTGTAAAGTTATTTCAAGTGGTTCATGGCATCAGTTAGCTTAGTTTGGGGACTTATATTTAGTTTGAAACGAATATTCAACGGCATAAGTCATGACAACTCCGACGGCAGCGCAAATTGAAACGCTCCTCAACTTCCTTGAGGAACACCGTGATCTTGCACGTGGACTTCTTAGAAGTGTAGAGGGTCGTGCAACTTCAAATCGTCTCTGGGAAAACATTACTACAACTTTAAACGCTATGGGTGGATGCACTAAGACAACAAAGCAGTGGCAAAAAGTGAGATATTTTACAAATTATTTTAATGTCTTATATTTTTAAATCAAGTTTATAGTGAGTGTATTTACTGTATATTATGTGTAAAAAGTAACATGTTTCAAATTCTAGGTATGGACAGACAAAAAATATTTGGCAAAAAAAGCTGCTGCAGCAGCAAGAAGGTCTGCGTCTGCTACTGGTGGAGGACCATCTACTGCCTCGCAGCTCTCGCAATGGGAATCCAGAGTGGTTTCCATAATGGGTGATGGATTTGGAGAGCCCCAGACATCAACAAGAGTGCCTGCATTTTTAGAGGTAAATAGTTAATCTTTGACCGTTTACACAACATCAAATTACATAGGGTATTTGTCTAATAATTATGTTATGCTTGCATCATTTCAGATAAGCCAAGAGTCGACACAAAATGTGCCACTAATCGCAACACAATCCCAAGATCAAATAGAACTCTCAGGTATAATTATAATTATGACTTACCTACATCACCCTGTAAAATGTAATTTAGCTTTTTCTCTCCCTCCTTAAAGATCTAATTCACAACTTCAAGTATAACATTTTTGTTTCATGAATTTGTCTCTTTATTTACAGATCAAATGGCTGTGGAAGAACAACCCGTCGAGCTCGAGCTAGGCCAGTTACATACAATTCAAGAAACTCCAATAGCTCAGGAAGTTGGTGGGAATACCTCATCAAACAATCAAACACCACGTAAGTTTAGTCTTCAATTCTACATAAATGTTTCCTTTTGATTTATTTTAAAAAATATTTCCTTAATGTCGAAGCTCCTTCATTAACAAATAAATTAATTTTGATAAGCTCCACACACATCACACTAAGATTACGTTTATGCAAATATTAAGCATATAACAAGTACATAGCAAACTAGCGGTCCCGGCAAACTTCGTTTTCCCCTCTATGTCCTATTCGTGGCGAAGACTAATCCAACAAAGTATAAATCATGAAAATCCACCCGTTATCGAGGTTTAAATGGTATCACTAACACGAGTTTTTTTTAATAAAGATAAGAATATGATAGACATAATTGTCACTATGTACATTAAGGAGTTTTCTTTAAGTTAACTAAAAAACCAAACATGCCGTGCCGGGATAATTTTCATTTGAATCATACATTTCAAACACTCAATTAAATAGGATTAATTAATATTAAAATATATATATTTATATGTAAACTATACTTTTTGCAGGCATACGGCGAGAAAGGCCTGTCCGCCATCAGTCTGCGAGTCAACGTGAAAGGTCAACGAGGGAGAGACTTTTCCGATTAGAAGAGACACGAACGGAACGGGAACTTGAAAGGAATCAAACACTTGCGGCAAATCAAAAACTGGGAGGGATAATCATGGCTCTTCAAGAATTATGTAATCACACTCTCGCACACAAACATATCTCTTTTAATTGTGTTACTTTGTATTTTGTTTATAAATGTTTACTCTGTACTATGCTTATAAGCTAAACTCTTTATTTATAAATGTTTAGGTTAAATGGAACCAACGGGAAGTAGCGAGTCATTCCCAACACAAGTTTTTCTTAAATACTTAATGGGAAGACTCCATTGTAATCCTTTGTAAAAAACATTTTCTGAATAAAGCTATTTTATTATTATTATTTATTATTATGTGGGCTAGCACGGCAAATGATCGAGCCTCCAGCACGGCACTAAGTTAAATAAAAAAATTGCCTTATATTATTCTAAGTAAAGCTGTTAACAAAACTTAATAAAAATACGTCAGATGCATTTTAAGTTTTACTTATAAACAAATAAATACGGTACAATAGAATGAATTAGAATAATTAAGGCCTTCTCTCTAATAATTGTATAATTCTATCTTGTCGTTGTTGTCCCCTCCTAAGTAATTCCGTTGAGGAAGTGACAGATTGATGTGTGCCCATTTGTCTTAAGTTTTCAAGTCGTAAGTCATCTTGACTAAGTGGCACTGTATTTAATCCGGCTTTCACACAAATATTGTGCAAGACACAACATGGCAAAATAATTTTCCCAGCTGTTTCTGGGTCATAATGCAATTCCCTTGCAGCTAACAGACACCTCCATCGACCCTTAAGTATGCCAAAAGTCCTCTCTATCGTGGAGCGGGCACGTTTATGTACAGCGTTGTACCGGCCAGCTGGACTATCTTCTTAAACGTTATTAATAGGCGTAAGGAGACATTCCCTTAATGCATAGCCGGAATCACCTGTTGAATTGGCATAAAATAAATCATAAGTCCTCTTGAACATAAATATATATAAGACTTAATTTTAATCCCTTTCACATTACCTAATAAATAAGTTGTCTCTGCATAAAGATTTTCCAGGTGGCTTTTGATCTCGCTGTGCGACCATATAAAGGCGTCATGTGTAGCTCCACCGTAAGAAGCGTCCACATTTGTTATTACGCAGTCTGCGTCACAAATCTATAACCAAGGAATGTTGTTAGTAGGTAAAGAAAATTTATCTATGAATTTGTTTTGCTAAAACTGCGTGAAACTATAAATCACAACCGCCAACTGTCTCAAATACAATATTTATAAGTCACCACTTGAGTGTTAATAGAATGGAAATGTTTCCTGTTAAAAAACCGTTCCTCTTGCAAAGACGGTCTTACGATTGCAACATGAGTGCAGTCAATACAACCAACCACACCGGGCAAAGCATATTTGTCATAAAACCTGTAGAAAAATTAAAACTTTAATACTTGAAGAAAAAAAAAATATTTTTTAACTTACTTTCCCTTGATAGCATTTCTTTCAGCTTCATTTTGAGGAAATTAAATGTACTTTGTTAGCATCCTTTGATTATTAAGGGCAACTGTAACCTCACGCAGGCATCGGGATCCTGTTGGCTGAGCCATGGGGGTGTCACTGCTAAGTCCCACTGATCCTTGGTAACTTCCCCGAGCATAAAAATTTAAGGCAACTTATATCTAAAAAGAGTACATACTCATTTATTTATGATTTAAGAAACCATATTAGCAGTCTAATGTAAGAGGTTGAGCGATAAAAGTAACAATAATCAATTACCTTTGTTGTAGGGTCAATTCCACGGCTATTACGTTTTCTTGGTAATAAGGGTACTATATCTTGGCAAAGATTTTCAAATAGTGTC
This sequence comes from Pyrausta purpuralis, assembly GCA_963924145.1. Taxonomy (NCBI): domain Eukaryota; kingdom Metazoa; phylum Arthropoda; class Insecta; order Lepidoptera; family Crambidae; genus Pyrausta; species Pyrausta purpuralis. The sequence goes on along the minus strand of OZ001652.1, from coordinate 23,576,107 downwards.
CTATTTAGTCTATAATTAAAAATAAACTCTACATCGGGGAACAAATTTACATCTAATGCAACGCGAAGAACTCTGCGATTTCTTATTCTATTTAAACACTCTTCTTTGAGGACATCTTCCACTAACATAATACGTAATGCCATTATGAACCAATATCACTTCACTTGTCTGCTCAAAAGTTAATAAATTGCAATATTTATTAATAAATACGGGAAATTGCGCAGCATTCGACAATCACACGTTACCTATTTAGGTGTCGGGAATTTTGACGTAAAATCTCCGATAAAATACTTGTCAAAATCAAATCTTCGTTCGGGCAAAACGTTTTCGTAATAGAGTCTACGACACAATTAATGTCAAATGAACTTTGGTCGGAGCGAATGGAATGTTCGATCCGACCGACCCGACCGATCGCGTTTCGTAGTAAGGAACACTACGAATGTTCGGCCGATATATCGTTTTTGTCACTTCGTAATAGACCTCCTGGCTACGACTCCGCGTCGAACGCACGCTGCTCGGGCTCCCGATATAATTACGCGTGACCTATTTTTTGACTTCTTTCCGTTTTGCACGATATTCAATATTGCTCCTTCTGAGATTAGGGTTTGTCTGGCCAAGGAAATAAAGTACTCTGTATATTTTAAACGCGAGTTTCCATTTCTACACTCCTGTAGGCTAGGCACCCTAAAGTGGTGACCCGGATAAAGAAAGTAAATGGCGAATAAAGAAGGTTTTTTGGACGCTATGGGAGCCATCGTCGAGACCGTCGCCGATGATCAGCCCGCAGCCTCAGTGGTGCAAGATGTCCCCGTTGCGGTTAACCGCGTGGCCGCGCGGTTGCCGCCATTTTGGTGTGAAGACCCCGATTTGTGGTTCATGCAGGTTGAGGCGCAGTTTCAGACGGCTGGAATAACGGTCGACAGCACGAAATACTACACCGTTCTACAGCAGCTGGATCACAAAACCATGAGATAGGTACGTGACATTATTGTTAAACCGCCCGAAGACGGGAAATATGAGAAACTGAAACAAGAATTGATAAAAAGACTGTCCGTTTCCCATCAGCATCGCCTGCGCCAGTTGATGATGCACGAGGAGATGGGAGATAGGAAACCCTCCCAGTTTTTACGCCATCTTCGATCGTTAGGCGGTAAAAACGTTAACGACGAGTTTTTGCGCAGTATTTGGATGGACCGACTACCTACCCACTTGCAACCAATAATTGCGTCGCGACAAACCGACGCTGATTTGGATGACGTAGCGGATTTAGCTGATAGAATCTTCGATGTTTCACACCCTCCTGCATTCAGCGTCGCCAGCACATCTTCAACTTCGATGGAAGCCATGTTTGCTAACCTAGAAAAAAACATTTGTTCTCGTATTAAATCGGAAGTTTCTCAACAGATTACCCAACTGAACAGTGGGCGTGGCCGCAGCCAAACTCCATCCAAGCAGGGAAGCCTCGTTCACGGAGCAATAGCCGGCGTCGACCTACGCAGAGTACGACCCTAGGTGTGTGCTGCTATCATGACAATTTCGCAGAAAAAGCACGTAAGTGTGTTGCACCTTGTAAATTTAAACCGAAAAACTCCAAGGGCAGTCAGTAAACGCGGCGAATGACTGTCAATCCTCCGTCAGCCGCCTCTTTGTCACGGATAAAAAAACTAAAATCCGTTTTTAATAGATACTGGCTCGGATGTTTGCGTACTGCCACGTTGTTTTCTTCGTGAACGTAGACCTCCAATGAATTATGTACTTACTGCTGCCAACAGAAGTACGATTCATACATATGGTACGTTAAAATACCATCTTGATTTTGGTCTGAGGCGAGATTTTCCTGGACGTTTCTGGAGGCTAATGTTGATAGACCTATAATTGGTGCAGATTTCATGTCATTTTACGGAATTTTGGTTGATTGCAGAAACCGGCGACTATTAGATGGCGTCACGTCACTACACTCGCCCGCCAGACCGACCGACTGCCACGTGCTAAGCGTAAAGGCCCTATCCGGAAACAGTGAGTACCACCAATTATTAGCAGAGTACCCGGTGCTGACGAAACCTTCTGGTGTTCACCGTGATGTTAAGCACAATACGGTGCACTATATTCGAACGACGCCGGGCCCACCTGTATTCTGTCGCCCTAGCAGATTAGCCCCAGACCGTTTCATTATAGCCAAGCAACAGTTTGAGGAGATGCTTCTCGACGGTACAGCTCGCCGATCTGACTCTCCCTGGTCATCTGCATTACACCTGGCTCCAAAAGGTGAAGATAACTGGAGACCATGTGGTGACTATCGCGCACTTAACGCACGCACCATACCGGACCGCTATCCAGTCAGACACATAGAGGACTATGCTCACAAACTTGCTGGCTGTACAGTTTTCTCCGAGTTGGACCTGTTGAAAGCTTACAACCAAATCCCAGTATTTCCAGCTGATATACCTAAAACAAGCATCACAACACCGTTTGGATTATTCGAATTTCCTTATATGTCGTTTGGACTTCGAAACGCAGCCCAAACATTTCAGCGTTTTCTTGATGAAGTCCTGAGAGGCCTAGATTTCTGTTATTCCTATATTAATGACATTCTCATTAGCTCGATGGACCGCTCCTCACACCTGGAACACATAAAACAAGTTTTTGAAAAACTTAGCCAATATGGAATCCTGCTAAATGAAACAGCTGAAGGTACCTTTCCTATAGAAGACAGGGTCAAGACCATCCAGGAGTACCCAGCTCCTAAAACTGCAAAAGGGCTGCGTCGCTTTTTTGGAATGAGACTCAATATAGTGCATACGACAGAGAGTTATTAGCAATTTATGAGAGTATAAAGCATTTTAGGCACATGATTGAAGGTCGTCATTTTGTGATTTACACCGACCACAAACCTTTGACGTACGCTTTTCAAAAAAAAGATCGTAACTGCACTCCAAGCCAATTTCTCAGTTCTCGACTGACATTCGGCACATCTAAAGAACGTGACTGCCGATGCCCTGTCTAGAATAGAAGCGATCTCGAGGCTGCCAAACTACAAGGAACTGGCTGAACAACAAGGTTTGGACGCGGAGCTAAAAGCCATTTTGTCTACATCATCATCATCACTTAATCTTCAAGAAGTCCCGATACCAGGTACTGGTATTTCAGTTTATTGTGATATCTCTCTAAAAGGAAAAGCCCGACCATTCATCACCAAGCCACTACGAAAGCAGTATTTCGACAGCGTGCATGGAATGAGTCACCCAGGCGCTAAACCTACAATAAAGCTTATGACTGACCGCTTTGTATGGCCATCTATCCGCAAAGATGTTCGAGATTGGGTGAGGACCAGCGAAGCTTGCCAAAGCACAAAAATTCATCGCCACACTTCTGCACCGCTTGCGAATTTTGCATTACCCGCTTCTAGATTTCTTCATGTGCACATAGACCTCATGGGGCCACTTCCATCATCTGCTGATTATAAATATTGCCTAACTGCTATTGATCGATTTTTTAGATGGCCTGAAGTCACGCCTCTGTGTGACAATACTGCTGAAAATGTCGCTAAAGCATTTTATGAGTCTTGGGTAACTAGATTTGGTTGTCCCCAGGTAGTGACGACGGTTCAAGGTCGCCAGTTTATTTCGAGTCTTTTTAAAGAGCTGTCTAAACTTTGTGGCACAGAATTGCGGAATACTACTGCTTACCATCCGGAGGCGAACGGCATGGTGGAGCGTTTCCATCGGACTCTGAGGGTGCACTCATGGCACATGAAAATGAAAGGTGGAAGGTGGAAGTGAAAGTGGCATTGGAAGACGCCTTCAAACTTCTGGAATGGGAAAGAATCGACATCAATGTCAATGGCGAATACATCACACACCTCCGATTTGCCGATGATATAGTCGTTGTGGCAAAGACGCTGGACGATCTTGGCACTATGCTCGAAGACCTTGACCGAGTCTCCCAACAAGTGGGTCTTAAAATGAACATGGAGAAGACGAAAATTATGTCGAGTTCCCTCGTTGTACCCACTCCAGTATCCATTGGGAACTCAATTCTCGAAGTTGTCGACGAGTACGTCTACCTGGGACAAGTGATCCAATTGGGTAGGTCCAACTTCGAGAAAGAGGTCAATCGACGAATCCAACTCGGCTGGGCAGCGTTCGGGAAACTACGCAAGAGTGTTTTCTCATCTCATTTACCTCAGTGTCTGAAGACGAAAGTCTTCAACCAGTGTGTGTTACCAGTGATGACATACGGATCCGAAACATGGTCTCTAACTATGGGCCTTATAAGGAAGCTTAAAGTCACACAACGAGCGATGGAGAGGGCTATGCTGGGTTTTTCTTTACGTGATAGAATCAGAAATACGTAGAAGAACTAAGGTAACGGACAAAGCCTTGAGAATCAGTAAGCTCAAGTGGCAATTGCCCATTGCACATAGCGCGAAGAACTGATGGCCGTTGGGGCAGGAAAGTTCTAGATTGGAGACCCTTCGACCAAAGACGCAGCGTGGGACGTCCACCAACAAGATGGACAGACGACCTTATAAAGATTGCAGGATCAAACTGGATGCAGACCGCTTGTAATTGGTCGCTGTGGAAAGCCGTGGGGGAGGCCTATGTTCAGCAGTGGACGTCCTTTGGCTGATAATGATGACGATGATGATGATGTCAATTGTATAATCTAAGCAGATTACTGTAGGGAAATGATTACTGCCTAAATTATCTTCTGTATAAACGGACCATTCTGCTTATGGAGCTAAAACTGGTGTTATGAATGCAATGTCTATAGCTGACGATGATTGATTTGGACGGGGAAGAGTAGTGTGTTGACCATCATTTTAAATACACCGTGACTTTTTAATTACCCGAGAAAACGAAAATTTGCGTTTATAAAAATATGTACATCAGTAAGTAACACACAAATATTATAGCGTTCATACAAAAATATCGTTTTATAGGACTTCAAATAAATCCTGTTAATGCACCAAAAGCATGTAAACCATCTTCGTAGTATTTGTTCAATGAGAGGGAGAGAGAGAGAGAGACGCATGCATTTATTCGGACTCGCGCGGCGCTTGCGCTGTCTCCCGCGCATGCGCTTCTGCTACGCCTAGTGCCAACGATTGTCAAGATCGCCAAGCATCGCGGTTTCGCATCCGCACTAGCATTTAATAAACGTGATATCTGTTGATTTGTATGTTGTGGCCATTACGAAGTAATAAAAATAGCACTTTTCACGAGTTTTTTTTTTATCTTAGTAATAAATTGTTTATTTTAATTTCTTAGTTAAGGTGTATTTTAAAATATGAAATCCACTAGGTATTCACAACATTAACAAATGATACAAATACCTAATAACCTTAAAACAAATATCAACATACCTTACACGTATTGGAGTATTTTTTCAAAATGTCCTCCTCTCTCCGAGATACAAACGCGTGCTCTTTTCCGCAAGTTATTCTTCAAAGAAATAAGCACGTTTCTTTGAGCTTGAACCTCTTGAAAAGCCGCAATGATTCGGTTTCGCAAATCACCAACACTGGTAGATTCACTCACAAACACTTGGCGCTTGATCTCGCTCCACAAATAAAAGTCCACAGACAGGCGTAAGGTCCGAGGACCGCGGAGGCCAGGGCACCTGACATAATGTACGCTCTCACCATGAGAACGTATTCACGATTGGAGTACTGATAGGCTATCACGATATTCGTCACTTCACTTTAAAGTAAACACAGGTGCGGAGGTCGCGTGCGCCGGTGACCTTGCGTGACACAACCTTGACCGTATAAGATTCGCGACGGACTGAGCTGAGGTCAATGATGGCGCGGGCGGGCGGGGGATGCGCGTGAGACTCCGCCCGCCCATTCATTCATGAAGGGAGTGCTGGCCAGCTTCGAGCTTAGACGCGAGTTTGCCGAATGAGAAAGAAACATCTTTTGTCGGCAGGTTGTGTGATTTGTTTTCATTCATAGTTATTCCTTCCGTACTCCAATATTATGCGACCAAATTAGGTGGATTTAAGTTCCGTTAATGTGGGAATGATAATGATTGCTATTTGAATTAGCAGGACTTTTATGCTGCATATTTTTTACGGAATGTTAGGGACCTTTTAAATGAATTTCGCATAAGAAAAAAAATATTTTTTTATTCGTCAAATTCGATGTATATCGATATCTGAGTATGTTAGTTAATTTTCTCGGGTAATTAAAAATTCACGGTGTATACATATCAAGCTCATCAATCCTATCAAAATTTGAATGCCTCTTGGTTTATTTGACAATGACTATTTGAGTTTTTGCATATAATAACAACACCACCATAGCCAGTGTCACTGTCATTTCTATAGGTTTTATAACCTCAAAAGTAAATATTGTCTGTAGGTTTTAGCCAAGTTTCATTAAGGATTAAGATATCAATATTAAGGGAATTTAGTACCTCATAAATAAAAGGTGTCTTAGGTTTTAAGCTTTGAATATTGTGCTGTACAACTACTAAATACTCTGTACCCATCTTTAGAAATTTTCTCTAAGAATGTTTTCTTTATTGTAGAAGAGTTAATAGGTACGATGGGTACGTATTATAATACCGAAAGTTCATAATACCTACAAATGAAATACCTACGCTTTAAACGTCGAAAATCAAAATACCGAACGAATGAAATACCTATACCCGATATACCGAAGCTCAATATGCCGAATTTCAAATAACCGAAAGTTCAAAATCCCGAAAGTTCGAAATCCCGAAAGTTTGAAATACCGAAGGTTCATATCCCGAATGTTTAAAATCCCGAAGATTAATATACCTACAGTTAGTATACCGAAGTTCAAAATCCCGAAAGTAAGATTAAATTTGCGGTAGGCATGCAGCATGCAAGCAATCAAACAGGCATGCATGTAGCAAGCAGGCATGCAGCATGCAAGCAATCAAGCAGGCATGCAGCATGCAAGCAATTAACCAGGCATGCAGCATGCAGCATGCATGCATGTAGCAAGCAGGCATGCAGCATGCAAGCAATCAAACAGGCATGCATGTAGCAGCATGCATAGGTTTTGCTCTTCTCCGGCGCTGCGGGAAGTGCAGCCCTTTCGCCCTAGCGTAGCGAATCTCAGGCACCCACGCTCGCCTCCGCAGCTTCGGCTTGTTTTTTGTTATTTGCTACAGCGGGCGAGGGCTGCTCTCCCTCCGCGCCTCCGGCTTTTGAATTACACTCTAGTATCGGGCAGACTAGTACCACGGCGAAGGACCACGGCGATTCGGGGTCAATCAAAGTTTGTTTTTCTTAATGAACCTCAATCTCAATGGTATATCTACAATTATTTTTAATCTTCGGGTTTTAAATTTTTCGGTATATTAAACTTTCGGTCATATAAACAGTCGGTATATTGAACTTTCGGTCATATAAACAGTCGGTATTTTAAAATTCGGCATTTTAGTATTCGGTATTCCAATCATAGGTCTTATAAGATTCGGTATTTGAAATTTTCGGGATTTCAAACTTTCGGTATTTAGAACTTTCGATCATATAAACATTCGGCATTCTAAAATTCGGTCTTCCGTTCGTAGGGCTTATGAAATTCGGTATTTTAAAATTCGGTTTTGTAATACGTACCCCTATTTTCCTTATTACATAATAATAAGACAGTAACAATTATAGCTTTGATAATAATATCGTTATTTATAACGTCTGCCAACAGACTTTTACTAAGAACTTCTTTAGTATCTTTTTTTTTTAGGTGACTGCTATTTAGACGTACTTGTTGTCATGGCAAAGGATTTGTTCAAAGCTGGGAAGAAAGACCCCAGATTTGTTTTGTTCATAATTTTGCTTTTGTTTTCATTTATCTTTTGCTGCTTTACTGGACAAATCCTTGCCTTTCAAACCTTTACAATTGATACAAAATGGTTTTTCAACATTTGTACATTCTTGGGATTTATACATTCTTCCAAGGAATGTGACTGTGAACATATCGAGCATTTAATTTTCATTTTAGAATTTCGGTGTATGGCCAAATGCCATGCATTCATAACATTGCAATACAAGTTTTATATATTCGTCTACAGCTACAATGCATAGACCATAGTTCACATGTGTGGGTAGTAAATTGGTTTTACTCGTAGTATTTTAATATTACCAAGTTAAATCGCTTAAAACTCTCTAATTGACGAGTAATCATTACTCTCCTAAACCTTTTTTCTGTCAAAATTCTATTTTTACTACCTATGATAATGAATTATATATTTTTAAGGTAAGAATCATGTACACAATAATTGGTCCAAACAGTTTTTTATTTTGATCAGTATTTAAGAAGAAAAACGTAATATTCCGATTTCTCGAATGCGCGGAACGAGCGGGTCCCTGCGCAGGCGACGGGAGGCAGACGGCTCGAGGCTTTCGTACAGTAAACCTGTGTCGCGCTGTTCTAGCTCGCTTCTCCCGACGCTTCGTAAATTTTTATTTGTGCTTGGAAATTCTTATAGTTTATGTTTAGTGATAAATAGTTTTAAGTAAGTGCGGCAATTATTCGTGAGACAGGACCTGCTTTGTAGTATATTTAGATCAGCGAAAAAACGCATTTAAGGTTATACAGGGTGTCCCAGAAATTGTGAATCAAACTGGTATGGGAGGCAGCTTGCCTAATGTTCTATCCATAAAAAATAAATAAAACGCATATGACCATCAAAAAAAAAACGGGAAAATCATCAAATTTTTCTAAGTTTCCAGCTCTTACTATCGCGTTTTGAGATAAATTGTATTTTTTCTGCCAATATTAATTGTTAGAGGTTGTATCGACTGATTGTTAACGTTTTAAAAAAAATCTGCACTTCGAGCACAGACCACGTAATTTAATTGTTTTTTCTGAACCGAAAAATTTTCTTGCTATTTTAACCAGCTGTAGTATAAAAAGAATGTATCGGACTTGTGCGGCAAACTACTTCAAAAATTTTATTTAATGACGATTTTAAAATGGTACGAATCACAGAATTTACTTTACAAAATTGGGAGATATTCATTTTCTTGTGTGCTAGGGTGAAATTTGTGCAATTTCAAAATCACAGGTATTGAACATAATTATTTGCCATGTTAATAATAATGTCCCATAAGGCACAAAATAAGTGTAAAAATAAGAGCAAAAAGCTAAGGAGCAATTTTCAAAGGTACGGAATCGTTCGGTGTTTTTGGTACAGGGTAATTTCTCAAATCGGTGTGCCACCTCGATTATGTGTCTAAAGTATTTTATGAGATTTGTGCTAAAACTATTGAGTGTTTAACAGCTTTCTATCGTTAGGTTTAGTAGAAATTACTGTAACTTATAACATTTTTGGGTAATTTGATGTATTGTGTTATTTTCTCAATTCCATGGATATCAATTCCGTGGAAAATGGTGCACCGAATTGAGAAAACTTACACCGAATTGAGGTTTTACTTTTATATTATTAATTTAGCTAATTGTTATTGTTGATTATTGTTGTTTATCGAAAAAATCAACAGCACATTCATTGCTATAACTCACGTTTTAATACATTGGGTATGGCCAATTACAGATCTCCCTATAAATTATCAGTAAGTTACTACAAAAATAAAAACAAGTGTCTTAAAATTGACAAATTAACAATTCAACAATAACATATTACGAACGTATCTAATATATTCAATTTCCTATTTTATGTGATTAAATTATTGTAAAATATTTTATGTGATTAATTGAATTTAAATATTAAATGTAACAAAATATTATGAAGACATAATTTACTAACAAACATGCTGCACCAAGTAGCTAGTCATGGAACCCCCTCGCCCTTCTGTCTTAGATTAGGGTTGCCTCAGCATATTTAAGGGCAAGCTCATGTATTTAATTATCGACTTAGCCGTTTCAGCCTCAACGGCCCGTGCCTGTATTTAGAATTAGTAAGCCAGTAATAAATCAACTTCGAATCGGTGCAGACATTACTCGCATTTTAATTTTAATTAATTTAGTTTTTAAAAATTCCCCACCCGGCTCCCGATACGTTACTGGCGCAGCCGGATCGGATTTTTCAAGGAGTTTCCGCGTTTTCCCTGTGTGTATAAATTCACAATTAAGGGAGATTGAAACAGCTCTAGCCTTAAGTAAATTGTCAGTTTTACATCAATCTATAGTTAATTTGAAAGAATTACTAAATCATTTAAAATCGACAGCTCAATTTGCAAATCTTATATATTTACCTAACGAGGTATTAAATTAGAGGATTTTTTTTTTAAATTAGAGGAAACAATGTATGTCAAATCGTACGTTAAGAAAGACGAGATAATATTTATAATGGAGATACCAATAACTGATAATCATACTTTAGTTATTATAAGATTTATTCCTTACCAATATTCCACGAGTCACAAAACATCACAATATCAATCTTTCCTGAATTTCCTTACCTATTGGCGAGAAAGTCTAATTACTTACCAATTTCCAAACCATGCCGCGCGCTCGCTGCTGGCGACCACTTCTTATGTACGACAGACAACCAAGCTGTCTACCATGAACCTACCTGTACAGAGCAGCTTATGGAGTTTGACAATACTCTCACACATTGTCACCAGCATCAAATTCAAATGGAAGAAGTAAGAATCCAGAGGGTTAATACCAACAATTGGATCTTGTATAGTTGAAGACCTACAACGATAACTAGTCTGTGTGATAACCACGACCGGAACAGTAAGCAGCCTATTTTTGGGACTTACCTCGTTACTATTGATGAACCCTGCAACCTAGAAGTCCTTGGACTCAAAATCAATCACCATATCTACGAGTCGCTAGATACCGTGAAACCGATCCCGATCATAAACTTACCTGTGATGCACGGTCATAGGAATCTATCAAGCACACACGCACTAAACATGGTTGGAGTTAACTTGGATGAAATAAAATATATCTGCTCTAAAATATATGTCTCTATTGTGTTATCCTCTTTGAAAATTGTAATGTTTCAATTGTTTGAGTTTTAAAAACAAGACTTATTATTAGTTATATCGAAAAATAAAGAGGTTGATCAGTTTTTTTTTATTATTAGCATTACAAAGAATTATTGATATAGATAGGCACAAAAACTATTAATCCGATAGACCAGCAGTCAGTTAACATAACGCATTTGGTATTTTTTTATTTTGATCATTCAAATCAGACGACCAACGTGGTCGAGTGGCTAGCACTCTGGTACCAAGCTTCACCATCTCGTGAGGTTCCGGGTTCGATTCCCGGTCGGGTCAATGTAGAAAACGATCTTTTCTATATTGTCTCGGGTTTGGGTGTTGTGATACCACCGTTGTTTCCGATTTTCCATAACACAAGTGCTTTAGCTACTTAGCTTGGGATCGGAGCAATGTATGTGATGTTGTCAAATATATATTTATATATAAATACATTATATATACACAATAGAATGCAATACAATACAATACATTAGATAATGTTGCATCTTTTCTCAATTCGGTGCATCGTTTTCTCAATTCGGAGCCTAACTTTTCTCATAGATCAATCAACAAAATTTAGGCAAATCTTTATTTTATGTTTCAGGATGGAGTAAACTTAATTTTATATTTTTTAAACTACTACAAAATCCAAATTAAAAATCAACCACCGAATTGAGAAAAAAGTGCCCTTCTGTAGAAATGTCCTAAGGTTTCAGTGTAAGATAAACTTAAGAAAACAAACAAGTGGTTTAAATCATCTTTAATTGTGGTATAAATCAACTTTAAAACAATTACAATTTAAAAATAATAATTATTAAAACAATCGTTATTCCTACAAAAGGTGCTCAAACTGACGTCCACCCGTGCGTAAGCACAATCTGCATGTTCTTAAAAAAATGTTTAAGGCGTCGCAAGCACATTGTGGAGATATTCTGTGCGGCCTGGTTAATGCGCCTTCTTAATTCATACAATTATGAAATTGGTGTATTCGTGCTGGAGTACACTTTGTCCTTAAGGCATCCCCAGTATAAGAAATCCAGTGGATTGAGGTCTGGCGATCTCGCTGGCCATAAAATGGGCCCTGATCGGCCAATCCACCGTCCAGGAAACACTTCGACGAGGTGGGCCCTCACTTCACGTGCATTGTGGGCCGGATATCCGTCATTTTGTAAACACATACTTTGCAAGAAGTCATCTGTTTCTTCTTCTAATAGTCCCGGCAGTGTGTCTCTCAATGGCTGTAAATAGTTTTCTGCATTGAGTGTAGCAGGCAGTTTGACTAGACCCACTATTTTTCCGTTAATAATACCAGTCCATAGGTTGATTTTGAACTGGTATTGTGAACGCTCTTCTCTCGCTAAATGTTTGTTATTGTAATGGGTTTGCTAACTGCCGGATATGTAAATTGTGGAGATTAGTATAAACATCTTTCTTGCAGGCCGATTCGTCGCTCCACAAAAGTCGGTTAAAAAAAATTGGGTTTTCATTGTGTACTGCAACATTTTTCGGCAAAAAGCTACACGTGGTGCATAATCACGACTTAATAAAGATTGAACTTTTTGTACATGGTATGGGTGGAATCTTAACCTATTTAGTATGCGGTGTGCTGTCGATTTTGGTGTACCAGTTCTTCTTTCGATAACTCGCACTGACGTGGACGGATCTTCAGTTACTTGTCCTTCGACAACATCAACGTTACGTCCCTCCATCAATATTAGGACCACCAGGAAGTCGGCCCCGTGAGTAAGAGTTGTGCACTCTCAAAAATACTCCATATCTGGGTGCTGACGGTTTGGATATTGCTCAGCGTAAATCCTAGCAGCCTACCTTGCAGAGTAACTTACTCCGCCTCTGGTGTTGACAGGCATTGTTTCTCACTCCAAGCGAGTATTGCATGTCGTAATACTCGCTTGGAGTGTAATAATGTTGTCGTTGGTTAGCCATGGTGTACAACAAATCAATTCCAGAGTAAGTCCAAGCGCCAAGTCGTTGAGATCAATCACAAAAATCCGGTCCGAATCACGAGCAAAATCAAAAGTCCAAAGTAAAGCCAAGTTCCAAATGTAACACCTACTTCACAGGAAAAAAACAGAACATAAGTATAGCACAGAGCGTCAGACGTTGTACAGAATGAAAAGGATGAGATTGCCCTGCGCCACCGAACGGCTCCGTCCTTAAACATTACTAATAATACAAAAAGTTAGAGTGAGACAGCAACACTGAGCGTTCATTGTTATCGCGACCCAGTCTGTACCTTCACTGCTAGCGCCAGCGCTATTTCTCAAATTCCAGAAATAAATAACAAAAAACTAATCAAATTAAGCCACTCTTTAGCGAGACAGCATGATTTGTTAAGTCTACCGGGCATTGAAACAACTTTTTGAGCCAATTCTAACCTTACAAGTAAAGGATTAGAAGTGGAAAATGAATTAAAAAGTATAGAACAAATTGCACCAATTTCACCCTTGCACACAAGAAATATAATATCTCCCAATTTTGTAGAGTAAATTCAGTGATTCGTACCATTTTAAAATTGTCATTAAATAAGCAACTTTTTGAAGTAGTTTGTCGCACGTTAAAATAGCAAGAAAATTTTTCGGTTCAGAAAAATCAATTAAATTAAGTGGTCTGTGCTTTTTTTCACGGTCATGTGCGTTTTTTTTTTAAATAATTTTTTTATGGATAGGACCTTAGTCAAGCTGCCTCCCATAGCGGTTTGTACAGGGTGTCCCGTGGCAGATTTAGGATTTAAAATCTTCTTAGTTCTACAACCACTGCGCGAGGGAGGGGAGAGGGGGCACAGATCGACTCAGCACATATGCGGATTATTTAGTCACGATGTCGAACTGGACGAGTGAACATCGCGCGTTCGCAGTAGAGGCATACTTCAAAGCCAATAATTCATGCGGCATTGCTCGCCGTCGTTTCTGTTCGCGGTTCAATATTCGCCGATTAAGTGACGCCCCTAGTGAAAACTTGATTAGGACCTGGGTGCAGAAGTTTCGTACGACAGGTTCAACCACAAACGACTCGCGACCGGGACCCAGTCGCTCTTCAAGAACGGAAGAGAACATTCAGTCGATTGAAAGCAGCGTTCATGAAAATCCGCGTCAGTCCGTGCGCAAGAGAGCATCGGCTTTAGGGATACCAAAAACAACGGCACACCGAATTTTAAGCAAAGAAATTGGTCTTCACCCTTTCAAAATCCAATTAGTGCAAGCTCTGAAGCCAAACGATTTCAAAGTGCGTAAAGAGTTCTGCGAAATCATGCTAACCCGTTTTCGAACTGCCAACACGATTTGATTTAGTGATGAAGCACACTTTCATTTGAATGGATTTGTCAACAAACAAAACTGCCGCTATTGGGCGCCGAAAGGACAAAATCCGCGATTGAAACACCAACAAGCACTTCACAGCCCAAAAGTTACAGTCTGGGTCGCTTTGTCCGCCAATGGCACTATCGGGCCATTTTTCTTTGAAAATTTGCGAGGCGACACTGTAACCGTAGATGGTGACGCGTACCGTCGCATGATAAACGAATATTTCATGCCAGCACTTCAAGAGCATCAATCGTTTAGCTGCCACACGTGGTTTCAACAAGATGGCGCCACACCTCACACAGCCAGAGCCACCATTAACATGCTGCTCGAAAAATCGTTTAGCTGCCACACGTGGTGTTAACAAGATGGCGCCACACCTCACACAGCCAGAGCCACCATTAACATGCTGCTCGAAAAATTCCCTGATAAATTGATAAGTCGATTTGGTGATATCGTGTGACCACCCAGATCACCGGATCTCACCCCTATGGATTTTTTTCTGTGGGGGTATTTGAGGTAAAAGTGTACAACAGCAACCCAGCCGATATTACTGATTTGAAAGCGAATATCGTGCGAGAAGTGCACGCTATCCCTCAGTCACTACTGAAGCGCGTCGCTCAGAATACCATGGAAAGATTCCGCGAGTGTGTGCGTTGTGAGGGACGACATCTAGACGGTGTAATTTTTAAGAAGTAAAATCCGCATGTTTTATGTTAAATTTGATAAGCAATAAATGATATTTTTTTATGTATAACGTTCATTTATTACATTTTAAAATCCTAAATCTGCCACGGGACACCCTGTATTACCATTTCTGGGACACCATGTATTTTGTAAATATTGTGAAGAAGGAAACATTATTTTGTAAATATTGTGTGCATTTGTTGGTGAATCCCGTGTATTGAATTTTATTATCATGCCTAAAGAATCAAAAACAAAAAGAATTCGTCAGAAGCTGTTGGAAAATATGAAAGAAAACCGGTAACCTACCTTCATAGTAAATATTTATTTCGTGGCTTTGTCATATTGATTGCTAGTTCCTTGTATAAAATGGAAACTAAAATATTCTATTATCAGTAGTAGAAATAATATTTGCTTTTGTATGCTTGAATAATGTTCACAAAACCAATTCGTAATTTCGATAACTTCGTCATTGCAATATTGGCGTAGTTGCGTAATGTAAGCTTAGAATGTTTTTTTAGCACGTGGAATGCGAGCCCTCAAACCGTCAGACAGTATATAATCTTATTATAACATCTTTTTGCATTTTTACGATACGAAAAGACGAAAGTTAGAAGAAGCTAATTTTTGTGAACATTCTGAATATTCAGATGGAAACTCGAAACTCTTCGGTAATCCTGTTGCGATGTAAGTGAAAAAAATAAAGTTTGAGCTTAGAAAACTCAGAAAGCTCTAAAACGGAGTTGCGTGAAAAAGAATAGCACGCCGGGTTCAATCCCCCCTACCGTCAGACGTATTTTTTACATAATTATCTTTTTGCAACATTTTTTTAAATTGTTTTTATTTTTTTACGAAAGTACGAAAGTTCGAAGAAACTATAAAAGTTTTGAAGAATTCTGAATATTCCGATAGAAATTTGAAACACAGCAGTCATTCTGTTGCGTGCGTTGTAAGTGAAAAATAGACTCTGAGCTAGAGCTAGAACCCACCAGCTTTATTTCTGTTTTGTAGTTATCATAATTTTTATTTCAGAAATCAGTTAGGACATTGCTCGTTTGTGGAAAATAACAAAAAACAGAAAACGAAAATTTGGCCGTTCATGTTGAACCCTTGGAATCATAGCCTTTAGTTTATCCTATTTCGCAGTAAGTTTTACTAAATTCCATAATTCCACTACTTTAAAACTTATTATAGACTAGTAGCTGCTCTTTTTATGACATTTATCGACAGTGAGGTTTTATAGGAGATTTTTAACCGACTTCAAAAAAGGAGGAGGTTATCAATTCGACTGTATGTTTTTTGTCTTTTTTTTTTTTTTGTATGTATGTTACCTCATATCTCAGTCGTTTGTCGACCGAATTGAAAATTTTTTTCACCTACTTAGAGGGTGTACCTTCTAGTTGGTCCCATTTTTTCCATTTTGGGATCTGATGATGGGATCTTGGTGTAATCGAGGGAAACCCTCAAATTTTAAAGGCACGTATAGTGTTTCTTTACTAGAATCTTAATGTTGACGTGTTGTTATGTCTGATAGTCAACATCTTGTTGGGCTGAGCTGATGGTGGAACTCCTTAACGCTTAGGAGTTCAGTAATTATAATGACGGAACTTATGACAGGTAATTTGTTGCTTCTTAAAAAATAGAATCATAAGGTGCAACTCCCCCCCCCCCCCCCCCCGTTTATACTTTTTTTAAAAGTTTTTAATATTTTATTTTATTTCAGATATGGATAACTACAGAAGAAAAGAATAATTTTAAAGAAAAACATGTCGGAAGGAGCACTGTAAATGTGTCTTTCTTCACGAATAAATTAGTCGAGATATGTAATTACTGCCCTCTAGGATGCTCAGCAAACGACATTTGATTGATAGGCGAGAAACAAAATGGACTACTGTCAAAATTCTCTTTTATGTGTAAAATGTGTAACACACATTGTATAATACATAATGACAATTGCGAAAACAACAGCTTATGAGTGCGCATAAAGCAATACTACCAATCTTCTATTTGATTGTACATGAAAAATTCTAAATCAAATCTAAAAATTAAAATACATGTTAAACTACATGACATTTTCAAGGGTTCTGTTCGATCAAAAACATAAAATATTAAAATTTCCTCGATGAAAAAAAATCACGAAGTTACATCTAATTTTCTCATTTTTTCGTTTCATACTTGACATGGCAATTACTATTAAGACAAAAATTTTATAAATTATTATATTGAAACATAAGTAAGGGCTATGTCTAGGCATTTTTGGTAATTACTTTTAGTTTTGAATTTATAGCGATAAAACACTTCTGGCACTTAATACGTTTTGATTCCGCAGAAGAAGTCATCTTCCGTCGCACGTCTACGAAGCTTCACACATATTTCTATTTCACACATCAGTTGCTATCGCTCCGTTGAAAAATTAGACTACGCTCAACTTCTTTGCTGCGCCAAGTTTGAAATAAATAGTGAAATGGGAAACAAGAAAAGAACATCAAAAAGACTTAAGAAACGAGAACTAAAAAAGTTACAAATTGTAAGGATGGCTAATTGTCGAAGGTATGCTTAGTATTGAATTTTAATTGATATTAATTCATTTGAGTCGCTCTAGTAAGATGACGTAAGCAGATGGTGTATAGTATATGCTAAGTAATCACATGATTTTAGTGGGTCGATGAAAAAATACTTTAACTTCGAAGCATTTTGTTTACATCCACCAGGTATTGTAAGTAAATTGTTTTCAAATAATATTTAATTTTCAGAATTGCCGCATCTCAAAATATTGCACAATTTGACGAATGTGATCAAAACGAAATTGTGGAGGAATGCGTTTCGTCGACTATGTATGTTTCTTTAAGAATTGTAGTATATCATAAAAATAGATATCGTTTTATAATTTAATTTGTTTATTTATTTATTTCATAAAATTATCAAAGCAAAAGTAAAGTTGAAACTGGCTGAAATATAAACTCATTACTACTATGTGTCATTTTACAGAACAACATTGAATTTGGAAAATGTGGACCCTAATAGATAACCTATATCTACAGACTATTGTCAGGAAGAAAAAAATACTCACCGTAATGATTACTCGAGGAAAGAAGAGAATACTCCAGAAAAGTATCCGCCTAAATTCGTAAAGTACAAACATTTAAAATGGTCCTTTCATTAGAAAAAAAACGAATGATAAATAATGATTTGATAAATAATGTTAGATAAATTTCTATTCGATAGAGTAATCACTTTCCAAACTATTCTTTCTTTAAATCGGTTTTTCGGCGGTACTCGTTAAGAGCAGACCTACACTGAGCCGATCCACGTTTAAAATTCTAAATAGACCTAAACAGTGTTTAAATCCATATCGTCTTAACTTCAATTCGTTTCTAAGTGTGTGCTTTGTGATATGATTTTGTTAGTTTACTGCAAAAACAGTGAATAACTGAAATATTAGAAAAATATTCTTGTTCTCATCGATGTTTTTGTTGTCGAGAGCGTATATTGTGGGTAATTTTATTAAGCTTAAAACCCCGTCATCAGCGATAAACATCTTGCTACAGTCTTCATATCACTGACTTTTTCATCGCGTGACGTCATGCAGCGACAGCGTAGTTGTGTCTAGCACTTGGAACGCGCAGTATAGATCACCGGAGACCCGGTTCGAACCCCACAAGTGCACAGGTAGATTTTATGTAATATTATATTTTGTTCGTGAAGACCGCTGCAATATGAAATTCGCATGCTGTAAGTCGACAACAGGTGGCGCCACCGACACTATCGAATGTTATAAGTGTAAATTAAAGTATCATCTCAAGTGTCTGTACCCTACGGAAAAAAGACAGGATTTGCCTTTAAAAAGAAACTGGTCATGTCCGGAATGCGTTTTAGCGCAACCTAGACAACATAACAAGGATAATACACCTTTAAGAAGCCCGGGAAAAAGTGGCAACAAGCACAGTTACGACGATAACATTACTCTGAGGCGTGGAGCTAGATCTGTTTCGTGCTCTCCCACAATGGATGATCTAAAAATGGTTGCAGGACCCAGTGCAGCATCTGCTCCACACCAGTGTGGCACACAGAGCTGCGCCGTTATTAGTGCGGAGGAAATAAGGAAGATTATTGCTTCAGAGATGAGCAGATTTACGTCGGAGCTACGTGCTGCTATCTCAAACGATTTAAATATTATTAGAAACGACATATCCAGTATTAAAGAGTCCATGGATTTTATGAATACCAAATATGAGGAGCTGAGTAATAGGGTTGATGTTATTGAAAAGGATATCAAATCACTTAAGTCATCCTCGATGGACGTTGGCAAATTAAAATCGTCAGTGGCAATAATTGAGAACGACATTAATAATAAAGAGCAATGGGCTAGGAGATCTAACGTTGAGATTTACGGAATACCTGAAAAGAAGGCAGAAAATCTAATAGAAGTCTTGAATAACATTGCTGTGGCCTCTAATTTTGATCTCAATTGTTCCCGGGACATAGACTTCGTTACCAGAGTGGCCCCTAAGAAAGTTGTGAGTGGCGTCACTAGGCCCAGGCCTGTTGTGGTTCGTTTCTTGTCGAGATGGAAGAAGGATGAGTTCTTATCGCAAATGAGAAAACTTAAATTGAAGTGTAGTGACATTGGCTTTGGATTGAACAATAACCTAGTTTATTTTAACGATCATTTGACTAGTGCAAACAAATTTCTTCTTCAATCTGTTAAAAATATTGCAAGAGATAAAAAATATCAATATGTATGGGTTAGGAACTGTGCCATCATGGCCCGTCGCTCCGACACTAGTCCTGTCATTCACATTACAAGCTCGAATGATTTAAAAAAGTTGGTTTAGGTGCTACTGTCCTTGTATCATTGTTTGGTTTGTATCCAATGCTTACATACTTTATTTATTTTGTAGCGCACTTAGTTTTTATATTTTTTTATGTTTTGTGTTCTCTTTTACTTTTGTTGGGTTGGGGTACATTTCGAGTTAACAATACAAGAGAGTCGATATGTTGCATTTGCTACTATGGCGCTTTGAGGTGCGGATTTCTTTGGGTACTTTGTATTATTTGCCTTTATAAGTACGACTTACTCTGTGTACTATATTTTACTAGTTTATTTAAAAGACACAAGAATGGATAATACCCAGCTATTAGTGTTTTATCAAAATGTGGCGGGACTTAGGACTAAAACAAACATTTTTTTCCGCAGAATGATCCAGTCTGAGTATGATATTATCTGTTTGAGTGAGACTTGGCTCTTGGAAGGAATATATGATAGGGAACTGTTTGACGACCGGTATAATATTTATAGGTTGGATCGCGATTACTCTGCGCGTGGCGATACGAAGGGTGGAGGGGTTTTAGTGGCGGTCAATCGTAAATTCTCTGTAACCTCTATGTCTCCACTTCATCTTAAGGATTGTGCGGCTGATGTGATCAGAGTATCTTTGCAGCTAAACCCAAGTCAGTCGCTACATATTTATAGTTGTTACTTTCCCCACTGCGCCCTACACTGTGAAGTACTCTGTGATTGTTTCGAGACTATTTCTGATGATATCTGTCGTCACCCAAGCGATAAATTTATTATTTTGGGTGATTTTAATGTAACTAAAGGTAAATGGACTCCAGTTTATACACATATGAACTTAATAAATCTCGATTGTGGTGAGGATCTGGTGGACGCCTTAGGGTCGTTCTTGATTTATAATGAATTTTCACAATACAATTGTGTTCCGAATAAAAAGGGCCGATACCTGGACCTGGTGATAAGCAATACCATTTGTTTAGTTGAACGTAGCTCTTACCCCCTTGTCCGTGAGGACCGCCACCATCCAGCTCTCTTAATAAGGATGACTAAGCTTAGTCCTCGTACCTTACGCCCAACCCCGCGAATTTCACCTAATTTCCGTGCTGCTGATTATGATGCTGTTAATCGTGAAATTGCTTTGGTAGACTGGGTCCATCTGCTGAGTGATAAAACTGTTGATGATGCCGTAGACTGTTTCTATAAAGTTTTAAATGGTATTATTAGTCTCCATGTTCCCACTAAAACAGTTAAAAATAGCACTCGATATCCTTGCTGGTATTCTGCATCTCTAATTAAGATTATATCTGAGAAACTTAAATATCACAAGAAATGGAAGACATTCGGTAAAGTAAGTGATTATAATACTTTTTGTCTGTTGCGTGATAGGCAGAAGCGAATTCAGGTACAGTGCTATGATGCTTATATCCGATACTCTGAGGAAAAGATTAGGTACAATAGTAAATTTTTCTGGAATTTTGTTAAATCCAAGAAGTCCACTAATAATATTCCCGACACTTTATTTTCTGGGGAAAAATCCTCATCTGAGGGTGTTAAAATTTGCTCGTTATTCAACGATTATTTTCAGTCTGCTTTTGTTTCTGGAACCGATGGACCTACAATACTCAATGCTGGTGTTAGTCAAAACTCCGTGTCGATTGGGACCGTTGATCTATCTTCCGGAGTCGTTGAAAGGTATTTAAAGAATTTAGATCCAAATAAGGGTAGCGGGCCTGATAACATACCGCCTTTTTTCTTAAAAATGTGCTATAAAAATTTGGCGATTCCAATTTATATGCTGTTTTCACTATCTTTAAGGTCAGGTGTTATGCCTGGTGTTTGGAAGCAATCTTTTGTTGTACCGGTATTTAAATCCGGTAATAAGCATAACGTCCAGGACTATAGACCAATCTCAAAACTGTGCACGATTGCCAAAATGTTTGAAAAAAATATTTATGACTATATTTACCCTATTTTACGACCAATAATCGCAGAGCAGCAGCACGGTTTCATTGGTAGGAAATCAACGGAATCTAACCTTTGTGAATTTGTTCATCGCGTTACTGGTGCTATGGATCGGGGGCTCCAGGTCGATGCGGTGTATACCGACTATTCAAAGGCTTTTGATAAAATTTCTCATGCACATTTGATTAATAAGCTCTGCATGGGCATATACACGGCGATCTTCTTCGATGGATTATTTCTTACCTACGTGATCGCAGTCAGGCTGTCACGGTTAAGGGTTATGTCTCCTCTTTTGTTCCTATTGCTTCGGGTGTGCCACAGGGGTCCCACCTCGGACCATTATTTTTCAATATTTTTATCAATGACATCGTAAACATTTTTAGACATAGCAATGTCCTCATATACGCCGATGATATGAAAGTTTTTAGAATCATTAGGGACGAATCGGATTGTTTTCTCCTTCAGAGGGATGTCGACGCTTTGACCCAATACTGTTCCGATAATTGTCTCTATTTGAATATCAAAAAATGTAACACAATATTTTTTACCCGTAAACGTAAGCCAATTGTTTTTAACTATTGTATCGCTAACAAAATAATTAACCGGGTTTATGAGATCAGGGACTTGGGTATTCTCCTTGACCATGAAATGTCATTCGATGCTCATATTAGTTCAATATCTTCTAAAGCATACCGTATGCTGGGGTTCGTTTTGAGGACAGGGAAAGACTTTCATTGTTGCTCGACCCTTATACTTTTATTTAACTGCCTTGTTCGATCTATTCTTGAATATGCGTCCGTTGTTTGGAGCCCACATTTTAAAAAGTATGTTGAACTTATTGAACGGATTCGTCTTAAATTTATAAAACATCTACAGTTTAGATGTCATGTTCCTGACTCTTGTAACCATATGAAATCCGTACCCTCTTTGCATAGCCGACGCATTGAAAGAGATCAATTATTTCTATATAAATTGCTGCACAACCTTATCGACTCTCCCTTTCTTTTGAGCGAAATAAGATTACGATGTACCCGACTAAGTGCACGTCATAAAAGTATTTTTTATGTGCCTACATATAGGACTAAATATGTTTGTAACACTTTCCTGCCGCGTACTTGTCGCAGTCACAATGACAGGTATCAAGGAGTTGATATATTTGCCTCAACTTTATTTCAATTTAAAAAGCAAATCCACGACCTGTCAGGTGACTGTCAATAGTTTTCGTGAATTATTTTATTATGACTTATTCACTTTTTCTTTTAAATATTTTCTTTCGAATTGTAATTTTGAAGGTTTTGGTTTGCTCAAAATGTAATGTAATATTAGTCTGAGGAAACTTAATTGGTTTTGGTGTTATCTTTAAGTGTTATTTATATTATTTTCATAATAACTGTATGTTTCCCTAAAAATAAAAAAATAAAAAAAAAAAAAATCACTCATTTGACAAAATGATTAAAAGACAAAATTTAATTACATCATAACATTATTATGCAAACTAATATTTTTATTAATATGTAAATTGGCAAAACAACGACAGCTCGAATTACGTTTGAAAAAATGCTTTGCATGATAATTGCTTCAATTACCAAAACTTACTTAAAAATACAGCTTTGCTATTATCATAGGTCAGTGATTCTAGATACCAATTGAAATAGACTGGAATAATTATGTTTCCTTTAATTAACTAAGCGCGAACAGAAATTTTATGTCTTTATTATTTATGCCATGCCGCTACTTTGCACTCTTCTGTAAATATAAAATAATCCGATCAAATGAACAGAATCAGTCAGATCCACAGCCAACCCAGAACCTAGACATAAACACAGCCGCTGTTACTGGGATTACTAGTGTAGGCATTGGCTTAGAACAATTTCAAGAATTGTGTGTAGCCATGAATCTTCCCACAATGACGTACCAAATGTACCGGAAAAAACTCACGGAAATTTGTGATCAATGGGAAAAAAACAGCACATGCGGTTATGGAGGCTGCAGCAGAACGTGAATGACTAGCTGCGATTAAAGCCGCTAGCTGCGGGAAATGCCGAATGCCCTGCCAAAGCCGCCGTAGCCCGGTATACAAACTCTATAAATTATGAAGGCACGTAATATTACGTAATTATTTCTTATTGCTAGCTACTCCTATTTTCTAAAATTCATGCATCTTATGAAATAATATTGTACTAACTTAACTATTTTTAGTCATTAAGATCGTCCTACTTACCTTTACCTTAGCCCCGATTCAGTAAAGAATTTTGCTGAATACTAAATACACTTGTTACATAAACAAACTTAACGTGATCTATGTATAATCTAATTTAACCTAGTTAAAAATTTGCTGACGCTTTGAGTTATTCATAACATACAATAGTTCGCAATGTAGCATTATATTATCGCCGTAATTTGTATTTATACCTAAATATTTTTTTTTAACTAATTTACCTTCGTTTGTTTGTAGTTTCAATATTTTGTTCATTTATTAAGATCCCCATATTCTTTTGTGTTAGCTCTTTTTAGCCTGAGATACAGGTCAAACCTAGTTCAGGCAAAAGAACTACTGTACCTACGTGTTAATTTGTAAGCTCTTTGATTTGTTATTATTGTTCTTTTGAAATTGAATAAATGATTTATTTATTTATTTAAAGAAGGAAAGGTAAAAAACGGAGTGGCAATCATTGACGTCATTGCTGATGGGTGCTGGTCTAAACGCTCATACAAGAGCAACTACGCCGCTTTTTCTGGAGCTGCAGCCATAGTTGGCAGAAAGTTTGCAGAAGTTCTGTTCTTAGGAGTCAGGAACAGTCAGGAACACGCTATAAGGAAAGTCATTTGCTGTGCCATAAAAAAACACAAATCAGAAACTGTTGAATTGGGAGAAAAAATAAATAAACTTTACACAGATATTTCCAATTCATATAATCACGCTTTAAGATACCACAACGAGTGTTTTGATTATTTCTAAAACATAATTTGGTTAAAATACATTGTAGGCATAGTTGCTGCACATTCTCGAAGTTTAATTAACGACTTTGACAGTAATGTCGTCAAACAATTAAATGGCATAGTTGCTAAATTTGTAGGCGGTAAAAGAACAAATTTAGTACAGCGGCAAATATACCAATCTAGATGTGCAGCTGCAGTGGTGGCTTTCAATACCAAAAGACCGCTGTTTAATATACAAAAATCGTTGCTAGGCAGAAGCCCTAAATCAAAAAGTAAAACGTTTGAAGAGAAGAGAATACAAAAAAAACCTACTGAGAAAAAAGATAACACGAGTCAGGAGGATTATAATGAAAAGTTGACAACCAGAGATCAACATTATGGAACAGACAGCTGCCATAAACCTGATATGGAAGAAGATATTTACAGAATTGCCAAAGAGAGTTTCTTAAAACAATTAGAAAAGTCGGACCAGGAAAGGGTGGCCATCGAACGTGCAACCATTCTGCAAAGAGATAGCAGTGAGTGGTTGGAACTTCGAAGGAATTTGTTAACAGCGTCCAACTTTGGAAAAGTTATAAAACGCCGTCCTACTATTAGTGCCAGTATTGTAAAAGCTATGCTGTATAAAAGTGACATTTCAAACGTCGTTTCAATAAAACACGGTGTGGGCAACGAGGCTGTTGCACTGAACCAGCTAGCGGCACAGGAAGAACTGCAAATAAGATCTTGTGGCCTTTTCATTGACAGTGAATTACCTTTTTTAGCTGCTACCCCAGATGGCATCGTTGGCAATGATACGATCGTTGAGATCAAATGCCCTTTGTCTGCCTATAATATGCCGATTAAAGAAGCTGTTGAAAAAAGAAAAATAAGGTTTTGGAACCTCAAAGATGGGACGGGACAGCTTCAGGTCACCAAAAGAGATATTTGTATTTTTGCTGTATGTAGCGAAAGGCAAACGATGGCCATCGAAAAAATACGACGAGATGAAGAGTTTTGGAAGAAAAAAATGGTTTTCAAGCTTTCCGATTTTTATATGAATCATATATTGCCGAAATTAATTGATCCACGTCATACCGGAGACATGACTTTGAGACAGCCAAACCTAGTTTCATACAATAGTCCCGGAGAACGACTAAATGAAGAGCAAACATGTAGTGGGCCCGAATTATTGTGTGACCAACCCGGTCCAAGCAGTATTTCTTTTGAAAGATCTGTAAGTGAAGGAGAACGAGATCTTGTTTATTTTAATTTTATTGCAGCCGGACCATCTAGCAATAAACAAGAAAAAACTTTATCTATTTCTGAATATTAGCATTTGATAGTCTTTAAAAAAATATGCTTTCCTCACCATTGTTGATTCTAAGCTTTATTGTTTGCAAATAATAGTATGTACATATTTTAAATAAATATAATATGTTTTATTGGCTTTTTTTTCATTATTTCGTGTTCAGTTGGTGTAGGCGAGTCAAACCATGAAACCACCAGGAAGTTTTTATTTATAAATATACAACTAAATATTATGTGAATGGTCCATGCGTCTACCTATTGCCGTTACTAATATAGAACAAAAAACGGGAAAAACACGCTTGTTGTATTTACTCATAAATATTAATTTTATTATATTTTTGGTATTATTTGTAAAAATCTCAACTGTTTAGCTGTCATGAAGTGCAGCCTGGTGACAGACAGGCAGCAAACAGACAGTGTAGTCTAAGTAATAGGGTCCTGTTTTTACCCTTTGGATACCGAACCCTAAAAATAATATAAAAGATGGTTACGACGACTACTTTATACAACATAATATACAATTAACAAAAATCACCCAACAAAAAATAAAAATACCCACTTTGTTATCTGATAATTTTACGTATACTACAGAAGCTACGCGTTGAGCGAGAGAGATGTATTGTGTTTTGGCGGGCGATCGTGTTCGAAGAGAGGGGCGCGCGGGTGATTTTAAAGAATTTGCTGGGTTTATACGCACTCTTAACTTAGTCATTCGGTTCGAGGACTAGGAATTAGCTTCGTACAAAATTTAGTTTTAGGTTTTAAATTAGTTAAAACAATTGTATTTGTTTAAGGTGAGCGGCATGTTTCGTACTGGAATAGGATTCCATTATTTTGTTTTCAAGTTAAACAACTTATTAATTTACTTTATGATATATGATCATACTTGTGACAATAGAAACTTGTTAGATACAATCAACTATTAAAAGTGTTTGTATTTCGGAATTTGAAAGCCATTTCCTGTATTGCGATTGTTTCGTTTTGCCAAGCAATCCTCGGTGATTGGCTACTTGATTAGCGCCCGTCATTTTAGCGCCATCGGCATCCGCAAAAAAAAACAGTTGAAATCTCTTCCTGCGTACGCAATGACTGTGCTCCTATAAAATTACTAGTGAAAACGTACATTTTTATAAATTTTTTACTTGAAATTATCGCACTTGCTCAGTTTTTGTACAGATATGTGGATACAAGTCTTATTTCACAATAAAATAAATTAAAACTAGGTTTTTCTGCATTGGTTTACAAATACATTTTTTTTTATCAGCAGCGATAAGTTAATATTTAAAAAACAATGACGTCAGAGATTGAGGCGATGCCTCCTAACCTTATTATGCAAACTGAAGTGAGCACTAGACAATCTAGCTATCACGAGCACTGTTTTTTTTTTTCACTGGCCTTCACGGCATTCATTGTTCATTCACACACGTATGCACTGAACCTTTGCTGGAATTGGTGACGAATAACTGCAGCATTGTGTTGTGCATGTACGTTATCACAACAGCGTGCAATTGCGCAGTAGTCAACGGGAGGACTCGAGCTCGAGCTGCTCAATCTTCGTCGCATAGTCCGCACCAGCAGCAAAACTTGGACCCTCAAGTGATAAAGGTGGAGGGCTTCGTTGTGCAGAAACAGTCATAGCAAGCGTCTGGGGAAGCTGCCGCAAGCGGGACACGTCTAGGCAGGCAGGCAACACGGCGGCGATGGGCGGCGCGTATGACAATACCTACAAAGATCGAGAGCTCCGCTCAGTAACACGCGGCACGGGGTGTTTTATTTTACTCTTTTTTTTACATGTTTAGAGGCGATTTTTAAATTTTTCGTACAAAATATGTTTCATTTATTTTTCTGAACCTACCTTTAAAATATTATCACTTAAAACGAGGTAGCCTTATATTAAACCTCCTGCCTCGAAGGTTTCTCGCCAAAAAACAGGAAAAATATTGTGGCATGTTTGACTATTCTGTTCTGTGTGAAATATAGAGTAGATTGTTTGAGACAAATATATATCATTGAAACCCATACCGACGAGTTTTTATTTAACCAAAAGTAGCGCGCGGGCGGGACTCGAACCAGCAACTTTCTGGCTAACCAGGCCAAATGCTCTTCGATTTGAGCTACCGTGCCGTCAGTCCGGCCGGGCGAAATTAATGAACGCTGTTAGTGTTTCAAAACTTGTATGTATGTGTAATGGTGAATATAATAGTAAATGACAAACAGCCGGTTTCTGAATTGAGCATTTGACGTTGAGAACAACTTAAGCTCGACTTAAGTATGTCTCAAAAGTATTTCTGTGTTTGAATTAAGTTTAAGTGTAATTTGAGTATTTGAGGTTGAGAATTCTCAACTTTGACATCAAACTAGTGCTTAACACGAAGTTTGCGTTGCACAACACAACTGACAGTACTCAAAGCCTGCTCACTGTGAACTTAAGCGTCTGAAAGCTAAGCAACCCAATGAGGGTACTTAAGTCCTATTTAAATTTAAATTTGCGACAATTTGCTATGGGTGTAAAAGATCAAGCTACAACAGGTAATAAGGAAGTGCAGACAAAACGCTATTAAAATTCAGACAAAGTTATATTAATCTCAAAAAATACTATAATTCAGACAAAGCTAAATTAATCACAAATATACGAAGGTGAACACAAGTAACAGTAAAAAGGATTGGCACACTGGATGTATTTCTACTTTGAGATAGAGGTCAATCGTCGAATCCAAATCTGCTAGGCAGCGTTCAGGAAACTGCGCAAGAGCGTCTTCTCGTTTCAATTACCTCAGTGTCTGACGAAAGTCTTCAACCAGTGTGTGTTACCAGTGATGACATACGGATCTGAAACGTGGTCTATGAGCCTCATAAAGGAGCTCAAAATCACACAACGAGTGATGGAGAGGGCTATGCTCGATGTTTCTCTATGAGATCGAATCAGAAACGAGGAGATACGAAGAATAACTAAGGTAACGAACATATCCCTACGAATTAGTAAGCTCAAGTGGCAGTGGACAGGGCACATAGCGCGAAGAAATGATGGCCGTTGGGGCTAAAAGTTCTAGATTCGGAGGAGGAGTGAGGAGACCTTTCGATCAAAAGTGCATCGAGGGATGTCCACCGACAAGATGAACGAACGACCTTGTTAAGATCGCGGGATTACACTGGATGCAGACAGATGTTAGGTTGCAGTGGAAAATCGTGGGGGAGGCCTATGTTCAGGAGTGAACGTCTGATAATGATGATGATGATGAGTGTATTTCGAAGTTCTTCAACTTATAAACTTTTCAATCATCCAACATTGCAGGAAATCAAACTTTATCAAGTTTGAGTATGACATTGACACTGATTGATTGACAAAAGACATTCCGTTCTCGGCAGTCGTTTACAATTTCATTTTATTTAAAATATATAATAGTGACTATTTAACTTGAAATCTTATTTGCAATCTGATGCTCTTAGGAATATAAAACTGACATAATGAAATCCAGAATTTATTAATGCCATGTATAAATACAAACTGGTAAAAATCGTTTTTTTTTACTTGTAACGGAACGTTGTAGAATCAAGGACAAAACTCAGTTGAATATGGTTTGAGACAATCTTAAATTGACGAATGAAACGTAGGAAACTTAAGTACTCATCAACTATTTGAGCAAATCTCAACAGATTTTCACTCAAATGCTCAAATCAGAAACCGGCTGTAATTCGTGTAAATAGATAAAATAACAATTAGGACTGTGGCGAACTCCTTGCCACATTTTTATATATTATATTGCTATGTTTTTTTTAAATGTTTTGTCATGTTATGTCAATGTTCAGTTGTTCTCATTCTTTGCTTTGGTGTCGTCGATTCTTACTACATTTGTAGAAGTTTTAGCTATATTTTATTAAACTTACGTCTTTTTCCCCATTTCATGCCTATCATTTCATTTTTAGTAATACAGTCCATTCCTGTCGATTTAATTTTTGGTCCATCGTTCGCCGTAGAAAATTGAATCTCATTTTTTCATTTTGACGTTTGGTTTTTCAATGACATTTCATTTTTGTTTCCACGTATTTTATTTATTTATTTAAAACTTTATGCACACAACATAAAATGATAGGTACATATGGCGGACTTAATGCCAAAAGCATTCTCTACCAGTCAACCATAGGTCAGGACAGAGAAAAATATTTTATCTAGCTTTTTTATTTTTATCATCATGATCACGCGTAGTAAATAAAAAGTAGCTTAATCTTCCGACCCTGTCTTGGCATATCACCTGTATCTCCTCCCCATGCTCTTCCATCCGTAGATCATCCTATGGAACTCCATTCTTCACCTCATGTAGCAAACCGCTGTAGCGCCTATCAGCGACTGTGCAGGTCACGAAGATTGTGGTTGCAGCATGCGCTCCGCGCATGGATTATCGCACCGCTCAGCGCGGTTCCTGAGGGTTCAAAAAGCAGCAGCATTGGCTGCTCTCAAGCGTCGGCAGCATGAACAGCTGTGCGAACTAGAGGAGGCGGAACTCTGTGCTCAGTTTGAAACGGAAGCAGAAACCATGTGTTCACAGGACCGGAGTTGTGGTAGAACAGTAAGTGCAAGGTGAACTGAAAGGTATGTGAACGACACCAACATAATATTGATGAAAAATGAAGCCCTGCTTCCAGAGGGCTCCGCCATCGGAAGCTCGTGGGGCTGCTCTTGACATGTAGCAAACTTCAATCATCCTGCAAAGAAAGACTCTGTACACCAGGTGCCCGGGCACTGGCAGTCTTGCCACTACCGCCCTCTGTTGTGGGTCTTGACTGTCTACCTAATATGTCTGTTGCTCAAATAGGTTCCTTATCGCAAACCGCAGCAGACACGGCCGCCACAGCCTTAGCGTTGGTTTCGGCACACAATAGGCCTAAAACGTCCAACATACAGCTGACTAAATTCAATGGTCAGCCCTTCTCAGTTGCTTCAATTTAAAAAGGTTTTTGACACGACTAAAGCTAGCTATTCTCCTGCAGAAAACGTGGCGCGAATTCAGTATGCGCTCCGAGGCCTCGCCAAGGAAGCCGTCGCGTCGATCCTTATTTCTGCGGACGACCAAGAAGATGTCATGCGTGCTCTAGAAGAGTCTTTGGTGAGGTGCAGACTATAAAGGCTTTGCCTCGATTAGGTCAGGACCTGAAGGAGCTTGGAACTATCGCTAATAAAATATGCAATAGTCTCTACACTACAAAACTCTTAGGTCAACGGGATTTTATTAGCTCTTAAGATTTTTTTTAAACTTTTCTAGGAAAATTAAACCCTATGATGAAATTGAAATGGTTTGAATAAATTATTTTTGACTGACTTTGACTTTGGATGAGCAGCCGGAAGCGAATAAATAAATAAATATCCTTAGGACATTCCCACACATCGCCATCTAGTCCCAAAGTAAGCTACTCAAAGCTTGTGATACCCATATCACTCAAAGCTTGTGGTACCCATACCAGACAACGGATATAATACTTAAATACTTTTTGTTACATATATATATATATATACATCTTATATATAGAAAACACCCAGACCGATACAAACAGACATGTTCATGCACACATATGTTTGTATTGTGCGGGGATCGAACCCGCAACCCGCTGCGTAGTAGGCGATTTCTCGACCACTACACCAGACAGGTCGTCAATGGACCAAGAATGGGTCAAGAAAGGCTTTGGTGATCGCGTCCTCTTCAGGTCACGGTACAGTTACCAAATAATGTCCAAATTGTAAAAAGTACCACTTTATCCAGCATTGCCCAAGGTTTTTGACCTTAAAGATGACGTCACACCTTCGCGCGGTCTGAAAAACAGGCCTTTGTATAAATTTCAACAGTTTGTAGTAAACTGCTGGGCGAGTTTTCGACGAACCTATAAAGGTAAACATCACATACTTTAGATGTAGGAAATTCCCATTAATAAATTAAACAACCAAATACCCACGGTCTACAACAGCCACTAACGACACCGTATACAAACCCGCAACCTGCAACAAATACAACAGCGTCATCACACAATGAGACACCAATACAATCGGTCAATTTGCATACCAACCGTACTACGGATACCACACCTCGATACCTACAACAAACTGTTTTCTTATAAAATAAATAAATATTTGACAACATCACATACATTGCTCCGATCCCAAGTTAAGTAGCTAAAGCACTTGTGTTATGGAAATCGGAAACAACGGTGGTACCACAACACCCTTATCTACAGCATTGAACAACAGAGACGCCAGCTTGAACACATTTCGCAGAGAATTGATGACTATTTTGATAAGGAAATCATATTATACATTATCTGAACTTTTGACTAATACTTTGTTATATAATTATGACATGGTAATTTTGAATTGACATTGAATTATTATGACATAGTAATACTGTGATTCACCTAGCAAGTGTTTTGTATTTAAATTTTGTACGCCACTCATAGGCCAAACATAGAGCTCTACTCATCATTTACCACCTGAATTCTGTCACCTATGTTTTACATATAAATGATTTGATTTTATTTGAATGACGTACTCGACGTCAACAATCAACCGCACACTTTGCGTGCACTTCTCGATTCAGGCTCGCAATCTTATTTTATAACAGATCCGGCCTTTGAAAGGTTAAACTTACCTAAAAATAGTGTAAGTATGGAGGTTAAAGAATGCTTGAGCCACATTAACCACACTTGTCGGTTAATAATCCGATCTAAATGTGAACCATTTTCCAACAATTTGTCCTGTTTCATTGTACCTGTGATTTGTAAGCTACCTAATGTCGAAAGTGTAAAACAATTCAATATCCCCACATAGTTTTTGAATGGCTGATAAAACCTTTTATGAAGGTAGTTAAATCGATATAATATTAGGCGCTGAAATATTTTATGATCTTCTGTCAAATAACCAGTGTAGATTAGGTACCAACCTTACAAAAAACAATTAGGTTGGATCGCGTCGGGGACGGTCCGTGGTTCTTCTAACCGTAGGGCTGTCAGATGCAATTTCGTTCAAATCAGATTTGTTTGATAACTGGCATTAATAAATTCTGGATTTCATTATGACAGTTATATGTTTCTATAAAACACACCCAGAACAATATAAAAGCATCAGACAGTGGAATTTCTTTTGTCAATCAATCAATGTCAATGTTATACTCATTCGCTTTTTGTGATTGAAAAGTTTTTAAGTTGAAGAAATCCGAAACACATTCAAAGTTCATTAAAAGAAAACCAAAAAGAAAAAAAATGTCCCACCTACACACAGAAAAGGATTTTTTTTTCACTTGTAACAAAGTAGGCACATGTACAATTGTACATGATTAATTTTGTTTCTAACACTATTATTTCACGATTCACTCATGTCACTTGCTAACTTTATCATAACCGATTTTTCTTCAGACACAAAATCATAATTGATTGCAAAAAGACTGGAGCCTACTACATAAAAAAGGAAGAATGGTGTGTAAAGGAATTTGTAAAGAGTACACACGGCAGCACGTCAGACTACTACACTTTGACCTTGAGCGCCTTGAAAGTTGAACGGAGAGAATCGTGCGAAAGAGACAAATAGCAGTCAGTTCAGTCCTACTTCAAATGAGTTGTGCAGTCGTGCTGCATTGAGCTACGGGCACGCGTCTCATGTGATTTTGGCGGGAAGGATGGTGTGATTTATTGAAATGCAAACAAGCGGTTACGTATTAATTTCTTTAATTTTCATTTTTTATAATATATGAGCAGTTTTGCGGATTATATAGAACCTTTAGTGCCTGTATAGCCAGTTCCTTATAAAGTTCCATATATCTATCTGGAACCCTTGAAACAAGCCTTAGAATACTTTTGAGTTTTATCTAATTTAAACTCTTTACTCTATCGTTACATTTTCAAAGAATGCTTTTGCCACCCTTTTAGTAATTACTGTTAGTTACGTCGCCCGTTTTTTAAATAAATATTTATAAAAGTGTTGTGAGAAGTAATAATAGCGCTTATGCACTCAAAATGCATATTACTTTTTAACTGTCTTTTGATATATTGTTTGAACCGTTTAGCCTTAGGTAAAGCATTTCAAGCAAAATGTAGATGATACCCGCTTGGTATGCGAAGTGTGGGTTCAGTTCCAGTCTTGGGACAGAAGCATTTTATTCCAAACGTTTGCAATAAGTGCAATGAACTAATGAATGACTGACTTATTATAACGCTGTAATATTACCTACCTTTTGTTCTGCATTAGCGGCAGGTTTACCATAAACCATTACAAAATACTGAAGCTGAAGGGCAAATTACAACTGATAAGCTTCACTGATCAGATTGACGAGATTAGAAGGCACTTAGCCTAGCAGTTCGCGGTCATGCAACCATGAGGTTAGTCTTAGCTTAGGCTCAGATCGCACATTTGAGACGCGACAAAGAGAACGAAAAGATAACAATTGAAACTAAACCCTAACTTCATTATTACATACAGTTGAAATAGCAAACGGCTCGCTCGCAAGGACATCCCGATGCGACAAGAGTCACCGCGCGACTCGCACGACTCCTCCTACTAGCTTCAACCGTAAGTCATTACTTTAAGGTTTACTTTAAATTGTTATCTTCTCGATCTTTTCGCCGCGCCTCGCCAACTGCGCGCAAGGCTAAGTTAACTTGTTTGCGACTGCTTCACGTTCGCACGATCGTGCCGAAAACTAGTGAGCCAAGGGTTGAACCCAACAAGTGATAAGTATTAAAATCTTAGTCTGAGAATTGAGTCCAATTGAGCTCACGGGCTCTAATTTGGTGAGTCCGATCGCATGAGCTAATATTGCATATTAAGGAACACGGGATATTGTATTGTAAAAACTAGCATTGAAGGTCACAGAACAAACGATCGATGGGGTGACTATTTGACGAGTTTTGAAAAGCAATGGGAGAATCCGAGGCTAGAAAGGGATCGGTGGAGAATCTTGGCAAAGCATTTGCGCAGAAGTAGTATGATAATGGCTCATCAAAAGGTTACTTTTAATTTTCTGATATAAATAACATAGTATAAACTAGCTATTAATAAGAAAAAAATAATTACATCATCATAAGTGGAAAATATTTATTTATAAGTTAATAACTAATAACAGCATAATAAATTATTTATACTAAGATAGTTAGAAAAACGGCAGTTAAAAATGAAAGATAATTATACCTCCATCATAAAATTTGCAAATTTTCGCTAAAATTTGTAACAAACCTATAGAAACAGAAGAACAAGCTAACTTAAGACTAACAATATTTATTTTATAATAAAAACTCTCGATGATATCTATATTCATGATTTATTGATGATTATTTAAAACTAAAATTTGTAAAAACAATATCTTAATTCTTTTTTTTAATTGAAGTAATTTTAATAACAATATAACATTTTATGAAAAAAAGCTCTTCTTGATAACATTCTTAACAATAAAATTGGTAAGAATCAAAAACATATACAACTTCTCTATGCTCGTTCATTGTGGTTATGCCATCATGAAAAAAGAGGCAAGACTTATTTTTTCCTCCCAATTATAAATTTCTAAGCAAAAACTAACTCTTGCCTCTTTGTGATGAGCATTTAATTCTATTTTCTTGGCTGGCTGGCAGCACTTCTTCCCCGGTTCCTTCAGACTCCTCCTGACTGTATCCAAGGAAATCTAAAACAAAAAAAAACAGGTATATGTTCCTTTTACATAGAACATGATAGAGTGAACAAACGCTATACCGCTGCAACTGTAAAAGCTTGTATGGCCGCAGCTGTACAGGCCATGATCACACTATACCTTAGCAAACCAAATGAACACTATATGATTTTTTGAGACTTATTTTTAATTTATTGTTCTGATAATGAATTATATTATAATATAAGTTTATTCCACTGAGATATTGGGCGGATATGTAAAATAAATAAAAACTTCATTACTATAAATTGCACTTGCACAGCCAAAGTTGCTTTTGATAAGTGAAATTTTATTATTAAGTTTGTATAGTGACAAAACACTATAAAAACAAAAAAATAATTATAACTTTATTACTCTTTTTTTCCTATTAAGGAGGTCCCTCCTAACTAATAAATATAACTTGTGACTCAATTAAATTAAAAGCAAAATATTTTTTTGAAGTAATTCTAGCAGGGGTAGTCAATAAATTATTATAGAGTATGCATTGGGCGAAGGGTTGCCTTTGCAAATTTTACATCAATTTTTTTCATAGTCCGTCTACTTCCTGAGAGTTTCAAACAATCAAATAAGTAAGTATTTAAGCAAACTTAATGCCAGTGATTTTAAAATCTGCTATATATTTTTTCATTCTATTTCTATAGATAAATAAATCTAGGATTGATGCAATAAACTCACATTGTAAGTTGAAGAAGTAGCTCTCGTTCTGAGGAAGGGATCAGCGGAGTGTGCCGCGACTATGGCCGCGTCCTGCTCTGCCGTCGTGGCTCTCTCATAGCGCTGGCGGTGGTGGGCTTCGATGGTCCCTTACTCTTCCCACCGCCGCAACCAGAAATAAACAGTTTTTCGCTAGAACAAAACGTCAAAATTAGTTTAAAAGTAATTAGTAAAATCATCTCAAAACAAAACTAAAAAAAATGGCATCGATGACGTTGGTCGTGAGTAGAAGGTTAATAATAAACATTTTCATTAAAATATTGTTGATGGTCTAAATATTTCTACATCATTGAAGTAAAAAAAACGATACCTAGCTATAGCTAAGATGATGGACACATCGCTCAAGTATTAAATGGCCGAATTCGGTCGCGTAAACCAACAAAATAATAACAGCAGACTGTTAGTTAACACATCCGTAAGATTCATCCATTAAATTTTGTAATGTGATATTAAATTGAATCGTTAGCTAACAGTCAAAGACTCTTATTAGCTATGAGTGCTTCGAACCAGTGAGTAAACATGGAAACAATAAAGTAAAGTGTTTAGGAAACTGTTTGTTTGTGTATAAATTCGAATGAAAATAATCCAATATCTTTTTAACAATCTTCAAAACAAATTAAAACCTCACTTTAGTATCTGATGTGAGGTTTTTATTTGTTTGTCGGTCAGAGCTTGCAAAACCTAAAATCATAGAACCCGCTGTTTTTGTTTACACTTTCAAATATAACAAAAAAGTAAATAAAAAAGTAACTTACCGTAACTAAATGTCTTTCACGCGTAACCCACTTTGTCGTAAAGCTATTATTCGCTTCCTCTCTACTTGGGAGAGCGAAGATTGATAAAAAGTCACTTGCTATTTGGTAATTCACACACAACACACGGACAAATGCAGTAATGCCGAAAAAATGACTGAGGGAGTTCGGTCGGGATCGGGTCGGTCGGGTCCGGTGGCGGCCGCGCAGGGAGGCGTGGCCAACCCCCAGTATGTTTCTCTATTGGCCGTTAGCTTTGAGTCGAATCGCACATTGGCAAATTTTGATAAAATAGATAACTTCACCAATAATGTCAAGGAGACTTTCTTTCTAACACTCCATACTCCGTCGTAGTTATAGATATGTATAATGGATAGCATGACGTGCTGCCGTGTGTACAATAGCTTAAGCATCATTCTTTTAACCAATTAAACATCGTACTCGGAAGGTTACTGCAAGTACAAACAAACAGAGATATCTCCCGGAGCCTACTGTTGAAACAATTACTGCTGATGAGACTGTAACTGAATTTTATTACTTTGTGTTACTTTTTGTATCTATAGGTGTATTTTTTCTCTCCAGTGCCAAAATCCCAAAACCATTTACACTCTTTGCTACACTCCAAATAATACAGCACTACTTCATTTTCAGGTACAAATACTTGATATAAAACCTGGATTAAGCCATTCAATTGATGACAGTGTAAGTCATATTATATTATGTTCATCATTGATGCATTCTGTATTAGTCTCTTTTTTAAAGTTATATGTATTTAATAATAAAGAACTTATTTTATTTGTGAGTTTTATTTATGTCCTTAGAACATATTTTTATTAATTATTAATTGACTTACAGGGGTTTTTACTAAATACAGTCAGGCGAAATTCTAGTTCTGAAATTTAATGATTGATGAAAACAAGAATATAAAAAAATACTGGTGGCGGATCATATGATCCAATATAATCTAATGCTGATCATCAAATTCTGTCAATTATGGATGATCATATCCATCCAGATGAGAACATATACGGTGATGCAGCTGATTATTTCGGTTACATGATTATATAAAAAATGCACTTTAAAAAAGCTAATGTGTCAGATTATGTAAGAAAGTGTGCCAAAGTAACACTGAAACAACCCTTCATATGCAAGGCCGACTTGCACAAGGCCAGATTTACATTCTAACTGTGAATGTTTGTTAAAGGGGAAACAGTCGAATACGAACAGAACAAGTCCAAAAAGATGAAACAACTCTGTCAAAGAATAGTGTTCCTGTAGTGAAAAAAATAACTATTTCAAACCTGACTTTCAGAATAATTCAGTGGAATTATTAACCCGTCCTGTGATTACCGGACACACCTCTTTCCGAGAGCGGAAAGAGCTTGAGGCGATGTGCGGACAAACGTCTGTGCATGACCAACTTCGTTGTCTTTGGCGCCTACATTTACTCATTTTCTGTGGTTGGCCGGGCGTATAAATTTGCACAACCAATCAGAGAATACTTCTGAACATATTTCTAGTACTGACCAATCAGAAACAAGCAACAAAATAGCAACAGGAAAATATTTTTTGGTACAGATCTCAGAGTCCGCCATTATTGGTATTGTATGGAAATTGTTGCGTGAGTGCTAATGGAAAAATATGTCAAGCATTTAAATCTATACTAATATTATAAAGCTGAAGAGTTTGTTTGTTTGTTTGTTTGTTTGTTTGTTTGTTTGTTTGTTTGTTTGTTTGAACGCGCTAATCTCAAAAACTACTGGCCCGATTTGAAAAATTATTTTTACGTTGGATAGTCCATTTATCGAGGAAGGCTTTAGGCTATATAACATGAAGATACGACTCATAAGACCACAGCAGCAATGAAAAATGTTTCGAAAACGGGAGAAAGATATTCCTTTTGAGAGCTTCCGTGGCGTACGCTGCGAAAACCGCTTAAGTTACACAAAAATCATGTATGACAGGATTGTTTAGCATCAAGAGTTCTATAATAAAGTCCGCGACAGTATTTGTCTATCTTTTATGGTTGACTTACTACAACCTATTTTATGTTTTTATTTTTATTTTTATTTTTAGAGGTGTATTATACACACAGGTATTATTTCTTATCAAAATAGATACATTCATCATCAACAGCATTTCATTTAGAACAAAGTTGCTCTTTATATCATTTAAATTCAAAAAATATCTTAGGAGCTATCACAGTTTTAACATAACTCCGTAACAAAATAATGTTCGCAGCTAAAGTACGACGTGCGCTTGCGCTAATAATATTATAAAGCTGAAGAGTTTGTTTGTTTGAACGCGCTTCTCTCGGGAACTACTGGACCGATATGAAAAAATATTTCTGTTTTGGATAGCTTATTTATCGAGAAAGGCTTTAGGGTATAAAACATCATGCTGCGACGGGAGGGGAGGGGGCAAACTCAAAATGCGCGGACGAAGTCGCGGGGGGCCGCTAGTATAAATAAATAAATATCCTTTGGACATTCCCATACATCGCCATCTAGCCCCAAAGTAAGCTAATCAAAGCTTGTGTTATACGGTTATAATACTTAAATACTTTTTTTTTGTAAATACATACATTTATTTATTTATTATTACTATCATCATAAGAAAAATATACACATATTAGCTTAATTAATAGTATCTTAAAGCCTATTACAGGTTTGTCTAGATACTAGTGTTCTCAGTAATCGTTGAGCATCCATACTCGTATAGCAATACAAATCATTAATGAATAAAAATTAATACAAAGTACAAAATAACTATAGATTATTTTAGTCACACAGGTGTTCAACAAAACGACTGCATATCTGCGAGTATGTCTGCTATTAAGTGAACGCGCACATCGATCTACTCGACGCATCGATTGCACCGGTTGCATTAAGCGACACGGTGTGCGAACTAGCTGCGTTTGCGCATAAACAACCCCATTCATGCAGATCACTCGCTTATGTGCGCATTCGCCTAGCTGCGTACAGGATGCTTCAACTTAGTACACGCTCATTCAGTAAACACTAATGTTGTTTGAAAATATGCTTTTAATATTCTTTTGATATTTTTTTCGTTAATTTTATTTTTTATTTCTGTTGGTATTTTGTTAATAAGGTCTGGTATAAGGTATTGGCTTCTCCTTTTTCCGTAGTCGTTATTAAATTTTGGAATTATAAGTTTTTTGTTTGTTATACTTCTAGTAGTGATTTCGTGTTTAATTGGTATTTTTAGACTATTTTCAAAGTATTGTTCAAGAAGTAAATTAAGTTTGACTTTTTTATGTATTGGTAAAACGATACATGATATACATAGAAAACACCCAGACCAATACAAACAGACATGTTCATGCACACAAATGTTTGTATTGTGCGGGGATCGAACCGCACCCGCTGCGTAGTAGACGATTTCTCGACCACTACACCAGACGGGTCGTCCAGCATTTAAACGGTAAGTGTCTTTTACGGTAATTATATATGAAGTTACTGAGAAAGAAGTGTAAAATATGTTTCAAGCCTTTGTTTTAGCCATCTTAGGAAATAAGTTGGTGAAAAAAGTGCCAAACTTTTCTATGCAGCCATTTTTGCAACCTAAGTGTGTCGTGTTGAGTGCTAGTGTATTGTTAATTATATAATAAAACTTGTGTCAAGGTGATTAATTTGCAGTAAAATTATCTGAGAATTCAGTGCTACCATTAGATTTTTCTAACTTTGTACACATTTTGCGAAAACATGTTGTTTTTGTAACAAGTCCCAGTTTACAACAAAAATTACGTAAAAGTACTAAGTGCAAAAAAACTAGTATTTTTTTCGTTTTCATATTAAAGCTCTGTTGTTTAAAATGATTATTTTATATTTTAGAATGGTACTGTTTCGAATTACCGTACCGAACTTAGGTGTGGTTAGTGTTAGTGCAAAGAAAAAAAAAATGTTGACAGGTCAAGTCACATGTCAAACTAAATTATCAAACTAACGTGAGTTTTGAAATCAAAATCAGCTGATGTTTGTTGATATCAAGTTGCTAAGGAAGTCATGAGATGTCACGGACTCAGCCAATGAGAGCGCGATCTTCTCGTGCTGCACATGCGCTGCATTGAGATGTGCACTTCATAGCAAACATGCAAGTGACGTGCCTAATGTTTCTGAATGTGTTGTGTGTACCTATTGTATAGAATAGTGGCTAGAGCTTCCTCGTCGTGCGACACCCAGGATCTCATTTCAAAGCAAGCTTCCTTGTGAATGCACAAAATCTCCGAGGCGCGTTTAGCAGCTTCCATAGAAACGTCAAAACTTCCTAAAAAAATCATCAATGATCTTCAATGATAGACCGACCAGCTTCCGGGTCCTGATTTTGAAATTACTCCGACAGGAGATCTTCACCCTGGAGGAAAAGGTAAATAAGAAGAGGGCGCTCATGAAGCTGCTGGAACGGGAAAATGTGTTTCTCGGAAACCTCAAAGGACTGGTTTCCAAGAAAAGAAGGGATCCGCTCCGAAACCCGGAGAAAAGCAAAGAGGAGCCAGACACCGGGCCCTCCAAGGTTTCGGCGTCGAAGAAGAGAAAGCTCGAGACCCCCACCTCAAAAGAGAAGGCCCCCAGAGTTGAAACGCAAAAATAAATTACATTATATAAATAAAAAACAAATCAAAAACAACTAATATTAAATTAATAAAAAACAAAAACAAGGCGTCCAGGTGTGCCAAAAAGGTATGTAAGCATGCCATGACACTGATTTTCAGCGGTAACCCCTGCTAGGCACTGGGTGTAAACACACACTTGAAAAAAAAAAACAACCAAACAAAAAAAAAAAGATTACATTATTACCATACATTGAAATGAATACATTCATAAATTAACAAATTAAATATTTACGTAATTAATTGCGCTTGAAGCGCCCTCATCTCGCCGGCGTGCGTTCCAACCCTATCAATCAACCATTCATCTGCCAAATAAGTAGACCCGCTCTGCAACCCACACCTAACCAAAAAAAAAAGTGAAATTCATCTGTCAAATAAGTAGACCCGCTCTGTAACCCACACCTAACCAAAAAAAAAAGTGAAGGAAATTCGCCATTCGCAATAATTGACGAGCTGTTAACCAAGCACAGCTCATTTACAAAGTTAGTACACGTGTGTGTATTGACACGCCGCTTTATGACCATATAACAAGGATGAAAAAATAAGCTTTAGGTAAGGTCTTTTGTTTGAAGTTACTGTCTTCGACATTTCTTAGATTCCTTTACAGTGAGTAAAGGAATCTAAGAAATGTCGAAGACAGTAACTTCCTTTACAGTGAGTAAAGGAATCTAAGAAATGTCGAAGACAGTAACTTCGAACAAAAGATCTAATATATACAATATCTTTATTATATCTTTTTGGCAGCCAAAAAAAAATCCATGTGAAGATTGCGTTGCCACTTGTGTCACAATAACCTATTTACGACTTACAACTCAAAGAGAAATCTCTCGCAAGAGCTGAAAAGGAGAGAGATAAATCAAATGCCAATGATACTTTTATAGTGGAAGTACGAGTATATGATCTTCAAGCGGTAATCCCATGTCCTCGAGGTGATGTTTCGAGATTTTACTACACCTCAAAAGTAAACCTTCTAAATTCTACTATCACTAAGCTTGAAAAAAAAAACATTTTGTATTTAATAAATTAGGCTAGGTTAAAGCAAGTAAGAATTTTGATGTCGTCTTTTACAGTGACAATTGCTGTGGTCAACAGAAGAACAAATTTATGTGAATCATTACAGAACGACGAGACCGATGACCCCAATCTCCGAAAAACGCGGAGTGGTAGAATCATCAGGCCGCTTGTACGTTTCGATAGGTAAGTAATAAGTAAGTAATCTTTTTTTTTTAAATTAGTTTTGTAGCATCGCTCGGTACAAGCAGTCAACGGAATAGACCAATCATTTTTCATCATCATAATGGGACAATACAACTCAAAAGATCAGCGAAACTTCATTACACAATCAGCACCCATCATTCAGGTAGAACTAAAAACCAAAGTGGAGCTGTATGGAGCCATTATTCTACCACTCCTGGCATGTGTCGCCGTATTATCTGTAGATGATGCTGACCTAAATGAAGCCGTGCAACGGCTCAAATCGCGATCTTCAGGAGGGCCTGATAGTATACCAGTGTTCCTAGCCAAAGATTGTATTTCAGTATTAGGGGCACCTCTCTTACACATATTTAACCTCTCACTCTCTCAGGCAAAGTACCCCACAACCTGGAAACTAACACGTGTTACTCCTGTTCCAAAAGGTGATCGTAGCAGTGACGTTTCGGCCTACCGACCGATTGCTGTGCTTTCTGTTTTTGCCAAGATCTATGAATCTATCCTCAACAAGCACATAATTAATCAAATTAATAACATATTACATGATGCTCAACATGGATTTAGGAAATCCCGCTCAACTGTCACTAACCTTGTAGCGCATGTGGATTACGTGTGCTCCGAGATGGATGCTGATCGACAGGTGGACGTGACCTATTTTGATTTCAGAAAGGCATTTGACCTGGTTGACAATGACATCCTTCTGAGAAAGTTGGCAATAATAGGTTTCACTCCTAACCTTCTTAAGCTGATGTCGTGTTACCTTCGCAATCGACGTCAATATGTAAGACTGAATGGTTACGAGTCCTCGGAGTACTATACGAGGTCAGGCGTGAGTCAAGGAAGTACTTTGGGATCTACATTGTTCTTGGTATTTGTCAATGATTTGCCAGAAAAAGTCTCTAAGGCAAGGTGTCTTCTGTATGCAGACGATCTCAAGTTGAGTCTGGGAATTGCAGAGCCAAGCGACACGGTAGCACTCCAGAACGATATTGACATTGTGCTAGGATGGAGTCAAGAAAATCATTTACCACTCAACGGTGGTAAATGTAAGGTCATCACTTGCACCCGAAAGCAAGTACCAATGACTACAACCTATAAATTATTTGACGCACCTCTTGAAAGAGTCAGTAGTATACGTGACTTAGGTTTAATTATTGACGAATGTTTTGATTTCCATTCACACGTAATAGGCATTTGTAAAAAAGCTAACAGTATGTTAGGTTTTGTGATGAGAACTGCATCTCAATTTGACAACGTAGATACGGCAAAGGTTTTGTATAATGCTTATGTACGCAGTACACTTGAATACGGATCGGTAATATGGGATCCCTTTGAGAGCAAATACGCCCTCTTAGTGGAAAAAATACAGCGTAAATTTGCGCGATGGCTGTATTTTAAGCGTTATGGGTACTACCCATCAATGTTCGTCACTGCCATGGTTGATATGGAGTCCCTTAAGTACAGGCGGTTAATGCTCCTTATAAAACACTACCTTCTTATTATAAGAAACGTCATAGACAGTCCGACTATCTTAGAGTGTGTCATTATTCAAGTCCCAAGAAATATTCGTCGGGATGCGTCAGGGTTACAAACCGCCCCGCGCCGCCCTCCACGTCTTCTTGCGCGCCCCGAGACGCGCATGCAGCGGGGCGCGAACGCGCCTACCGCCCGGGGACTTGCTCGCTCAGCGCACTGACATTGATATATTTGCGGACCAAATTGGACATATATTTATACAATTCTGTATAATTTTAAATGACATTTAATTTGATTGACTACTGTATTTTGATTATTTTTTATTTTTCTTTTTTCTTTGTATTTTACATTTTCGACATTTTTTTACTGCAGCTGAATTGATGATTGCATGCTTCTTTATATTTTGTATGTTGTGTGTTTTATCATTTTATTTAATATTCTTTGTATGGATAACATTGACCAGATTTGTTGACATTTGAATTCGATGACAATTATATTATTATTGCAATTTAAGCTTGTAAGTGTGT
This sequence comes from Pyrausta purpuralis, assembly GCA_963924145.1. Lineage (NCBI taxonomy): Eukaryota > Metazoa > Arthropoda > Insecta > Lepidoptera > Crambidae > Pyrausta > Pyrausta purpuralis. Next base: position 23,531,205 of record OZ001652.1, on the reverse strand, counting down.
TGGACTAGCTCTGTAAACTTGCAAGTGTTTTGATTTAAATAAACAAATAAACAAATGTGGCGTAATTATCATCATCTGCATCTTTTGTAACAAGTGTCGACAAGGCGCCAAACGGTATGTTGGGAACCGCATATCAGCCTCAGTGAACGACATCATAAGGAAGAGAGTAACCACAGGTACCGAGCAAACCCAAATACCTACGACAGTAGTATTTTCTTAGCGTAGTTATTTTTCAGTTTACGATTTTCAGCATAATTTTCCTCTTTTAAATCCATTTTTTACTCAAAGGGAAATCATGTTTTGACTTAAGGATCACCATTATTGTAGCTTCCAATCAATAAAACTAATAATCGATTGTTAACAATGCATTTCAAAATTTCTTATCTTATAATGTAAACGTACATTTATAACTCAACGTATGTATTGTAAAACATATCACATAATACCTACCTGTGTAAATGATAATTATATTTTGTCAAAATTAATCTTAAGCAATAATCTGAGTTACTATTTGTTCTAAAAATAGAACTGTACAAATTTTGACAACGTTAACATATTTTTTTTTATTTTTTGTTATCTTTTTTTTGGGCTTTTGTCTACAAGACATGTCCGTCCCATCGAACAAACAACATACAAAAATACCTTATAACTAACTATTAGCTACGTTTTAATCGGCTAGCTACCTAACTACTTGTGTTTAATGCTTTAGAATGTTTTTAACACTCACAGTGTCATATTTTATATTCATAAAGATGAAATAAGAAACCAAAAATTTTTTTGCGCACGGGCGGGACTTGAACCAGCAACCTTTTGGCAGACCGGGCCAAACGCTCTTACCGATTGAGCTACCGTGCTGTTAGTCCGACCCTGCGAAATTTGTGGTTTCTTATGAAAACGTCAATGGCGTGACGCTTAGCGCCATCTAGCCGTCTGTTTATGAAACAGATGGCCCGAGCAGTTATTCTTTACAGAATAAATTCAACTTGGAAATTGATGTCGCTTCGCTATCTGCCAAAAGGTTGCTGGTTCAAGTCCCGTCCGTGCGCAAATTTTACTTGTGTTTAATTGGCAGGACTCTAATAAGCCGCACAAGCACAGGGTGGTATCAGAATTACGATTGCTTAGAATAATCTGAACAATTCCCACATCCAGTCTGTTAATTTTAAACTTATCCAGAAAAAGTTGTCTAGCTAATGCAAACTTCCCTGAAGGAATATGACCGGACCTTACTCTTATAATTAATTTAACTTAAATTCTAGGTAAATTATTCGTTATGAACCACGGTATACGAGGAGGCTCACTTTGAATAGTTTTGTACCATATACCTTTTGAATAACCTTGCATTATATTTTTAACGTCTACTTAGTACTACGAGTGATATCGTCACACCGCAACATTGTATTGTATCGTTATTGTAAGCGCACTGACCGACTCATGTACAAGTTACTTAAGACTGCGTACCTTTTAATTAAATTTGTTTCAATTCTATTCGCTTGTAAATTTGGTTTATATAATTTCAAATTTCCCAAATTTTAGGAGGGTTATATTACTGCGTTGTAATACCGAGTCGTACGCGCAGCGATCACACGACAGTCGTCTCCCGCTCTTTCCCGAATCTAGACACCTAGGCATACTTACTAGGCTCGTAACATATAAGTTGTTTTGGGACTGCGTAACCTCCAAGTTAAGAAACAATATATCCGGACTTTCGTGAACTGACTCTGTGGTTTCCGTTAATTCCCTAAAACTTTCCGATAGTCTCGGAGTGTAGCTAATAACTCGCACACACACACACGCGCAATCACATTAACAAATACTTTCAACAAAAAATGTTTTGGACGGGATCGAACGATAAGTTTTTGAGATAGCACATTTTACACGACCGCAAACATACCTTTGTTTTTCATACAAACACATGAAAAACAAGGTGTTTGCTGTAAACAAAATATTACACTAAGTGGAAGTAAGTGGATTCCCTAATTCAGTTAAAGTTGGCACGGAACCCTCAGTACGCGAGTCCGACTCGCACTTGGGCGGTTTTTTGTAATAACTATTAACAACACTCCCAAGTACCACCTTAAAAACAACGATGTCTAGCTATTGCGGAACTTACTTTAAAGGACATTGATAAAACGCGCCTAAGAATCACCACAAATTTGTCAAGTACTAAAATTCATATCTTCTTTTTTGCATTAATAAACATTCATGAGATTGTAACGGACACTTTTGTTTCGTGAAATAAAAGAACTTTTTGATTTTGAACTCTTTACAATTTTTTTTAATACTATTGTGCTCTTTAAGGGCTTTTGTGATTTTGCCAATACCACGATAAGACTTTATCTCACTCACTCACCTTCTTTAGTCAATAAATAGGCTAAATAGACATAAATTATTATGTGCCTCATGAAAATGGAATACTGTAAATTCAACGTTTTTCATTTACAAAAAACAATATTATTGTACCGTGTCGTGGGCTAAATTAGCTTTGTTCCTCGAAAAATAATAGTTTTTAAATGCCTAAATTGTCGAGCTAAAAAATGTTCATGTAGGTAGGTATTGTGATATTACGGTATTATTAAACATCATGTTTGTGAAATAAAGAAGTAGGTAAAACAGGCTGCCAGTGCTTAGTATGACGATAAGATAGCTGTTATAATAAAATTAAAATAATGTTTCGTATAAATATAACATAACCAAAAATTTACTATAATAAAGCTATTATTATGTTCTTATAGAAGTGTCCGTCAAAAAATATTGTTCTTACAGACAAATACATGTCATTTCGAACCTAGAAAGGTACTTTTCATTTCTTCTGTTCGGAAAATTTAACTTTCATGTGAAGATAGACGGGTGGAAAATAGATTTTCCATCCCTAGGGTGGAAAGTAATTTAGTTTTAATTGCTACGATCAGACATGGAGCTAAAGATAATTTAGTCACATTATATTATTAAAATAAACAAGCTTTTAATATTTTTAAGATTAGCTAAACATTAAAAGCGTGTTTATTTTGGTCACTGATTTGAAAAATTTACAATTCGTCTATTTTTTACAATTTAAAATCTACAAATATATTTCGGTTGCCCGCCATACATAGTGTCGCTTGTTTTCATTTTAAATTGTCACATTTTGTTTGTCTTTGATGATATATTTTTTTAGTTTGGTCTATTATTGCATATAGATTATTAAGCAGGCGGAGGCGACTTGCCGCCATTTTTGTTGTACATTAATCCTCTTACTCACTACCACCTTTAGCTGTCATTCATAGCGGTATCTCATGAGGCAAAATTGAACCTGGAATTTGACATAATCTGTGGTAGTTTTGGTGACAAGTAACCCTGTTTTCGCAAGGTTGCGTTCTTCTACTATCATTATTGTCTGTGAGAAAAAATCGATTGATATTTTTAACAATGATTTGAAATATTTGATGTCGTCCGCGTTTTATGTAGTACTCTGTTTTCTTCCATGCCTTTACTGTCCTTCTAATCTTATGTATAACGACAGTAAACAAACTGATATCGTCACTTATATAACAGCACCGCGCAAGTCGATTTTTGGCGGTTATTATGTTTTGATGTCATTGGATAGAGCGTTTCGCGCAGTTTGATCGACCAATCATAGACTTTACTTTTCCACCAATAAGAGCACGCTATTCAAACAATTCTGACACCGCGCAAGTCCGTCAGTTTCAGAGCACCGCGCAAGTCTGTGTACATCCGGCCGTCTAAGCCAGGCTTCTATAGAGATCTAGCATATCTAGGCTGATAACGAATCGTTAGTGACGCTGATATATCCAGGTTTCATCGTTTGTGACGCAATAGTTTTCTTGGAAAATCAAAAATACTAGGCTCAGACAGCCAGAATTTCGCATTTTCTGACTTTCCAGATCTCAACTATCAGAGGGTTTCAGGGCGCTGTTTCTTGTAAAATGTGATGTGACGCGTAAGTGACGGTCATCCAAAGTAGTTTCATCCATTTTAATCCAGTACTTTTTGAGAAATCGTGATAAACGTGTGGCTCAGACAGCCTGATATCCGGTCGTCTGAGCCAACTTGTTTTTCTCTATATTTCACGAAATGTTATGTTTCGAACAAATGTTTTTAGGATTTACTGATGTGACGACGTTAGTGACAGCCCTCGACCAGATTTGAACCTTCGTGACGCACGCCTTTTTGAGAAATTGAGAAAAAGCTGCTGGCTCAGACAGCCGGATGCTGGCTGTCTGAGCCAACCAGTTCTACCACTTCCAGGTGTTGCACGAAGCTGAAAACTCATCTAATCTGATGTGACGCGGCCTCTAAGTACAAAAAATCGTAAGTGACGGCTCTATATGCCGCCAATCAGAAGTTATAAGCATTTTAAATGTTTCCCATACATTAATGCATTTGGGTGGCCACACTTCGCACTCTTTATGGAAACGGAAAGACAATATAGTAGAAAATGTAAGCTAAAGCCCCTTATATCAAGGCGGTTGCTTTCTCCTGCTATTTAAATATTTAATTACGTAGTCAATAACTACGACTATGAAGCAAAATATGTTAATTATGTATGGGGTATTCCAGATTTTTTTAAATTACTCTTTATTTGAAAATAACCGCTAGCTCTAGCTGGTTACTACAATATAAGACTTTTTCGGTGTAAAATACATACTTCGTACTCATTCCTCAACTCGTCCTATATGATTACGGCCCATTTGGGACAAAATGCTATAATCAATTTAATCATTATGCAAATCGTCTCCAGCTTTTTTGGGTGCAAAATAATAACCATAAAACGGCGCAAAAGGTGAAACGCAGTTCGCTGGGACCGCTTATTATTATTATGAACAAAAATTACTAAGCCAGCCTTATTTCACCTTCGGAACACGAGACGCGCGCCATCTTTGTGTCGTTGACATGTCATCAATGCGCACTAAATAGTTTCGATCAATATTTTTGATGCGGAGGGATAAAGAATGGAATGCGCTACCGGCATGAAGTGTTCCCGAAACCCTTAATTGGAGCATTTTCAAGAGAAGAGTGATTAAGCTATTACTGATCAGACATGATCAATCCTCGACGACATCATCACTTACCACCAGGTGTGTAGTGGTCAAATGGCTGATCATTTATATAAAAATATATAGATAGACTATAAAATTATGCAGAATGGAAAGAAATATTCCACTTAATATCATTTCTTTTTATAGCTCAAAATATTGTTGTTGAATTTAACAAGAAAGTTTAAATACGTATGTTACAATATGTATGCATAATAAATAAAAATGTAAGTTAATTACAATTGGCGGTTAGAGAGGTGCGAAGAGACTAACTTACGAAAACAATGAAATAAAATCTTTTGTTTTGGACCTGTCATGTTTATTACCATAGGTTGTAGCGTTTATCTTCTTTTAAAGTTTATGTTCACAGGACAAGTAACATTTTTTTTGTTTCAATAAAGCAATGAAATAAGTTTTGTGCTCGTGGATTTTTACTTACTTCGTAGACTTTATTGATTTTATGACGAGTATAGTATACCTATTTACGAGTAGTATTATTCAAATGTGACCAAAATTGTTTTATCCGATGTATATAATATTATACTTTGTAATCATTAAAAGGGTTTCCTTTCATACAACAAAATTGTGTTAACAATTTTATAACAATATTATTGATTTTTTTCTGATTATACTAATATTGATAGTTTTAACTTATTGATTACTTTAAATGACGTTAAAAAAATCATTCGATTAAATTATCTGCATCTTGTCCAAAATAAGCTGTAGACATGTATGGGATGAATTGATGAGCTACTATTTGTATAAATGCTACACCAGAAACAATTCGTAAAACAGCTTTAAAAAAAAAACAATAACAGGAGACTTCCACATCGTCGTTCTGAGACGTTGGGTGTGATCAGAATTATCAGTAAACAGCTATCTAAACGCCGAGTAAAAAAGTAAGTGCAAAACGCTTACAGTTAATATAGTGAAGAAAGCAAATTCTATGTTATACCTTGTACGTAAATCCTTCACAAGACTAACATCGAAAACATTCATAAAAATTTACAAGACATATATAAGACCATTGTTGGAGTTTGCTTACGTAATTTGGGACCCATATTTTATAAAAGATATAAAACTAATAGAGAATGTACAGCGTAGAGCTACAAAATTAGTGAAGTCATTGCGAAATATGTCATACGCACAGAGGCTAAAAGAATTGAAGCTAACAACACTAGAACAGCGTAGAAGAAGGGGCAATCTAATTGAGACCTTCAAGATTTTAAAAGGATATTACAATGTACCTGATCTGCAAGGCCTATTCCAATTTTCTGCGAACAAACGTCTGAGAGGTCATGCGCTTAAACTGTGTCGTTCAAAAGCCAAAAAGAACCCCCTGCAAAATTTCCTAACCAACCGTGTAGTCACAGATTGGAACAAGCTACCTGAGGAAACCATTAATGCACCATCAGTAAATAGCTTCAAGAATAAATTGGACAAAAGCAATATCTCCGAACCCCAAGACGCACACGCATCAGCTGAATAGCTGCTAGTGTGATCTACAATTAATAATAATAAAATAATAAAACGCTGAGTATGCCTAGTCAGCCTGGAGCCTAGCTTTTTTGAAGGGAACGCTGGCTACGCCTAGTAAAAGTAGTAAGTAGTCCAACTAAATACTGATCTGCTGACTCAGGTCTGAGTCTGGAGGTTACATCAAAACATGCCTGATTGTTGTCATAAGTCTTTGGGCCCCTTTTAGTATAACTAGCCCTATATCATCACCATAAATTTCTTTAAATGCATTTTTTAATGATTAATTTCGAAAGTGCAGGTTCCTTGTCAGTAAATCAATCACTAATCAGTTATGTGGATTTTTTTCAGCAACTGTCATCACTGTAAATGTCAACTTTTTCGTCTGACGCTATCTTGCATGTCGAATAAACAGTGATCAAAAAGTGTTTTAAAGTTCTTATTTAACATATTTTCTTTAACTGTATAGCATATTCCTGATTTTTTAAATGGTGAATAAAATATTAGCCTGTACATGGTTTGATAAACTATGATCTTGGTAAGATCATCTCATTTAAACTAGAAATGAAAAATAAAAGCCTCCTCTTAAACGTTGAGAAAGTTTAAGAATAACTGAGGACGAGTTGTAATAAATATATCTTTGATTTTCTGTATTTCGTCCCAAATATTTTATAGGCATGGTGGGACGAGTTAATGAATTACTAAATTTTCCATCTAAACAAAATAAGGAAACGACTTGCAGAATGAAGTTAGTATTTATATTGATTTTTTGCATCTTGTCCCAAGTGGGCCGTAATCACATGTGAAGAGTCGAGTAATATGCAAGTAGTATGTACCTTACCAAAATTCTCTTATATTGTAGTACCTTAATTAAACTAGCGGTTTTTTTCAAATAAATAGTAATCTAACATTTGTTTCCCTTGAAATACCTGAGACCATAAATAATTAACATATTTTCCTTCATAGGCGTAGTTATTGACTACGTAATTAAATGTTTAAATAGCAGGAGAAAGCAACCGCCTTGACATAAGGGGCTTTAGCTTACATTTTCTACTATATTGTCTTTCCGTTTCCATAAAGAGTGCGAAGTGTGGCCACCCAAATGCATTAATGTATGGGAAACATTTGTAATGCTTACAACTTTTGATTGGCGGCATATAGAGCCGTCACTTACGATTTTTTGTACTTAGAGGCCGCGTCACATCAGATTAGATGAGTTTTCAGCTTCGTGCAACACCTGGAAGTGGTAGAACTGGTTGGCTCAGACAGCCAGCATCCGGCTGTCTGAGCCAGCAGCTTTTTCTCAATTTCTCAAAAAGGCGTGCGTCACGAAGGTTCAAATCTGGTCGAGGGCTGTCACTAACGTCGTCACATCAGTAAATCCTAAAAACATTTGTTCGAAACATAACATTTCGTGAAATATAGAGAAAAACAAGTTGGCTCAGACGACCGGATATCAGGCTGTCTGAGCCACACGTTTATAACGATTTCTCAAAAAGTACTGGATTAAAATGGATGAAACTACTTTGGATGACCGTCACTTACGCGTCACATCACATTTTACAAGAAACAGCGCCCTGAAACCCTCTGATAGTTGAGATCTGGAAAGTCAGAAAATGCGAAATTCTGGCTGTCTGAGCCTAGTTTTTTTGATTTTCCAAGAAAACTATTGCGTCACAGACGATGAAACCTGGATATATCAGCGTCACTAACGATTCGTTATCAGCCTAGATATGCTAGATCTCTCCAGAAGTCTGGCTCAGACGGCCGGATGTACACCGCAAGTCTTAATTCCGCCATATTGTTTGTGGTGACTACTTGTTGCTCCGTGAATATTTAATGACTTCAGTGTATTTTTTTCGTGAAACTAAGAGAAAATTGTTTTATTTGAATAAAAAACAGGTAAGCTTTTGATTTTTTACTATAATATGTCGTAAAATATCCACAAACTTACTGTATTTACCTTTTTATGCAGTTGCCTACTTGAGCAGTGTTTATTGTAAACATTTTTAGTACTTGGGCGGTGTTGTGATTTTGTCAACATTGTTACAGTGATGCACCATGCAAGAAATTAATTGGGATGCTATGAGTGATCACAGCTCCGACGAAGAAATAGCTGCAGGATTGCGAAAAGCTGGCCTTAGTATTTCATGTAAAAGAAAATTTTCTAGTAAAAAGGCAAGGAAAACATTAGGAAGACCACATTAGGTAAGCGTACACAATATTGGCTCTAACAATCAATGTATTTCTTATGTACAATCACATACTAACTATTATTCTCACGTGAAATCACGCCTTTATCCCTTACGTGGTGGGCAGAGTTTGTATGGCCTGATAATAAGATACTTTCGCTACATCTGTTAGACTTAACGTTGTTAATTTATTTATTTTCATTTCAGAGTCATCCACATCTGAGAATGTTGACTTTTCGAGCCAAAAAATGGACAAATTGAATTGATTTTTATTTACTTTTAAAATAACTCACAAAGAAGACTCTAAGAGGACAAAAGGTAAGACATTAGCTTTGTCTACATAAATGAGTTTTCTAATATAGGTACATCTTTTTTCATTTTCAATGCGCAAAAGAAATCATGCCTTTTTTATATTTCAGATTTATTCACGGCCAAGGATGATGACAGTATTGATGTAAATAGTCTTCTATTCCTAGAGGATATAGATGACCAACTGTATCGTCTGGAAGTGAATGAGCAACCATCACCAAAAATGAAACACGTTTCTTCAGCCAATATAAACAAAAAACGTCCAAGAATTCCAGTTTCTGTGCCGTTAAAGGTGTTATCGTCTGCTTGGTCTTTTGATGCATCTCCGGCCCGGACCGATGACCGTGAAGCTATGATTGTGGCTTAATCTCCTGCACGTATTTTTAATGACAATCATAACTTACCTATAACTCTTGAAGAACCTCAATCCGCTGCTCCAAATGTACCAATTCTTGCTGCTCCAAATGATATTCTAACTAATCTATCTGCACAATCAACGAATGCCCATGAATCCTCTTTTCGAACTGCTTCATCAGAATCAACTACGCCTGTTATACTAGATGAGACTAAACCTGCTTTAAAAAACTGTTGTCCCTAATGACCTACCTGTAACTCTCGAAGAACCTCAATCCGCTGCTTCAAATTCATTAGTTCATGATTTCCCAAACGATTTTATATCTAACCCGCCGTTAATTTATGAGCTTGGATCTATTGCTACCACAGAAGACAACGCCTATGAACTACCTACACATTGTTTTGCTGAACTTGACAACGGTGTTTTAATTTCACATATTTCTACTGGCCCAGAAGTCGTTATTGCCACTCAAGTTACACAACGTGCTTTTGACCATGAAACCGATGCTTCAATTGTGTTAGGGCCTAATTAATGGAATCAGACCTGGCTTGGTTAGGGCCTGCTTCCTCAGGAGTTACAGTCGGCGACCTTAAAACCGATGCATCGATTGCGCTAGTATCTGTTGCTCAACCTATACCTGATTCTGTAGGTATGTTTGCTATGCCATCTGCTGCTCCAGAAGCTGAAAATAACAACTTATCTACAAGCTCTTTTAGTGATTCTTTAGTTTTATTACTTTCTTCGTCGAGTGCTAATCTGAGTAGTACTCAAAATCAACAAAATTTCAATCAATTTTAATAAAAAGCGCAACAACAAAGCTACCAAAAATTTAAAGCTTTGCAAAGAAACCTAACAAAACAGAAGAGAAAAAGAGGTGAGAACTACTTAGGTTACAGAAGAGACCTAAAGTAAAAAACAATGAAAAGTTTAAGGTCGTGCAAGATGTGCTAAAACCCGCTAGGCATATGAATCCTTCGTGCCACTCTCCGTTTTGTTTGAAATCTAAGTTAAGAGCATGTCATTCCATAAGCGAAAAGTCACGCAGTCGGTAGTTCTGAAATTTTTGGAAACAAATGTCCTGGGAGCAACGAAGAACATTTGTATGTGCTCACGTCTTGAGGGTGGAAAAGAAAATAATCAAAAGTGCTGACTCAAACAGAAACGAAAGCCGAGACTATTTTCTTACTATCGACGGTAAAAGATTGCAAGTCTGCAAAAAAATGTTTCTGGCTACACTTGGGATGAAGAAATGGTTCGATAGATAATGGCTGACAAAAACTGACTCTTCTACGCCCCCTGATGCAACAACATTTAAAAATAATAATGCAAAGGGCCTGAAAAGACTGAGGACGTCAATTATTTAAGAAATTATCTGACTGGCCTACCAACTATGCCATCTCATTATTGTCGTGCTAGTACGTCCAGAGCTTACTTAGAACCAGTGTTCGAAAATATGACTGACCTTTATAAAAAATATAAAGAATCATGTGAAATCGATTCGAACACACCCGTTTGCAGAAAATTATTTGATGACACATTTTTAAAGCTCAACCTTAGTCTTTTCCACCCTAAAAAAGACCAATGCGTTCTTTGCTTAGGCCACAAAATAGGAAATATCACTGATGAAGGGTACACGCAGCATGTGCAAAAGAAGAATGAAGCTAGAACGGAGATAAAAACAGATAAATCTCAAGCAGATGCTAGAAAATTTCATGTCTTTACCCAAGATGTTGAATCGGTTAAACTAGCTCCATTCCTTCAAGCCAGTGCTATTTACTACAAAACTAAATTGTGCGTACACAATTTTACTTTGTACAATGTGAGTACCAAAGATGTAATGTGTGATTGGTTCGATGAATCCAACTGCACTCTTGAGGCGTCAGTTTTTGCTACATGTTTGGTGGACTATTTACAAAAAACTTTCGACGGAGAGCTATTGCCTGTAATATTATATTCAGATGGATGCTGTGCACAGAATCGCAATTACACATTAAGTAAGGCACTTATACGTTTAGCTATTGAAAAGCAAGTGGTAATTGTTCAAAAGTATTTGGAAAAAGGGCACACCCAGATGCAATGCGATTCTGTACACGGCGCAATCGAATATTAGGTAAAAAATAAAGACATTTACTTACCGGAACAATATGTAAACTATACAAAAAAAACAAGGGAAGATCCTTTTTCTTATGATGCAAAGATGATAGAGTATACTTTTTTCATAGATTTTTCCAAAGATTTGGTGTACAAAACCATTCGCCCTGGCAAGTGACCCTGTAGTCACTGATATAAAAATGTTGGAGTACAGGCTAGATGGTACAATATGGTATAAACTTTATTTTAAAGACCTACTCCTCTTCATCGAATTAAACCAATCAGCTCTCTGCCCAAACTCTACTCGGGTAGATTGCCGATTTCTGCTCGTAAATTTATGGATCTACAGGATTTACAAAGAGTTATACCTGCAGCTTGCCATAAATTCTACGATGATTTGCCACATTTGAAAAATATTATAATTATTTAATAATTTTTAGTGTATAATTTGTTCCTTATTGTTTGCATATCGGAAGGGGTTATTTATAGGATGTTGATCCTGGTCATCTAATTAAATAAACTACTCTATGACTTCCCTGTCTGTGGTCTCTGTTTACCGATCCCAAGGTTTCACACAGAGCCGAAGGGCAGACAGGGTAGTCTTACTTAATATAACCCAAGCCTATCTATTAGAATAATTTACTATTTAAGTTAATTATACCAACATAATTTATGCTACTATAATCTTCACGTTTTTATTTTAGAAAGAGCGAGACCTTTTGCCACCAGCGTCTATAATGCTGTAACTACTTACAGAAAAGCCCCGATAAATCAGTTTTTTAGAATTTTTGATTATAAGGTTTCTATTTCATTTTTTATGTACTGATTTGTGAACTCAAATAAAAGTCTGATTCACTGATTGCCTTTTCTTATTACAAGAAACACAGCTTAAGTCTTTGAATTTATAGCAAAACACCGCCTAAAAAAAGATCCTATCGATAGAACTTGCTCTATTATATTTTTAAATTATATCTTAACTATACTAAAACTATTTAAAACCATTAATTACTTATTTAGTTGTCAAAACAATCAATAAATTCTTTTTTTTCTCTCCTGAAAAGTCGACAAAAGGAGATGTTTCAGTTTTCTATGGGACTTTGGCCATCTCTTGTACATTACACCAAAAAGTAGTAAAAATTCTATGTTACCTTACCTTCATATTTATTTTGACAATTTCTTAGTGCTTTTCTTGCACAAATAAGATTAATGTTCATTTCACGGCAAAACCATTTCAAAATGGCGTCGACTTTTATGTAAACATGTCAAAAGTGACAAGAATTAGTATTATTTATTTATTTCCGTTTTTAAGTTCCAAGGAATACTTATTTGTGAATAATGTGATTGTTACTACACACATCAAAAGTGTCTAGGGATCAACATATATTTTTGCAATAACTTTATTAATTAATTTTTTTTTAAGGATTCATCAAATAAAGTGTTTTCGTTTGTCTACAGTAACGATAAACCAAGTCACCTTTGCATTAATAAAGAAATTTGCCATTTTACTAATGAAGGGATTTTTGACATTTGAACCGCTAACATTAAAGTTCGAAAAAAAGACTGAAATAACAGTTTTCTTTAAAATTTATTGGGTAATTAAACAATTAACAATCCGTGTTTCTACCGCGAACACTAACAACACAAGAACATCGGTTTGGCATACTCAAAATGAGTTCATCCAAATGACGCTGTGGAATGGCCGCCCATGTTCGTTGCAACAACAAAAAAAGGTCTTCTTGCGACTGGATACCCTCCATATTCGGCAAAGCTCTTCTCTGTAGCATACCCCATGCATGCTCAATCGGGTTCAAGTCTGGCGACTGAGCAGGCCAGGGCAGGACATTGATGTTAGCTGCGGCGAGAGTCTGTCTTACAACTCTTGCGGTGTACGGTCGTGCATTATCATACATTAACTGAAATAAGGGACCGATTTGCACTTGTAGAGGAACGACGACGTCGGATACAATCGTCTCAGCATAAATTTGAGCGTTGAGGTTGCCTCTGATCCGAATCAAATCAGTTCTTCCGCCGATCCAAATACCCGCCCATACCATGATGGTTCCATCACTATAAGGATGGACTTCCTGTCAGGATTTTAATCGCTGTTGGCGTCCAGGGGTTCTCCAGTGTCGTATACGTCTTGTACCCGGTCTCATACAAAAACGAGACTCATCAGAAAAGCACACGAAACGCCATTGTTTTTCTGCCCAATTTCTGCGTTAAAGAGCCCATTGATATCGAATCCTACGATTGTGCATTGCTATAGGTGGTACCCGTAGCGGTCTTCGGGAATGAAGGTTCACTTCATGCAAGCAGTTTTTGACTGTTTGGTCGCTAAGTAAGTTCCCTGAAGAGTGATGTAGCCTCACAGCTAACATCATGGCGGTTATTGTTGGAGCTCTTCGAACTGTGATTTGAATGTATCGGTCTTGTCTCCGTGTGGTGCAGCGATACCGTCCTCCATGGCGCTCAGCCACGGTACCAGTGCTTCGGTAACGTGTCCAAAGTCGACTGATAACACTCTGACTTGTATTAAGAGCTAAAGCCACAGTACGTTGCCGGGAACCAGCTTCTATCATTCCCACGGCTCTGAGCATTTCTTCCCTGCTTAAATGACGACGCTGCTCCATAATAACGTTGGTTTTAATCAGTAGCAGGGAAACAGTAGCACTAATAAAGTCTTCAATGCGTTGTATATTTTTATAGGGAAAATATTGACAGCTGATTTTCATCTTTTACTCGAATTTGATTGACAGTTACTGTTTCAAATTATGAAATGCACCAAAAAGGATCCATATAAATTAATAAAATAATAAATTTATTACAAAGCCACATCTCAATCTCAAGAAATCCGCATAAAAATGCTTGATCCCTAGACATTTTTGATGTGTGTATATAGTGTTTTTGAATCAATGCAAGATATTTACGAAAACTTATGTGTAAATAGTGGTAGAACTTATAACCTCAACAGGAAAATAATTCGAGATAAAAAAGCTTCCTAGTCTATGTGCTAACTTATTTAACCTCATAATAACACCTTAACTCAAAATCACTGGAGACAGATGACAACGATCGCCAGTTCGGAGGTGTTTGAACTGGAGACTTAACATCAAAGATTTTAGGGATACATGATAAGACAGAAGTTTTTAAATAACATAACTTGAAATAAACAGCTCAGCGTACCTAATTCACGTCAGGTATTATACAGATTACAAGTGGAAACTTTAAATTATTTGAATCTGTAATGGAAAATGTGTTAAACAAAATATGTAAAACTACAAAGAAAGTAGTTGTACGTGGAGATTTCAAAATGGACATTATAGATATTACGGAGGAACATCGCGTTCGGTTTTTGAACATTTTCAAATCATTTGACCTCACTCCGTTTTTTGCTGAGCCCACTAGAGTTACTCCTACAACAGCTACTTGCTTAGATAATATCCTCTGCAACTGTAAAATCATCAAACAATCTATAATTAATTTTGTAAAATCAGATCATTGCGGTCAGATAGATTACACTACAGAACCGTTTTATTCCACTCCGTCTAGAAATCAAATGCAGGCCGGTCACTGCATCTCGTAAGGACAAATTTAAAAACCTTGTAAGTAATAAAATACGGTTTATACAATTTGATAAAAAAAATGCTAGTGACTTGTATGAACAATTATTTCAGGTAGTTAAAAAACAATTTGATATTACTTTCCCTCAAAAGAAAATAGTTATCAATAACTGCAAACCGAAATTCAGTGACTGGGCTACACGAGGAGTTTATACAAGTAGGAAAAAAATGTTTGAATTGTATAACAAAAAAGCATATAGAAAGGATCTATCGTTTCATGAGTACGTTAAGAGGTACTCAAAAATTTTCAAAAGAGTTTGCTATGTAGCTAAGTCGAATTACATACACGATAAAATTAAAAAATCTAGTAATAAAATCAAAGAAACAGGGAATATTATAAATAAAGAAACATGTAAAACGAAATCTCATGATAACAAATTTAGTCTAGAAATAAACAACAAGCTCATTAAATCTGATGACGAGGTAGCAAACGCTTTTGAGGATTACTTCTGTAATATTCCTATAGAGACGACTAAACAGTTGAGTTCTTGCTCAAGTCACGCGAAATCATTACTAGTGTCGAGTGTTCATAGGTGCGAATCCTCATTTAAATTCAGAAATATTGGTCCTTTAGACATCATAAAAACATTAAAAGAATTAAAACAAAAGAAAACAGAGGATAAATCGGGTATATCAATAGACATAATAAAACCCATTATACCTCTAATAGCTCCTTACTTATCTTATATCTTTAATGAATGTATTGACCAAAATCAGTTTCCAAATTTATTGAAACATAGTAAGGTTGTCCCTTTATTTAAATCAGGAGACAAAAGTGACCCCAGCAATTTTAGGCCTATTTCAATATTACCCACGATAAGTAAAATTTTTGAAAAACTCATTTATAATCAATTACTTTCCCATTTTAAACTTAATAATTTACTACACGAAAAACAGTTTGGGTTCTCTAAAGGTAGAAATACAACTGATGCCGGAGTAGCACTCATCAGACACATTCTTGATGCTTATGAAGACAAACATGATGCCGTAGGTGTATTCTGTGATTTGTCAAAGGCGTTTGATTGTGTAGACCATCAGACATTGCTCATTAAGTTAGAACACTATGGTGTCTCGGAAAACTCATCTAAGTTGTTAAGTTCGTACTTATCGGGTAGAATACAATCAGTTAACATAAATGGTACCTACTCTTCCGGAGCCCCTCTTCAAATGGGGGTCCCCCAGGGCTCAATATTGGGGCCTTTACTTTTCCTGATATATGTAAACGACCTGCCATTTTGTTCCACAAATCTTTGTGAGAAAGTTATGTTTGCTGATGACACTTCTTTGATTTTTAAAATGAAAAGACATGAAGAAAATTTTGACGAAGTAAACAATACTCTCTCCAAAGTATTGAATTGGTTCACCACCAATAACTTGTTGCTGAATGCTAGTAAAACTAAATGTGTAAAATTCACTTTGCCTAATGTAAAGCAACTTACACCAAATATTGTACTAAATGGTAATAATCTAGTCTTAATAGACTCCACTGTATTTCTGGGCATTACACTTGACTCAAAATTACAGTGGGGACCTCATATTGAAGCCCTAGCTAGGAGGCTAAGCTCGGCTGCCTTTTCAGTTAGAAAAATAAGGTATCTGACTGATGTTGAAACGGCGAGGCTTGTGTATTTTAGTTACTTCCACAGTATTATGTCTTACGGTCTTCTCTTGTGGGGTTCTGCTGCAGACATTGATACCATATTTATTTTGCAGAAAAGAGCCATTCGTGCTATTTATAAACTTAGTCCTCGTGACTCCCTGAGAGAGGTCTTTAAGAAAATCAACATATTAACTGTGGCTTCTCAATACATTTTTGACAATATAATGTACGTCCGTAAAAATTTAGATTATTTCATGAAGAAGAGCGACATTCACTCATATAACACAAGAAATAAACACAAGCTTGTCGTTCCTAACTTCAGATTAGTTAAAACTAGTAATTCGTTCATGGGAAATTGTATAAAATTCTTTAATAATATACCACACAATCTTGTCGAATTGCCGGTTGATAAATTTAAGAAACACGTTAAAAACACGCTTATGTCTAAAGGCTATTATAAGGTTCAAGACTACCTGAACGACACGAATGTGTGGTCCGTCCAGCCTGCACCGACCGATGTACTTACCTTTGATGATTTTGATTTTACGGCAGCTAGTGGTGACTGAGTTTGTTCCGGCGTTTCTTCCCAGCACTTGCCTAATTGTCTGTGTTCTGTCTCGAAGCGCTGGTAGGGCCCAAAAGATAAGGAGACATGATTCGGCCCCTTCAGGGCACAATCATTTTTATTTTATTTTTCACTGTACATTTGACGTTCATAAGTGGCATATTGTGTCCTAAATTGAATAAACAATATTTGACTTTGACTTTGACTTTGACTACAGTCGCCAACAGAATACATGAAGCTTACTTAACTTTAATTATTATTATTAACAATAGAATTAAATTATTTGGTAAATAAATAGTAAAATATTACAAATAGCACTATTAGTTCCTAAAATTTACCTCTAAAGTCCTGAACATAATGTGATTGTAACAAAAAATTTATGAAATTTTGCTAGACTCGCCAAGTGGGCTGTAGTTATTTCGCAAGGGTGTTATCACGATTTAGCTCGATTGGCTGGATTAATTTACTTTAACTCTATTTCAATTCAACCGGATCGACGAGAAATAAAACCCTATTGAATATGAGCTCTTTCGTGTTGGTGTAACTTATCGAGAGCAAGTGTAACTTATCGAGAGTTACGAAGAGTCTTAGACCTGAGTGCCTCATAATACTTTCCATCTAATAGAAAATGCCGAGCCGAGTATTTAAAAATATTTCTTTAGTTTTCTGCTTTTCTGAAAATATCAAAGGTGTCGCTGCAAGTGAATTAGCCGGGAATTTCGGATTGCAAATTTGATACTTCGCTTTTTCAATTAAATTTTATTCGGATTCAAGCATGGGCTATATTTTATAACTTGTTTTAAATCAATATTAAAAGAACTTTAGTGGCATGCACTTTTGTATAATCCAAACTTTCTGTTCTCAGCTATGACAAGGCTGCTAAATCTAGCATATTCTACTGATACAAATATCATCTAGATCTAGGTAGTTCCATGAATACTAAGTTCATTATTATAATGACTGTTTTCTTTGTATATTCAATAATAATAATAACGATAAATCTTCCATGAAATGAGAACGAAAACAATTTGATCAGTCGTCTTATCATCATCCGGGCCGGTCAAGCTTATTATTATTAAATGAAATAATTAGAGTTTCTGATGTAACTATTGGCTCGCTTGTATAAGGGATGCATGAAAGAGAAAAAAAAAATATTTGTTTAAATGTCTGTATTGTCGATCAAGCTTTATATAGAGAGAAGCGGGCTTACTTCGATCACTTTGTAAACAACAACTCTAATCATCCCCGTACTATCTGGACACACATAAAACAACATGTACGAATAAAAAATAAGCCAGAATTACCGGGACACATTTTTACTGACCCAGATAAGATCAACGAGCACTTTCTTAATATACCGGGAAGTCAGGACATTAGTATATCAAATTTAACGTACTTCGAACATAATCGTGCTGTTAATGTTAATGACTCATTTAGTATCTAAACTGTTGGGGAGGACAAAGTCCTTAAAATTCTGCAGTGCCTAAAATCAAATGCTACTGGACTAGACGGTATATCTTTAAATATGTTAATGATGACCTTACCATACTCCCTGTCTGCGATAACGGCAATAATGAATATGTCTATTCTTTCAGGATCGTATCCCGAAGTGTGGCAGGAGGCACTTATAAAACCGATCCCGAAAAAAAATCTGCCAACCTCGCTGGCTGACCTGCGACCCGTGAGCATCTTGCCGTGCTTGTCAAAAGTCCTGGAGCATATAGTAGCTGAACAACTTAGAACCTATTTAGAAAATAGCAGGATTCTGCCGCAAAATCAATCGGGCTTTAGGAAATCACATAGCACTTCCACAGCTTTGCTATGTGTCGTAGATGACATTTTTACGGCTCAAGATCGTGGTGAAGGCACTCTGCTTGCACTTCTTGACTTCTCCAGGGCCTTCGATTGCATAAATGTGCCGATACTGCTATCGAAGCTTGCTTACTATGGTTTTAGCGCACTTGCAATAAAGTGGTTTCATAGTTATTTCCAACGTAGGAGGCAAAGGGTTGAGATCAGGGATGAAGGGGGGAATATCAAAACTTCGGAAACCAGACCAGTCAGCCGTGGTGTTCCTCAAGGATCAATTTTGAGGCCTATTTTATTTATAATATACAGCGCAGACGTAACGGCACATATTCGTAACTGTAAGTATCACATTTATGCCGATGATATACAGGTGTATATCTCACATAAGCCCCAGGACACAGCAATGGCCACTTAATATCTGAATGAAGATCTAGACCGTATAGCGAAGTGGGCAAAAGCTAATTCTCTGGTCCTCAATGGAAATAAATCCAAATTTCTTGTCTTGGGCTCAAAGGATCAGGTCAAGAAAATTGCTGAAGAAGGAGTGAATGTGGTGATTGAGGGTCAAATCGTGGAGCGTGTATCAGAAGCAAGAAATTTAGGCCTTGTCATGGACGAAAGCCTACGTTTTGAAACTCATATTAATACAATTATAAGCAACTGTTTTTATCGATTAAAAGTTTTGTACCAAATTAGGAAATTCTTAAGCTTAAAAAACCGAATAATGCTTTGCGACTTATTAGTTCTCTCTAGATTTAATTACATGGATGTAGTTTATGGTCCAAGGTTGCTTGTTAAAACTCAAAATGCCATCCAACGTGTTCAGAATGCATGTGCTAGGTTCTGTGTTGAAGTACCTCCCCGTTCACATGTGACCCCATACATAAACGGTGCCAATATATTGAAAATGAATGCTCGCAGGAAACTGGATTACGGTACGCTATTGTTCGGCATGATAAAAAACAACTTTCCAACGTATCTAGTGGAGTGGCTGGAGTGGCGGCGCAATGTGCAGTCGCACAGAACTCGTCGCTTCAGCTTTTTCCTGGTCCTGCCGCCTCATCGAACCGTCGCATTCAAGGGATGCTTTAAGTTCGCCGCGTCTAAGTGCTGGAACGATCTTCCACCTCCATTACGGTGTCTAGGAAAAACAATCTTTACGTTTAAAAAAACCTACAAACAATTGATTTTAAGCGATCAAAAGAAAAACTCAAAATAACTTACCAACTGGGTCGAGACATCGGAAGACATTTCGTTAATTGTCGTTGATGTAAGGTTAAGACATACGACAATTTATTTATCTGGTATATAGAAGGTGAGTACGCCGTGCGCAGTTGCCCGCGCTCGGGTTCGCTGTGACTCGTGATGACACCCAAGCGATGCTGTGATTTTTGCAGTTTCAGGCATTTATGGGTTGCGCAGCTGTTTTTTTTTTTTATATAATAATTTTCATACCCTCGTATATTGTTTTGGATTAAGACATTTATATGCGTGCTGTTGGTGCCAATTTCTGTGTACCTCACTCAGCAGGGGCCCACTGAAAACCAGCGTCAGGTTCTCCAGGGGACCTGGCTCATGCTGAGTGAGGCTCCTTTTGGGTATAGGCATCACACACACACACACACACACACACACACACACGCACACACACGCACGCGCGCACACGGACGCACATTTGTTGGCCTGGTATGGTGCCGGTATAACACTTTGTCATGGACGGTTCCACATTGATTTTTGTAACTCTTATGTGTTAACTTTCTTTTTTTCTCTCTCTCGATCTTTGGATTTCGTTTGATTATTATATATAATGTTGTGAATGTGTGTGTTTGTGATGTAGGCCAATAAACGTTTTTTTCTTTCTTTCTTTCTTTCTTTCTAAATTTCAGTACGTCAATAATCACCTTATTAAAGTATGCGTTGCTACAGAGTGAGCTGACCATTCAAAATCATCAGGAGTTCAAACAAAGAAACCGTTGAATTTTTTGATAAGCCGTATATAGGCGGATTCACTCCCGACCGTTTCTAAGTCGTGTTCGGGCAGCGGCAGCAGCATGAAGTTGAAGGAAAAATTAGTGGTGATATTCGTCGCGATCGCCAGTACAGAATGTAAGTAAAGCTTCAAATCCGTTTTATATTTAACTTGTCACCATGTTTAGTTGAAATTAAATTATATTCAAAAGCTTTCCGAGCTAAGTGTAGCGAATTTCAAAATTTAAGTAATAAGTTTTCTTTTCGCTTACTCAAAAAAGATTCGTGACTTAAAAGAAAATTAATCACGTTGTTATTTTTATTCTTCAAGGGGTGCGAGCAATGCCGCATGAGCTGGAGTGCGGCAGAAAATATGAAAACAACTTAAATGATCCGGCTACTGGTACAGCGATAGGAGCTCTTGGTGATCAGGTACCCCCTGATAAATCGCTTTGTGGGCGTTCCAAATGGTGGACCTGCGATCTCGGGAAAAATCGAACAGGATATGAACGAGTTCAAAGGTACCAAAAATGGTGGTGTATTTATAGGAGGACTGATAAAACAAAAGAAGAATGTTTTTGGCGGTGACTCATCATCTCATCAGGAGTGAAGAAAAAGCAGAAATTATTGAAGTAAAGACTGATAGAGGGATTGGTTGTACATCACATGCTCCTGAACACGCTCACACTGACAATTGTAAAGAATTAAAAACAAGGCAGTGAAACAAATTCGCCTCCACATGGTTATGAAAACTCACCATCGACACAATCTGGAGGTCCTCAAAATGGAAATGGAAATTCGCCACCGGCTTCAATACCATCAGGTCCTTCGAGTGGAAATGGAAATAGTTCTATACAAGTAAATGGCATGGCTCCTAATTTGCCGAACCCACCACAACCTGGTCTTGTTTATGGAACTGCTGGAGGGTCAGAACAACTAACTTCACAAGGATTTACCGAAGAAACTAATTTGCCGAACCCACCACAACCCGGTCTTTTTTATGGGACCACTGGAGGGTCAGGACAACAAACTTCACAAGGATATACCGTAGGAACCAATTCGCCGAACTCACCACAACCTGGTCCTATCTATGAAACAACTGGAGGCTCAGGACAATAAACTTTACAAGAATATACTGTAGAAACCAATTCGCCAAACCCACCATAACCTGGTCCTATTTATGGAACCGCTGGAAGCTCAGGACAACAAACTTTACAAGGATATACCGTAGGAACCAATTCGCCAAACCCACCCAGCCTGGTCCTATTTATGGAACTGCTGGAGGCTCAGGACAACAAACTTCACAAGGATATGCCGTAGCAACTAATTTGCCGAACGCACCAGAACCTGGTCCTATTTATGGAACCGCTGGAGGCTCAGGACAACCAACTTCACAAGGATATGCCGTAGCAACTAATTTGCCGAACCTATCACAACCTGGTACTACCTATGGATTCACTGGAGGGGCAATATCACAGATTTCACAATGGAATTCACAGGCAAATGGTGTAGCTGCTAACTCACCGAATCCATCACAACCCGGTACTAACTATGGATTCACCGGAAGAGCAGAACAATATAATATACAAGTAAATGGCATGGCTCTTAATTTGCCGAACCCACCACAACCTGGTCTTGTTTATGGAACCGCTGGAGGCTCAGGACAACAAACTTCACAAGGATATACAGTAGGAACCAATTCGCCAAACCCACCACAACCTGGTCCTATTTATGGAACTGCTGGAGGCTCAGGACTACAAACTTCACAAGGATATGCCGTAGCAACTAATTTGCCGAACCTATCACAACCTGGTCTTGTTTATGGAACTTCTGGAGGGTCAGAACAACAAACTTCACAAGGATATGCCGTAGGAACCAATTTGCCGAACTCACCACAACCTGGTCCTATCTATGGAACTGCTGGAGGCTCAGGACATCCAACTTCACAAGGATATACCGTAGGAACCAATTTGCCAAACCCACCACAACCTGGTCTTGTTTATGGAACTGCTGGAGGGTCAGACTAACAAACTTCACAAGGATATGCCGTAGGAACCAATTCGCCGAACTCACCACAACCTGGTCCTATCTATGGAACAGCTGGAGGATCAGGACAACAAACTTCACAAGGATATGCCGTAGCAACTAATTTGCCGAACCTATCACAACCTGGTCTTATTTATGGAACCGCTGGAGGCTCAGGACAACAAATTTCACAAGGATATACCGTAGGAACCAATTCGCCAAACCCACCATAACCTGGTCCTATTTATGGAACTGCTGGAGGCTCAGGACATCCAACTTCACAAGAATATACCGTAGGAACCAATTCGCCAAACCCACCACAACCTGGTCTTGTTTATGGAACTGCTGGAGGGTCAGAACAACAAACTTCACAAGGATATGCCGTAGGAACCAATTCGCCGAACTCTCCACAACCTGGTCCTATCTATGGAACCGCTGGAGGATCAGGACAACAAACTTCACAAGAATATACTGTAGAAACCAATTCGCCAAACCCACCATAACCTGGTCCTATTTATGGAACTGCTGGAGGCTCAGGACAACAAACTTCACAAGGATATGCCGTAGCAACTAATTTGCCGAACCTATCACAACCTGGTACTACCTATGGATTCACTGGAGGGGCAATATTACAGATTTCACAATGGACTTCACAGGCAAATGGTGTAGCTGCTAACTCACCGAATCCATCACAACCCGGTACTAACTATGGATTCACCGGAAGAGCAGAGCAATATAATATACAAGTAAATGGCATGGCTCCTAATTTGCCGAACCCACCACAACCTGGTCCTATTTATGGAACTGCTGGAGGCTCAGGACAACAAACTTCACAACGATATGCCGTAGCAACTAATTTGCCGAACCTATCACAACCTGGTACTACCTATGGATTCACTGGAGGGGCAATATCACAGATTTCACAATGGAATTCACAGGCAAATGCTGTAGCTACTAACTTACCGAATCAATCACAACCTGGTACTACCTATGGATTCACTAGAGGCGCAGGATCACAGATTTCACAATGGAATTCGCAGATAAATGGTGTAGCTGCAAACTTACCGAATCCATCACAACCCGATACTAACTATGGATTCACCGGAAGAGCAGAACAATATAATATACAAGTAAATGGCATGGCTCCTAATTTGCCGAACCCACCACAACCTGGTCTTGTTTATGGAACTGCTGGAGGGTCAGAACAACAAACTTCACAAGGATTTACCGAAGAAACTAATCTGAACTTACACACAGTAGTGTGCGAACGCTTGTCAAGTAGACACGTCTTAGTCGGTGCGAACAAAAAAATCAACGGTTCTCAACATGTTTACGTCCAAATGTTCAGGCTGTACAGATACTGTGGGGGATGGGCCAGAGTGCTCAATCTGTAAAAAAAGGTTCAATTTTGCCTGCGGTGGTATCACAGAGCGAGGTTTTGCAAGACTTGGATCCGGGAGGTCGTCCTGGATGTGCACAGCCTGTAGAGATGCATCGCAGCCCGGTTTAGAGTCTTCCGGTACGGAATTGTTGGCTGTTAACACTCCTGGCGGCTCTAAATTCTCCTCGGGACTACAACTTGAACGGGGCACGGGCTCTACGTCAACACCTAAACAGGGCCGCATCGAGGAAGATAAACAGAACCCATCTTCATCATTCCTTGCTTTATTGAATGAGGTGTCTTCAAAGATAACGAATATGCAGGAAGAAATGAAAATTATTCGCGTTATCCAACAGGATCTTCAACAGGTCAAGTCTGAGGTGTCAAATCTTCACAACGCAATAAACGCGAGGCTAGACCAGCTCTGTACTCGAGTGGATGACATCGAGACGAAGATATCAGACGTCGACAAACTTAAAACGCAAGTTGAAGACTTAAAAACGCAAGCCAATGCAGTTCTAGAAGCAAACTACAAGAATGAGCAATGGGTGCGGCGATCCAACATCCAGATCAACGGTATACCTCAAAAGAACGGAGACAATTTGATTAAGGTTGTAAAATCCCTAGTTGACCGAAGTGGTTTTTCCTTAAATGTTGAAAGTGACATTGACTTTGTGACGCGCGTTGCGGTAAAGAATGACTCTGAAGGTAAAAAGTGTAAACCAATAATATTAAAAATGCAATCGAGATACAAGAAGGACGACTTTTTAGCCTCTCTTCGTAAATTAAAGGACATTAAACCATGTGATATAGGATTCGTTGGTATGTCTGGACGGATATATTTTAATGATCACCTCTCCTCTCGCAACAAACACCTCTTGCAGCAAGCAAAGCTTAAGGCAAAAGAGAAAAATTACACATTCTGTTGGGTGAGAAATTGTACAGTTATGGTGCGTAAATCTGAGAAATCGCCTGTTATTCACATTACGTCTGAGGAATCGCTAAAAAAGATCGTATAAGTAATATTATTTTGTCAATCATTTCTAATGTAGGGGCTTTTTATTGGCAGATCATTATAATATGGGTGCTCATTTGTGCTTGGCGTTGCTGTGTTTCACGCGACAGTTTGAGTACCGTGTGTTCACCTGCTTACAACTATTTTCGTGTTACATCCATAGAATCGCCGAACGCGGCAACCATTGCAGGGTGCATACTCGGTCTCAGCCGAGCGCCTCATGTGCGGAATGCGGTGTATAGTGCAAGCATTCAAAGTAAACACTTGCCGCATGTTTTTGTATTTATGTTAAATACTTCAACTCTAGTGGGCAATAGGTTGCATTTGTTTTGTAGGAATCGGGCGGTATATGCGAATAACTTGTTTTTGTGGAGTGCTTGTTTGTTGGAATTAATGCACTACTACTTCTCAATAAGTTCGTGGAGTAATGAAAGTATGTCTGTTGAAATGGTTTATGTTTCTTCACATAAATGGTACAAAGCAGTGTTTAGTATTGAATGTGACTTGTTATTGCTTGTGACACGGCCTATAGTCAATGTGAAAACAAATGTCGAGTTTTTAAACATTTATGTTAAGCTTTTTCAAATCATAATTTTAATATTAGTTGCACATATCTTAGACTTTCGGGATATACAAAGTTACAAATTAGATTTATATTTATTGCCATGGCTTTGAGAAATATAAATTGTTTTTACCAAAATGTACGAGGTCTTCGGACAAAAACTAAAATATTTTATAAGAATCTTATTAATTGCGACTATGATGTTATTTGCTTGAGCGAGACTTGGCTGTTACCTGGTATTTTTGACGCAGAGCTTTTTGATTCGCGTTATAATGTGTACCGATCCGATAGGAACTACGAACAGCTAGACATGACTAAGGGCGGCGGTACACTGATCGCAGTTAAGCGAGAACTGATGGTCGACTCGCACTGTCCTGGCACGCTCCCTGCGTTCCCTGATGCTGATATAACACATTTGGACATATTGTTGGCTCGTGGTCCTGGTGCTAAGCGGATGCATATATATTGCTGTTATTTTCCCGAGACTAAAGATCAAGTCTCCTCTCAGCAATTTTTTTTTGAGTCTGTGTCCGAATTTAGCGTCGACAGACCCGATGACGAATTCTTCGTTGTTGGCGACTTTAACATTAGAAATGCGGTGTGGCTGGAAGACCAGGATAACACACGTCGTGATTTTATTTTGTCCAATCCTTCGGTCGACAGTTTGGCATCTCAATTGTATACTTTTATGTGTTTTACAGGATTTCTCCAATACAATGGGATTGTGAATCGTAATAACAGACACCTAGATCTGGTCTTGTCAAACTTTTCATGCAGAGTGAAACGTATTGAGCCGTTATCTGAACCCGAAGATGGGCATCACCCATCTTTATTAATACGACTAGAGGTGAATACGACTCACGCTTGCTTGATGCAAGCACCGCGATTGGTACGTCGATTCCATTCCGCAGATTATGATCTGATTAAATTAAAGCTTGATGATATAAATTGGGATGTGCATCTCTGCAAAGTTAATGTTGAAAAAGCATTGGATAGTTTTTATAATATAGTTAATGATATTATCGATAAGCATGTACCTAAAAAAATATTAATAGATAATAATGTTTACCCAGTGTGGTTTTCTCCCGCCTTAATTAAACTTATAAAGAAAAAACACAAGTTACATAAAAAATGGAAAATATACGGAAGATTGGCTGATTCGAAGCTTTCTCAGACTTGAGGCGATTTGTCAAAATTTTAGTTAACTCTTGCTACGATCGTTTCATTACCAGATCTGAATCAAATATTAACCATTGCTCCAAGTATTTTTGGTCCTTTATAAAATCTAAGAAAAATATTAATAGTGTACCTGATATGATGAAATTGGATAACGTGATTGGTAATGATGGTCAGACTATCTCTAACATGTTCAATAATTTCTTCCAGTCAGTATTTGAGGATGACTTGCCGGTTCCGACAAACGTAGTTTCAAAAACTGGCAATGCTATAATCAATGATATTCGAATCACAAGGGAGATAGTTGAGAAGTATCTCTCCAGGATTCATACTTCAAAGGGTGGTGGACCTGATGGACTCCATCCAATATTTTTAAAAACCTGTAGTAAGCAATTAGCGTCACCTATAGCCTTTATTTTTAGATTGTCTTTGACTAGTGGCCACATGCCCAGATTTTGGAAAAAGTCTTTCGTAGTTCCTATACATAAGTCAGGTGACAGGCACAATATTCGTAACTATCGTGGAATCTCAAAATTATCGGTCTTACCCAAGATTTTTGAAAAAATTATTTGTGACTCTGTTTATCCCGTAATAAGCCCTTTGTTAACTGTTCACCAACATGGATTTATAGCTAAGCGTTCTACCGAGACCAATCTCTGTGAATTTCTGGACTTAGTTCTTGATTCAATGGAGAACGGGTTTCAGGTGGACGCTGTGTATACCGATTACTCCAAAGCATTCGATAAAATTCCTCATTCGTTGCTAATTAATAAGCTGGAAGCGATCGGTATTCATGGCGATCTACTTCGGTGGACGACTTCCTACCTCAGGGATCGATCCCAGGCCGTTACGATAAAGGGCTTTACATCAAGTTTTATCCCTATTACATCCGGAGTACCCCAGGGATCGCACCTTGGACCCTTGTTTTTTAATATTTTTATAAATGACGTCGTAAGTTGCTTTGCGAATTCACAAATTCTATTATATGCTGATGACACCAAAATATACTCGGTTATTAGATCGATAGATGACTGCGTGAATATGCAAAGTGACTTGGATCGTCTATGTGAATACTGTTCTATTAATAAACTATTCTTAAATGTAGATAAATGCTATACCATATCTTTTACAAGAAAAACTAATCCTATTAATTTCAATTATACACTTAATGACAAACACTTAAAAAGGGTTCAAGAAGTAAGAGATCTGGGAGTTCAATTGGACTGTGAATTGTATTTTGATTCGCACATTAATATGATCACTTCAAAAGCATACAGACTACTCGGTTTTGTTTTTCGCCAAAGCGTTGATTTTAGCAACGTGAACACTCTTATATTATTGTATAATGCTTATGTTAAATCTCATTTAGAATATGCTTCAGTTGTATGGAATCCACAATTTCAAAATATATTGACCTTGTTGAGGGTATTCAGGATAAATTTATTAGGCGTCTAAGGTACAGATTTAAAGATTGCAACACTGACAAACTTCTATCTTTAGAATTCCGACGTGAGTATAGGGATCAAATATTTTTATATAAAATTATTAACCATGCAGTTGATAGCCCTTACCTGTTAAGCAGACTAGCCTTCAATTGTAAAAAGTATCGAACTCGACAAAAAAGCACCTTTGACATACCCATTTGTAGGACTAATTACCGTAAAAATAGTTTTATTATAAGAGCCGCAAGCAAATACAATGCATCTTTTAGTCATATAGATATTTTTCATGAGCGATAGACAAGTTTTCGTCGTCTTTTAAGATCTGCATAAATACAAGCAAATCTCGATATAGGTATATTATTATAATAAAATTGTAGTTAGGTTTAGGTAAACCCTCTTTTTATGTAAAAGTTTTTCATGTATGGGACATAAAAACTGTTCGCATTATGTCTTCTTGGCACTCATTGTAAAAGTTAGCATTGGAAACTTTTAAATGCTAGTGTATAAGCTTATTAATTATCTATTAAGATGTACTATAAGACAGCTGTTTGTTTCCTTAATAAAGATAAAATAAAAATAAAAAATTTGCCGAACCCACCACAACCCGGTCTTTTTTATGGAACCACTGGAGGGTCAGGACAACAAACTTCACAAGAATATGCCGTAGCAACTAATTTGCCGAACGCACCACAACCTGGTCTTATTTATGGAACCGCTGGAGGCTCAGGATAACAAACTTCACAAGGATATACCGTAGGAACCAATTCGCCAAACCCACCACAACCTGGTCCTATTTATGGAACTGCTGGAGGCTCAGGACAACAAACTTCACAAGGATATACCGTAGGAACCAATTCGCCAAACCCACCACAACCTGGTCCTATTTATGGAACTGCTGGAGGCTCAGGACAACAAACTTCACAAGGATATGCCGTAGCAACTAATTTGCCGAACCTATCACAACCTGGTCTTATTTATGGAACTGCTGGAGACTCAGGACAACAAACTTCACAAGGATATGCCGTAGCAACTAATTTGCCGAACCTATCACAACCTGGTCTTATTTATGGAACCGCTGGAGGCTCAGGACAACAAACTTTACAAGGATATACCGTAGGAACCAATTCGCCAAACCCACCATAACCTGGTCCTATTTATGGAACTGCTGGAGGCTCAGGACAACAAACTTCACAAGGATATACCGTAGGAACTAACGTGCGGAACCTACCACAACCTTGTCCTATTTATGGAACCGCTGGAGGGTCAGTACAACTGACAATTCAGTGGGGTTCCTGGTTCCACTTATGGATGTGCCTAAGGATCAGTCCTTGCAATAGAATTACGAACAACACGGTGCAGCTTCCAATTTACAATATTTACCACCCTTGAGTGCGACTTTTGGATATTCTGCCGTTCCAGAGCCGCAGTATGTACAGCAGAACTTTCAGAACAATGCCCAATCTCTAGTAAGCACCGATGCCACCAACATCCCTTCTTCAACGATGTCCGAGCAATCTTATTCTTTCAACGTCAGCGGCCAGCCTCTTCAGCTTGCTCTCGGCTTTCCTAATCCGAATGAAATTGAGTTTATGGATGCAATGCCTAGTGCTGAGAATGCTCTTGTTATCGACAGCCCGATTCCGAACTTCCAACCAGAAGCAATGTACGCAGTACCAGCCGCTCAGGACCAGATTGTAGTATTTGTTAATGATTCCAATTGATCTGTTATGACTCTGACAGCGAAATACCCTTTTTTAGACAAATTTAAGTAATTTAAAATTAGGTATATCTTTTACTTGTCAGATATGTTATTATCTTAAAATGCTCTCTGTGAATAAACTGTTTTCTATGGAATTTTGTTAATATATAATTTGAAAGATTACTTATGAAATACTCAATAAGTTTATAAAACCAAAGATTGTACCAAAGATTATATAACGAAAATAAAACAACCTAGACCATAGCAATTTTTTTTACTTCATCCACCCACATGATTCCTAATAATAAATGTAATTTTAATCACGTCATAAATAGCAGCTGTGTAAAACTTAGCATGTCCTAAGATAATGCCAATAGACCAAAGTCGATGAAAATGAAATGAAGAAAACATTACAGGATTACAACAAATAACCTTAACACCGAACAAATCTGTTTACTTTCCTTAGTAAGCCATTGCCGGATCTAGAGTTTTCAAATTCATTACTCTTGTCGCATCCGCAACCATTTCACTTAACTTTCCAACGGATGCTATTTTATTACCAAGATTTGTAAAGAGTCAAATATCGAGCGAACATATCACGGCGAAAAATTACCGCCGACTGAAATTATAAATATCCTTATCGCAGTCTCGATAAAGGAGCTATCTGCTATGGCAACAGAACTTAATAGGCACACGGACGAAATCAACATTCATTGGACTACGTATAATTTTCACGTTTTGTATGTTTGAAAAGAACTTGCAACGAATATATGCTATGCTATGCTTAAAAGCCAAATACACTAATAAATAATAATATACAACTTATGTGAAATGATTTTAAAGAGTAATTCAAAAAAGGGCATGTGTAGTTTTTCAGATATCGTCATATTCTCAATACAGCAATCATGGTGAAATTTTCGGATAGGAAGTTATGTCGTTAATATTTCTAGAATTTTAGTTTTGGCCCAGAAATTCTTTTGAATCATTGTTCTTGGGTTTGAGAGTTTAGCAAAGATACCGACTGATAGGAATTGAAGTCTAACCTAAGAAAGTTACCGTGAGAACTGATTATGACGACATTCCTGAGGTGCAAAAAAACAGACTTTATCCACTCAATTATATAAAAGTAATTGAGTGATTTGAATTATAAATAATGTAATTAAAATTACCAATTACTTATGTAATTGAATTATAATAGTTCCAATTACATGTAATTTGAATTACAGTAGTTCAATTACTTATCATGAAATCAGTAATTCAATTACACATAATAATTAATTACGCCCAACACTGAGCATACCTAATTCACATCAGGTATTTTACAGATTACAGTCGCCAACAGAATACATGAAGCTTACTTAACTTTAATTATTATTATTAACAATAGAATAAACTTATTTGGTATAAATAGTAAAATATTACAAATAGCAATATTAGTTCCTAAAATTTACCTCTAAAGTCCTGAACATAATGTGATTGTAACAAAAAAATGATGAAATTTTGCTAGACTCGCCAAGTGGGCTGTAGTTATTCCGCAAGGGTGTAATCACGATTTAGCTCGATTGGCTGGATTAATTTACTTTAACCCTATTTCAATTCAACCGGATCGATGAGAAATAAAACCCTATTGAATATGAGCTCTTTTGTGTTGGTGTAACTTATCGAGAGCAAGTATAACTTATCGAGAGTTACGAAGAGTCTTAGACCTGAGTGCCTCATAATACTTTCCATTTAATAGAAAATGAACTTAGCCGAGTATTTAGGAATATTTCTTTAGTTTTCTGTTTTTCTGAAGATATCAAAGGTGTCGCTGCAAGTGAATTAGCCGGGAATTTCGGATTGCAAATTTGATATTTCACTTTTTCAATTAAATTTTATTCGGATTCAAGCATGGGTTATTTTTTTACAACTTGTGTGTTAAATTGATATTAAAAGAACTTTAGTGGCATGCACTTTTGTATAATCCAAACTTTCTGTTATCAGCTTTGGCAAGGCTGCTAAATCTAGCATATTCTACTGATACACATATCGTCTAGATCTAGGTAGTTCCATGAATACTAAGTTCATTATTATAATGACTGTTTTCTTTGTATGTTCAATAATAATGATAACGATAAAGATTCCATGAAATGAGAACGAAAACAAGTTTATCAGTCGTCTTATCATCATCTGGGCCGGTCAAGCTTATTATTATTAAATGAAATCATTAGAGTTTCTGATGTAACTATTGGCTCGCTTGTATAAAGGATGCATAAAAGAGAAAAAAAATGTATTTGTTTAAATTTCAGTACGTCAATAATCACCTTATTAAAGTATGCGTTGCTACAGAGTGAGCTGACCAATCAAAATCATCACGGGTTCAAACAAAGAAACCGTTGAATTTTTTGATAAGCCGTATATAAGCGGATTCACTCCCGACTGTTTCTAAGTCGTGTTCGGGCAGCGGCAGCAGCATGAAGTTGAAGGAAAAATTTGTGGTGATATTCGTCGCGATCGCCAGTACAGGATGTAAGTAAAGCTTCAAATTAGTTTTATATTTAACTTGTCACCATGTTTAGTTGAAATTAAATTATATTCAAAAGTTTTTCGAGCTAGGTGTAACGAATTTCAAAATTTAAGTAATAAGTTTTCTTTCCGTTCGTGACTTAAAAGAAAATTAATCACGTTGTTATTTTTATTCTTCAAGCGGTGCGAGCAAAGCCGCATAAGCTGGAGTGCGGCAGAAAATGTGGAAACAACTTAAATGATCCGGCTACTGGTACAGCGATAGGAGCTCTTGGTGATCAGGGGGTAAATCGCTTCTTGGGCGTTCCAAATGGTGGATCTGCGATGTGATCAACTGTGAATGTGAAATACCAGTGCGTGTCCTTGTGAGCAGATCACCGTTTTTCATTCTACTATTCTCTATTTACACCCGCGGCCGTCCATTTGCGGCCTGAGTACTGTAGTGCGCCGGGCAGCCATCATATTGGATGCCGCTAAGGAAATGAGACAATGAGAACTACTGTCTCGAAAAGTAATTTAAGAAAGCGAATGAGAATCAGTATTAGAAATATCGGTGGCCATGTAGAACATGAATTATAAAATTACTATGTACTTTTTTGTTTTATTTACGTATTTTAGCTATTTTTACCTGAAACTAAAAATGAACCCACTGCTATCTTAACTGTTATTGGGTCAATGTTTTGCCGATCTAATAGCAAGTGTTATACCTTTTTGAATAGCTAAAATGACGTAGAAGTTTTTACAATTACTAAAAAACTTTAATTCCAGTGGTTGTCAAGCAGTTTTACTAAGCTGTTAGTAGAGGGTTCAGTTTTTGTTGATCATTTTTATTAAATGGCATGTCTTCTAACTGTACACATAACAAAAAAAAAAAGATTTAAGTCGTAAAAAGTCTGTTGAACAGAGTTACAAAAGAATTAAAACGAAACAGAATATATTTTTAATGGTGTTTATAATCAGATTGATCAAACAGACATTATAATAACGCTTTGTGTGTTTAAAGATTTAGAAATTCGATAGGCGCAGAATACAGTGCATTATCGTGCAAAAATAAATTTATTTTAAACATATATATCTTTTGTGATAAAAAATAAAAGCCAGCGAAATAACTAAGGAAGAGATATTAAATAAGGTAAGTAAATATGGTTTTTATAGGTTAGAATTAAAATTCTTTGAATAAATGGACGTAGAGCCTCATGGTGCATTGTAGGTTATTGGACAAACTGAAAATATTGATAAACATAAAAACATTAGTGTAATTTTTATGTACTCATGTTCGTAATCTTCGATTTGTAATTGATAAAATGGCGACAATTTGCTAAGCAGCCTTAAATCTATTTTGATGGTCTTATAGCATTAATAGCTGTATGTAGGTAATTGATACTATTATTCAGCTTTTAGCGGTTGATGGGCTGTATAAACGAATTTTACTACTAATGTTGCATAGCAGTGTTTCGAACATAACCTGTAACTTTTATTAGGGATACGTAATATTAAGTAAATAACCAAAATGCACTAAAAGATCACATCACGCTTTAGAAAATAAAGTATTTAAGTTATTTTTTAGAAATTTCAAAGCAATTATTGTAGATTTGCGTCCTAGAATTGTAAAGATATAAATAAAGTGATGCAATCCAAAACATATGCAATTCATCAATTCTCACAATGCACCTTCTAAATCTGGAAAATTATAAGTTTAGGTTTACGAATATTATAATAACACGAATTCACTAGGAAACGTTAAACAGCGTCTTGTACAAAACCCTAACGAATCTGCGATAATATTTCTCAGTGCACACACACACATTGAAATCGTATCGTTTTATTTGACTCTTTAAAGTAAACAAAAGCGAAGTCCGTACGGTATTATCGGTATCTCTTTTTTTTATAAAATAAAATATTTTACGTTTCACTCTACCTTACTCGTAGGGTATGGATATGTATTGCTGAGCTGCAAATGGCTAAGGTAGGTACACAGAGTACTTTTATGTGTATGTATAATATTTTGTTTTGTTTTGTTTAGTAGCGGTCAAGAGCGCACGCTACCGCGTGCCGTTTTTAGATTTTCGCTCGCGGTATCATGCTTGTGCACAAACATATTAGATACGACAAAACTAAAACAATTAGATACTTTATTTTTAAGCTCGTGTAAATTAATTGAATGCGGCAGTAATAATATATCAGAGTGTATCCTTAAACTTGTGAACGTCAGGTGAGCGTGTAAATGAGCTTCAATTGTGATGTGCATGAGAGGAATGTGCGAGGAATGCCTTATATTAAATGGAATTATGTGGCTATCGTAGAATAACCACTATAAACAAATTAAGTGAGCCGCTAGCCTGATATCAGGCTGGCGAGTGTATTCTGAATTCAATATACTATTTAAGGCTCTTCACTTCATTTTTTATGTCATTTTTAGCCTCGCAACTAATGACCTGTTATAGATCTGTCTGAAATAGAAACTGTAATGTACAAGTCCATACAAAAAATCTATCGATTGAACTAAATAGATTAATTGTATAGACTTGTTAATAACATAAAAATGTTAGGCCATAGAGTCAAATATAAAAGCTTGTTTTAAAAAAACTTACATATTGTTTATTTTTTAGGAAAAATGCCGTTCTAGATTGTGGAGACAGTGGAGAAAGGGAAAAGTTTACTTTTTATTGTACCCAGTTTATGGGAAACAAATGGCATTTTGAAATGGCCAAAAAACTGCTCAGATGTGCGCAAATTGGTCATGAATGAAAATTGCTTACCTGGAACTAGATGGTCAGCCTCAAGGTGTCGAGTGAAAATACACTCAATACCGTCCTTTTCGGAAGCAGAGAGAGAATAAGGGCTTATGCTTGAAAGAAGCGATACGGATGACACCGACAGAGAAATACAAAACAGTAAAGTGCAATGTCGAAAAGAAAACGTGAACTTTAACGCTTTAAAAGAGCATTTGGTTTGTATATTGTTCTTTTTACATTATTATGATTAGTAGTGTAGTATATCTCAGCAAGGAAGCAGACGTACCCAAATTTAAACCAATTGCATTTATACTACTTTAAATTTTGTAGGTTCACTAGACGAACCTTCCCGTCATTGCACAGTTAGACTAAGTAGTTTTTATTGAGGATTTTCTTAAAACTTGCGAGGTCTTTTAGACCCCTTTAATGCCAGCTCATCGCAAAATCCTTATTTTGTCCGCGAATGTATACTAACTGTCAACTAAATTAAATTAATTGTCTAGGACAGGAGGCGCCATCTAGTTTCAAACTACTTCATTACATTGCAGAGAGCATAGGTAGCGCCATCTTGCAGTATATATTCCATAGAACTAGAGTTAAGAACTCTTTGTAAGCGCCCTCTAGCGAGTATAATATTAACTTTTGATAAATCTTGCACGATCCGCCAGGGGGCGCGCAAGTATTTCGAGGACTTTCCTTTCTTTTTCTTGTACGACACGGACGAAGAATTCTCTCTCCAATAAATAACTGCAAACATTGAAATTTTTGGGTTTCTTTGCTGTACGAAGACGAGGAAACTCGAAGATTCTCGAAAAATACGCGGAGGGCACGTGGCCACGAGGTGCTGATGAAATCTCACAAAAACCGATCAAAATCGATGTTTGTATAGACACAAAGGATTCAGAAGGAAGTCACAGGTATTCGGGAGGTTATACTGTCGTCAAGTAAGTGGCTGGTGTTCTTTTTTTCTCTCACTTGAGGTGTGCCAACCTAACCTCTCTCCTCACAATTCCAACCTAAACCTTACCAATCCTATCTAATTATGGCTTTAGAACAAGATTCCTCATTCTCAGATTCCACAGTAATCATGGAACAAGATTCATTAAAGGAATTAATTAAAAAACGGGGGGTTGAAAAGGGCAAACTAACCTTATACAGAAAATACCTATCCAAGCTCGATCCCATGTCTATTTCAGCTGAACAATGTCTAGATCTGGAACTGAGAACCGAATAAAATTAGTAGAAATTTCATTGTATATGAAAAAATTCAAGACATAATTGAAACCATTAGTTCTGAAATAGACAAAGAATTGGCATAAAGAGAGTGTTTTGAGAACTCCTATTATGAGTCTGTTGCTAAAGCAAAGAATTATCTTAACCAAAATAATTGTGCTTCATCCAATTCAATTCATGTAAATAATGCTTCTCAACCTTTAATTTCAGATTCAAATGCAATTAAATATCCAGATATTTCCTTACTAAGCTTTACAGGCAATATCACACAGTGGATTGAATTTAGAGATAGCTTCGATGCATTGGTTAACCAGACCAATTTGAAGGCTATTCAAAAGTTCAAATACCCACGGGGTTGCTTGAAAGATAGTGCGCTGGAGGTTGTAAGCTCATTGGAATACTCGGAGGAGAGCTATGCTATTGCATGGCAGCTTTTATGTGAGCGCTATAACAATCCTAAAGTGTTAGTATACAATCATTTAAGAGCCTTAATTAACATTAACAATGTTCCCACTAATGCTAATTCCTTAAGAAATTTAGCTGACAATATTTCTAAGCACATGCGAACGCTAAAGTCACTTAACATTTCTACGGAAGATTGGGATTTACTAGTCATTTTTCTCTTGTCATCCAAATCTGAAGCACAAATGCAACGAAAATGGGAAAAAAAATGTAATTCACGCGAACTTCCAACTTAACAGGAATTTAAGGCTTTTCTGCGAGGCCAGGCAGATCTACAAGAGACGCTAGGCCAGGCAGGTTCCGGTTCCAGTGAGCAGCTTCTGGGTCCGCCACGGAAGGTTATTTTGGCCACGTCCTCTCCTGGTTCCCAGAATGAGGTACCACCTGGTAGTAATACTCGTCGTAATCAATGCCCTCATTGCAAAGAGAATCACTATATTAACCAATGCCCAAGGTTCTTAGCTCTGAAAACACAGTCACGCATTCAAACAATTAAAAAATTAGGCCTTTGTTTAAACTGCTTAGGTTCTAACCACGTTTTACCCAGTTGCGCGCCAGCCGCCGCCAAAATCAGCAGCAAAACTGCGTCGCTCCGCAGAAAAAAATCGGAAAAAGTGGGTTTTTTGCGTCCGATCGGGTCGTGTGTAGTGTCAAGGTGTGCGTCTCAGTGAGTGCTGTGCGGTGGTGCAATTAGTTTTTGTGTGGCGTATCCGGTCTAGGCAGGAGAGGTGAAAACTGGTTCGTAACTTCTAAATTTACACGAGTTTGACCAGTTTTTCGAAAACGCTACCCGAACGAGATCTGTAAGTCATAAATTTCATTGCACTATTTTGTTTGCCTTGTTGAGACGCATATTTTGACGTGCTGCACTCCCCGCTGACTAATTTTTTCACGGAATTATTACTGCAAAACCCACCTAACCTAAAAATTGGATTTTGCGAACCGGCGGCGGCTGAATTTTTATTTTGGTGTATTATTGTGTGGGCAGTCAAGACCTGTCTCTAGACTAGAGGCAAACCAATGAAGGAGGCCCCAGGTCGAAATCTGCAGATCAGACTACACCCAGCGCAGCTGCCACACCCGGCACAGAGAATGCCAATTTCCTTTGGCACCATCCAGACCCAGGAGGAAGCTGATGCCCTTCCCGCCGTCGACACCGTGGAAATGTACACCGACGGAAGCAAGATCGAGGGCAAAGTCGGAGCGGCCATCTCCGAGAATTCCGCACTGCCAAAATCAAGCTGGAAAGTTACTGTTCGGTGTACCAGGCCGAAATGGCGGCTATCCTAAAGGCCACCAACCTGGCGCAAACACTAAAAATTCCCATCACTCGGATAATCAGCGACTCCCGCTCATCCTTGGAGACGCTTAGTGACCCGGGATCTTTAAATCCAATCGCTGGCCAAATAAGACACAACATAGAGGAGATGCTTGCTTTGGGCCAGTCCGTAGAATTCCTCTGGATCAAGGCACATGCCGGTATCAGAGGCAATGAAAGGGCAGACGAGCTAGCTAAGGACGCAGCCTTAAAACTTAAAACAAGGCCCGCTCATGACCTCTTCCCCCTCTCCTTCGCCACCACCAGGGCAACGACCATCCGAATGTGGCAGGAGCGCTATGCGAACTCTCCAACTGGCGCTCTTACAAAGCTTTTCTTTCCTGAAGTTGGCGCCGTGTCATCGCGAAGCTTACTCTCACAAACCTATTTACTCAACTGGTAACAGGCCACAGTGGCATTCGACAATACTTGCATAGGTTTAAGCTTTCCGCCGTCGAAACCTGCACTTGCGACGACACCACGCCAGAGACCATCGAACACATATTGACAGCGTGCCCCAAGTATGCTGTCAATCGACACGATTGCGAGTGCAGGATTGGACGAGCGGTGAATGTCCGTAGCTTTAAAGATCTGATTGGTGATGACTCCAGCCGGGCCCATTTCCTGGCCTATGCACTTGGCGTTATGCGCCAAGCTGCCAAGGCAAATGGGGCCAAGTCACTTAAATGAACTATTAAATGTATATCTGGCTATTGCCCCATCTTATTTAATTGTTATATTAATTGTTTAATTTGGCTATTGCCCCATGGATTTTTTTTTAAATTGTGATGACATTCTGTTAAGTCTATTTTATTAATTGTAATTGATGTAAATATTTTATCGCATGGCTTTTGCCTCATTATAAATTTTGATTATATAAATTAACAACTAGTCTCAATTGTATATTCGAATTTAGTCAATTTCAATTTAGCTTTAGTTTTCTAAATTAAGAAATAAATTTAGTTCTTTCATGAGTGTTTAATGCTAGTAAATTTAAGTGAAACTTTAATTTGAAAATTGTCGATTATATTTTTGCATTCACTGTATTATTTCATTTTTACTTATTTTTCTACATAATGTACGCATGAATTATAATTGGCGCGCAACGCATGCAGTGCATTTTATATAAAGTAAATAATCATAGAGAAAATTGTAATGGAAAATATTAAAAAAAAAAAAATATTAAAAGAGCGAAAGATAAAAAAAAGATAAAACAAAAGTATAAAAAGAAAAGAAAAAGAATAACAATAAAAGAGAAAAATTGGAGCATAAAAGAAAGCTCCAATAATACGCGGGTGGAGGTGGGATAAAAAATAAAATAAAAAAAAAAACACGTTTTACCGAATTGCAAAGCCTCCCACTGTCGAACTTGCCAACGCGCGCACCATACCTTATTACACATAACTCAAACCGACACTCCACAGCCAAACACAAACCCAAAGTTATCAACTATGCACACTCCCGAACCAACTCATACCAATGTTGAATCTCACCACTCAACCTACTTACCAATCAACAAATAGGCACATTCGATAACAATGTACCCATCCAACACGAAACTGTTGTACTATCCACGGCACAAATCACAGTGTTAGATACCAATAACCAATTACATACCATGCGAGCCTTGTTAGACTCAGGGTCGCAATCTAACTACATTACTGAAAGTGCATATAGAAAATTAAACCTACCAACACATAAATTGAATATGGAGGTCATTGGGTTTAACGAAAGTATAACGAAAATTAACCGATTATGTAACCTAACTATAAACTCAATTGACAATACCTACTCTACCAAATTATCTTGTTTCATCGTACATAACATTTGTAGCTTGCCATCATATCTACCAAATGCACACAGTTTTAACATACCTAAACGTTATAACCTGGCAGACATCTCATTCTATAAGGGGGGTGAAATTGACATTATAATTGGTGCCGAATTATTCTATAATCTACTCTGTATAGGGCAACACCGTCTAGGGGACGGGCTACTAATTCTACAAAGAACGCGGTTAGGTTGGGTGGTTTTAGGCTGCGTGCCTGTGGTAAATAAGGAACAACAAGCAAGATGCAATTTCATTCAAAATTCAACCAACTTTTTAAGTGACTGGGACCAAACGAAGTCTCCACATTATGACATCACAGAAACAACCAATTGTAACATTTCTACCAATTCGACAAACTCAGAGAATACTAGTATCGTTGAGAAACTATTTGAACGTTTGTCAAATCTTAAAAAACTAAATCGTTGCCTTTCATTTGTATTAAGATTAATTTACACTTGTAAACATCCAAAGAATAAACAAGTTAACTCATTGACAGCCTAAGAGCGAAACAACTCATTAATGAAATTAATTGAGATTGCACAGATAAAATCATATCCTACCGATTATAAATTACTTAGTAACAATAAACCATTGCCGAGGTAATCGAACCTACTCTCTTTGAATCCCTTTCTAACCAACGGTATTATGCGGGTGGGGGTCGTTTAGGCCAATCCAACTTTAGCTACGACAAAAAACACCCCATAATATTACCACGTCACCATCGCCTTACCGAATTGATAGTTGTAGACTTTCACAAGCGATTGTTGCATGCAGGTCCACAATTATTAATATCGTCCTTACGTGAAAAATACTGGCCAGTGCATGGCAAATAGCTAGTAAATAAAGTAATACACAAATGTGTGATGTGCTGCATAGCTAAGCCTAAGGTAACTACACCGATTATGGGTAATTTACCCCCGTCGCGAGTTAACCCTACATTACCCTTTGTGTGTATAAGCGTTGATTACGCGGGCCCTTTCAACATTAGGGACAGGAGAGGACGAGGATACAAGGCAAGTAAATGCTATATTGCCGTGTTTGTATGTTCAACAACAAAGGCTGTTCACTTGGAGCTGGTATCGAGCTTGGAAACTAATAATTGCCTCGCAGCTTTCAGACGATTCATATCCCGCAGGGGCAAACCGAAAGAAGTATTAAGTGACAATGGCACTACATTTCATGGCGCCCACAATGAGCTAAAAAACCTGTATAATTTTCTAAGCGACTACTTGGATGAGTTTACAACCACATGCGCTAGTGGGGGAATTGCCTGGAAGTACCTTAGTGTGTACACGCCTCATATGGGGGGTTGCACGAGGCCGATGTAAATATCATTTAAAACGGGTATTAGGTAATTCTTTGCTGACCTTTGAGGAATTCTCAACCATTCTCACTCAAGTAGAATCCATTCTCAATTCTCGCCCTTTATGTCCGATAAATAATTCAGCCAATGATGCGAGGTTTTTGTCTGACACCAGCCCGCTTCTTGATAGGCAGGACACCTATTTCGATACCTGACTATGACTATACAGATGTGCAAATGGACAGATTGACCCATTACCAGCAGTTGCAGCAACTTTACCAAAGCTTCTGGCAGCGCTGGTCAAGACACTACATTGGACTTCTGCAGACCCGCACCAAGTAGAGAAGCTCTAAAGGCGAGAGTCTACGCGACGGCACCATCGTCCTCGTGAAAGAAGACCGACTACCTCCCAACCAATGGAAGCTAGGATGCATCATCAAATGCTGAAAGGGGAAGGACGGAGTCACGAGGGTCGCGGAGATCCACACTTCATCAGGAGTCATCAAACGCGCATTCAACAACATATGTCCCCTGCCAATCAACGGAAGCGAGTGACTATTTTTTACCTATTTAGAGTCAGTACTTAATAATCCATTAATTGATAGTGTGTACCAATGTATTTGTGACTGTTCTCTTGTAATGTTTAATAAAACCTTTATTCTTGGACTTTATCAATATTCCTACATAGAATACTAGTAAGAGGCTAGGTGTCTGGTACCTAAGTTCTTAGTTGTTAAAAATGTTTTCAATTATTTACCTACTTATCCCCATTAACCTTTTCTTGATAGCAAGTATTTACTGAGCTAATGAATATTTGTTAAGTTGTAGTACCTAGTAAATTACCAAATAAATACCAGAGACCTAGCTGCAATGGTTTTGATTGGAAAACTAAAAACATAGATTTCCAATCCGAATCTCTCTCCGCCCTCTGGCGGCAGCATGTCTAGGACAGGAGGCGCCATCTAGTCTCAAACTACTTCATTACATAGCAGAGAGCATAGGTGGCGCCATCTTGCAGTATATATTCAATAGAACTAGAGTTAAGAACTCTTTGTAAGCGCCCTCAAGCGAGTATAATATTAACTTTTGATAAATCTTGCACGATCCGCCAGGGGGCTCGCAAGTATTTCGAGGACTTTCCTTTCTTTTTCTTGTACGACACGGACGAAGAATTTTCTCTCCAATAAATAACTGCAAACATTGAAAATTTTGGGTTTCTTTGCTGTACGAAGACGAGGAATCCAAACATTAACTTAAACTAAATTATGGGTCTATCAGTTTTAGAGGTTTCGTGATGAGTTAGTAAATGAGTTTTTGATAATATTTATTTTATATTGTTTATGGTTGGTTTCAGGTTTTTAAGAAACCAACTCCATCCACTTCATCAGTTTCAACCAAAATACTCGAACCCTTAGATCCCGATCTGGACGCTTCAACTGCAAAGGAATATATTGTTCAGTACGTCGTGAATGAACAAGATGTAGAAACAAATTCGGGCAGCATGGTAACCTTGCGAAACTAAAAATTTCTATTCAAACCCAGCAAAATAATTGAATAGTCATTCAGTATCTACAAAAAATCTTGCAATATAATATGGAACAAAAAATAAACATACTTGAAAGTAAAATAAAAAATTATAATTCATAAAT
Source organism: Pyrausta purpuralis (assembly GCA_963924145.1). Lineage (NCBI taxonomy): Eukaryota > Metazoa > Arthropoda > Insecta > Lepidoptera > Crambidae > Pyrausta > Pyrausta purpuralis. The sequence continues at coordinate 23,487,848 of OZ001652.1, read as the reverse complement.
TAGCAAGCTTATCGGTAAAATTTGACGATGAATTTTTCAAGCAGGATCTAAAAAAAAATGCAGATGTGGTTTCATTGGCCGAATCCAAACTTAGATTTGATAGTGAAGCTTTTATCATACAACCTATTGACTCTATTTCAGACCTAGAGAAAATGGAGTCATTTCCATTGGACACAAAAACTTTCAACACAATATTCTTTTGTATGTCCAAAATCAGAGGGCAAAGGGGTAACATGCGCCAATAAAATACTAGACATGTTTCTAACTCGGGAATTTTTGTGTAAATGCTCTTGGACAGGGGGAAGCAGGAAGAGCGAGGAGACCAAATTTGGTTTGAAAAATACAATAACGTCCTAAAGGATATTGACCAAAACCGGGCCCATATTGCGTCTTTGTAGTTTATATTTCAAAAATCTTGTTTTGAATTATAATTGCACTGGTATTTTTGAAATAAATAAATAAAATGGCTTTATTTCAGGCATCACACACCCATATTACATGACGAAGAAAATAAATTACAGAAAAAACTAAGAATAGGCAATTGAACGTACTAATACACTAAAATGATATAATAAAATATTTTATTACCTATTTAAATAATCTAATGAATAGGGGTTTAAAAGTAACACTTAAATAGTTGCAATTTGCCACTTGAATTGATAACAAGTTTATGCAAATTATGGCATTTCCGGTATAGTTTTCCGAAATGAGGCAAAATCGAAACAGTGTTTAGTGTAGTGTGTAAAAGTGATAGTATTCTTCTGAAAACGGAACTAAGCACTCGGAACGCTATCCCGATATGTCATTGTCATTTATGTGTCAGTCAAGCAAAGCATTATGTTGGCGGAACGAAGTGTCAAAAACATTAAGTTCGGATGCCATCAGTGTTTCTTAGATCCAACGCCATAATTGATAATTTCTCCGCTGACTAATATAAAAGTAAACTACGTGTTGCCAAGAAACATTAAGACTGAGACAGGACTCTTTGTGTGTGATCCTCAGTGTAAATTAAATGTCTTCACAAATCCGTGGCATCATGACACGACGGTGTATAAACTGTTCGTTCGTAGTCCCACGCCAACAACGAACGCATTCATTGGACGAGCTCTCAAATGCAATGCTTAATGTTTTAAGGTCATGGATTGCACCGGCTTCAATAAGTATTGAATTACTTTAGTAAAATATAACAATTACCTTCTCAATGTATCCAAAGTAAAATACCTATATTTTTTTTTAATAAAACCTATGGTTTTTTGTCACAGGTAATAGATGGTATCATATGCCTTGAATGTTTTTCATTAATTCAAGCTAATGAAACTCTTAAAGAAATACCTTCACCCCAATATGGACACCAGCAAGTTTGTTTTGGCTGTGGTTCTTCAATATTAAGATCTCGCTCATACAGAGTATCACCTGATTGTCAAGAAAGAGCTATTATCATTGGATGGGTTCCAATTCACCAGGTACTTTTAATATATTTATTGCAGACTTAGGCCCTGTTTCACAATGTACAGATAAGTTCTGCATAAGTTCTGTAAAAGCTATATTCTACTTCATCATCATCATCATCATTATCAGCCAAAGGACGTCCACTGCTAAACATAGGCCTCCCCCACGGCTTTCCACATCGACCGATCACTAGTGGTCGGCATCCAGTTTAATCCTGCGATCTTTATAAGGTCGTCTGTCCATCTTGTTGGTGGACGTCCCACGCTGCGTCTCTGGTCGAAGGGTCTCCAATCTAGAACTTTCCTGCCCCAACGGCCATCAGTTCTTCGCGCTATGTGCCCTGCCCATTGCCATTTGAGCTTACTGATTCTCAAGGCTATGTCCGTTACCTTAGTTCTTCTACGTATCTCCTCATTTCTGATTCGATCCCGTAGAGAAACACCCAGCATAGCCCTTTCCATCGCTCGTTGTGTGATTTTGAGCTTCATTATAAGGCCCATAGTAAGAGACTATGTTTCGGATCCGTATGTCATCACTGGTATCGCACACTGGTTGAAGACTTTCGTCTTCAGACACTGAGGTAGATGAGATGAGAAGACACTCTTGCGCAATTTCCCGAACGCTGCCCAGCCGAGTTGGATTCGTCGATTGACCTCTTTCTCGAAGTTGGACCTACCCAATTGGATCACTTGTCCCAGGTAGACGTACTCGTCGACAACTTCGAGAGTTGAGTTCCCAACGGATACTGGAGTGGGTACGACAAGGGAGTTCGACATTATTTTCGTCTTTTCCATGTTCATTTTAAGACCCACTTGTTGTGATACTCGGTCAAGGCATATGAGCATAGTGCCAAGATCGTCCAGCGTCTTTGCCACAACAACTATATTATCGGCAAATCGGAGGTGTGTGATGTATTCGCCATTAACATTGATGCCGATTCCTTTCCATTCCAGAAGTTTGAAGGCGTCTTCCAATGCCGCTGTGAACAGTTTCGGAGATATGACATCTACCTGTCTCACACCTCTCCGCAATGGAATCGCCTTCGTGTTCTGCTCCTGTACTCGGACCGACATGGTGGCGTTATTGTAAAGGCACCTTAACATCTCTATATACCTATAGTCTATGTGGCACCGCTGCAGAGACTGAAGCACCGCCCAAGTTTCGATCGAATCAAAGAATAAACACTATTTTTGTGTTTTGCCACTGACAAATAGCCCTATTTGACACATTATTTCATACACTAGTATCCTCTATATATATTTATCTGTTATATAGCTTTAAGGCACTATCCGTACATTGTTAAACAGGCGTTTAGTAATGTAAAATAAAATTGTTTTGGTAAGGCTTATAAAATATTTTTTAAACGAACTGATGCTATATCTACGTGAGCAGTCTTTGGATGGACTATACACTATATATTGGAGGATTTGCTATATTGTTAATGTAGATTTTGTATTGATTATTTTATCTGTATTTTAATTGGTCCTATGTATGTGACGTTGTCAATATTTATTAATTGATTAAACAAAATATATTTTGTCAACTTAAACATAATATTATATTGCACGTTGCAAGATTGGAAAGAGTTTGTGCTGCCTGTTGGCGTTCAGCTAATAGAGAAGTACAAAGACATCGACGCCATGATGCAAATCGACCAGTGCTACAGGAAATTCAACAATCAACTGATGAGCCTGGACCTGAAATTCCTACACAACCACCACTTCCACCGCACTCATATGCACAGCCTTCTGCAGCACCACAGCCAAAGATCACTTCAGCAATATATAGACATGTGGCAGGTACATCAAGACATTGCATGTATTTGGAGTGTCAACAACCAGAACGCTTACTGGTGCCCAAAACAATAAGAGAAATGTTGTTAATACACCGCAAGATTTATGTGCCAAGCTGTGTAGGATATGTCGTCACCATCTTGATAATGGATGTTGGCACGACTTGACAGCAAATCAGCGTGATTTTACAGGATCACAATTTGATGCCATTATGCGTTTAGCAGCCAGGGCACATAGCTATCACTTGGATTTTGAAAATATATCTGCGATGGCTCCTCATTTGTGCCACTATTGGCTAGGAATAAATGCCCAGCAGTTTGAAGAATTGTTAGCTTGTACTCCAAGCTTATCACAAGAGCTTAAAAACCCTAGACTGGCTTTATGTATTTTTATTGTGAAATTGAGAACCGGAGAGAGCAATGAAAGACTTTCATCATTGTTTCAAGTGCCTCGCACAACTTTAGAAAGAAAAATGAAAATAGCCAGAATTTGTTTGGTGACAGACTTTGTGCCTATGTATCTGGGCTTTAGTCATTTAACTGCTGAGCTGAAAGTGGCATGCAGAAACAGAGTTATTCCCGAAGGATTCTTTGGAGACGCTATATTGCCCAATGATGTCAAACCAGCAATTGTTATGTGTGATGCAACATACATTTTTATTCAAAATAGCAGTAATTACTATTTTCAGAAAGAGACCTATAGTTTACAAAAGTTGGATAACGTTGTCAAACCGTTTTTAATAGTTTGTTGCGATGGTTACATCAATGATTGCTTAGGGCCCTATAAGGCAACCACAAATGATGCTACCATAACGAGGAATGATTTAAATAATGATGAATGAAAACTGCGCACTTTTTTTCGCCAGGGTGATGTATTTATTTTAGACCGGGGATTTCGAGACGTAATTGGATATCTTGAAGAACTTGGCTACAAAGCCTACATGCCTGAATCGCTTTTAGAGGGTGAACACCAACTTACTACATATCAGGCTAATAAGTCTAGGTGTGTGACAATGTGTCGCTGGGTTGTTGAGATTGTCAATGGGAGAATTAAACGTGATTTTAGGTGAGAAAGAAGATTTAAACATTGCCTGTGCTCTGTTAAATAAATTCCACCCAGTGATAGAAGATATCCCAGAAGCTCGAGAATATGTTGCTATTGCTCAAAACCGACTTCATATGACTAATTATTTAGCCGAGTTTGTTGAACGCGAAAACTTGAATAGAAGGCGTGCACAGTTTTCTGCAATTGATGGTGATCATTTACACTTAAATGATTTCCCAAGATTAAGCACCAATGATTTAAAACGGTTTGCACTTGGGAGCTACCAATTGAAACAAGCCAGGTCTTATTTTGGGGAACATACTCGTTCTACGGGGTTATATATTGTGGAAATTAATACTGAAATTGACGAAGATGTACCCCTAATATTGGTATTAAATAATTATTTAATCAGGGGACGTATTAAGTCCAAGCACGTTAGTGCAAGAACATATTTTACATATGTTTTGATAAGCAGAGACCCTACCGTAGCTAACACCTTAGACGCATTGGTTGGATATTGCTGCAATTGCTTAGTTGGCAAAAGAACAATAGGATGTTGCGCACACATAATGACAGTGGTTTGGTACCTGAGTTGGGATCGCTTTAATGACATCACGGCTCCTGCTCCATTTTTAGATCATTTTTTCGATGAGGATATATAATGTTATTAAATAGTAAGAATATAAGACATACCTACGTAAATAAATTCATTTTGAAAAACTAGGTATTCGTTTTACTCCTTCTGTAATATAAGTACTTTTGTAAACTATAGCTTGATTTTTGTGTCACTTGGATGGAGGTCTACATTGATCATACTTAGCAGAAGACTGTAAGTCCAACTTAAGAAATGTTTAAATCATAACATCTGTTACAAGAATCAAGCTTTTACAGAGTATTTATCCAGTATAAAATGTAAATTATGTTCTAAATATCATTGACGATCGTCTGGTGTAGTGGTTCACGCTCTGGATTACAATGCCAGGGCCCCGATTAACGTAATTTTCAACAATCGAACGTCAACGACTTGATAAATAACTAATCCTACAGCCGTTTTTGTAAATCTGAATACGCGTAAACATAAATACCTTGCCTTGGCCCAGGTGGTTGTGAGTTCGAATCCCGTAAGAGACAAATAGACATTTTGTAAAGACGCATGCTGACGCAAAGTGGGCCGAGTTTCTATAGAGTTTTGGTCAATATCCTTTGTTTTTTGAACTTGTAAGGTCCTGGGATGTCACTTACGCCCTGACTGATAACGAAGATTTTTTCAAGTCTGTGTTAAAAAACTCTGGCAAGAGGAAACTAAATAAGAACGAAAGAGCTTCTACAAAAAGAATAAGGACAAAAAAAACTGAACCACGACAAAAAAACCAAAATTCCGAAAACCAGGAAAATCAGAAAGCTGGAGATCAAGAAAACCAGAACGACGGAAATCAAGAAGAAAATACAAAATGATATGGAAACGAACGAAGAACGCTCTGAAAATAAAGCAAATGACGCAGAACCTATTGAACAAGAGGAGGATGAAGAATCCCTTTGGTAATAGGTAATAAAATTGAGCTTAGCTAATTTAGAGCCGATTTCACCATTGAAACTAAACGCGATCAGTTTAAGTAAAACTCGTTTACGCACCTAACTGAGTTCGGATGCTGCATTTTGGATTTCACCGACAACAACTAATCGCAGTTAACGCAAAACGCGTTTTACGTTCTGAACGCCCGATATAACGCGTTTAACGTCTTTAAACGCGTTCAATCAAACAAATGTCAATGCCGTCACATAATGCGTTTTGCTTTGATATTTTGAATTTACCATCATTTTATTTTGTGCACAACAACAATGAAAAGAGCATTAGCACTAGCTTTTGAAGATAGTGATGATGAAGATGTATTTGTTCGACGTCCAAGGTGGATACGCGTCAGGGAAGAATCCTTTGACACCCTTGATGACAAAGATTTTGTTACAAGATTTCGTCTCACAAAACCAACTGTTCTATCGGTATTGGAGTCTATTGAAGAAAAGATAGAATTTCCTTCAAACATGTAAGCTATAATTCATTGTTAATGGAGTTCCGTCAGTTACAGGTAGATTTTCGTACCTAATATGTTTTTTTTGTATTTATTCCAGGAACAATAGCGTCTCTCCTATTAATCAGTTGCTATGTGCACTACGTTTTTATGCAACTGGGTGTTATCAAATGACTACAGCCGATTTGAGTGGATTTAGCACTTCCACTGCACATAGAATTGTGCACAGAGTCAGTGCTGCTATTGCTTCACTCCGACCACATCACATATTCTTTCCTGAGTTACCAAATGAGATCCACCAGACACAAATTGAATTTTATGAGAGAGCTAGATTTCCATATGTTATAGGAGCAATCGATTGCACTCATGTAAAGTTCATTAAATCACCAGGTAGGTCACATTATTCCATTTGTAATTAATAATAGGTTGTTTAAAAAGCATCAAAATTTCTATAACATGTAATGCCTAACTATTGCAGGTGGGGAATACCCAGAGGTCTTTCGAAACAGAAAAAACTACTTTTCACTTAACATTCAGGCCATCTGCAATGCCAAATTGGAATTCACCGATATAGTTGCTCGATGGCCGGGCAGTATGCACGACTCATATATTTTTAACAATTCCTATAGACGAGCCATGTTTGAACAGGGTCGATATGGAAATGCATTGCTAGTGGGAGATGGAGGCTATGCATGTAATAGTTATATGATGACCCCATTGGACCAATGCAATAATACTGCTGAAAACCTATATAATGAGTCTCAAATACGTACAAGGAATTGCATAGAAAGATTGTTTGGTGTTTGGAAGAGACGTTTCCCAGCTATGGCTATTGGTTTAGGGGTTTCAGTACAGAATTCCTTTCCAATAATCATTGCCACCGCAATCCTACACAACATTGCACGACGAAGTGGTGAAACTATTCACGTTCATGGGATGCTATATTAGCTATGGGTAATATGGGTAATAATGGACACGAAAATATACCAAGAAATCATAGAACCAATCTTAATTATAGAAGACGCAGTGAGTTAGTGACCAACTATTTTGCTCAGTAAGTTTAAGAGAAACTTGAACTTTAAATAACATACTGAATTTGAGCAGTTAACCGCTACTTTATGGATTTAAAACAATAAAGAGGTGAAAAAGTTACCGCAGGCATGACTCGAACTTGTGTCTTCAGGAATTCAGGCCAGAATGCTGAAAACGCAGGTTTGAGTCCTGCGTGGGTAATTTTTCCATCTCTTACTTTATTTTAAACTTGAACAAGGTACTTTATTTATTTATTAAATGCCCAGTGCATATGGCATATAATAAATTTCCAGAAAATACAGGGCTATTGTTTATTTTAATAGTTATGTAATGCTTATTACTATAATCAAATATTTTATTTTTAGATTAACATGATGATCAAGTTCTACTGGATGGAATATATACTGATACTGAACTGAATAATACTAGGATATTGTAGTGTAATAATGAGGAGCGGTAGCCTAAAATGTCAAGAGTTGTTCAAGCCGCCTTCTAAAATACAGGGTACTCATATTAATTATAATGAAATAAATGATTTCAGTATAAACTATTCTTTAATTTTGTTTAATTCTAAGAGTAACATTTCTAATTTTATTTCTTCTTGTTTCGTCCTTAAAACCTCCTGCTTTACTAATTATTTTTCTTTCTCTTCCTGGAGCTTCAGAATTCTCATTTTAACTTCATGCTCCTCTTCTGCCTGGGAGTTCGCTAACGCTAAGGTCGCAATTATATGGGCCGTCAATGTCTCTGGCGCTATGGCATGAGTCACAGTTGGCCTCCTACGACTCGATGAAGATGTCGGCCTACTACGACTTGCTGAAGTAGTAGGCTTACTTCTAGCTGGAGCACAATGTTGGACTCTGCAAATGATTATAAAAAATATGATTCATATTTTATTACATATTGAATAATCTTAAAAAGTAACAAAATATTTTAAGTAAAAGTAATTTTTAGCTCAACCTGTGCCAAATATTATTGCTACAACTCATTAAGGCCAATAGTATTATAGTACGACACTGAAGATCTTGTCTTGAGTATAGTTAGGAAGGAATAAAAATACATGCGATTAATAACTGCAGCCTTGTCTAACTGTACTTAAGACGAGATCTCCACTTAAGTCTTGTTATATAATACTGACCTTAAAGAAAAAATAATGTTTCAACTATTACCTGGGTGTTGTGACAGTATCGACTTGCATTCCTGTCAAATCTGCAAGAGGAGGCGAGGAGGGTGGCTGCTGCTCATGTTCCACAAGCTCCTCGTCCACATGAGATGTGCTTTGTTGTATGTGTCTCGCATCTCTCAACATGCTGGGAGTATATTGAGACCAGTCCTGCACGACACATTTGTGCACACGATTGTAAATTTTGTAGTCGAAGAAACTAATTGTCTCATAAGCTTGAGCAATTACTGTAATGTAGTTAAGTATATTGTTTTATAGCCCTGTTGGCATGTTACATTATTTTTTACATTTATTACTTGAATAACTGTACTGTAAGTTCAGAAATTAGACATGTATGTGTGAACCTCCAACTTTGCCATTATAATTCAAATAGATTCCAATCCACTTTATGTTCCTTACATTTACAATCTAATTTTATAATGTGCTATATATAATATAGTATAATAACTAAAAAACATAACAAACAATATTATCCCTCACGCATATGGTTGTCTACTTACAACTGTCATGGTGGTAGCTACTTCTGTCTCTTGTGAGATTTCTGGTACTGATTCACCAACATCTGTAAAAAAACTTTGTTAAAATCCTTGCCAAATAAAATCCAGAGATCTAGCTAGGTCAGGTTAATGATCTTGGACAGTAAAATAGTATTCTATAACAAAATTGTATATCCAGACTACCTCTGTGAAGCCAAGGTTAAAATATAAAATACATACCATCTATTATCGCACAGGGTACAGGTTCACGGCTGGTGGTTGCGGACGTCTGGCTACAGGAGGCTGAAAAATTAAACATGATGTTTTAAAATGTATACTTTACTAGTTCTAACCCGCAACTTCGCTTCACTAGCTTTGCTATCCCATAGATACCATGTTTTTTTCCGGGATAAATTAGCCTATGTGTAAGTCCTGAGCTTGATTTATTAACAGTTCTTGTCGAAATTGATTTAGCCGTTTAGACATGATACAAACAAACATCCATACTTTCGCATTTATAATATTAGTAGGAAGTAGGATAATACAAATATTTAAAAAAATATTGAAAAGTATATGGCAATCCAAAGGAAAATGTTGCAGTAACCTTAATAACCCTTTAAATATTGTCCCTATTAAAATCTATCTCATGCATCTTGTAATACTAACATGGAAATCACTTGAACCTATGAAACCAGAATCTCAAGCTATTGGATCGCTATTTTTTGTCAAATGTGATATCATTGATTTCTATGCTGAGCATTACAAGATCTTTGACTAACATAAAGCTTCATTTTTAAATTCAATAATATGATTTAAGGCAACCACAGCTGCAAGGAAGATCTACTGTTCTAATGAAGAGTAAATAAAATAAATACTCACCGATATTTGTATTATCGGAGTCATAAATATTTATGTGCCCCGACAGTCTAGGTGGGATTAAATCCATTACCCGCTCAGTGGCAGGGTCTTCGTTCTTCTTTTTTGGTGGTCCCCCTCCTATAATGTATTTGAAAAGGTAAATTAGTACTTAATTATGTTTGAAATAGTTCATGCCAGCAATCCGTAGTGTTAGCATAAAATGTTATACATAATGTACTTACCAGTACCCAAAAAATGCTGGTTTCTTGAGTTAACTCCTGCTTCGCTCGTTTTTTTTAAATTTTCCCAACAGTTTTTAAGGACAGTCCAGTCTCGCGGATGGATGCTCGATGTGGCGTTGAACTCTGATGAGATTTTGTGCCACTCGTCAGTTTTTTGACGCATGGTGACCGCATCCGTCTTTTTGCATTCGATAATTTCGAAGTGGTTTTCCACCAGGTCAATGAGGGCCAACTTTTCGCTGGCGGTAAAAGTTGGGTACCTCTTTCTTTTCTCACCCGAGGTAATTACCTCGTCGCTAATCCTTTTCTTGGACATCGCTTTTCTCGAAAACTCGCCCAACACAGTAACAAGTAGGTAAACAAGGACAAACTACGCTAGAAGCCACTGAACGCAAAAGGAAAAAGCTCGAGTCGGGCGGGCGGGAAACGCAATATTTGACAAATTGACTGTCATTGCATACATACTTTTTAATTTACGTTCCGTTCCTCCAAAATTCATTACCGGTTTTTAAAATTAATTAGTTTTGCTTTATTTTTTTCTGCGTGAAATGAAAACTATTATAAGATTTTTACTCTAATCTGTGGTTTTTTGTCTATAAATTTAGGTGAACTTCGTTTTCGTAAACGCGATCAAAACATAACTACAAAATGTCGGTGAAATTCATTTGACGTTAATCGAGAATAATCGAGATCAACTGGCGTTCGTGACCACTCGGTATCGGATCCTGCGGGCACCGCATATTGTCTTTTTGTTTTTATTTTTTATTTTATTTTTATCCTTGGTTTGAGCAATAATGCCGAAATTATTTTGTGCTGGCTGCCGAGAATCTATAGTAGATAGGAGGTTCTTGTCCTGCTGTAATTGTAGCCAACATTATGACCTAGACTGCGCTAACGTCTCGGAAAAACGTTTCTATCACTGACACCGGAGCATAGGGCCGCTTGGAAATGTGTGCTTTGTCATAGTAACCAGCCGAAAAAGGATAACACCAATACGCCGGTTCGGGGTGATGTGGAGGGTGTAACTCTTCATCGCGGAGCAGCAGCAAGGAGTCCCACTCAACTGGACATGTCAGTTGCAGAGCAGCCCCAATCACTTGTAGATAACTTCAATGATACTGCCCACAACATGACAATCGAGCTGGGCGACCTTCAAGTGCTTATCATGGAGATGCGCGCCTTTAGAGAAGAGATGAGGGAGGAATCGAGGGCCAGTCGAGAGGCCATCAAGCGCGTAGAAAACGCCTTATCTGCGATCTCAAATAGAGTTACAAATAATGAGAGCCGCATCACCAAGCTTGAGGAGCGTCTACACATATTGGAAAAAAACTCTAGTGCAAACGCACACCAATCACTAGTATCTACTATTGAGAACCTGAAAGCCGAACTCAATGAAAGGGATCAAGATGGCCTACAAAATGATGTGGAGATTACTAGCATTCCGGAGCAGAAGGGGGAGAATTTGACTCATACTGTTAGGACATTGGCGGCCAAACTGAGTGTTAACCTCACAGAGCAGGATATTATAAGTGCCACTCGAGTAGGTCGTGTGCCGGAGCCGAGGGAGGCGCTCTCTTCTTCGCGCCCGCGCCCGATAGTCGTGCGAACTGCGCGAATAGCTGTGCGCGACCAGCTGCTGCAAGCTGCAAGAGTTCGACGGGGTGCCACGACCGAGGGTACGGGTATTCCCGGGGCTCCAGGCCGCTTCTATGTCAACGAAAGACTTACCAAAGTTAACAGGCAGTTGTTCAGACGTGCACGAGATCTATGTAAGCAATACAACTGGCGCTTCGCGTGGACTAGAGACGGTCGTATATACGTGCGTCAGTATCAAGATCAGGGTACCCCACGGATACGCCTGCGCTCAGAGTCAGATCTTGTAAGGGTTTTTGGCCGAGAGGCAGTTGGGTGCACAGAGGACCAATAGATTCCCACTCCCCTATAGGAGATTTCTACAGATTTTTGGTTTTTCCGTATATCTACAACCTGTTACAATATTAATGCATGAACTTTATTTTAAATTAAAAAATGTTTACTTTCTTATAACAACTTTACCTACAACATATATGTATGCAAGTCAGGGCCATAATATTGATATTGTCTTCTATGTTTGATCTCGGATTTAATGTTAAGAAATTTCACTTGTTGCTTGTTATTGATACATGTTTACTATTGTTTGGCTCAAGAAATACCCTTTATAATTTTTGCTCATCTTTTTGGACTGTTATTTGTGATTTATCTCTTTTATATGTATACAGTAATCCTTTGATGTGTTTACTTTTGCGCGATGAGTCGGAGAGTTTGATTCTTGGTTCATGTTTGTCTGATGGGTTCAGCATTGACAAGGGCATACAATATTACGTGTTGGCTACAAAGGAGCACTCGCCCAAGCGAATTTTACATATTTGTACATTTTTACACCCACACTCGTATTATGCTTTATCCATTATTTCGTCCCGTACCTCGGTTGATGAGAAAGTATTTAGCTCTTTTAATGGCTAATGACAGAAATACATGTTTGAGGCTGGGCCTATTAAACGCGAGATCATTAAATACGGGACGGGACGACCTCATTTTTACAGTTCTAAAGTATAAAATTGATATTTTGGCAATTAATGAAAGCTGGATTCGCGACGGAGAGGAGGCGGCCGCACCCTCTATACCACAGTACAGATTTATACATAGGGCTAGGAAAGGTAAGAGAAGGGGTGGTGGAGTAGGTTTTTACGTAAAAAAAGGAATCGCGACCAAAGTGCGACAGCACCCAGAATCGCAGCTGGAACAACTTTTGCTTGAAGTCAGATTGCCTGGAAGGAAGCTGACCCTTGGAACGGCTTATAGGCCGGAAAGTGTGGCGGTTTCTGACGCCTTCGATTCTCTAAGCGAGTCTATAAGTATTATGTCGTCTTCCGATTGTATCTGCATGTTGAGTGACCTAAATATCGATGTAAGTTCAGTAGAATCGACGTCTACAAGGCAACTCTCCACTTTTTGTAAACAGCATAACCTTGACCAACTGGTTAATGAACCGACCAGGATAACTGATAATACAGAAACAATTTTGGACATAGTCCTCACTGACGATTTGAAGTCCCGTTGCAAAAGTGTCAAGGTGGTACACAACAGTTGCTTGAGTGATCACGCAACAGTTATAGTCGATTTTGATATAAGGAAGCCAAAGCTCTTTAAACAAGTTATACATCAACGTGCATTGCACAATATAATTCCAAATCTTTTTGACGTAGACCTGGAGACGGTTCCTTGGCATTTTGTTACCCAGGCACAGACGGTTGATGAAATGGTTGAGCTCTTTACCGGTTACATTACAACGCTGTTAGATCTGCACGCTCCAACGAGGAAAATTATAATTAAAGACGGACTGAAGCCATGGATCACCAAAACTATACAATTGATGATGAATCTTAGAAATCGAGCATTATCTAAATTCCATAATACTAGGACGGACTCAGCTAAGAAATATTATATAAACTTAAAAAACTACGTGACAACGGCCATCAGGCATGAAAAAAAAGCGTATTTTAATTCATTCATAAATAATAACTTAGGTAAACCTAAAACATTATGGAAAAACATTAAAAACACAGCACTGGTAAATAACTCCCATGCAAATGGTATCCCTTCTCACATTAACTATCCTAACAAAATAAGTGATTACTTCAATACCTTACCACTGTCTGGAGATGTTCCATTGGACCAATTCACAGACAATTTTAAGAAACCTAAACTACCAAATTCTTTCAATTTGAATAATACAACGGAATCTGAGGTGTTAAAAATTATAAACTCTATAAAAACAAACTCAGCAGGATGTGATGGTTTGAATGTAAAGATGATAAAGCTCACTTTGCATAAAACACTTCCTATTATCACCGCAATTATTAATAAGTCAATCGACACCAATACTTTCCCAAGTGAGTGGAAAAAAGCACTAGTTAGGCCTATACCAAAAAAAACTCTGTAGAAGAACTAAAAGATTTACGCCCGATTTCTATTTTACCAATTTTATCTAAAATATTAGAGTAGTACTAAATCAAGTGGTAGACTACTTAGACAAGAGCAATGTCATACCTAAGTACCAGTCGGGCTTTCGCCGAGGTCGGGGTACTGAAACAGCCTTACTCCAAGTGACAGACGATCTTACAGAAGCTTCAGACACCCATGTCTGAAGTAGATGTAGGTCCCAACTTAGCAGCATTTTAATACTTCTCGATTATACAAGGGCTTTTGATTGCGTACATCCAGGGCTTCTGCTGGCAAAACTGCATCACTACGGTTTCTCCACTAACACCCGTAAATGGTTCGAAACTTTTCTGGTAAACAGACAACAAACAGTGGTTACTGAGGGCAGTGATGGAGAAAAGATGTTTTCATCTTCTGTTGTGACTGATCGAGGCCTACCACAGGGGTCGATACTGAGTCCTATACTGTTTACAATTTTCACGGCTGACTTACCTGATTGCATAGAAACATGTAAATACCATCTATATGCTGATGATACACAGATATACCACTCGTTTGATGCCAAAAATACTGGAGAGGCTATAAGAAAAGTAAATATTGATCTTCAAAATATATATAATTGGTCTCAAAACAACGCCTTAGTTCTGAATCCTAATAAATCTAAAGTGGTAGTTATGGGAACCAAGCTTCAAATTGAAAAAGTCATTGGCAGCAACGAACAGGTGTCCATCAACGGCGTGGCCCTTGCGAGGGTTGATTCGGCTCGAAACCTGGGACTGCTTTTGGATGGGCAACAAAAATACGAAGACCACGTAAACGGCCAAATAAAGAATGCTTTCTTTAAACTTAAAACTCTATACAATATCAGACCATATTTAAGGGAAGAAATCCGTATACTATTGATTGACGCACTTGTTCTATCTCCTTTTAACTACTGTAGCCCTGTGATCGGTCCAAAATTGAGCGCCAGCCTGGAAAGGGATATACAACGTGTGCAGAATGCATGTGCTCGGTTTTGTTGGGATATTCCGAGAAGAGAATACATAACTCCATACCTCAATAGAAAAGGTATTCTAAATATGAAAGCTCGTAGGGAACTCCAGTATGCTTGTACAGTCCACAGGGTGATTTGGAGCAAAAACCCAGATTACCTCTTCGAAAAACTAAACTGGGTAAAAAGCCATTCCCAGAGAAGTCTTCGGTCTGCGAGGCAAGACATGTTGATAATACCGAAACATTGTTCCACACGCTATAGAGGGTCTTTCAAATTCTATGCTGCTAGCAAATGGAATGACCTGCCTCCTCCGCTGAAATTCAGGATGAGTATGCAGTGCTTTAAAGGAAAATACAAAGCTGCGTTGCTAAAAAAACAGCTTGCTACGGAAGATCTTACTCGTGGCTGTTGGAAGTTACTGGCTCTGAAAGACTTCTTTTAAATGTTGACAAACACAATACATTTATACACATATATACACCAACACATACACTTTACATTAACACACATAATGCACCGAAAGTACTGGCTTCTCACTCTCTTGTTTTCGCGCTTTTACATATTTCGTTTAATGAAAACCCTTGCATCACTTTTTTTATTTAATATTATAACCTTGATAATGAGGAACCAAGGCAATTTTAGTATAAGTATTAGAAATGATATCTGTTTTGTATATGTAATCTTTAACTATTACTTGCGTGTAAAATTAGCTTGCGATAGTTACTAAGCCCCCATTTACTGATATTCTCGTTTACCACCTAGAGAGAAATGGGAGTGACTGAAAACCAGCGCTGGCTAGGCCGCTAGGGCCTACCCAGCATACGCTGAGTCACTTCCATTTCCCATTTACGTATTACAATCAACCTCTTATCATTATGTACCTGTATCATTGTAAAGGCAATAAATATTTTTTAATTTAATTTCATTTTCATTTCAATTCAAACATTTGAACTCAGTCAAGTTAAACTCAGTTATGCTGAACTCTTTTAACAATGAAAACGGTGAAATCCGCCCTTAGTTTAGCTACCTAAATCGGTTCAAAAAACGTAGAGTTAAGTTGTTTTAAAAACACGTAATCTCGTGATTGTGATTTTCTTATGAGACAAAGTAGTAATTAAACTATTATAAATTATTATGTTCTAAGACTGACGGATTGGAAAAAAACATTTTGTTAAGCTAACCTATTTTTTAAGAATATACATAATCTTGTGACTGTTATTGTCCTTAACACAAAACATATACCAGAACTTATTTTATAGTCTTTTACGTAGTATGTTAGTTTAATACTTACCAAAAACACATAAGTAACTACTAAAACTTCTTTTTACAGCCTTTTTAATAAATACTTAGCTAATTAAAATGAAAACTAAACAATTTTCCCCTGAAAACATACGTAAAATTCAGGAAGTCATTTTTTTTTTATTTGATTTATGTTCCTCATTTGCCTACTTCATAGTACAGAAATAAGATTTGAGGACCACCACAATACAGCTCTAAGCTGTATTAAGAAGTGACGGTATGCAAAATGCAGCTATTGTACAGCTTTAATACTAAAATCAGATTAAACGTTACAGGAAACTTAAAGCTGTACATGACAGTTATCATACACTGATTTAGAACTTTAAGCGTACTTGGACTACTTAATACAGACTTACTACAGTTAGAGCTGAATAACTACTCCTAAACCGACATTGTAACACTGTTATGTAGCTGAAACTCATCGTTAAGTGCTATATTGGCTGCTTTTAGGTGTTCATTACGCTTTGTTTCTGCTTGGGAATGAACTTTATTAAGATAGTAGCGAATTTGCGAGCGTGGTAGAACGCAGAAATGGCAAAATAAGAGAAATACTACGTCTATGTGGCCATTTTACGCTTACGCGTAATAGGAAGTCAAAAGAAACAAAATGACAACTACAAATGTCACATTACGTGTTATCGTACACAACTCGGACATTACAAGACTAAGTGCCCAAATAAAGACAATACCAATACAAACACGAAAGAACAGCAACATAAATCAACCAATACATTTTGTACGATGTTATTGCAAAAAATATTGGTATACGAGTATAGACTCTGGCGCGAGTCACTCTTGGCAGCCAATGAGCATTGGATTCAAAATACTTTATATCAAAAGCAATGAGATATACGAGTATGTGTAACTAATAAGAAAAAACTTAGAGTAAAATTTATGACTATTATAACAAAAACTGATCAAAGTGAATTCGATGTTTCAGTCAAGGATGTTATGTTTGCTCCAAAACTGACAACTAACCTTTGTTAGTGAGCCAGTTGATTAAATCTGGAAATAAAGTTGATGACTGATCGTTCTGAAATATTCAACTAGCTCAAGAAGATTATGGTATTTTGGCAGCAAAAATGTACAACAATAAAACCTTGGTTCATAACTTCAATCTTGGCCCTAAGAATAGGATCTGCTAATGGTTTAAGATATTTTATTTCTCAAAACAGAATACATATTCACTTAAAATGAGAAACACTAAATACTACTTAAAAATTATACGCGGAGCGAAATATCCGGAGCAGTATTACATTACCAGCAGCAAAGTTACATAAAAAATAGTAAGTTATATTATTGTTTACAATAAGTGGGTATTCTTAATAAGTTAGCATGTCGCTGCGTAACTCAAGGCTACGCGTGATAAGTGCAGAGCAGCGGACCCATTACGTATGATATTTGATACCAATTGGATAGATATTAATTATTCATTCGACATAAGTAGGCATTAGTATAAAATTGAAATAAGTAATTATAAAATACATTAAAATTCAATTAAAAAATACAAATGCTGTCATTAATACAAATTGAAAAAAAAACAAATATTTTTTTTAGCATGATGAACACGTTTACATTTATCATTAGGTAACTTATCGTTATAACATTACACTAAAGAACATAAACATCCAAACATACGAATTCAACATTAAATTAACATAATAACAATTCTAATAAATAGTAGATATTATTTAAGTTGTTTTGGTGTTTTTTTTTTTTAATATACATTCATTATATGAAATTTAAGTTTCTTTTTGAAAAGGGTGGATGATTTTATTTCTTTTAAATCTTTTGGAAGGCTGTTGTAAATTTTTACTCCTTCATTTAAAATAGTTTTGGCACCGTAGTTTGTGCGGGGTGCGTATAAGCAGATGTTGTTGGCATTCCTCATAAGTCGTGTCTGAAATTGTGATTTTTTTCGTAAATAGTATTAGCGAATGTATGTCTTTCATAAGTATCTTTCGTGTAAGTATGCATGTCTGATATTTATAAATTTGAGTTATAGTCATCAGGTTAGTCCTTTGGAAAACAGTTTTTTTTTGGCATGAGGAAGTCCAAATGAAACAGTAATTTTATAATTTTGTTTTGCGCAGTTTGAATAAGTTTTATGTTACTTTTAGCGGCTGAACCCCACACCTCCACAAGGTACGTAAGGTGAGTCATGCCAAAATTTTGGCGTCCTTGCAAAAAACTTTTCGATAATTATTCGCTCATTAAATGCATAACAGACGCTTTACAAAAAATAGGCAAACCTTTTTTATTGCAAAAATGTGATCTAAAAACTCGATATTTCATAGTGTGAAAAAGATTCCCGCCATTTTTGAATGTTTTTATGAAAAACAGTGTGGGCAGTTCAATGCAAGAGCGCCATCTTGGCAGTTGCGACCCGACCGTTCGCTAGAACGCACGTCAATTTTGTGCAAGAAAGCCACAACACAAAATAGTGAGTGAAAACAGTGAGTGTTCTATATGCAATAGGGCCACATTTTGGATTGCGACTGCTTTGCATAAAAAATCAGGTAAGTTATCGTTGTTTAACTAGAGCAAAGTCGCATTTTATTTTACTTCTCTTTTGCATAAAATGTGTTTTTGACAAAGGGGTCAGGTTTTGGATTGCTTCTGTTTCGCATAAAAAAATATCGTTGTATAGCTAGAGCAAAGTAGACACATTTTGGTTTTCTTCTGTTTTGAATAGAATAACGCACGGATATGCCTTGTATATTTTTATGCATAAGTATTGCTTTTGGAATACGTGTGTTTTGTATAGAACTATGCACACTGGGTCTGTTATTTATTTTTTATGAATAAGAGTTACTATTTTTAAAAAAAATGGTTAAAACTAATATTGTTTTGTTCCTTTTTTATTACATTCCAATAAAAAAAGGTCTAAAAAGCAGATTTAAAACCTAGGGGCCTTCTCTACTAATCAACCAAAAAGTCAAACACGCTAAATTAAACTAATTTAATCAAAATTATTTAAAGATCTTTTACTTCTTGTACTTTCAATATTGGTCAATTTAATTACATAAATAAATGTAAAAAAAATAATATAATAAACGTTGTAATGTTTTGTTAAAAGGATTGTGAAGAGTTTTGTTAAAAGGATTCTGACGACCCGTTTGGTGTAGTGGTCGAGAAATCGCCTACTACGCAGCGGGTTGCGGGTTCGATCCCCGCACAATACAAACATTTGTGTGCATGAACATGTCTGTTTGTATTGGTCTGGGTGTTATCTATGTATATCATGTATTTATTTACAAACAAAAAGTATTTAAGTATTATATCCGTTGTCTGGCACCCATAACACAAGCTTTGAGTAGCTTACTTTGGGACTAGATGGCGATGTGTGGGAATGTCTAAACAATATTTATATTATTATATTCTATTTATATAAAAAAAGTGCCGATAAGCAACGCGAGTAGGTTTTTGAAAAAAATGCTATATATTCCACATCTATTTTTTATTTATTTTATTTTCATCACTACAAATTTGGCCTTTCCTTCCGGCCCGCATCGTGCGATAGGCAGTTGCAATTCCGAAAAACAATAACTTAATTTTTCATTTTTAATTATTGTTTTGGGCGATAACCTTTTGACCCCACTAAACCTTTACGCACTAGGACAGTTTTGGTCTCATTTGATTCAGTATACCCTAATCTATGCTTGTACGTTTCTTTTTTAGTAATTCTGTTAAGTTTAATAAAAATATCAAAAATCACTCAAAAATCAATCAAAATAACATTTATCTTAAGCAATGTTTTTTTAAATTAAAAACGTACAAACCTAGTTTTTCATTATATCTACAACATATCCAAAATTATAGAAATTGACCTATTTTTGAAGAAGGAAAAACGTTATCGCTTTTTGAACGAAAATTTACAGGTTCACAATCCTCTTAAGAGATGGCTATAAGTGTTGCTTTATATTTATTGAAAATCAATAGTTATACAGGGTGACCCCGAAAACAATCGACAAACTTTAAGGGTAGGTTGTATTACGGATATACATGCATTCTGTGAAATCAAATTAAAAATCGTAAGTGTTGAAACTGTTATCGTGTTTTCGCACTAGCCAGACATAAAGTCCATAAATAAGCATAATACAAATTAAAAACAACCTAAATCAAGCTTACAAAGTAAAACTCATAAAATATTACATTAAACATGCTAAGCACTTTTGTTTACAAGAGTCGCATTGCAATAAATGGCATGTTTATAATAACAATATCTCTATGAATCGCATCGCCAAACGTGTAGGTACGGAAAGTGCTAAGAAAATATAATCTTTATCTCAATCGCATAAAGCGTACGATGCGCAAGATTCGCCCCACCCACAGGCTAGCTCTTTGAACCCGCCGCCGCGCGCCCCGGGCATGCCCCGTAAACAGAAAAAATCCGTTCAGTGACCGCGCGACCGTGACCTAATTAGGCGAATTTGCCATAAGTTTGTTTAGATCGCAATGACCTTCGTTGGATTGCAGTGAAGTGATAGTGCATGGTTCGTGATAATGTCGTACTCTAACCGCGAGCTTTTTTTTATGGTTAGCGTGTACTCGCAGATAAATAACCTCCGAGAAACGCAGAGACGTTTTCGTCAGCCCAATCAGCTGGCCAGCGCGTTCCTCTGATCTCACGCCTTTGGATTTTTATTTGTGGGGTGAAGTTAAAACCATGGTGTACGCAAGTGAATGTTCAACAGTGGTTCAGCTCAGGGAATGGGTTGTTTGTGCATTTGACGTTTTAAAATTCTCGAAGGGAAGTTTTACAATCCAACAACCATCGGCGTCGTGCTCGGTTGGGCTTGTGCATTCTCAGGGAAGGTGGTCACTTTGAACAATTATTAAAATACACGTAGCTCTGGTAAGTTAATTTTGATAGATGTTTTTGTTTTTCTCTTGTAAATTTTATTCATAATACACGTTGTAAAAAGCCCGCGTAATACGAATACCTACGAGGCGTAATGCTGTAGCACGGCTGTAGGTACCTACGCATCGTCTCTCGGCCGCAACTCGCGACTTTCCGCCTGTACAGTTGCGTACAAAACATGTTGACCAAAATGTACAATAGCATATTTTTTCGTTTTTTTATGTACTGCTCCGATCACACTAATATTTTTATTTCTTTATCAGTACTATTGATGAAACATCCTCGTAAGTTTTGTCAACTGATTTCAAATTCACCCTGTAGATAGTCATTCTGTAAATAGAACAAAATGCTGAAATTTTATTCTATTTTTCAGAATGACTAGCCGATCAAGAAAAAATCTCAAAATGGTGATAACCCCTTCCAACAAGGACCTTGATAATGAAAATTCAGATTCATTTTATAATATTCAACAAAATGGACAAGAATGTGAAATTTATCACCGGCTATTGAACCAAACTCTTTATCGAATCATAGTTCAGATACAGACTCTTATCCGGACAGTCAGCATAATCTAAGCTTTTCTTTACTTGAGGATGTAGATGACGATTTAGAATCTGTAACAGGACGCCCAAATTTCCAATTACCTGCAAAAATGGTCGAACAGAGTGATTCTTCATCTGATTCTACTAGTAGTTCTGACACTTCCGATAGTGACTCAGAATCTAGTGATTCTGACACAACAAATAGCACAACAGATGCTTATTCATCTGATGATAGTGTAATTGACCCCCATTATAAGCCAGAAAATCGACTTAGTAATGCCAATTCTTCAGATTCAGAGGAAGGTCCACCACTGAGACGGACTGAAATAACGTCTCCTCGGCCTTCAGGTACGAAAAAAAGTTCTTTGAATAATAGAATCCTACATGGTGATATCAGATACCTCCAGATACCTAACATTGAAACGCAGCCGCCTAGTATTGATACTCAGTCATCTTGCATTAATAATCCGCCACCTAGCATTGATACTCAGCCGCCCAGCATTGAAACTCAGCCGCCCATCATTGAAACTCAGCCGCCCAGCATTGAAACTCAGCCGCACAGCATTGAAACTCAGCCGCCCAGCATTGAAACTCAGCCACCCAGCGTTGAAAATCAGTCCCCCAACCTAAATCTTCAGCCTCAATCCCGTAAGAGGAAAGCCAACCCAGATTTGTGGAAGAGAAACAAAACCAAACTTTTGAGAAACACAGGCATGGCATACACAAGTTTATCTAAGTCAAAAAAACAGTTTGATGCCAGAAAAATTGGACCAGTTTGTTCAGAGAAATGTAAACAAAAATGTTTTTCGAACTTCTCTTCTGAACAACGATCTGCTATATTTGAAAGTTGTTGGGAAACAGGGAGTATAGAAATGCAGAGACAATTCATATACAACAATTTAACAATAATCGTGCCAAAATATCGTTATATTCGTGAAGGGAGTACTCGGAATTTCAGTCATGCATATTATTTACCACTAAATAACGAACGCATAAGAGTATGCAAGTTGTTTTTCCTGAATACTCTGGGCATTTCCGATAAAACTGTTAGAACTGTTTTGCAGAAATTTTCTACTCCTACAGGTATTCCGGATAAAGATAACCGAGGAAAACACGGAAACCAAGCATGGTAAATAAGCTGGAGGCATGTTTAAAAGAGCGCGTTAAGGTTCATATTAACTCGGTTCCCCGAATCGAAAGTCATTATTGTCGTGCACATTCAAAACGTGAATTCATCGAAGGTAACATGACTGTCGCTGCCTTACATCGCGATTATGTCGAGAAATGTAAAGCTGAAGACACACAGTATGTTTCGTATCAAATTTACTACAATATATTTATAAATGACTTCAACATATCGTTTTGGCAACCTAAAAAAGATCAGTGCGAGGACTGTACTGCTTCGAAACTCTGAAGATAAAACGATTTTGCAAGAAAAATACGACTTGCATTTGAAGGAAAAATCTTTATCCAGAGCTGAAAAGGAATAAGATAAACAAAAAGCCAGCAATAATTATTTTGTATGTGTTTACGACCTGCAAGCAGTTATGCCCAGTCCTCAAGGTGAAGTATCTAGCTTCAATTATATTTCAAAATTAAATTTGCTAAATTTTACTATTACCAACATAGCCGCAAATGAAAGTAATTGCTATGTTTGGCATGAGGGGCAAGGAGCTCGCGGAGTAAATGAAATCGGATCATTCGTGCTTATGTATCTGCAGCATTTGAATGAAAGTGCAACTGAAGACTTTGACGTGATTTTTTATAGCGACAATTGTTGTGGCCGACAAAAAAATAAGTACATGCTATCAACTAATCAATATGCTGTAAATAACTTCCAACATTTGAGGAGTATTACTCATAAATTCCTTATCAAGGGGCACACTCAAAACGAGGGTGACGCCGTACACTCATTGATTCAGCGAAATATTAAAAATGCTTTAAAGGCGTCACCAATTTATGTGCCTGATCAGTACATTACCCTTATCAAAACTGCAAAAAAGAAAGGCACACCGTTTGTAGTCCATGAACTTTCACATGAAAGCTTTTTTAACCTAAAATCTTTGGCTATTGGAAATTATACTACAACAGAAGATGGGCAGAAATTCAAATGGTCAGATATTAAAGTTATAAAAGTTCATAAAGATTATATAAACAAGTTTTTGTTGAAGACTTCTTATGAAAATGATGAATTTACCTCATTCTCTACACTAATTAAACAAAAGTCAATGAAGTCTAATGCTACAATAAAGAATTTGTACAACCAGAAACTAAAACTTACAGGAACCAAAAAACAAGGTATTCTTAAGCTAATTGAAAAAAATAGCATTCCAAAATATTACCAAAGTTTTTATGAAAATTTGTAACTTACGTTTTACTTTGAACTATAATTTTAGGATATTTAAGATGCAACTACTACTTTCCGACTGATTTTAAGACTGATTACAATATTCAATTAAAAAATAGATTATCATAGTTTATAAAAAAACTTAAGAATTTACTTAGATTTACATATTATAAAAATGTTCAAAACTTAGAAACTTTATTGTAGTGTCATTGTGTTATTAAGTATAATAATAGTTATAAGAAATGAAAAACTGTGATTCACACTTGATTTAATCAAAAATAGATAGGAAACAAGTTAGAGATATCTTAAAGGCTTAGCTACAGCTTGCAGCACTGCCCTTTCCTATGCTTCTATCTTAATCTTGATGTAGTAAATGATAGTTTTGAGCGATAGAAAAGAATAACAGCATAGAAGAGTGCGATGCGGTGCTGCCAGATATAGCTTAACCCTAATACATACGATAACTTTGATGTGTATGTACTAATTTTAATGCATATACTGGTATGGTAAACTCTAAATACTGTATTTAACTTTGAGAAGTTTTTTTTGTAACAAAGTTACGATTAATTCATAAAAAAGTTAAAGTTTTGTTTGAAAGTCTGATTTATATACTTAAAATTAGTGTTACAAATTGCTTAAGACGACTACTTTGTTTTTTTACGATGAGCATTTAATAAAATATGATTTATGAAAAAAAAATGTGTATTTTTTTGAAAAATAACACTTGACTTTGAAAGTCAAAATTTCTGCAAAAGAGACTTATGTATTATTTTCTTAACATACATTAGAGTTACACAAAATGGTATTTGAAAAAAAAAACAGTAAAAATAGACGCATCCAATGATATATAACACATATATATGATATTTAAAAAATATTAAAAAAATACACAAATTCATTGACGACCCGTCTGGTGTAGTGGTCGAGAAATCGCCTACTACGCAGCGGGTGCGGGTTCGATTACAAACATTTGTGTGCATGAACATGTCTGTTTGTATTGGTCTGGGTGTTTTCTATGTATATCATGTATGTATTTACAAACAAAAAGTATTTAAGTATTATATCCATTTTCTGGCACCCATAACACAAGCGTTGAGTAGCTTATGCGATGTGTGGGAATGTCCAAAGGATATTTATTTATTTATTTATCATCTTTCCCTTTTGGAAGGCTGTCCCGTCAAATTAGACCAAAAATATAAGTGAAGCTACATAAATTCCCACGAAGCTGGTAGGTAAAAAAAAAAGAGTTTTTGAGATATATCATTTCAAAAAGTTGTGAAAGTTGTTGTCGTCATAATATGCATCAGGGATGTTACGGAGCTTCGACTCCGACTCCGTTAAGTCGGAACTTCCGATTAGTAATAAACCTTCGGTTCCGGCTTCGGCTCCGAAATTTTCCAATCGGAGGTTTAAATCGGAAGTCTAAAGTAGGGTTGTAACGGAACTCCGCCTCCGCCTCCGTTACTGCGGAACTTCCGCAAAGAATTTAACCTCCGCCTCCGCATCCGCCTCCGCAAAATTTATGCGGAGTCATATCGGAAGTTCATTTACGATCACAAACAACGCGCAAGGAGCGACGCTAGGCGACGCGGCCGCTCGGCTGCGTGTTTTCAAGTGAAATGGTCGAGAGTTTGCTTAAGCCGCGGGAACACGGCCAAGCGGGTGGTGGGAGTGTGAGTGAATGAATAACAGGAATCAACTTGTCAAAGCGTTCGGTACGGCGTAGTTGCAAAAACTAATTGAAGATATCAATTCTAGATTTTGTGACCTACAAAGCAATACCCTGTATTCGCTTGCTACATATTTGGACCCAAGGTACAAATTAAAGTTTTTTAATGACGTAATTAAAGAGCAAGTTCAGTCCGAACTAATACGTTTGCTAACCCTTTATGACTCGAATGTTGCAAGCCGAGTTGACGATGATGAACCTTCTGTGGCCAAGAGAGCGAGATTAGCATCAAATGCAAGTAATGTTGACCCAAGCACAAGTTTTGAGATTGTGTCACCAATACAAAGTGTGCATTCCAACCTGGCTGATATGTTGAAGAATTGCAGTGATGAAGAGGAATCGGAAAATGACAGCATGGATACCAACAGCAACCTCATGATATGGAAAACACTAATTAATGAATATAATAAAGAAAATAGACTCCAACTAAATGAAGATCCCTTATTGTGGTGGAGATATAACACTAAATATAAAGTTTTTGCTCCCATAGTTCGCATTTACTTATCGGCGCCACCAAGTTCAGTGCCAAGCGAACAGTTATTTAGTGCTGCTGGTTTAATTTACGAACCCTTGAGAAACCGCTTAGAAGGCGAAAAAGCCGCAAAGCTTTTGTTCGTAAAATATAATTTGCCTCTTGTCAATTTTGATTACTAAGATGAATCATGAACATGTATGTACAATTATACACATTATATATAATATAAATAAATGTTGCTGACTCTATTAATCATAAATTTATTTATATTTTCCCAACAAATTTCACCTCCGCCTCCGCCTCCGTTAACCTTCGCATCCGCGGAGGCGAACTTCTTCACCTCCGCATCCGCCTCCGCCTCCGCTAAGTAGGCCTCCGTTACAACCCTAGTCTAAAGCATAACCAATAGCAGCGGCAGCGGCGGTCTGCGTCGAGCGACCGCTACAAACAGGTTTATACATGTCACGGGAAGAATACCCCGCCCCCGCTACGTGCGCTATCGTCGATAGTTTTTTCACTTTTTGTTAGTTTGTTACGCACTGTCGTGTTTATAGGTTATAGTTATTTGTCTTGTTTTTAGGCTTAACGCCTCAAGCGTATGTGAACGAGACAAAATAGATATTTTATTGTTATGTGGTTGCCTGCAACCGCTTGGATATTGGAAAGTTAATATCAATAAATAAAAGTGTCTGTTCTAGTGTTCAACAACCAACCAAAATCAAGTTGTATTTGGAACCACTTCAAAGAAGTAAATTCAGATTCGGCAGTGCGTAAATTGTGTTTGAATACATATTTAAGAAAGGGAGGTACGACTACGTTGTAAAAAGGTTATTTAAAGTCTGTCAATGCCACTGAATACGAACAATTAATAAAATTAGAAATTGATAAGAAAAATACAGTACAGCCTTCGACCAGGGGGGTGTCACTCCGAAGTTTAGGTACGTTCGAGCGACTCGGTACGCCGAGCATAAATGAGCGCGGGGCTGCCGCTCGCCGCCGCTCGCGGACCGCGCCACGCGCCTGTGACTGTGTTTATTTTCTCAGCCTGTCACTGAGCTTATAGCGAAATAACTATTAATAATTTGAGATATGTGTTCCTAATTATGACATTATTTATCAAAACAAATTTTGAACGTAGGTATTCAACATTTCTTGTTGAAAGAAATAGGTTTGAGTTTAAGACACCTACCCAGTTACTTACGTCAATCTAACTTAAAATAAACGGAAACAGATCAATAAACTTACTTTAAATTTAGCATAATATTTATAAGTACCTACCAAATTACTTACTAAGTAATTTTGTGTTAGGATTTTACGTAGTCCAAAATCTAATAGTCCAAGAGCTACAGTTCATTATTTTACTTTAGCTATATAATATCACCCTTAATTTGTATGTATTCCAGTAAAATTATCTCGATTTTGATAGCATTTATAAAGGTACGATAGATAAGGTTCACATAAACAAAAGTCTCTTTTTGTAGTTAAGTACCGACAACAGCAAATTAAGGTTAACACTGGTATCTTATGCAGTTGACATTAGAGCTAATTTGCAACAAAAGTGTGTGTAACCTAAGATGCTGGCGAATGTACTATATATTTTTTTATAAAAAATAAATAAATATTTTTTTTTATTTATTGAAATTATTTATACTGAACTAAAATTTTTAAATAATATAAATTTTAAAACGGCGGTGCGCCCGCGCAATTTACTCACTGCCCTAACCGGGCTGAGGCCGAGCTATGATTTATGACCCAAACTGCACGGAGAAAATAATTCTACTATACAATTTTATATGGTTAAGTGTGATGTACAGTCGACAGCACATTAGGTTATCCACTTTTGTTGCAAACTAGGCCTTATTACAACTGCATAAGATACCGCAGTGTTTACCTTGACGTGCTGTTGTCCGTACATACATGTGTGTTTGGTTTGTACTTTCATTTCTCCGAATTCAGTATTTTTGTACCAAATAATTAAATTAGACAGAGTAAACATTTATTTTAATATTAAAGGAACGCTGACACTATCAATTACTTTCTTCGATAGAACACAGTCAGGAAATGTGCTAGGTCCTCTAGACTATTTATTTTATTTGAGTAGCGCGTTGTGTACCTACGCGTACGTTCGTGCCACGCGCCGCTCGCAACCCTGACACATTCAAGGCCGCGAAACAGGGAAAGCGTTACGTGTTAGAAAGAGACAGGTATAGATAGGTAGATGAAACAACCTTGAATTAAAATCGTGCGAAGTGAATTGCACTTCATTGCGTTACAGCGAAAGTTGTTTTTACTTTATCATTCTTAGCACAGTGATTCTTCTGTACGTAGTACTATTATATTTTCTGTGCTTCGACTACGACCCCTTCTCAAGAGGCTAGAAAACAAATTAGCCTAAAAGAAACTGCTCAAAAATCAAAAATGGTGTACTTCTAATGCTAAATCTATGGAAATTGACAGATTAATTTCTGAAATGATTGCGTTACAAGATTAACCTTTCAATTTTGTGGAAGGTATAGGATTTCGGTGACCTATGCAGTTCATTGTGATGAATTATCACTTAAGGGAAGACATTTTCTTACTAAAAATATTTGCGGTAATTTATATGAATCATTAGCAAAAATAATTAAAGATTTACTCACACGATTTGAGAAGATCCCATTTACAACAAACATTTGGTCCGCACTAAGTTCGAATGTGTCTTTATTTTACTTTATTTAATCAAATAAATACCACATTAAAAGTGCTGTGATTATTACAAAGAAAGAATAATGGCAGAAAAGAGAAAACGTGGACAAAATTTTTCACTTGAAGATAACGATAAGTTGGTAAAGTTACTGCTCCATCACATAGATACTATTCTAAATAAATAAAAATCAGATGGGGCCACAAATAAGGCGAAAAACAGTGCATGGATAGCCATCACAAATTCTTTTAATTCTTAATCAAACACACACAGGTATGAGAAATATACGTTCCCTTTGTATATTTTTTTTATGTACTTATTGCCTAGATTACTCTTAACGATTTATTTGATAAAAGTTACACACATACACCATTTAACATTAAAATCTAGGTACTAACTTCTAAATTTGTTTTTTAAAAACAAGGAAACTTTGATGAAAATGTGTGAAAAAAAAAGCGAGAGCAAAAAATATTATGCTCAAATTAAAAATAACACCACACAGACTGCAGATGGACCATTAATTTTAAAAATTGACCCTGTACTGGAACAGGTGTGTTCTATTCTTGGCCGAGGGTGCACAGGAATATTAGGGGTACCAGATTGTGACGCTGAGACTGGACCAGAGACAGAAAAGGTGCATGTAAAAGTAATTAGCACTCTTGCAAATGACTTGTGGCAAACTGCAGAAGAAGCAAATGTTCAAATAAGTGAAGTACAGTGTAAAGAGAAGAAATATTAGATAGGATCCAGCCGCAAATGTATGAGTGTATCAATATTGATGACAACTTAGCTGAAGAACCTAAGGCTGATGTAAGTGGAAAATATTGTTTGTATTCAAAATTTTTTTTTTCATAAAGTGATCTATAGGTAGGTAATTATTTTTATTTTATTTCTTAGAACATACTAGAACTTCCGAAGTTGCCTATTAATAAAACACCACTGTGGTCACGAAGGCGGCCACAAATATCAAGTACCGATGAGCGGAATGAGGCAACTTCGTCAGTTTTCTATAGCGTACAAAATGTGTGTAAAAGGAAGGAAACTTTTAAGGGCCTACAAGGAGTGATCAAAAAGTAGTAGGAATGACCCTCGTGCATATATCATATTTTGTTCATTCATACATCTATGTAAATAAGTAGATTTGCCCGTACCATACTTTTGGCCGCGGCGAAATGGTCAACATCGAAATGAGTGAGCTCACTCATTCGCAATCAGTGCTCATCTGACCGCTGTGACATTTGGACGCTTCGGAAATACTTGATAAAAATCGAAAAGTGTGTCGAAATGCCTTCTTGTGCATTTAGAAAGTGCACGAATAACACAAGAAACACTAATAAAAGCAGAGGTGTAACTTTTCACTCGTAAGTACTTAGATTTAATTAAATAATGAATATTTTTATTTCGTCTTGTTAAAAATGACGCAGTTCAAATCTCTTTCGCATGACAGAGAAACTAGTATCGGCGTTGCCGCAAGACGGAAAGAGATGTAACTATTTCCTCGGTACCGCCATGTATCGGGCCGCTGTGTCCTCGATATGACCAATTTAAATAGACACCCGCTTGAACCGCGGACGAGTTAATACAGGGGCACATCTTTGATGGTCGTAAACAAACGCGAATAGTTCGGTAACGACAGCAAGTTTGATACGCGGTATTTTTTAAAATTTAAATATGATTTCAAAGTACAAAATATTATTTTAAATATAATTTCAATGTACAAAATATTATTTTAAATATGATTTAATGTACAAAATATTATTTGCCATTGGATTATAATTGTAATTTTTATGATTCGGTAAAAAAACGTTATTATTTCGATCCGTATTTATGCATTATTTTTCGATTTGATGATATTCACTGTGTGCTAATGACGTACATGATATAATTAAGTATTCTGTGTAATATATATGTTCCTTCGTCTATTTATCTGGGAAATTAGAAATGAATGTTTTTTGTTGCATATATGTTTGAGGCGAATTTTTCAACCCAATCAAATTTAACATTTTCAACCGACTTTTAAGTGAACTTAAAAGTGAAAAACAAGAATAATAATTGATGTCACGCATATAACGTTTATGCTGGCTGGCTTCGACCTAAAAAAGGTTAATCTCTGTGATACTAGTATGAGTTACTTTTAAGTTTATTGTAATGTCGAGTTAAATTTTATCTGCGCTTTATGTACTGCTCAAAAGAATATAAGGGCCGTCTGCAAATTTCTGGTTTATTGTGTGACTGATTTCGTATTAATCCAAAAAGTGAATCATTTGGCCACTTTATTAAATGTTTGTTAGCCTAATTAACTACAAAATTTTTGTATCACAGTTATTTTAAATTTAATTTATTACTGTTTAAAATAAGTTTCACGTAATGTCCAAATTGCTGGTGGCCCTTATTTTTTTTTAAGCACTATACATAGGGTAAGAACAATACGAACGATCCGTTCTAGGTGTTCATTGGTATTGGTAAAGTTTAAGGATCACTCCTATTTCTGTTATGTATTGAGTACTTTTTGACTTTGAAGAGCAGAGGAAATCTGAACTGGATTCGAAACGAGATGCTCTAAAGGCTAAACCTCCAGCAACCATATATTATAATTATGTCGGCGGTGCCCTCACGTGCAGCCTTTGCCCGCGCACATTTTCTAGTAAAATTGGATACGTTAGCCATCAAAGGGCACATGCGAGAGCTGATAGCTCTTCCGCAAATAATTAATCGGTAGCAGTCACCGTAGTCGAAATCGGCTGGGTAGTATATATATATACTTTTTTACGTTTTAGATTCCCGCAAGACCGCGTTGTAGAGAAAAGTGGATAAAAATAATACAACAAGACCAAAGGGATGACAAGTGGTTGCCCACACAATGCAGCCGAGTCTGCTCTGCACATTGTAACGAAAATGAGTTGTATATGACGCCGACGGGTAGACGAAAAGTTAAAATTCACGCGATTCCGGCTGTTCACCCAACCTTGGAATTATCAAATGATTTTGATGCGGATCAAGAAAAAGATAAATGCGGCTCACCCCTTCGAAATGTATATGTGTCGGATACAGATTCTATTTTCGACTCACCGAGGAAAATACATCTTTAAAAAAAAATTGAGACTTGAAAAAATCAAAAAAGAAAAATATAGAAGAGAGGTCCTAAAGCTGAAGAAACAAAACAAGTATTTAAAGACCAAAAATGTTTCTCTGCGTGAATTAATAAAGTCTTTGAAAACCAAGAAATATTTCAATAAAGAAAATTTAAATGAAATAACACAGAAGGCTCAGGATGCAAATAAAGATTTTTTACTTGCCATCGCTAAAAAAAGGAGAATAATTCCGCCAGCTCTTAGAAAATCCTATGCGACGTTACATTATTATTCACCAGCTGCTTATAAGTACGTTAGGGGAAAATTTAATAATACAATGCCACATCCACGTACTATAGCCAAGTGGTATGAGAAAAGCGATGTTTCTCCTGGATTTACTCAACAGGCATTTGAAAGACTTCGTGAAAAATCTAAGCAGAAACCAGTTACAGCAACATTGATTGTTGATGAAATGGCAATACGCCAAAGGACAAATTGGAACGGTCGAAAGAAGATAGGACTTGTTAACGAAGGTTTAGGTCCAAAAGATGAAACTGCAACTCAGGCGTACGTTTTCATGCTGGTTTCAAATACTGAAAACTGGAAAATTCCTTTAGGCTACTTTTATATAAACGGGTTCCGGACGGAACAACGTGCCAAGTTAATACAAATGTGTATAACTAAATGTTACGACGTTGGTGTCAACGTTATTGCATTGACATTTGATGGTTGTTCAGCGAATGTTGCAACAGCAGAAATTCTGGGATGCAATTTTAAAAATATTGACTGCAGAAAAACCACTTTTTCTCATCCAGCATGCAGTAATAAAAGAGTCGCTGTTTTTTTTTATGCATGCCATATGCTTAAATTAGTACGAAATACGTTCGAATCAAAAAAAGTTTTATTTAGTGACGCCGGACGGGTTGAATGGCTGCACTTAGTCAAGTTGCAAAAACTTCAAGAAAAAGAAGGCTTCAAGTTCGGAAACAAACTAACATTACGTCATATTGCGTTCTGAAATCAAATAATGAAGGTTAACTTAGCAAGCCAATTACCAAGCAGAAGCGTAGCAATAGCGCTGACCTTATGCTCAGAGATGCTTACTGGCAGAAGTTTCAGAAATGTTGATGCAACTATAGAGTTTATCGAAACGTTCAACAATTTTTTCGATATATTTAACTCTAAAACTTACAAAACATGATTCAAGCGGCCGATTACTGCAGAAAACGAAACTGAAATAATAAACTTTCTTGGCAAGGCAGAAAATTATATAAAATCACTCAAGATTTTTAACAAAGTAAAAAGAACCACAGGGAGAAGGATAAAAATAACTATTACTAAAAAATTAGTCCTGAAAGCAAAATGCAAAATGGGATTTCTGGGGTTTCTAATAGACATACAAAGTTTGAAATACTTGTACGCAGAATTAGTTCAAAAAAACAAAGAAATGGATTATTTGTCAACGTACCGGTTTAGCCAAGACCACATTGAACTTTTTTTCGGTCTCATAAGGCAACATGGCGGGCACAATAATAACCCTACAACAGAGCAATTTCGTGGCATTTACAAAAAAGCACTCTGCCACCTGGAACTTCGAAGTAGTTTTGCGGATAATTGCTTGCCTATAGATAACTGTTCCATATTGAGTTGTTCATCAGCCCTTGAAAAAATAAATAAGACCACCTCAAGATTCCCGGACACTGATATGGACTTAACGACAAATATGCCACAACCTGTTGAAGACGAACAATGCGAAATAAACAGTGACATTCTGTCAAGTTTATTGGACGAGGAAAAGGATATTAGCGAGATTTCAAATCAAGCTGTTGGGTATACACCGTGACATTTTAGTGGTTGTTTTCCCGCAGCAGGACGATTTACCTTAAGTAGTACTATCGGATCATGCGAGTTATTTTTCGAAAATATTTTTTTTTGTTTTCAACTCATCAAAAAAAGTATCATCAACTCGAAAGCGTGAGAAACGATAGTACTTTTTGCCGCACGAAATCAACGTGCACCGCTCAAGGATCAATAGGCCGCGCCGTCGGTCGCATTAAAAAAGCATAACAAAAGACTGTTGATAAACACATGCGTAAGGGAATTAAGGTAAAAGAAGCTCCCGTACTAGGTAATACAGCATAAATTGCGCCGCACGCGCTCCGCAAAATGATATTACTTTTTTTGCACGAAAGAAATGTTCAAAGTAAAAGAAGCTCCCGCACTAAGTATTAAGTATTACATTGCGCCGCATGCGCTCAGCAAAGCGAGCCGCTTCACAACAAACAACAACACTAACACAAAGGCACCGCCGCGCTTTCAGTTGTACCGCGATCGCCAGCCGCGCAACTACGCTAGCGCAATGCGCTATTGTTGCCGCCAAAATGGATCGCCATTACAGTTTTTCCAATGTGGAGTACGTTTCCATGGTGCAATTGTACGCGAGGGCGAATTATGATTCGCATGCCGCCCGTCGACTTTACGCGGAGCCGCAGCACATGGAGTCGCTTCGTCTTCGCGGTGTTATGAACCCGCAAGTACCAGATGCCCGGACGAACGTAGCCGCAACCCAGCGGCTTCTCGATCACGGGCAGTTCCAGACGCCAGCGCATGCTCAAGGCAGAGGTCGCCCCGCCATTCATTCGTCAGAGCTTGACGAAGAAATCATCGAGTTTTTTGAACGAGATCCTCGCCGAAGTACGCGTATGGCTGCGGCTCGGTTTAACGTTAGCCAATATTACGTATGGAAACTGCTCAACAATGAAGGATTACATCCCTATCATTTTCGCAAGGTTCATGCCCTCCACGAAAATGATGCGATGGCCAGAATTAATTTTTGCAATTGGCTATTTGAAAATCAAAACGTGAACATCTTGTGGACGGATGAGGCAACGTTTACGCGAGTTGGACTTTATAACCAACGAAATGAACATTTTTGGGCTTTTAATAACCCACATGTCATTCGAGAGTGTGCGCATCAAGTGCGGTTTAGTGTTAACGTATGGGCTGGCATAATAAACGGCTGCTTAATTGGTCCGCATTTCGTGACAGGACACTTGACCGGTGAAACGTACCTACAAATGCTACGTAGTGTTATCCCGGACTTACTGGACGATATTCCGCTAGCCGTGTCCGTGGATTATTACCAGCATGATGGGTGTCCTGCCCATTATCAGCGCGCCGTGCGAGAGCACCTTGACTCTGTGTTTCCCCAGCGCTGGATCGGTCGCGGCGGGCCTGTGCCTTGGCCACCACGAAGCCCGGATCTTACTCCGTTAGACTTTTATTTGTGGTCTGAGCTCAAACGCCTTGTGTATCGGGAAGAACACGAAACGCGCGACGCGTTAATAAGTGCGATAGTGGACGCTTTTGAGATGATTAGACGTGACAGAGACACATTATTGAAATTGAAAGCCAATCTGTTAAAACGTGCACGATTGTGTGTGGAGCGCAGTGGCTTGCACTTTGAACAATTACTCCGCTACCGAGAAGTGTAAGTACTTGTACATTTGTAAATAACGAACATTTAATAGGTTAATAGGTAGGTAATTAAAATCATTGTGAATAAGTTGATTCCCATTTTTAAATACGCCTTAAATACTTTTATTACCTAATTAATTATTAAGTAATGAATTATTACTTTTAAAAAAATATCTTGACTATTTTTTATGTTCGTGTTTAATTAAGGGTGGGTAAAAGTATTTACGACGGTCCTAAGCCCGTTAAAGTATGAAGGGAAAATGGAAATCACTTGTTGAGTTATCAGCGTATTGATAGGCGTGAGGGGCAACGACCCCAGCCAGTGAGCGGTCGCAGCGCGGCTCGTACTATTGGTTCGAGGTTGCTTTCGAGTTTCGTTTATCACAATCGTAAAACGCCTATTTTTTATTTAAATGAAATAGATCATAATCTTCAATGGGGTCCACATATCGAGACCTTGTCAGGGAAACTTAGTTCGGCTGCCTATGCAGTAAGAAAGATAAGGCTTTTGACTGACGTTGAAACGGCAAGGTTAGTTTATTTTAGCTATTTTCATAGTATCATGTCTTATGGTATCTTGTTATGGGGCTCGACTGCAGATATTGAAACAATATTCATACTGCAAAAGCGAGCTGTACGGGCTATTTACAATCTCAAATCTGACAACTTTTTAAGGGATTTGTTTAAAGAAGTCAAGATACTTACAGTATATTCACAGTTTATTTATGAAAATTTGATTTATGTTCGTAAAAACTTGCACTTATTTCCTAAAAAAAGTGATTTACATGATTTCAATACTAGAAACAAGAATAAACTTGCCGTTCCAAACTTCAGACTTCAGAAGGTTAATCACTCGTTTATTGGAAGATGTATTACTTTCTTTAATAAGTTGCCTCAAAATATAATTGAATTACCTTTACATAAATTCAAATCTATTGTTAAACAATGTTTAATGACTAAAGGATATTATAGAATAAATGATTATATGAACGATAACAATGTATGGTCTAGCTTGTAAGAACATTTAATTGTAATATTTTTAAAAGAGGCATTGACAATAGTGACTGAGTTTGTTGCGCAGCTTCTTCTCAGCACTAGCCCACAATTGTCCCAAAGCTGTGGTAGGGCCAATGTTGGGACGTGTATAAGTGCTAGCAATAGCCTATGTACAAAATAAAGTAATTTTGAATTTTTTAGAATTTTTGAATTTTGAATTTTTTGAATTTTTTTTGACGCATTCCGGCGCAAAGCATCATAATGGAGAAAAACGAAGTGCGAACCGTTAGTAAATACCTCTGTTTAAAAAAGATTGGTGGAGACTTATGGTGAATCTGCTCTGCCATATTCTACTGTGGCCAGATGGTCGGCGCAATTCAAGACTGGAAGAACATCGACAGAAGATGAGCACCGCTTAATCGGCCATCGACGTCAGTTATGCAAGAAAACATCTAAAAAGTCTAAAAAATGTTTTAGACGACCGGCATTTCATATGGTAGTGTTCAGTCAATATTAAAAAATATTTTAAATATGAGAAAATTCTCCGCGAGTTGGGTATTCCTAATGTTAACAGAAAATCAAAAGAAACTCAGGCTCGATCTTACGCGCTGGTTGGATATATTTCATGTGGACCCTGATATTTTTTTGGCTCGATTTGTCACCATGGATAAAACATGGCTTTATCATTTTCATTGCAGTGGAAAAGACCGTCCTCACCAACTCCACAGAAATTCCGAACCACAGCGTCGGCAGGCAAGGTGATGGCCTCATTTTTTTAGGATTCCGAAAGAATATTATTAATCGAGTATCTTCAGAAAGGACACACAATAAAAGGCGTTTACTATTCAGCTTTAATAAATGAGGGAAGCTATTAAAGAGAAAAGGCGAGGCAAACTCTAAAAAGGCATTTTGTTTCACCAGGTCAACGCGCTCGCACATCCTGCTGCTGTTTCGCTGGATACTATTCAACAAGCTGGGTTTGAATTAGCTGATCACCCATCTTATTCGCCAGACCTAGCCCTTAGTGACTTTAACCTCTTCAAAAAGTTAAAAGAATACTTGTGTGGTAATAGATATGCCGACGACAATGAAGTGATTGAAACCGTGGAAGAGTTTTTGGAAGGCCAAGAGAAATCATTTTATTTCAAAGGGTTAGAAATGTTGAAGAAACGCTGGACTTGGTGTGTAGATAGAAAAGGAGACTATGTTGAGAAATACATTTTTGTTTTCAATAAAATATATTTTTTTCTGCTTCATTCTCACTACTTTTTGATCACTCCTCGTAAAAGAACAGATGTTGAGGGAAGAATTGGAATTTAAAAGAAAATTGTATGATTTACAATAGCAAGCAGCAGTCAGAGAAGTTGAAATAAAAACTGCAATTTTAGATCAAATAAGGGGTAAGTGTTTATTTACTTTATTATAATTACAGACTTGCATTACATATAATTACAGACGGATTAAAATAACAGACTATCAAAGTATTGAGTCATTTGACTTCTTTGAAGTTATAGACAGGATCACTTATGGTTATCGGTGGACGGGGAACTTGACCGTTGTTAATTAGTTCTTCTTAATGTGAAATAGCGCCATCATTTATAGGTTCACATTCTTTACGAATAGATGTTTCCAATCGCAGTCAGAGGTGGAATTGTGTAAAGCAACCGAATTCATTTGACAGTTCAACACGTATGGTATGATCTGTCAAATGCTTTGTTCTTTGCAGTTTGACAGATCAAACCGTACCCACTGCTAACACTGGAAATCGTCTTTTCAGGACTCCATACTGCCGTTCGACTACATTTCTTGTTTTAATGTGGGTATCATTATTTTTTTGCTGACTATAAAAATAAATAAATAAAGATAAAATTGGTTTATTTCAGACAATTTGTCCATATATTGTTAGTAACAATAACAGAAAGAAACTTAAAGCTATGTTAGTATGATAGTTTTCTTAAAACTTAACTTAAATATTTGCCTGGACTACGCGACACCCCGGCTACATGTATGACTATGGGTTACTGGATTTAGATATCGAGTCAGAAGATGGCTCTGAAAATAAAAATCATAACTTCATAAATTTATTATTTCACAGGCTATTTATTTGGCGCAGAGGTAGCTCCCGGTAGCTGCCCGTTTTTAATGATGTAAATTTATCAGTTGCTTATAAATTCATCAGAAATTTTATTAATAAATTCTTTAGTTATTTCAAGTGGAGGTTTTTCTTTAAAGAATTTATTTGGTGTTCAAAATGATAAAAAAGATTGTAACTAGGTAGTAATAAATTTGACTTTCTTACTTAAATAAAAGAATTAGTTTTATTTTTACCTTTAATGGATATCCTCTGTCTACTAACAAATAATTTCCTCTGTATACTTTGGTAAATAGTAGCACCATGTGTTGATCTCGGCCAGCGTGCCACCACATCAGTTATCACCAATTTTGCTGTACTTATTGTTTGCATATTAATAGACTCATGTCATCGAAACAGAAAAGGCTCATGCCTTTTCTGTTTCGGAATAGTTTGGCATCGTCTCTTCCTAAAATTTGCAATAGGTAGGTAAACAAATGTACTTAAGTTTTTAGTTCATACAACTAAAATAAAACATAGATAACGAAAAGATAAACCACGAATCACCACGCGATTGAATCTTGATGTGTGTACAGTCTATACATCCTAAAACATTTGAAAATCGAGCTCTTCTGTAAAATTTTTCTTTTACTATTTGTTGTTCTTTTTCAGTGTCTGGAAATTGTATATATTCGCTTCGCAGACTGACAATAGTTTCAGACACATTATTTATAATTCGGCTGCAAGTAGAAATACTGATGCCGTTTTGATCTCCTATGGATAATAATAAAATCTAAGGGCACACAGTAGTTGGTTGATCGGTGCCACAGATTTATTTCTGTAAATAAGATAAGTACAAGTAAGTAGGTACAAAGTTATATACTTAAATACAAAATGAAGCAAGTAGCTACCTACAAGTAAGTAAGTAGAAGGCACTTTACCCCATTCATTATAAAAGTACCTAAGTACTACTAACCTGTCATCGTAGAATTCTGATAAATGTCAATTTTTTCACAATATAAAAAAAACACTCTCCTTAAATAACCTTTATCTTATGTAAATGTCTTTGTTATCATGTTTGTTAAGATCCTTCGATCTTTCACGGTAAATACGAGGTCGTCAACTTCGGTTACTTATTAACTCTATATCTGCAATTGCTTCTAAAGCTTCATATGAATCATTGTTGTCACTATCCATTTTTATCTCGTTAAATAAGAGTAATCTTGGTCGGTCACAAAATAACCTAAAATTATTTGTCACCTATCTGTTACGGAGTCGTCAATTCATTCCCTAAATTAAAAGGATCCCTTAAATGCTTTAGGGCTCACTAAACCGTTGGTGAAATCTAAACTTCCCAAATAGCTCTAACGTAACTGCAAAAATTACAAAAGGAACAACTCAACCAAGAATGTTTAAGTGTGATACAAGGGTGCAGTTACCGGTGAGGAGTCAGTCACGTAAGTACACTTAAATTTAAAGATTAAATTCTGGGAATAGCTCGGACTCGTGACAATGCTATTTCAAAAGCTGTTTTTGCTCGATTCGAATTTGAATATGATTAAGTTGCTGCGTAAGCTTAATATCATCATGATTGCTATGCTTCTTTCATGAAACCTTCCACTGGACTTAAATTCGGTTTTAACCTCGCAAAGTGAAATCGTAAGTAAATTAATAAGTGAGTCAGTCTTATTTTTTACACACTTTATTTGCAACCTATTAATGAGTTATTTTCTTTGCAGATACGAAATTAAAGATCCTTTATGTCTACACTTTCGTTCACCTTGTTCATATCCACCTGGAAATGCTGTCTTTCAGTGCCAATCTGTTCAGTTGTTGTTCGTTGTAAGGCCTTTGTAAGGAACCAATTTTGTAATATTCTTCCAAGCTTTTCACATCCGTGATAACCCAGTTTTCTCCAAGTATTTTAAGATTACCATGTCTCTTAAAAATGACAAAATATCTCTGCTGGTTATGACAAGTTTTTTCCTAATTTCTTTTTCCAGCCGACCAAAGACTGTATCGGCTGGGAGAAAAATATGACCCCTCACAGGGAAAAATTGTGTTATATCTTTAAGGTGTGATGGGGAGTCATTCAAACGATAAAATAATTGCATATGGATTACATGACTATTTTAATTTTGCCCACTGCAACCATCGCAAAATAGTCTTTGGTTCACATCATTATCAAAGGTTAATGTCTTTAAATAGACATAGAGTGCAGATCATACTTCAGTAGAACCTCTTGCTGAATGTGTTTCATCCCAAGAATAGAAAATAGGGTTCTTAGAATTAAGTGGAACTACACAGAAGTTGAACAAGCTCAGTTGTAGTGCATAAAATGCATCTTGTATTGGTATTCTTGGTAAACTTTTAACTTGTTGCAAGTCAAAACAAATTGATTAACTTCTTTCTCAACACAAACGTTGCAAGCGTCAGTGGCCGGTGATGAAAAACCAATGTTAAACTCACGTCTAAAAATATTATTAAACATTGTCTTTTTAACCTTTAAATCATCTGGCACTGAATCATTATGCAATTTCCACAGTTTTCGTCCATTGTAATCACATGACAAGATTGAGCAAGACATATTTTTATACCGATTGATATCTTCTTCCTTCGAATCACAAAAGAAAGGTACTAAAGTGTCTAAACCTAATATTAAGAAAAAGTACAGAAACCAAATCTGTGTGTACTATATACTTGGTAAAAAGAAACGTATGATCAGAGTATGTAAAACTTTTTTCATTGCTGTCTTGGGTATAACAAAAAGAAGATTAGAAACTTTAGCCAAAAAATTGTACCATGGGAACACACCAAAAGAAAACCGTGGTGGTAATACTTGTGGAAACCGCTATGAAAGTAGAAAACTTAGTGTTCGTAACTTTTTGAATGCATTTCCTGCCCAGGAAAGTCAATATGGAAGAGCTGTTTAATAATATTTTTAGACGTGAGTTTAACATTGGTTTTTCTTCACCGGCCACTGACGCTTGCAACGTTTGTTTTCTATGGCTTAATAAAATTAAACAAGAACACGATGCTACTAAAAAACAACTTTTAATGCCAGAATAAAGGGTTCATAAACTGCGGGCTAATGCATTTTATGATTACCTAAGAAAGAAGTTTGTCAATTTGTTTTGACTTGCAACAAGTTCAAAGTTTACCAAGAATACCAATACAAGATGCATTTTATGCTCTACAACTGAGCTTGTACAACTTCTGTGTAGTTCCACTTAATTCTAAGAACCTTGTTTTCTATTCTTGGGATGAAACACATTCAGCAAGAGGTTCTACTGAAGTATGGTCTGCACTCTATGACTATTTAAAGACATTATTAACCTTTGATAATGATGTGAACCATCTAAGACTATTTTGCGATGGTTGCAGTGGGCAAAATTAAAATAGTCATGTAATCCATATGCAATTATTTTATCGTTTGAATGACTCCCCATCACACCTTAAAGATATAACACAATTTTTCCCTGTGAGGGGTCATATTTTTCTCCCAGCCGATACAGTCTTTGGTCGGCTGGAAAATGAAATTAGGAAAAAACCTGTCATAACCAGCAGAGATATTTTGTCATTTTTAAGAGACATGGTAATCTTAAAATACTTGGAGAAGACTGGGTTATCAAGGATGTGAAAAGCTTGGAAGAATATTACAAAAAATTGGAGCATATACAGTCATTGAAGAGAATTTATTTTTATAAGAAAAAACTGCGACGTTCATACACTGTTGAAATAAAGGTTTATGAAAATTACAGGTTTGAAAGTGGTTCAGAAGAACCACTATCATTACTGAAAAGGGGGAAAAGACACCCTTTATCTTTAGAGGACTTTGAATTAGCACATCGGCTACTTAAAGAATCGAATCGCAAGAAGTATTACAAGCTGCCACCACGATAAGAAAAAT
Source organism: Pyrausta purpuralis (assembly GCA_963924145.1). NCBI lineage: Eukaryota > Metazoa > Arthropoda > Insecta > Lepidoptera > Crambidae > Pyrausta > Pyrausta purpuralis. Next base: position 23,445,305 of record OZ001652.1, on the reverse strand, counting down.
GACAAACTTGTCAGGAATTCGTCACCGTCATTATTGTCATCAGTGGGTACAAATACACAGAGAGAAGGCAGCGATGTTACGATTGAACAATCGACACTTTCTATACCATCGTCATCAACAATTCATATAATGCTTCAAGAAATTGACGTAAATAGTTCTCCAATATGGTTAGTAACGTTAATCCGTTAACTTAATGCAACCAAAAAAAATATTACTTTTCACGCATCCACTCAGACAAGAGCGACTGATGATTCTGATAATGATCTGCATTTCGTTCCTGATACGCAAAGCAGATCCGCCAATCTGCTTCGAAGTCGAACAAAAAATTCTCTAAGTAGTTCTTCTTCAAGAAGCTCGACGCTCGTAGCCTTTGGCACGAGGTGCTCGTGGCGCAGTGGTAGCAGCGCTTTGGTAGTGAAACAACCTACAGCGTAGTCGTGTTTGGATGGGTGACCATTCCGACCATATTAGTTACGTATATCACGAGCATATCCGTGCTTTGGAAGGGACGTTAAGCCGTTGGTCCCGGCTAATATTGGTTGATTTTAGTCGTTAAGCCTAGCCAGAGGCCTTATGTGCGACTTGATAACAACTGACAGCAGAGTTAGTTGCTTGCCTTGCAAACACCGCTTACAGGCTACCACACGTTACAGGCTAACTTTACTTTACTCAGACTGATTAGAATAAAGTTAAAATAATTATTAAGTATTTTTTTAAATATAAATAGTACTATGCAAATACTTTGTATTGTTTAAATATTTGTGTATTCTTATTTTTTAAGTTAATTTTGATAAATAGTTAAGGATAAACAATACTTTTAAAGTTATTAGTATTAGTAACGACTGTTTTTGTTTTAGAAGACATGTTATTTTTGTTTTAGAAGATTATTTGTGTCGGCACATATCAAAATCGCCTAAGTCACGTCCAAACGATTTGAAGTTTTATTTTTTTATTCGATTAAGATTAATATGGCCGATATTTTATCTTAACATCAAAACAGCTTTAGTCCATTAATTTCCAGCAAAATAAGGGTCAAATTTCATTAGATTTTTTCAATTCAGCCTAAGTCACACACGGGCTTCAAATCATACTAACCTAAGTCCATTACAGCCAATCACAGTCCGTCTTGAATGTGTCATGGCGACCATTCCTTGTTTTTGCACGTGCTGTGTAGAACCACGCTCTGATTATTTTATTAAATTATGGATATTACAATAGAAGTTGTGCCTCCAGAATTAGCGAAAAGGAAGAATAAAGGAAGTACTAACCGTAAAATACAGCAGGAGAAAGAAAATCGGTAAGTTATAGGAACATTACCACTTTTTTGTGAACAAATTTGTGCTCTTGGATAGCTATGTTAACAATGTATTACAAGGCCGGACTTTTTTGAGAGAGATTTCAGATTGTTAGCTAGACCAAATTCTTAATGAAAGTAGTTTTTTAATTAGGGATCGGTTTTATACTTAATTCGTGTTTTGAAAAACACGTTTAGCCTTTTTATTGGTTTTTACTTTATTGCTAGTTGCCATGTAACTATGTAATGTTTGTTTGTATGTTTGTTTAGGTCAAATCTTGCAACTTTATTTTAAAGAAATTATCCTGAATCGATTGAGTTGAAATTTGGCATATCCAGTTATTTGGTAAATTCAGTAAAAACAATGTTTTTTATCTTTTCAGGTACTCAGCAAAATCATTGCCTAAAAAGCCCACATGTAAGCACACAAAAAAAAAGACTCTTACAAATGTGACACTTTAGCTTCTAACACCATTTTCTGCTTCCATAAAATGTTTTATACCCGTGCCAAAAAAGTGGACCAAGACAATTTTCTTTTAAAATATATTTCTACAACGCCAGTGCAGCGAAAGCGTTCAAGAAAAAATGCGAGAAACCCAAGAGCTTTTTCTAACAAGTTTTTTATTCCCCATCACAAGACCAAGAAACTAATCCCAGTCTGTCTTGATGCCTTCTGTGGTATCCTGAACATTAAACAGGAGAGAATAAAGGGCGTCACTAAAAGATTCGCTGAAAATGGAATTAGCGCGTCAGAGAGAAGAGGTGGTGATCGCAAGAAATTTGCGTTCAGATCGAAATTGGAATCCGTACAGAATTTTATCAAAACATTCAGACCTTTAGACCAGCACTACTGCAGGGGATTGATAAAACGAAGAATATACCTGGATCCGAGTCTCAACATTTCTAAAATGTATCGGATGTATGAAGATCAAGCCGCTCCCGGATTGTCGGTGACGAAGTCATATTTTAGGAAGGTTTTTAATACATCTTTCAACCTCGGATTTGGATCGCCCAGACAAGACGTTTGTTCTGATTGTCTACAACTTTTGGAAAAATTGAAAAGATCGCAAAACAACACTGAAAAAGAATCCATACGTGCACATTACAGAATCCATAAGTTGAGAGCAAAATGCTTTTTTCAGCTGCTGAAGGACGACAATTCAGAGATGCTTATTCTCTCATTCGACTGCCAAAAAAATTTGCCTATGCCTAAGGTTCCAGATCAAACAACCTACTATTCGCGCCAGTTATACATATATAATTTCACAATTGTTCAGGGTAACTCAAAATCCAGCCTTACAACCGAAAATGTGTACTCCTATGTTTGGACTGAGGATGAGGCGCCAAAAAGCTCCAATGAAATTGCATCTTGCGTTTATCACTGTTTGAACAATTTGGTAAATTTAGACGGAAAAAAAACCGTTAGGCTTGTGGCCGATGGCTGTGGTGGCCAGAACAAAAACTTGACTATATTGGGATGGTAGCAAAATGGCTATATGATTCACAAAGTCATGTTTCAAAAATAGAACTAATTTTTCCAGTTACCGGCCACAGTTTCATTCCACCAGACAGAGTCTTTGCATTAACAGAAAAAAAAATCCGACGACTAGAAAACATTTTAAACCCAGATGAATATATTGATTTAATGTCTTCCAATGCGACTATCTATCGTGTGGTTCGTCAAGTTCCTGTATTAGATTGGAAAGAAGCTTGTAAAAATACTCTTAAAAGCACCCAGAGCCTGCACTTCCAAATAAGCAAGTGCAAAAGAATAATCATTGAGAAAGAATCTCGAAAAATTCTAGTGCGTGGTGAAATATCCTACAGAAACGAAACTAGCCAGCTTTTGCCCATCACAAAACGAGGCAAAAAGTTGTCGCATCTGTTACCCGATAGAACAGAACCCATCGTCACCATCAAGCAAGAGAAGATTAATGACGTAATTAAATTATTAAAGAAACACTTCGGAGAAGAATGGCAGAATTGTGAAGAATTAAAATATTTCAAAGATGTGGTATCTGGACCCGTTGGCGATGGCACAGATGCTGCTGATGGTTTCGAAGACGATTCTGTTCCGGAGGAAGTATTCGATTTTGTTTAATTATTTTCGTGCCATTTAACTATTTTTATTTTAAATATTTTAGCAAAGGTGTCTAAAACGAAACAATTGGATTCGATTTTTTTCCTACAAAATAAATGTAAATTTTGGTACTTAACGATATTTTTATTTCTTACTTTATATTTTCTGAATCCGTCCCCTAGCCATCAATTTACATCAATCTCACCTAAGTCCCATTTCTCTATTTCAAACTCGCCCAAGCCCATTAATGATTATTTCAAATTTGACTAAGTCTATCAGGTTTTTTTTTTTTTCATTAATAAAACTACAGTCCACAGACTCTTTGGTCCGTGCCTTTTTTGATTTAGGTTTTTGTTATGTTGGGTTACTTTTTATTTTTGCTCCGCGCAAAAATTTACAGTGCTTTTTACAATACTTATCACTAGGGTGGTTAGTTTATGCTATAACTCTCTTATAAGTTAAATAAACATCGTTTCTTATTTCTACTTAAGATAAATTGATATTTTGTTTTTCTTTTTTTTCGTGTTGTTGTTATAGTTGCTATTTTTTTTCTATATTTATTTGTACATGTGCATATATTTTTGTTGTATTGTTTTTTTTTTTGTTATTATTATTAAATATTTGTATTATTCTATAAGGTTTTGGAATTCTATTATCCTTGTGATTTTGCTATACAATATTAAACAATATTGCTCTTATTCTAGTTTGTGTTAGTGATTGTGTTTGTGTTTGGGGAGTAAAGTAATCCCTCTACGTCGTCGCCTTTAGGTACTAAGATGTTCTTAGTGACTTGGTTGATGGAGTTAGTTATGTTAGTGGATTGGCCAATATCTTGTTTCGGACTTGCTCGTCGCCCCTGCGCATGGCCATCCGCAGGTTGTAGTCCCGGATTATTGTTGGTGTGGCCTTCTCTGCCCAGATTATCAGACGAGCTGTAGCGTCGTCGGTGGCATTGTCTGTGTAATAAACACAAGACTTTGTGTGTCTAGAGATGGCCCCAACAGCGTGGGGAACACTCTTTAGGAGATGGGATTTTTTTGATACTGTGCGCACTATCACCACTGACTCAAAAGTCTGCCCCTGTGCTTCATGTATGGTAAGTGTGCGTGATCCTTCGTCTTTCCCGTATCCTTGGCTGATTAGGCTTGCCTTTTCAGCTTGGGTGTGAGTGAGGTATAGGGTTCTTTCCGATTTTGGGATCACTGCACCTGAGAAGCGCTTGAGGTAAAGAGACTGTACTTGAGTATTGGCTGAGTATATGCCGCTGTAGATTTCACTAAGGGCATACGCTACATCCTGGGGGTTTTGATAGGTGCACAGTAACTCCTTAGTAACCTCTGTGATTTTATTAGGTCTGTTGTATTCCAAAGTGAAGAGATTACAGCGATCTATGTATGGGAGTTGGTTATTATCTCCTAACAAAGTCACCTCTCTGGCTTTCGCTATTTGGATAGCCAGTACAATGGATCCAAAATGGTTCATGAGGGCTTCATCCACCATGAGGCGTGTGCACGATTCTCCCTCACTCATACCATTTACAAGTAGAGATGCCATTGTTCTGACTCTCCTTTTCGCCCTCTCTTCCCCTATTCTCGTTGCCAGTTTCTCTCGGAGGTCCTTTGCTGCTTCAGTTGTTTCGGCTGTTCGGCCCGAACCCTGTTCGGGGTTTATTTGGGACATTACCCACGTGGTTTTGCCACAACCAGGGACTCCATTGACCCATGTAATTGTCGGTATAGTCCAGTGTTCCGGGACCTTACCTTTCGACAGATCTCCCGATATGGTGTTAGCCATTTCGATTATTCTGTCGTCGAGCATGACCTTCGTACACTTTGCGACTACGACTATGGGGTCTTCGGACGGTGTTTTGAAGACAAGTTTTCCCTCCTCTAAGTTACTCAGTTGTTCGTCCTGTCCCACGAAGTCCATCAGTATTACATCATATACACCTAAGTCCAAGTTGATTTATTTAATAACTTATTTTTTTTCTGACGGACTAGTTTTCCTTTTTCATTATTCGGTGTTGCTAGTTTAAGAAGTATACAATGGATATTTTTTATGGATTTTTATCAAAAAAAGGGTTGCAATTTCAAAAAAATTTCATTTACCAAAAATCTGTTAGATGTGACTTAGGCGCTTTTGATATGTGCCGACACATTTATCTTATTTTTTTTACGAAATGTTTGTTTCTCAATTCGTTTGTTATTTTATCTAAATGTCTATTTCATGTACAATACTTCAGTGAATGACTGATTAAATATGAGAATTTACTTTAAATTATAATCTTTAATAAAAAGTAGCTGGTTTTATTTATTAATATCCAAAACAAAATAATAAACAGTTCATATGAAACAAATTATCTACTTCGAATGCATATAAAATAATATTAACTATAATATTCTAATACATTTAGACAATACCATCAGACAACCTCAGCAGAGTTTGTTCTATGGATATCAAAAAAAGGATAAACATACATTGTAAAGACATACACCAGGAGTCGGCTTTCATCTATGTTGTATGTACAAAATCGAAGTTAAAATCGTTGAAAAAATGATAATTCAGACGTTAACAACACAAAATATTTAACCAATAATGATTTAACTACAAATAATGTTTCATTTTGAAAAAAGTTTACGGGCGAAGACAGTTTTAACTAAAAAATTCCAAATAATTAAACTAATAGTATTCTTTTTTATTATTAGAAAACATAATATACATTTCAATTCAGTTTCAGATCTCATATGGCAGTTATTCAATTTGCAACTATTATAAGAAGTGACAAATAAGTTTTTCGTTGATTCTGAAAAATGATCGATTTTGAGTTGAAACACTATTGTATTATTAGTGCGATATGTTGGCGCGAAAGTTTGCACGGTGTACGAAGGAAGTTAAGGTAACCCTGATCAAAAGCTATTGCCAACCACTCTATACCTGCAACCTGTGGACTTCATATACTCAGAGAGCCTTGCGCGTACAGTAAAATACCATAGTAGTAGAAAGTACCTACCGTAACAAAATTCGGAAACCGCATATCGCCAAAACGGCTTGATAAACTTTTATTTTTAAGTGATTGTACGGGGAGGAATGGGAACTTTGATGTGTGCCTAATGATTTGTGCCTGTCTTTTTTTAAATAAAGTTTCGATGTAAAGATACAATTGTTTTTTTAACATTATTGTACTAGCTGTTGCCCGAGGTTTCGCCCAAGTCTCTCTCTCTCTCGCCCCTCCTTCGGTTTAGGAAAAGCACTCGATACGTTGAAGAATCGATACTGTTGTTATATATATCGATACATTTATGAGTACGATACTTTTCTTTCGATACTACTCATGAGTACGGAAATATCATCACTAGTGAATATATCTAATAAGGCATTGTTTCATCACAGCGTAACGATTATCCCCAACACAACTGATGTAACTATTGAGCTAAAGGAGAAAATATTATCACATCTGCGTTCCGACGAAGTTTCACTAATAGTAAAAAATGATCCATTAATCTTAGCATACGGTGCTCGTCTTTTCAAAAAGCGATTTGCTCAAAAATGAGGGATTTAGCTTCCCTTTTAATTCTTTTGCAAAAAAAAGACACGACATAGAAAATTTAACTGACGCGAATTATTCCGAAAAATATTCAACATTTATAAGTGATGTGATGTGTTAGATAAAGAAACAGGTATGGTCAAAGTTATAAGTATACTCGCACGTCTGCGTCCTGCTTTATTGGAGTGTGTTGAAATCCTATACACTTAGTATATTATGCAAAACGACACATCCACAGCTTATAAAAAAAAAACAATGAAAATTAATTGGGAGGGGGAAATTTCGTCGAACGCAGAAAAAAGAAGAAAACGAAAGCACTTAACGAAAGAAATTGTCATGCCGCTGAATAGTCAGTAAACCGTTGTGGAAAAAGATCAAAAATTGGAAATTAAACATGCGAAGAAATTGAGAAAAGCCATATGTGTTATGTTTATGGCAGGATTTCTGGGACATAATATATCAGTTCATGTACAAAATTATAGGTGGCCTACGCAAGTACTCGAAAAAGCAGTTGGAGGATCTCAACTTATGGAATATTAAAATACATTACCAAAGAAGAAACACACAAGGACAGACCGATTACATCTTAATCAAACCAAGAAGTTAAAAACATAGAGGATGAGACGCCTTTTAAAAAAACGTGACGGAAACAAATATTACAAGTGGTTCTAGCAGTGAGGATAATAAACCTATTCGGAATAATAAGGAAATTAAACATAAAAAAGAAAACATGGCTTATGATAAATATTCTAAAAATAAAGAAAACAATATGAAGCCACGTAACAAGAAAACAAAAACAAAATAGTCGTAAATCAAACTAGGTTGACTTTATAAAGTTTTTTATTCGATCACCACACTTATCTATGATACAAATCACTATCTCTTAGCCACATAAAAATTATAACTGCATTTTAACATAGGTTCCTTCCCACAACCTTTCGCTTCGGTGGTCAGCATTAGACTGCCTCGCCTTTCGAGTGCGCTCCGCAAGTCAGAAAATAAGAAGGGAAGGGGCAGCCAGTGTTGCCATTTTTAAATAGCGATAACGTTATTCGATAAAGTAACAATACTCGTTTGTATAGAAATAACATTAACTGTTATTATAATGAGTTAAGATTACAACAGGGCTACTGATTGAGTCTAAATACAAAAATCATCACAAAATGCTCAAGCAGCTCAAGCGATACTGATAGTAATAATACAATAATAAAACGAAAAAAAACTGTCACAGTAAATTCTGACCATTTTTTGTGCCAGTTTTTTTTTCGTTTGAAGATATAAAAATAGTCAAAAAATACTTCCAATCAAACATTGATAAAAACATCTATATGCACTTTTTGATTTCTTCCAGCAGTTTTCCGCAGCCTGAAGGCCAAGTCTCGTGGCAATCGAACTTTTTTCGTGTCGAGATTACCTTGTCTTCATTGCGAGATTAACTTTTTTACCTAAAAATCAAGAAAAATGAAAGAATGTAGATAGATGTAAAAAAATCATCGCACGAACAAAAACTAAATATATGTATAGAAATCGTGACTCACTAAAGAAAAATTGATCGGTGAACTTTTTTCGTATACGAATTGCGCGAGAATTGGTTAAGGATTAAACCGTCTCATTTTTGAGTCTTATTTTATGTCCTCTTATTATTGTCACGTGGAGACACCCTATTATACAGGGTCTAACAAAACTAGTAATCGATCGCCAACGGGGGGATCTATAAATCATACTGAATACGATGACAAAATATTGATACATGTTTTATAGTGATTTTTCAAAGTTATGTTTTCTAACATGATAATTCAATTAAATAAGGAAACCTGCTGTACTTTTTTCAAAAAAAAAAACAAAATTCAAAAATGTTTATTCAATTTAGGACACAATATGCCACTTATGAACGTCAAATGTACAGTTAAAATTAAAATTAAAATAATTTTCCCTGAAGGGGCCGAATCATGTCTCCTTATCTTTTGGGCCCTACCAGCGCTTCGAGACAGAACACAGACAATTAGGCAAGTGCTGAGAAGAAACGCCGGAACAAACTCAGTCACCACTAGCTGCCGTAAAATCAAAATCATCAAAGGTAAGTACATCAGTCGGTGCAGGCTGGACAGACCACACATTCGTGTCGTTCAGGTAGTCTTGAACCTTATAATAGCCTTTAGACATAAGCGTGTTTTTAACGTGTTTCTTAAATTTATCAACCGGCAATTCGACAAGATTATGTGGTATATTATTAAAGAATTTTATACAATTCCTCCAAAAACAAGAATAAAAACTAACCTTGAAGTACTTCAAAATGATCACTGATGCGTTTTTTAGAGATTTCCATTTGATTTGAATTCTCGTCTTTTGAAGTATCAGTACTTTCTGTAAATCAAATAAGCTTATCCTGAATTCCTGATTGTATGTTTATCTTCTATTGATTTTATTTTTATAACAAGAAACAAAGACAAGGGAAAATCAAAACAAATAAAACTTATAGGTTATAAAGATGTCAAAGGCAGTAATACTTATGTTTTATCTTACCTATTGATTCCACAGCTGAGACATCTTTTTTTTCAATAAGGCTCACCATAAGCCTCCCACGAAACATCACTAATACAATATTCACAATAAAATTAAACCACAAATGTTCACTATCACTGGAGCACAATGTTCACTGAGCAGAATCCTGACAGTAATGGCGGTTATGTTTACAAATAAAAATATTGTTCGCCAACAATAACATCGGATATGATGATACTATTTTATTCAAATGACGTACTTGAAACTTGATCTGGATGTCAACACAGCAACTGTCTATACAATTGTATCATTTTAAATAAAGTGTTTAACGTTCAGTAGAATAACATGGTAACTTAAATTACGATTTAATCAATGTGTTAATTTGTAGCAATTTCAAATGATCAACATTGTATGTGAATTTGCAATAACTGTAACACTAAGAAACCCTTGTCACCAAATATTCTGTGTATTGTAACTTCATCTACAATAATACTTCAATGGAAACATTATTGATTTTCAATTACAATGAAATTATATTGTTTCACAAAAATAGTTGTTATTGTCATAGAAATATGGTTCAAAGACAGAAAATTAAGTCTGACTTTGCTGAATTCATATGTGATAAAGTTGTACAAACGTGTAATTAAAGTTACAATGTTATTCATATTGGGTGTCGATATGTTCACCACACTCCTTTTTTGTACAATTATAAGTTTCAGTCATTATTTTTAATGACTGCTTAAGTTCCCTAATTTGACATTCTAAACTCATAACATCTTTCTCATATTTGCCTACATTTTGTTCTAAAATTAAAGAATACATATCCAATCCATCTCCAAGTTGTCTCCACTCATTGATGTATTTTACTTTAGTGTGTCAGGATTTTTGTTTTTTGATTAATTTATTAGTTTCTTTATGAAACGGTTTATTCTATCATATTTCTTAAACTTATTTTTGCTGCACTTAGTAATACCTTTAGAAGGTGTATCATGAGTTAAATCTATTGTCAAAATTGGTTGATTACTAGGTGCAGCTGTCGTCAGGCTGGGCGCACTACCAACCAACTTATTAAATATTTATCTGTGTCATGCACACACATACGAACCGAAGGTACCTGCTCTGTACGTCGAATGTTCATGCTTTCTACTCTAGTTGTCTCAGTCACCCATGCCAGGATAACATGGGAGCAAGCAAGATGTCTATAGCCGATATTTACGTGCAACGTCTTACAGAGTAAGCCCCCAGACTCGTCTAAAGTCTGTTTATCTTTGATAGTCCAATAATGTGAACAATCTTTTTATAACTTTTATATCTTTTTATCAGCAATAAAATTTAAGTAACCATTTGATTTAAAAAGATCTTAGTATTCAAGGATAAATTACCTACGTAAGTAGAGAGTTATATCTTTATTTTATTTTAAAATTGATAATTTCACAGAAAAGGAATGTTAAGATTGTTTACAATATTTGACAAGCCAATAAAAACAGACTTTACTTACTCATTGGACTCGCGCACCAGCTAGTCTAGTAGTTACCTAATTGTGTCTAGTCTACCATAACCTTATGATGATTTAAAGAAACTTTCAAACAAGCTGTGTAAATTAAATGAATAACCTCGGGGTTTACGCAGTTAATGGCAGATTTGCATACTTACCTACTTTAAAGTTGTAGTCATTCCTTGTTTCTTCTACTACCAAAATAATAACATACACAACCTTATCAAAAATGATAATAAACGTTGCCTAACCAAAATGAATAACCAGCAGGGCAAAAATTTGTAAAACAAAGGCGTGGTAGTGTGTACCTACCTAAACAGTAACAGATTTTATTATGTAAAAAATTATCTTTTTTCCTACCTACACCTCAAAGGAGACAATAAGTTAAAGTCTCCTTTGGTATAAGCAGGCTTTGGAAGTAGATAAGCATTAAGAAAATACGACTTTGATGCAACAATTTATTTTAAAACGCATAACTATCACAATTTTTCAGGTTTATAACTCGTAATTTAATTTAAAATACTCGTAGTTAACCCTCTGAAACAAAAGTTACTGACATGGCGTTTTGGCTCTTTCATAAAAAAGTTACCTATTCAAATTTTGTTGTTATAAGGACTAACTGTAGGTAATCTAACGTCGTCTAACACAAAATGTCTAAAAGCTTCAATGTACATCATCTCGTCTCACTTATTACACGATTTAGAATGTTTTTAATCAAACTTTTACGTAAATTGGTAGGTACATTTCTTATCAATCACGCACGTAAAAACATGTTCGTAGGTAATAAACGCTGTCGTGTCTTTCACGTCGGTAGTTAGGCATGGAGTAATCTTGGATTGAATCACATAAATAGACAACAAATGGTAGAAAGAAACCTTTCTATACCTAATTCATTATTTGGTAACTTTGAAGGAGTCAACAGACCAATTGTGATATTTGATGGAACATATTGTTATATTGAAAAGAGTTCCAACTATATAAATACAGAAATGTGATGAAACCATTCTTAATGGTTTGTACCGATGGACATATAATTGATGTTTTGGGTCCATATCCAGCAACAACATCGGATGCCGATATTATGAAAAAATAATTTTCAAATGCATCAAGACCATTACGGGAATATTTTAACGAAGGTGATGCTTTCATATTAGAAAGAGGTTTCCGTGATGCTTTACCGTTGTTACACCAATGTGGTTATAGGACTTATGTGCCTGCTTCATTACAGGAGGGTGAAACTCAGCTTTCTACAGATGATGCAAATAAATCGAGAGCAGTCACCATATGCCGTTGGGTTGTTGAAGTTGTTAACGGAAGGTTTAAAAGAGATTTTAAATTATTACGCCAAAACTATTTTAATGTGGCAAGTAGAAGTTTTATGAAAGATTTTGAGGTGGCTGCTTCTCTTTTAAATATGTTTCACCCTCCCATAGTAGATCGTATAGATGCTGGGGAAATAATTGAGCAAATAAATATTCACATGAACACTGAAAATGAATTGGCTGATTTCGTTATTAGAAATAACTACAATAGGTGTCGAGCCAATTTTGAAACAATTACTGTTCAAAATGATAATTTAAATGATTTTCCCCAGCTCACTGAAAGTCAACTGATATTAATTTCTTTGGGCACATATCAAATAAAGCAGGCACGTTCCTATTATGGGAAACATGTGCGAGGTAATGATGGTTTCATCATAGAAGTGTGCAGGGAGGTCAGCAGTAGCCTGCTGCTAGAGCTGTCAGCTTCTAATACATCATGGCTTCTTAGAGGACGAATCCAGTCCAGGCATATTAGCCGAAAAACATATTTTATTTATATTTTAGTCGACAGCTCTCGCAGAGGAAGGGAAGCAATACCAAAACATTATTGTAACTGCATCGTAGGGAGACGAACTGTAGGCTGCTGTGCCCATATTATGTCCATTATATGGTACCTCAGCTGGGCGAGGTACCAAGACCACATAGCACCACCTGCACAATTCTTAGACGATATTTTAATTATTATAGAAGACGAATAAAATAAATAACTAAATAAAAATGTTTTATTTATTTTTATTTATTTATTTATTTATTTTATCTATAGTCTTCTAGTAATATACTTAGATCGGCCCCACCCGCTGTCGTCTATTTTATGGCCTAAATGTAAAAATATCCTTTGCAGTTCAGAAATCAGCTGTTTGTTACATAACCTCACTTTAATTAAACCCCTAATTATTTGGCTCTCAGATTGTCAAAAAACAGAATTTTCAGTGTAGGTCTACTAAGTATTAAGCTATTAATTTACACCATTTTCATCTTATTACATCCGGGCCCAAATTTGTATGTGATCGTTTCCATCTCCTTTGACCTCTGTATCTCGAACATAGCAACGTTTTATTTTACAACCTTTACAACTAGATCATTTGGAATTTATTTCCTCTATTGTTCGAACAAAAATAAGTTACCGACTTTAAGAACTTGCCGACAATGTGAGTACACTATTGTTTCTTAGAAAACATTTTAGGAGTATAAGATAATAAATTTATGAGTTACGTAAACACGTGTTTGCTTGCTTGATGTCAGGTGTTCAATTTTGATTTCCTTTGAAATTTAGCTAAGCAAGTCATTTGTTTTCGACTTAAATACTGTCAGATATAGTTTGGTTCTACTGCAATACACATCAATTAGTACAACAATTAACATGGGTGCTGTGAAACGTAAACTAAAAACTTTGAGTCTTGCTGAAAAACTAAAACTAAACTAAACTCTGAAGAAGAATAATTTTATGCTCTTTATAGATTAGACAATGCTAATGGTAGAGAACAACCAAATTATCTAAAGTAAAAAAACTTACTGTTTTTTTTAATGCCATATTTTTAATTTTAAAATGATTTGAAATAAATTTGAATTATAAATAATAAATAAAAATATGTTTGTCACCTCTACAAGTTGAATTCTTATTTTTTTTACCTCTCTAACTCAAAATTTATAAGAATAAACTCTTTATGTCGAATCAAAATTCGCCTAAGTCAAAATCCTCCATAAGTTGAAAACTCTATAACTCGAAATTTTTGGCGTCTCCCTTGATGTTCGACTTATAGAGGTTCGACTGTAGTAGGATATGTAGTTTAACTACATATCCTTTATCTGAAATTTAATTATAAAGAATAAAAAAAACATGAAGGTTAGAATAACTCCCGTTTAATATTTGGCACTTTTTTATCATTAAATTTTATTAGTTCCTGCTGATATCGCCATTTCATTCCTGTACAATCGCAAAGCAAATAATTTAACTTTTTAATTCTTGCGTGCTAATTATTTTATTGAGTAAAATAATATAACTCAATAATGCAATATGCTTAAACGGCCAAAATCACAGCTTTCTAGAAGTAGTTCCCAGGCCACGGCATCAAAAATACGTCGACATGAAGAATCTTCATCACAATATGAAAATCGCGTGGCAAGTCGGAGGGAATACGAGTCGCAAATGCTAGCCAGAGAAACAAGTATCGAGCGTTCTCAGCGGCTTGCTGTATGCTTAGTTATTCTAATGCGAAATAAAAAAAACAACGTTGGCTTACACAATCAAGGAACAATTGGAAGATTTCAACTTACGGGAGAGAGGAGTGAGAGGTAGTATCGGATTTTACTCGGACAAAGTCGCGGGGCATGGCTAGTATATGAAATATAATCTTATTCTTCTATTGAGACTTGTAAACCATAACTATATTATATATTTAGGTGTACAAGCAACCAGTACCAGATCACTACCTGAAACTAGTTGCAACGCAGCAGCCCTCCCGTTCTGTAAACAACCCAAGGCTTCAGCCCCAAACCAACGTGTTATTAAAAGTATATAAAGACCAAAACGTATTTAATTTAATTTAATTTAAAGGTAGCTTAACACAAAGAACAGTTACACTAGGGAAAAAAATCATTAGAGTGCCATGAGAGCTGTTCTTCCCGCCCTGACACAATAATAAAATAATTTAATAATAAGTCATTTATCACATTTCATAAATCGTTACTTAAGGCGAATGTAGCCCTCAACTTCCTAAAAAGGGCATCTATAGGATCTATAGGAACTCCTCATTTGCGGCTGGACGGGAGGAGTCGAAGGGGTAGATTTTTTTTTTCAAGGATAACATAAGTTCCGTAACATAAGAACTGTGGACCTTCAAAAGTCTGACAAAAACGTCCAAAATAAATATTTTTTGCTATTTATGTATGAAAATGTCATTCAATTAAAAAAAACAAATAAAGAGTTAAAAGAATAGTGTTAAAAATTAACATTCATCAAAGCCGTTTATGAGCAGACGCTTTTTAAGGCAAAAATCGATGTGCCGTAGTTTTTTATTTTAATATACTAAACAAAAACATAAAGAAAAAAACAAAGTTGAGGAGTACATTCGCCTTAATTCTTGACAGATTAAGAACGAATAAAATAAACTATCTGGTGGTAGTCAAATAAGTGCAATTTTAAAAAAATGGGTTTCCTTCAATGTATTTTTTTAGTATTTGTTATTACAGGTTTTGAGTTTAGCAACGAATTTGCAAAAAAACTAAAGCTGGACTTTTGCAGAAGCTAAAAATTGCCAACAAATTTCTTCGCTCAATAGCTTACAAAGGATTTATCACCAGCAGCTAAAACATTTTTTGATATGCAAATAAAACAAGCTAGAAAGCAACCAAAAGGACATCGTTTCACATTGGATGAAAAAATTTTGGCTTTATCATTATATAAACCGAGTCCTGAAGCATATCGTTTGCTGAGCCAAATCTGTGTGTTACCCAAAAAGAGCACATTGAATAAGTTGATGACAAAAGCCTTTTTGAGGCCAGGGCCTAATGATGACATTTTTGAAAATTTTAAAAAAGGGTGGACAAAATTCCCTCTAAACATAAATATTGCAGCTCATGTTTCTTATGATAGGTACACAGATCAGATCAAAGGGTTCGGCGACGACGGAAGTGAGCGTGTAAAGTATTTTGCTGATCAGGTACTGGTTTTCATGATCAGAGGTACGAGTATATTTAAAAAATATAAACAGCCCATTGCATACAGCTTCTGTACAGGCACCACAAAAACAACAAAACGAAAAATTAACTGAAAATTATTTTTAAAAAGTTTTAGAAACAGGGTTAAAAGTAGTGTCTACAACGTGCGATCAGGGCTATACCAATATGGCAGCAATTAATTCTTTAATTGCTGACACACGATCAGCATATTTAAAAGAAGGATAATAATTTAAAGGGGGATTTTTCCTCGCATTATTTAATTAAGGGCATAAGAAATAATCTTATAACTAAAAATTTAGAACTTATGCAAGATGGCAAAAAGCGCATAGCGAAATGAAAGCATTTGGAGGCTCTGTATAAAAAAGGGTCAGAGCTGGAATTGTGTAAAGCAATCGTATTCATTTGACAGTTCATAACGTACGGTTTGACACATCATATTGTACGTTTTGAACTGTCAAATTGTCGGCCTTAGGGCAGCGGAATAGGGTTCAGAAATGCTTGTAGATGTGTAGTAAGGAGAAACGCGTGTTATTCCTTCGATATTTTATTGCTAACTAACTTGACACAAACAAATCTTTAGTTAATAGACGGTGAAATATACATGCCTGCATTCATTCATCAATCTTTCGTACGTAAACCGAACATACCGCCTACCAAAACATAGTTTTTGAAATTGCAACAACAGTAGATACATACATTTTTACATCACATTCAGCAGGTACATAATAATCATTTCATATCCTAGTCTATCACGCATCCAAAATAAACATGCTAAATTGTACATTATATGGGTACGTATTGCTAGGTGTGTGCTACGTCACCACACTGCGAGCGTCTTTATAATAAACCAGTGCTAAACAAGTAGTCGTGCGTTTCATTCATCTCCGTAGATATACCAGTGGCGACGGTCCGTAAAATACCCGCGTTTGTTTAAAAAAAAATCGTTAAAATGTTCGCAGTTTCTATGAATTTCGGCATTCTTACGAGTTTCAACCACCAACAGCAAGATTGGATCACGTACAGGAGTCGATTACAGCAGTGGTACATTGCAAATGGAATTGATGAATTTGTGGACAAAGGAGGAGTGAAAAGGCGCGCCATGTTACTAAGTGCACTCAGCGAAAACTCTTACCAGCTTGCCAGTAACTTAGTATTGCCTAAATCTTTAAGTGAGGTGGAATACAACGAAATTGTGAAAGTTTTAGATCAACATTTCACATCGAAGAGATGTGGTTTTGCAGAGCGGCATTATTTCTACATGGCGGTGCAGCAAGCCGGTGAGACGCATACGCAATGGGCAGCTCGCGTTAGAGGTTTAGCGGCGCACTGTAATTTCAAACACCTCGAAAAAGTGTTGTTAGATAAATTCGTGATGGGTATGGTTCGGCAGCGGCGAGCTCGTCAGCGGGGACCGGAGGAGACACAGTGTTCAAGATCGCGAATAAATCAAAATCTAACCACAATATAAGTGAAAAGTGCTCAGTGTGTGGAAAAAAGAAAAAATCATAAAGCGAGCGAATGTAGATTTGCTGGCTACAAGTGTAATAAGTGTAACGTCAAAGGACATCTACGCAAAATGTGTAAAATCTTAAATCTTCTGATGAAGTCTTTGCTGTTTGATGCCTATTTCTGAAGTTTAAATCCTCCTTTCCTAAGGATTTCAGTGATTTGTTCAGCAACCTCTAACGCCCTTTGAGTTGTATCTTGAGCTGACATCAAATCGTTCATGAAAAAGTCCCTTTTTATCGTTTCAGCTGAAATAGAATAGGCTTCTCTTGCGTCTTCGGCGACCTGCTGCAAATTCTTAACAGCTAAATACGGCGCAGATGCAGTACAAAAGGTAAGTCGTAGTAGTCGCAAATCCTTAACTGGTTCGGTTGGATGTTCACGCCAGAGTATTTTTTGGAAGTCTGAGTCCTCTGTGGTTACAAAAATCTGGCGGTACATCTTCTCAATATCCGCTATATATCCAACCTTTCTCATTCTCCACCCCATCACCAGCGATCTCATGTCTTCTTGGAGTTGTGGTCTCACCAGAAGTTCATCATTTAAGGAAACATTGTTTGACTCTAGGGATGATGCATTAAAAACGACTCTTACCTTCGTTGTCTCGCTGCTTTCTTTAACCACTGCATGATGGGGTCGATACACTGCTGGTTTCTCTATTTGGTCTTCGGGAACTTCTTCGATGTGGTTTAAGGCTTCGTATTCTCGCATTACCTTTATGTATTCCTCTTTCAGAGCTGTATTCTTCTCAAACTGTTTTTCCGTTTGTAATAATCTCTTCATAGCAATGTCTCTTGTGTTGCCCTTGGTCGATTCTGGAGTACTTGTTTTGAAGGGTAGTTTCACAACATATCTTCCCTTTTCGTTTCTCGTATGTGTTTCTCTGTAAATCTTCTCACACAATTCTTCATCACTGGTTAATTTCTTCTTACCATCTGTGTCTATTTCCCACAACGTGTGTAGCATATCATCCATATTAACATTGTGGTGCAGGACTATTATTTCTTCTGAAGAAAGGTTGCTTACAATATCTCCAAAAAGAATCCACCCAAAACTTGTATTTTGAGCACATGATGAGCCAGGTGGACCCTTGAGCAAATCTTCCTTCAAAACTCTCGCATACACGTTAACACCTAACAACATATCGACCCTACCTGGCTTGTGAAAGCTTGGGTCGGCTAGAGGCAGGCCCTCTAAGTGAAACCAAGTGTGTGCAGAGTTTGTAATAGTCTGAGACGGTAAGTCGGTAGTTAAACGAGTAGCTATTACATATGCTTGAACTAGAAGCTGAAATTGACTATCATAACTTCAATGAAGTTCTAGTTGTACTACGTGGTTTACTGACGTTTGTGTTGTCCCTACTCCAGTGATTGTCTCTTTGATAGGTGTTCTCTTTACGTTCAACAATTGTGCTGCTCGTTCGCTGATGAAGTTTGCTTGTGACCCTGGATCAATTAAGGCGCGCAATATGGTCAAGTTTCCACGTTCGTCTTTCACAGGTATAAGGGCAGTTTTTTTAGGTTATGTAAACACTCAGTTGTTGTATTTAACAAGTTCTTAATTTGATTCGCCGAAGGAGCACTAATCTTTCGTTGTGTATACAATCTTTTAAGTAGGGAGTTCACTATGATCCTTTTGTTACCATAACGATGTTTCAGTATGTTCCATGCCTCATCGTAGTTATTCTCAGTTACGTTCACATATCTCAAAAGAGTTTCAGCCTCGCCACCAACACTAGACTTCAAATAATGCAACTTCTGAACCTTGCTTAACGTGGAGTTTGTATGTACCAACGAGGAAAACAAATCGTGAAAAGTCGGCCATTCTTCGTAGTTACCGGTAAAAGTAGGTAAATGTATTCTCGGTAACTTTAACAAATCTCGCTGTGTCTCGGTAACTATTGATTCAGATTGAATTCTCAATTGACTTTCTTGATTTCCATATATCATGTCCTTTAAAAAGGTTAGGTTTATAGAGTTTATTCTCAAAAAAAGACAAGCCACTTACATGAGAATAGAATAACTTAGAGTTAAATAATCTAAATTTGAACGCCGAACTAACAAAAATATAATAATAAATTACATGCTATAAATTATACAACAAACAGTGTGTTGTTTTGAACTATAAATTCTGACAATTTGGATTTAAAACTATTAAAAGAACTTATATTTTTTAAACCAGATGGCAGTTTATTATAAAGCCGTGCTCCCTCAAATGTGATACTTTTTTTGGCATAATTTGTGCGTACTTTTGGCAAGACGAGCAAACTTGGTCGACGGAGATTGCGTTTACTTATTTGGGATTTTTTTATGAGTGTCAAATTTATATGAATGGACTTATCAAGAATTTTTCTAATTAATATGCAAGTGTTATAAATGAAAAGCTCTTTAATATTCATAATTTTCGTATCTTCGTAGATTTTATCAGTAGGCGTTAAAAATGGATAGTTAAATAATAATTTAATAACTTTGTTTTGCATTCTTTGTAGTCCCTGTAATTTTGTCTTTGGAGCTATGCCCCAAATTTCAATAAAATATAATAGTTGAGATTTGATGAGTGAGTTATAAATATTGTAACGCAGTTTTTTAGGAATGCAATAACTTGTATTGCGAAGGGAGCCAATCAATAATGAAAGTTTATTCCTTACATAATCAATCTGGTTATTCCATGATAGATATTGGTCCAGTCGCAGACCAAGGTATTTTTAAGTGTTTTTTTTTCTAAGGGGACGCTATCTATAATTAAGGGTGCGTGCGATTCAATTATTTTATTTTTTGCTCTAAAAACAATGTAACAAGTTTTACAAGTGTTAACCGTTAATAAATTCTTCTTAAACCACTCTGTTAATACTTTTAAATCTTTGTTAGCGTCTTGAATTAAATTATGAATGTCAGTCCCAAAATAAAATAAACATGTGTCATCGGCATATAATGTTGTCTGACCACTAAGTCCTAAGCTAGTGATGTCGTTAATATAGATTAAAAATAAAAGTGGTCCAAGTATGGAACCTTGAGGCACGCCATACGTTACTGGTAACGCACTACTCTGGTGTTCATTGATTTTTACTATTTGCGATCTATTTTTTAAGTAGGACTCGAGTAATTTTAGAGCATTGCCTTTGATACCGTTGCTTTTCAACTTATTCAAAAGAAGCTTGTGACTTACGGCATCAAAAGCTTTTTTTAAGTCAATAAATACGCTTAATGCAATGTTCCTTATATCGATGCTATCCTTAATTTTTGTTATCAAATCAACAGTTGCTGCTGTAGTGTTACACTTTGCTCTAAAACCATACTGCCTTTCTGTTATAAAACTGAATGAGTTGAGATAGTGTGTCAAGCGTTTGTGTATGATTTTTTTAAAAATCTTTGACAAGACCGGGAGAACAGAGATAGGACGGTAGTTTCCTGGGTCAGTTTTTGAACCTGATTTATACATTGGTGTCACTTGGGCAATTTTTAAAGTATCTGGAAAAAACCCGTCACACATTAGTTTATTGAAACATT
This sequence comes from Pyrausta purpuralis, assembly GCA_963924145.1. Classification (NCBI taxonomy): domain Eukaryota; kingdom Metazoa; phylum Arthropoda; class Insecta; order Lepidoptera; family Crambidae; genus Pyrausta; species Pyrausta purpuralis. Next base: position 23,424,378 of record OZ001652.1, on the reverse strand, counting down.
TTGCCAAGTTATCAGAGACAAGACTTTGTATTTGTAGATTTGGTGTTAATCTTATCTATACCGCTGCTTGAATTTGAGTCTAGTTTCTTAATAATTTCAAAAACTTCATCTGCACTGCATGGAAGTAGGTTTGATAGTTCGTGTCCAACTATCATTGTAGCAGCGATATTAGAGTTTGTTGTTTGGGTTGTGTCTATATGTATTTTATTTGCTAGTGTGGACCCTACTGTTGAAAAGTATTTATTATAAGTCTCACAAATCTCGTCCATATTTGTTATTGTTCTAGAGTCTATTGTAATCTTTGAGAGAGCATTGCTTTGTTTAATTTTATTGCTAGTGAGTGAATTTATAAGTGTCCAATTTTTTTTTCGGGTTGTTATTGCATTTATTAAATAGTTTAAAGTAATATTTTTTTTTGTCTTGAATTAATTTTGCCACGCTATCTTGTTTAAGTTTGAAATTATGTTCCAAAACTTCATTTTCTGGGTTATTTTTGTCCTGCATCCATAGAGAGTTCCTTTGGTATATTTCAGTAATGATTTCATTATTAATTCAATCCTTTTGAGGTAAATTAAATGCTTTCTTCTTTATAACGTTGCTCTCTGCTACACTTTGCTTTATCATAATTTCGGGATCATTGTAATTGTCTGGTTCATTTGCCAGTTTCCTTGATTCAAAGGAGGTCTTTAGCTTTTCATAGTCTATTGTTTCGTAGCTCGTATTAATTCTCCGAGGTGGTTTGTATTTGTTGAGTTGCAATTAGATCTGTCTGTGGTCAGACATGGCTGAATTTATCAACTGGGAAGCTGACAAATACTGGGAAGCTTTCAAGAATGCACATAGACATCTAGTACAAATCACGCCGAAGGAAGTACGTCGAGAGTTGGAATACTTCTCAAATGAAGATTATTATGCAATCGAAGAATTATATTTATGCATGTTGGCCGATTGAATGAATCTGGACATAAATTATTAATTAAAATAAACAAGAATTACTATACAAGGCAATCAGAAACCAAAAACTCTTTATTAGACCACGTCAGCACGAACTTAAAAGATGAACATTTTCACTTAGCTTTGATAAATTCAGCCATGTCTGACCACAGACAGATCTACTTGCAACTCAACAAATACAAACCACCTCGGAGAATTAATACGAGCTACGAAACAATAGACTATGAAAAGCTAAAGGAGGTGCATTGCATTGCAATGCATCTCCTGCATGACGAATACTGGGAAGCTACTATAATACTGGAATACTGGGAATGCAATGACGACCTCCGTGGTTGAGTGGCTAGCACGTTGGTTTCAAGCGTCGCCATCTCGTGAGGTTCCGGGTTCGATTCCCGGTCGGGTCAATGTAGAAAACGATCTTTTCTATATTGTCTCGGGTCTGGGTGTTGTGGTACCACCGTTGTGTCTGATTTCCATAATACAAGTGCATTGGCTACTTACTTTGGGATCAGAGCAATGTATGTGTTTGGTGTCCAATATTTATTTATTTATTTATCTGATACGGGTTTCGATATAACCTCGAGTTAATCGCTGTTTAGGCCATTTCCTCAAATTAATCTGTGTTTTCTTTAATAAACTGGCATTATCTTCCAATAAACTCAGCAATTGCTCCGCCGTAACACTCATAATGACAGTTTGTAACGTTCATGTACACTGATAAAGTCCAAAAATAGCTTAATTATTTCATTAATCTTTCACTAGCACTTGTTTACGTCATTTTATTCATAAACGCCTATTGAATGCAGCCCGCTATTGTTCTCGCACGGTCGGGTCTGCTACCTGCGGCTCGGGGTTATCACTGTGCATCCGGCTCGATGTCGGCCTCAGGTCAGCGGAATAGGGTTCAGAGTTGCTTGTAGATGTGTAGTAAGGAGAAACACGTGTTATTCCTTCGATATTTATTGCTAACTAACTTGACACAAACAAATCTTAAGTTAATAGACGGTGAAATATACATGCCTGCATTCATTCATCAATCTTTCGTACGTAAACCGAACACAAATGAATACGATTGCTTTACACAATTCCACCTCAGAGCTGGAATTGTGTAAAGCAATCGTATTCATTTGACAGTTCATAACGTACGGTTTAATCTGTCAAACCATTTGTTCTTTACCCTTTGACAGATCATACAGTACCTTTTGAACTGTCAAATGAATACGATTGCTTTACACAATCGCGTCCCAGGTTTTACGGGTATGCGATTAGTCTCAAAACTTACAGCTCGTCACGTTATTCCTCATTTAATACCAAAAATGAAAGCAAAATACTGCACTGAAGTATTCAGCAGAACATTAGTGTTGCTATGGGATACACTGCAGGTACACTTTATTTTTTTTTAATTTCATAAGACTGATTTGTTTTAATATATCTAACTGCCTGATACTTAAATATTCATTTTTTTTTTAGGAACGGGTAGAATCCCACGGGAGAGCCAAGACACAGCCGAACTTTTGTTGTTTTTTAAGAAAATATTTGATTCTGTCAATGGTAATTTCAATAAGATTGAAAAGGAAAAAGTCTATAGATCTGCTGTCTTACCAAAATCGCCACATATTAAGCTATGGCACAAAAGTCTGCCTATTTTGAAAAGTATGAGGTTTGTAGGTGGAGCACGAGCAGAGGTGGTCCCATCTATTTGAAGCTGGATTAAAACCATCGAAGCATTCCAGCAAATAACAAAAAAAATGCATGCCTGTGGACTTCAGTCCCTGCTACTGCGCAATTTCAACCAGGACCCTTTGGAAAATTTCGTCGGTTCCATTCGGGCTCATGGGCACCGAAATGTAATGCCCACTGTGCCAGCATTTGAGGCATCATACAAGGCATTATTGATAAATTATATGATTTCACCTCAATCAGTCGGGGTTAATTGCGAAAGTGATGAAGGCTACTGCTTACAAAATTTAACATACTTTTTTCAAAAAACATTGCCAGGCATTGCGACCTCAATATTGATTTGACGGACATTGATATTTTGTTAAAAAGCCAAGATGCAATAGATCTTTAAAAATGCGCATCAGCTGCATATTGCAGTGGATGGATAATACAGTCCATTTATAAAAAAAATCGGAAACTGTTTTGAATGCAAAGAAGATTTAGAAGCAAATAGTGAAGAAACTTTTTCTAAACTCATAACTATGAAAAATACTCAAAAAGAAGCTTTCTTCACTATCCCAATAAAACTTGCTGGAATGCTTATTATTACATATAGAGGAAATCACATTAGGAATTATCAAAAAAAATTGTGATATTTTACAAATTTATGAGCATTTAGAGTTAGTGACCACCACTTTCGTTACTCTCAATTTCATTAAGTGTAATAATCATAATGAAAAAGTAAAAAAGGTAATTGTAAATAAAGGCATTTTGTTGATATTGAATGATTGGTGCATAGATGTAAGCAATATTTTAAATGGAAAAAACATTGCATATGATGAAACCCCATAAAATTGACAGCGCATAAATATTTTATCTCACACAAGGAAAAAAATAAAAAATCTAAGTAAATTATTGTTTACTTGAAGAACGAAAATGTGACGATGTTTAATCAAGATGAAACAAAAACTATCAAATTAACAGTCTACATGATATATTTTTTTATTTGGCAAAAATCGGCAGACCAATAAATCCGTGGTGGCAGAACATCTGCTTAATATGGGGACTAATCACTGGATGGAGTTACATGACCCGAAAATCCTTTCCACGGATCGCCATTACCATACTAGGGTAATACGTGAAGCGATTGAAATCAAGAAGTATAATAATTTCAATCGGGAAGACGGGTTTAAGTTGTCATCGGCCTGGAATCCAGTGATTAATAAGTGCAAACCGTGTGTGTCGCCTTTATCAATAAACATTAACCCGGATACTGTGAGTGTTGTGTGTCGCACTGAACCTACTGACTCTAGTTCACGTGCACAACAAATATCGGATAGTTGGAAGGTAGCAGAAGCACCAGCCGCCCGATGCAGACGAAGACGCGCCAGTCTCCTCGTGACCACGACGGTTGCAACACCGTCGAAAAGTCGAGGGTGTAAGTAGTAACAATACTACTACATAATATACGTAGCGTATAGACCCGCAGTTATAAGGTATAATGCAACGCGAAAGTTTAAAAAAATATCTTACAAACTGTTACGGGCCGGAGATTGTATAACAAAACATCTAGAATTCCTTCGAAAAAGACGTGCGCGTTTGGAAATGTCAATTCGAATTTTATTCCAAGTGTCGGGATAGTGCAGTGTTACCAACTTGTGTGCGGATTAAACCACGTTTGGACATAACGCATTCGAAGAGAATTCTAACGGCCGCGAGTTTTCGTTTGTTAAAACAACTAATCCGTAACAATCACAGTGACCTGAGTAGTGTTTCGAGTGAATTGTACACAATGCACCAAGAATGCAATAGGGTATTGTCTTGTGAGGATTTCGACAAGTGTGATCGGCTTATTTTTACAAGTTTCGCGGATGTACGATTTGTGTGAAGAAACTCACGACCGCAAATTTAGAAAATTATGTACCCGCCAGCGTCGTGAGCCGGGGTCACAACTACCCGCGACTGACACAACTCATACGGATAACGAACGCGTAGTGATCAACTTGTCGGATGAAGTTTTAGATGACCCGTCAAAGAATGTGTTGGCTAAGGGAATGAATTTCGCCTTGATACCGCAGCGGATTCCTTACGAAGACATAGTGTGTAATGTGGAGCAGACTATTATCCGTAATAAAATTTCAACCGCCGACGCAGAAGTTCTGGCCAGACATAGCGGTTATTTTACGTAAGTCGAAGCAACCTAAAAGTAACATTACAACAGAAGAGCGTCTAGCACTGAAACAGCTACGTGATAACGAGAAAATTTTAGTGTTAAAGGCCGATAAGGGAAACGCAACTGTTGTAATGAACACTGATGAATATGAAAACAAATTAAGAAGTTTGTTGTCAGACACGAATGTTTAGAAACCGGTGTCCTACAACCCTACAGCCCGGGTAACACGTCGCATTCGAGCCTTAACCCACGAGAACCAAGATGTATTCACTGAAGACGAGTTCAACGAGCTTTATAAACCAAAACCAGTGCAACGTCCTAAACTTTATATTCTGCCTAAAATTCACAAACGCAACATTCCACTAAGACCTATTGTGAGCCAAATTGACTCACCAACATATGAGTGCTGCAACCATTAGTTGGGAAGACACCGTCTTTTTACTTTATCTTCTATTTACTTCTCTTAAATTGGTCAAAGAACTGAGCACAAGAGGCTTTATATGCTCGGGTACTATAATTAAAAACCGGATTCCTCCTGCTCTGAAAGAGGGTTTGCCAGACGATAAAGAAATGAAATGTTGCGGAAGAGGATCTACGTCTGTGTTTGTAAATAGCGATGAAACAGTGGCAGTCACAAAGTGGTGTGACAAAAAACCAGTCACTCTGATGTCCACAATATATGGCAGCGACCCGAAAGATCAGTGTCGTCGTTGGTGTAAAACTCAAAAACTAATATATAAACGTAGAAAGACCACTGGTCGTCAGGATGTATAATACTCGTAGTAAAATGGGGAGTGTTGATTTGTCTGACCGTATGTTGGCAGTATGTCTATCACGCGCCAGAACAAAAAAATGGACCATTCGCTTCATTTCCCACATGTTGGACTTATCGGCATCAAACGCTTGGATTCAATTTCGAAATGACAAATTGAAACAACAAATCCCACTCAAAAAAATACAATCTTTGGAAGATGCAGTTGGCCGAAGACATTATTGAAGAAAATACTTACTATGAAGATGCATTAGAAGAAGAGGAGAGTTCAGAGCCCAAGATTCGAAAAAGAGGAAGATGAAGGCCAGCAATAGTTCCGATTCCCTCAAAGATTCGTAGACAGCTAGGAGCATTGCACATGCCTGTCTTTGAAGGCATGGCAAACAGATGTCGTTTGCCTGGCTGCAAGAAGAGAACTACCGCCAAATGCAGTACTTGCCTGGTAGCTCTTTGCCTAATGGCGGCTCTACACGTTACCCAACACATTCGCCAATAGAAAGAAAGAAAGAATAAAAGAAAGAAAGAAATATTTATTTGCATTAAACATGGTATACAAAGATGTTAAATTTTTCACAAAGAATCTCATATTCAGCCAATAAATTCTGACATGCAAATTCAATTCATTTTTAACATTCATTTAACAATAAATAAATTATGAATTATACATTAATATTAATAAAATCAATATAAAGATGAAACAAAAAATGTCAGTAGGATGTCAATTAATTACAAATGTCAACGCAATTCTATAAAATGTCAATGTCTGTGTTCAAATACGTGTTGGCCATTGTGTAGAACGGGGGTTGGTGATCTATTTGGTAGGTATTGGACTATTGGCCCACGCATTGGCGCAAGATCCATGTGGCGTCGGTTTTTCTACGCAGATCAAAGGGTTATGTCGGGATTGTGGCACAGTGATGGCCGTAGCGTCCACACGTTGGCGACACGTTCAGTTTGCAGCGAGCGCCCATTCTGTGCGTATTTTTAGTGAGGATTTATTGATATCGAATACGATTATGGCAAGTATGAGTAATGAAGAAACTTTTCGCTTCATAGAGCTCTATCAAGCAGAAAAGTGTCTATGGAATCCGAAAAATAATGAACATAAAAATAAAAACGTCTTAAGTACCCAATGACATTCTACTTATTTTTTATTTACTCTATTAAGTACAAATACACAGTAGAGTCAAACAAGGATCTTTTGTCACTTGGATGACATTGACATGAGGGCGTGGGTGTGAAATTAACAACAAATATCGACTCTATCTCTTTGCAAAAACTGACACCTTTCAATAAGGCGGCGTTAGTTCCGATTTTGGCCACTTGACAAAAGATCCTTGTTGGACTATACATTTGAGTATCTATAAAATTATTTTTAACCCTGACAGAAAAACCACGAGGTGTTATAAGTTTAACATGTCTGTGTGTCAACATATCTGGGGTATAGTATCAAAACTAGCTACGTCCACATTTTTTCAAAATTGACTTTTTGATGGCAACATTTTTATTTCGAGAATACCTTTCATTCAAAAAAACAGTTTGGCATCAAGCTCAGATACGTCCCGAGTTATTTTGATTTTAAAAATGAGTTTGGAAACAAACATGGTTACGTCCATGAAGTTATAGGAAAAACTGGAGGCCAAACTCGGTACATAGAGTTGAAGCCAAGTAGGTATAACCTGTATTGACCTTTCGTTGGACTCCTGGGTGGTTATCTCAAAAATCTAAATCTGCCCAGGACCTGTTTCATAAAGTTACTGATATCATTATCTAATTTTATTAGACTCAATAACAATATTAGTAAGCATTTTTCTGTTCCATAAACTTTTTGACAACACTAATATTATGGATTATTTGATGTCACTTAAATCATTAGACGATAAAAAGCCGGCAGCGCGTTTATGTCGTCCCACTTTATTAAAATCGGTAGGTAAACCGTCAGCTCGTCTGCCCACTATGCCATAAAAAAGACTTAAAGTTTATCTATAAATTAGTTTCTATGATAAATCTACTCTGAAATCGAATCCAAGATCAAAAACTTAAATAAAGGAACTACTATGCTACCGCTTCAACTAAATCAAACCTTAAGTGGTACATGCTGAAATTATACAGGGTTATTTGTAATTCGCCGTATATCTCTTAAGGGCCAATTCTGGTGCTCAAATGCAACAACTTTTGTATGGGACCAACAGCGAAAAAAAAAATTTTTTTTCATACAAACAAGTCTCAGCTGAGACATCATTTCAATTTCATTATTTAATTTTGCCTATACTTCGGCCGTTTAGATCCTGCCGATTTGACGTTGTCAATTTTGACAGAAAATCTATGGAAAGAATGTCAAAGTTCGGAAGTTTGACATTTCTCCCAAGACAATGTCAAATTGGCAGTCTCTGGATGGCCGAAGTATAGTTCTTATTATATCTAGTAAATTATTATTTAAACCTGTAATTTGTAAAATTATATTCCAATTATTAAGCAAATTCCTTTATTAAAATATTATTTCTGATTTACCCATTGTTGTGGTAACCGGCATGCTCAAACAACGGTAACACCACATAAGTCAATATGGCGGATGACAATTTCTAATTTTGTCGACTCGAAAGTTGTGATTCATATTAAGACGTTTCTCGCTATCAAAACGTGGAAAATGGTTCAAAAATGTGTAGTCCTAGGTTGTGGAAGTAAATGGTATCCTGGATGTTCCTTGATATTTCACAGGTGAGTCGTAAGTTTCCTTAATTGATCATTGTTTGCATTTTATCAAAAATTATATTTTTAACATAGAACCGTTTATTTTTCGATCATCTACTGTATACGTAGCTTCCAAAGTACTATAATTCAATAGGTTTCAGTAGTAATATTTCAGAATTTTACTAATAAAATAACAGGGTGGCATTGTAAAATAGACACTATTAGGGTGACCATGAAAGGAGGATAAAGTGAGTTTTGTAAATGTCCCATTTTAAGGGTTTTTTACCTGCAGGTTTATATAGGACTGCTATGATCATTCATTATTTAGATTTAAAGGCATTTGAGTGTTTGTGTTAACTACTTTCTCACAAACTAAGCGATAGTGACTTAATGGAAATACAAACAGTATCAAAAGCATACAATGTAAAAATATGCATTGTACAATGCCCACATACTTTTATTATTTTAGCACAGATAAATATACACACTTATGTTACTATATTTTAATCAAGTTACATATTTGTTAATTGTCATCATAATTGTGTATTAAAAAGAAAACATTATCTTAACTTTTTATTCCATTTTTAGTTTTCCTAAGGATCCAACAAGGAGAAGCCAATGGCTGTCAAATGTAAAATTAAAAAATAAATTTTATGAAACTGCAAAAATATGCAGTAATCATTTTGTGGCTACTGATTATATAATGGAGAATCGGTTAAAACATACAGCTGTTCCCTGTTTTTCTGATGTGGTAAGTAAAAATAAATAAATAAATGTAGATTGGAGTTAGTGAGTAGCAAAAAAAATACAACTGGGGACACTAGTTTATATATTTTTTGCACCGCTTGATCCAACTTTTACGTGTACATTAAATAACTGGCTTGTGTATTCATTAAACTAATACCATCATTCAAATATTATTTTTTAAAATTAATTAAAATTTGTTATTTTATAGTATAAACAGTAATGGGAAAATAGTAATAAATTATATATTGAAATATTGTAACATTATTGAACATGAAAGATGCACACTCAGTATAGATTGTGTGTATCATTATCCTTGATACAGAAATAGGCAATAATTATGTTGTGTACATATTTTGTTTAGTTCAGTGTAACCATGTTACTTTTTCCAATTCAAAAAAGGAATTTTGGATTTGCTAAGGAACAAAATATTTTTATTTACTCTATTAGCTTAATGTACTTATGTCATGAAGAAATGGTCTCGGAGTAACTTAATTGCGAATGACAGGTTTTAGAAGATAGAATAACCTTATTTTTTTTTCAGTTGGAGCAATCAGAGCTTAAAAGTGATGCATCTTCAGTATCAGTTTATTATGCTCCAGTGAGACATGATGCCATATTCCCTTCTAAACCTTCAACATCTCGTTGTGGGTTGTCCGATAGTCTTCCTATGGTAACAAATAAATAATACTTATTATAATTACCACTTGTTAATTTAAAACATAATTTGTGTTTTTATATCTAGTTTTTTTTTACGTTTTTAGCTTAAAGAATCATTACCAACGAGTAATGCAACTATGTTGACACCGATTGACCTTGAAAATCATTTTGAGAGTGATAATTTAATTGAAAACATCCCTTCAAACACTGCAGGACAAGATAATATTTCACCCCCAAAGAAAAAAATATGTTGTAGAGAAGTTCTGGAAGAAATTAACGTTGAAAACGAGGTAAAGTTTGTTACGCTTACTTTTTACCTGACTGCGTCAGGAGGAGGGTTATGTTTTTCGAGCGTATGTATGTATGTCCATTTTTTTGGCACGCCATTTAGCCCAAACGGCTGGATGGATTTTGACATTTGAGGTGTCGTTGAATTTGTCAAGTCGGGGTAGTGACATAGGCTATATAAATTTTGAAAATGGCACCCGCAAATGTCAAAACGGGGGAGGGAGGGAGTGTTTTTTTCAAAGAAGAAAAGATAAAGATAGCAATATCAAAAGAAAGTTTATGAAAATACCATTTCAAAAATATAGTATGTATCATCTTTTGTTTTGTTAACTGTTTTAACAGAAATTGACAACAAAGTGTAAAATAAAAACATGTAATTTATAAAATCTAAAAACCCGACTGCTTAAAAAGTGAACTGAAAAGACAAAAACAAGTTCAATAGTTATGCGGAACATAGCGACTTTAACAGTCGGGACCAATTAAATCTAAACCGACTGAAATCTTTCCAATATGTCATGGCTCCTGACTGTTAAAGTCGCTATGATCCACATGACTATTGAACTTTTTTTTTCAGTTTCAGTTTTTAGCACTGTATCTAAAAGTAAACGTCTCGTTTCTTACCATAGTAAAGTATATTTTCATTTTTAGGAGTGAGTACATTCTTAAAAAGTCTATATTACTCATATTGCCATACTTTCAAACAAAAATTTACAAACTAAATTAAACATTATAGAGTTTTAGATAACTGTATTCGAAAAAATTTAAACTTTATAAAAAATCGTAAGTTTAGCGCTGAGAGAAATGTAGAGGGGATAGCTGCGCATCGATACAGTCGCGCACACAATATAATTATAACTTTAAATCATTTTAAGAACATATATAAATGTACTCTGTGTCAAATACTAAGACTAATACTGAGGGAACCCACAAGCCCCCCTGAGAGACCAAATTTTTACTTCTGCGCAGTAACGGTCAGCGCTAAACTTACGTGCCGCTACTTATACGTACCTATACATGTGATATTTAAATTTAATTATTTTATATTAATTTTAGGTTGGCGATGAAAACATTTCACCTATGAGACCATCCTATACAGAAAAAAGTGTACAAGCAAACTTAAAAACAAAACGAGAAGAAATTTTGCAGAAACGGAACAAGAGCCTTGTACAAAAACTTACCCGACAGAAAAAAAAGATTGACAATATGCAGTCACTGCTTGCGATTATACGGGACTACACAAATAATTCTGAAATAGAAAATATTATTAAAGGCAATTTTTCAAATATATGTGAAATATTCAAAAAACCGCCAACTGATCCACGTGGTGTGCGGTATAGCGACGAAGTTAAAGCATTTGCGTTAACATTGCACTTCTATTCGCCAAAAGCATATGAATTCTTAAAAAAACATGTTTCTCTGCCTCATGTTGAAAGATTACGTAGGTCTTTAGCAACTTTCAATTGCAACGTTGGCTTTTTAACAGAAGTATTAGACTATTTAAAGCAAGAGGTAATGAAGTCCGACAAGATATATTTAAAAAACGTGGCCCTTATCTTTGACGGTATGTCCGTGAAAAAAGATTTATCTTCTGATCAAAAAACAGGCAAAATATTTGGGTATGTCGATTTAGGGCAAATTTCTGTTACTGATCCTGAACAATTAGCAACTGAAGCACTTGTTTTTCAAATAGTGTCTTACGGCCATTTCTTTAAATGTCCAATAGCTTATTTTTTCATTCAGAATAGTTTATCGGGGGATCTGCTAGCAGAATTAATACATACTGCAATAATATTATTGCATAAAATTGGTATCACCGTACGCAGCTTGACTTGTGATGGTGCAGCTCCAAATATAAAAGCCTATGAATGTCTAGGCTGTTCTTTGGAGGAAGGTAATTGGAAGCCATATTTTTTGCACCCAAATAGTACTACTAATGTTTATTGCCTTTTAGATGCAGCTCACATGTTAAAATTAGCACGAAATACTTAAGCAGAATTTGTTATTACATCTGAAGCTGGAAATATTTCATTTAAATACATACAAAAATTACACGAAATTCAAATGAAGGAAGGTTTAAAATTTGCTAATAGATTGGGGGCCACCCATGTGGATTTTAAAAACAAAAAAATGAATGTAAAACTTGCCGCCTAAGTCATGAGTTCATCTGTAGCTGATTCTTTACATTTTTTAAAAGCTAGCGGAAACCCAGATTTCGCAGATAGTGGACCTACAATAGAATTTTTACGTATAATCGACAGGATATTTGACATTATGAATTCTAAATCCTCTTTTGGCACTGGTTATAAGTCCCCGCTTTCTCTTAGGAATAAAATTTACTGGGAAGGCATATTTAATGAAACTGAAGCTTACCTTAAGTCCCTAAATATTGAAGGTCAGAATATTTTGAGCCACAGAAGAAAAAAATTTGCCTTAGATTTCTTGATGAATATTACCTCTCTATCATCCTTAGTTACAGATTTGTGCACTATGGAAGTAAATCCTCTAAAATATTTACTCACTTTTAAATGCTCACAAGATAATTTGGAAATATTTTTTTCTTGTATCAGGGCACGTGGTCGTGCCCAAGATAATCCAAGTCTACTAGAATTTCGTTACATTATGAGAAAATTATTGTTTCGGAATTCTGTCCAGCCTTCAATAAACGCTAATTGCGTAGACTACGGGTTTCAATCATCACACGTTCTAGAATTTAGTAAAAAACACAAAAGTTTGTTAGAGGCACCACTGGAACCAGAATGTCAGACTAAAGTGCATGAATTAGACACATTAATACACTCCGTCGAAACAAGTCCCTACCAGGAGAATATACTTTTTTATATCACGGGATATATTATTAAACAAATGTTGACGCAAATTTCGTGTAAACATTGCCAGAATTCATTGGTAGCTGAAAATGGTTCCCAAAAAGACCATTTATATGCCATGGACATAAATAAATTCGATTCTTTTACAACCTTTGTAAACAGAGGAAAATTACATTTCCCTTCTGTTTCAGCATACAAAATTGTGAAATACGCAGATAAAGTATTTAGACATACAGTTTCATTAAATAAACTAAATTCAAATTTAGTTGAAAAAAACATGGTTAATATTGTTCAGCAACATTTTTCATCGTCTTTAACGCAATTGTTTATACATCCAGTTTCAGAATCAATAACTTGCGATGCATTGCATGAAATAAATTTACTAAAAAAAATTTCAAGTTTGTTTTTCAAAATGCGTATAAAAGCTTACTTGAAAAGCAAAATGGAATCAACTCTTGGCCCTTTACGATGGAAACGCCAAAAACATCATAAAACTGTACTTTTTAGTAACATATAAATATGAACGAAAATATTATAATGTTTTTGTAACCTACGTTGTTTTATTTTTATTTACAAAATGATAATCATATCTGAGAATGTAAAAAGAGGAATGTGATGTGTAAATCAGTGGAGTGACAGGAGCGAATTATTTGCTGGGTGCTTAATTTGGTCGGAAGGAAGGTGAGGTGACAATTGTATTTTATTCTACAGGCATCGCACCACCCGGCAAATACTATAAATATATTGATGAATGTGAATTACATACCTATATTATTTTCATTTTAAAGTCGGTTCATTTAAAATATTAGGTCCTTAAGTATGAAATTGCCGTTTTGTATGAAAAATTGTATGCAAACTCGAATTTCCATACTACTGATTTCTTGAATAATTTGAAATCAGGTTGTACTATTTTTATTACATTGGGTTAAATTAATAAATTAGATTGGTTCTTAATTTAAGACATTGTTAAGTGAAAATGAAAAAAAACAGTAATGATGAAATAGCAAAATGAATTCACCATTAAAATCTGTATTAAACAACCGTGATTTTCCCTTAATAACTGATTCCGTTAATGAATTCCTTCGTCTATCTTAGTACTTCCAGGATAAACTCGGTAAATATGTAGACATTAATTTGGACTGATTTTGAGTCTGAAAAATAACGGCAATTTCTTATTTAGACCAAGAACCGAGATACCTATAAATCGCTCAAGCACCTTGAAACCTCATTTTCTACATCATTGTTTGAAGCGCCTTGCGTTTAAAGTAAAGTACAAGTGCAACTTATGTTGAAGTAGCCTGTTGTTAGCGGAACATTTGTCTAAGCCGGGCAGGCGTCTCATAAACAAAAAAGTAAATTATACTTTGCTTCGTATTCGAGATTAGAATACTTTGTAGTATGTGTACTGTGCGGCCATTCATACACTATAGTTGAAAAATACAAAATAAAATAAAACCAAAAAATCGATTACTAATCGATATACGTAATTTGTAATCCCCGTGTGGCAACCCCGTAGTCGCCATCTTCATTCGTGTTCTAGTGCCCGGCCGTTCGTCACGCTTACTCCGAACCGTCTTCAAATATCGATTCGAAAGCTTGCATAAACATGCCCAAACGAAAAAATAAGGACAGTGATAGTGATGATTACATCTTAAGGAAAATGAAGAAGCTGGAAAGAAAGTTAGGTAAACGTAAACGGAAAAGATTATCGAGTGCATCTTCTGAGGATTCCATTGCAATGGTGTCATTACATGAAGGTATTTAATAGTTTTTATTACTTATTTATGGCTTTTGCTTTATTTGGTAGATACTAAGTGTGTGCCACAAACACGTTGAGTACACTTCCATTGAGAGTGTTACCTTCGCAATAAAAATACATGAGGGTAGTTAAGAAGACTACCGCCTTGTATCATTTCATTTTTCTGTTTAGTATAATCTAAGCATATACATATTGGTGTTGAGTTCATCTGATAAGGATGATACCTTCACAATTATACGGTTGATTGAGCACAGGTTTTTAGAGCCTGTGACCTATTTAACAAAACGCATCTTGCAGGCGCCTAATATATTACCTATTAGGTTTCATTATTACTGTTTCTTATTTTTTAGACAAACAACCGGAGGAATCCGAAGACCGTGATGATATTATCATCGACAAAAACTTAGATGTTGTTATAAATACAAATGAACAGTCAACAAATCAAGATGCATTGCACAATACCGAGAAAAATTCGATAATTTCAAATTGAACATCAACTTCAACATCAGAAGAACCGGCTACTTCTCCTGCTCCGTTAGATGACAACATACTTAGTATGTTAGGTGAAAATCCCACAAAGAATAAAAAATACGGCACTCCAATACAAGCAGAATTAGCCGTTCGTTGGGAACATATCGTCACGACGGGATTAGCCAAGGATTTAAAAAAGGAACTGCTCGAAAAATATCATATACCAGAAAACTGTACGAAAGTCGGTGCGCCAAGCCTTAACCCCGAGGTAAAAGCTGCGCTGTCAGATTCCCTTGTAAAAAAGGACAAAGCTATCGAAACAAAGCAAAATCAACAAGCCATTGCGATATCTTGCATTAGCCAAGCTTTGACAAAGATGTTTGCTTGGGAATCAAAAGATTCAGAGGTAATTAAGCTACTAAATGATGGCGTAAGATTATTGTGTGATTATCAACATACTGAAACTATGTCAAGACGAAGTTTTGTAACTTTTACTATCAAGAAGGATATTAAAGACCACTTATACGCAACCGAGATTGACAACTTTCTATTTGGAGAAAAGTTAGCAGAAACCTTGAAATCAGCAAAAGCTATTAATTAATCAGCAGCCGATATGAAAACGGCAACACAGCAAAAACACGCCAACTTTTCACAAACAAAAAATCAACCTCGAACTTTAAACGGGAAACCTCCGCTTCCGCTGGCGAGGCAAGCGGGAGCAGGAAGGAGGTCAGCACCCACGACGTATCAACCTCGCCCATACCAAGCACCTCCTCCGCCGCCGCCCCAGCAGCCTGCGAGACAACATCTGCCGCCGCCAGCGCCAGCGCAGCGCTCGCGTGCGCGCATGCAAACACGGAGATAGACGAGGTACTCCCCACCGCTGGTCGATTGTCTCTGTTTTACTATAGATAGCGTCTTATAACGCGGGACAACTTGATATTGTCGTGGATTAAGGAAGGATACAAAATACCTTTTAATTCAATTCCTAAACAGGATTTTATACCTGCCTCAAATAATTGTTCTAAAGATGAATTTTATGATTTTCAAATTGCAATTAATGAGCTTCTTAATTCTGGGGCAATATCAGAATGTACTCCATGTGATATGCAATATTTGTCAAGTATATTTTTAGTGCCAAAACCTAATGGCAAGAAAAGATTTATATTAAACCTTAAATCTTTAAACAAATTAATTTTAACAAGCCATTTTAAAATGGAGGATTTAAGAACAACCATTAAATTAATTTCTAAAAATGCATTTTTATGCACTATAGACCTAAAGGATGCTTACTTTTTATTGCCTATAAATAATGAGTTTAAAAAGTACCTTCGTTTCAAATTTGACGATAAATTATACGAATTTAATGTCCTCCCCTTTGGGTTAAATACAGCACCTTTAGTTTTTACTAAATTAATGAAGCCAGTAATGTGTTTGCTGTTGCTCAGATCCATAGGATTCATTTCTTCTATATATTTGGATGATATATGCTTAATTGCTGAGACATATGAAACATGTATTACAAACTTATGAATTTTGGAGTCATTAGGATTTATGATCAATTACGAAAAAAGCGTATTGAAGCCCAATACTACTTGCAAATACTTAGGTTTTATTGTTGATACAAAAACCTTTCATATTGCTCTCACAAAAGAAAAAAGGGTATATATTAAACAAGAAATTTTTAAATCTCAAAAGATGTACAATCAGGCAATTTGCAAAACTGGCAGGCCTTCTAGCCTCATCCTGCCCTGCCATCCAGTATGGCTGGTTAAACACAAAAAATATTGAACGCTGTAAATACCTTGCTTTAGAAGCCGCTAATAATAATTATGACAGTCACATGACTATTCCCGACTATTTAAAAATCGATTTTAAATGGTGGCAAACACATATTGTAAATTCTATTAACCCTATACGAGACGACTATTATTGCTTAGAGATTTTCTCTGACGCTAGTAAAACTGGATGGGGGGCAGCATGTGACAAGAAGAGGGCCAATGGTCAATGGAATGATGTTGAAAAAGATATGCACATCAATTATCTAGAACTATTGGCTGCATATTTCGGTCTTAAAGTGTTCGCAAAAGATTACAAGAATTGTCAAATACTCCTTCGAATTGACAAAACAACTGCCATTTCGTACATAAACAAAATGGGTGGTGTACGTTTCCCCCACCTTACGGACATTACTAAAAAGATATGGAGATGGTGCGAAGATAGAAACATTTTTATTTATGCGTCATACAGCGGTCATACAACGTCAAGCGTCATACAACGGTTAGTATGTCGAACACAGCATTTGAGTCACCTCCGTTAAATCTTTCAATCATTTTACGGCACCAATCCACACGATGGAGTTTTTGAGCCTTAGTCAAATTATGAGGTATCCACCGGGCGCAAAGCTTCCTGACCGCTAAATGTTCGTGGAGGATTTTGTGCACTTGACTCATACCGATGCCTAAGCTTGTCCGAATCTGCTGATAGGTCACTCTTTTGTCAGTCTCTATCATACGCCGCACAACACAAATGTTATTTTCAGTCGTCGCCGTAGAAGGCCGTCCCTCACGTACATCATCAGTGAGATTAGTGCGACCACGTTTAAACTCATTAAACCAGTTGTAAACAGTCGCACGAGATGGGGCTTCATCGTGAAAGGCCAATCGTAGTCTATCATAACTTTCTTGTTGACTTAAATGACATCGAAAGTCATAAAAAATCATTGCACGAAAATTTTCTCGTGTTAAATTCATGTTGACGTGACACAGACAATTTTCAATTTGCCGCCAAATCGTAAAACAAATGACAAATGAATGAAATATATACTCAGTAATATTGGCAAAGAGTTCTATTTTCAAATTTTAGAATATTTTTTTTATTATATTGTTTATAAGTGGCCAGTTCTAAGAACTTTCAGTTTGACCCTCGTATATGCACTAATAGTGTTCAGATGTCCTGTTTATTATCTTTCTAATTTTTACAATACTCTAGTGGTATTTATAGAATAAATCGTTAACGTGACGTTTCGTAAAATGCTTTAAGGTTTACACAATGATCTTATATTGATTTAGATACATATCGAGGACCAACGCTAGGTTGCATCATTTTACTAGGTAATGTGTCGATAAGGTTTCTTAAATTTTAACTACAATACATAATTTACAATAATATTGAATTGTCTGTTTGTTGGTTCGTACTTATTTCTAAGATCCACAAATACGCACAATGTACTGCATTGAAAAAAAATTGTCGTGTAAAACCTTACATCGTCTCTCTTTTTCCTTCTGGGATTGCCTACATGCAGGTACGAACTGTGTTTGCGACTAAATGACAGTGTTTATTAGAATAACAATTTTTATAGTTTAGTATTATTAACTACTTGAAAATACATTAAATGACACCAGTAAATGTATACGAGGGTCAAACTGAAAGTTCTTAGAAAATCAAAAACTGATTACATTAGCCAGTTATTAGTTTTATTATATCGTTTCAAAATATTGTCCATTGACGTCAATACACCGCTGCATGCGATGGAACCACTGGGAAAAGCACTTTGCCCACTCGTCCTTAGGGGTCTCTTCAATGGCATCGCGATACGCAGCCACCGCTTCTTCAGCATTCATAAACCGCTTTCCTTTAAGTTTTTCTTTAATTTTTGGAAATAAATAAAAATCACAAGGCGCGAGGTCGGGGCTATACGGCGGGTGACCCAGTAATTCAACGTTTGATGTCGCCAAATAGTCGATCGTTCGCTTGGCGGTGTGCGACGAGGCGTTGTCGTGGTGAAGGAGGATCCTACTGCGAGGTCGTTTCTCTCGAACTTTTTCCAAGACAAGTGGCAAACAATTGGTAGTGTACCATTCTGCAGAAACTGTTTTTTGATCCTCTAACACAATTGTTGCGAAATGACCTATCCTTCCAAAGAACGAGGCCACCATTTTTTTTCCCGCACTTCGATCTCTCTTCACTTTAGTTGGCAACTCCTCGAAAGGAAACACCCACTGAGCAGATTGTCTTTTGGTTTCAGGATCATAACAGTAAATCCAGCTTTCTTCACCTGTTAGTATGTCGAACACAGCATTTGAGTCACCTCCGTTAAATCTTTCAATCATTTTACGGCACCAATCCACACGATGGAGTTTTTGAGCCTTAGTCAAATTATGAGGTATCCACCGGGCGCAAAGCTTCCTGACCGCTAAATGTTCGTGGAGGATTTTGTGCACTTGACTCATACCGATGCCTAAGCTTGTGCGAATCTGCTGATAGGTCACTCTTTTGTCAGTCTCTATCATACGCCGCACAACACAGATGTTATTTTCAGTCGTCGCCGTAGAAGGCCGTCCCTCACGTACATCATCAGTGAGATTAGTGCGACCACGTTTAAACTCATTA
Source organism: Pyrausta purpuralis (assembly GCA_963924145.1). Taxonomy (NCBI): domain Eukaryota; kingdom Metazoa; phylum Arthropoda; class Insecta; order Lepidoptera; family Crambidae; genus Pyrausta; species Pyrausta purpuralis. The sequence continues at coordinate 23,404,990 of OZ001652.1, read as the reverse complement.
AACCAGTTGTAAACAGTCGCACGAGATGGGGCTTCATCGTGAAAGGCCAATCGTAGTCTATCATAACTTTCTTGTTGACTTAAATGACATCGAAAGTCATAAAAAATCATTGCACGAAAATTTTCTCGTGTTAAATTCATGTTGACGTGACACAGACAATTTTCAATTTGCCGCCAAATCGTAAAACAAATGACAAATGAATGAAATATATACTCAGTAATATTGGCAAAGAGTTCTATTTTCAAATTTTAGAATATTTTTTTTATTATATTGTTTATAAGTGGCCAGTTCTAAGTACTTTCAGTTTGACCCTCGTAACTTAAAAAAAGATGTATCACTTATTTTTTTAATACAGGCCCCGAGTGTTAGTGTATTTTTCTAGCGCTACGATCACTCAATGGCCATATTGGCAATGTCCCACGAGCGATAAGTAAGCAAATAAAAACATACCTTTTCACTCCTTCCCGTTATCTTTTGGGATTGCCACGTGCAGCGCCAGCGCCGTTTGCTTTAACCTGTTTGTAATAACGATATTTTAACAATTCCTCGATTAACGACGTTTTTGAGGTAGAATTTCAAACAATGAGTAACAAATGTTAGCATAATCGCGTAATTTGCATTATTTGTTATGTAATACTCAATAAAAGAATATTTTAGCTACATGATTTAGGATATATATATATATATTGTTGTATCAGTGCCCAAAGTAAATTATACTCAAATTTAATACTCATGAAAAACCAAACAAAACATGACGAGAGGGAGATTTACTCACAGTCCAGTCACCGCTATCAAGTATCCCGTCATAAGTGAAATATTGCAAAGTCGAGATAACACATTTTGTCTGTCTTAATAAATACCCAGCATTCTCAGGTATACCTGTGTAAATTAGGTAGAAATCAATTTGTACACACCTACCCATCTACAGTCTTGACGTAGAACGCCGTACGGTGAAGATGCACAATTATGATTAAAGAATGGTCTGGATAATATTTTCTTAACTTTATAATGTAACAAATACTCTCAAACAAGCGAACTAAAGTAAGTAATGTAAATAATAAATCTGTGGCAATTTTTGTGGTAAAGTCAAGGCTGCATTCTTAAACGAAATAATAAAACACCAGAACATTATACTTTTACGCTAGTTACTTAAAAAAAAAGAAATATGATTGGACACAATCTTTTAAGTTATTATTCCCACCCTAACTACTAGTAATGGGTTAGATAATAACGGGATTATGTAAAATATAAACCAGTTATTAATGAGAAATAAAATATTGTAACATAGTTAAATGTGTAATTGTTTTATACCAAAAGAGATTTAAACGGCGCACAGTGTTCAATTTGATTTAAAAGAAATCCCTCTGCTGTTTCAAGCGTTATTAGATCAAGGGATATATTTTAAATGCCTTAGTAAACCTCTTACGTGTCTATTTCAAATACTTTTTTTTATAAAAAAATATGAAGTTTACGTGACCTTTTCAGGAAAAATAAATAAATAAATTCTGAAAACGTAACCGTCCAAGATATTTATTTTTGCTAAATACAGTCTGATGTAGCATCATAAGACGCATGTCCTTCAGTTTTTACTTTCGAAAAATCGCCTCTAAATACCGAGTTGTTATTATTTTTACACATTTTTTTTTTCTCCTTAAAAACTTACTCTTAATGAGGTCTACCACTGATAAAAAAATCACGTTGCACTATTGCGGCTTTTAGGAGTAATAATTTAAACAAAAATTGTGTTAGGGTTGTCACTATGTTTGACCTTAATTAATTTTTATTTTGATGAATTTTTATTCCTTAACTTAAAATTATTTCATCAGTATAATATTGTTTTAAAAAAAAGAGACACATCAATTATATATTTGCTGGTTTTTCTTTGGAACCCCGGATTTTTGAATAAGTGGTAAATTCATATAAAATAATTTAATCTATTAGCTTGACTGTCTTAAGTATTATCTTTTACTCTAAATGATTAATAAACATTTATATTTCATGTATATAAACAATAATAAACCTCATATATATTTCTCTTATTATTTTGTCTTGTTTCGGTATGTTTTTGTTAATTCAGACTGAAATAAGAGTCAGAATTGGATTGTTAGTGGATGTGGTGAAACCTAATGCTGGAACGACAAATGATGGAAATACGGCCCGTATAGCACAATCAGACAATTTCTGTCAAATATTTACTGAGATTTTAGGTCTGGATGCATGGTTCATCAACAGATTGCATGTTATTCTTGTCACCATATCATGTGAGTTTCCTATAGACGCAAAAAAGTTTGGTATTTTTTGCCGCAAACTCGCCGAAAAGTACGTTCAGTTATATAATTAGCACATAATGACAGTCACTGTACACAAAATTTTAGTGCACGGTGAAGAGATTATTGAATCCTGTTCACTTCCTGTCGGGATGCTCTCAGAACAAGCGGCTGAATCGCGAAACAAATTCTGGCGTTCAGATAGGGAACACCACTGTCGCAAAATGGATAGGAAGAAAACAATGATCGACCTCTTTAACCGTGCACTAGAATCATCGGATCCATTGATTTCTATGGCACACCTCAATCAACGTCGAAAATCTTCCAAGCGGCTATGTCTGCCAGAAGCTGTACGTGAAATTTTAAAACCAATTCACGAAGAAAACTTTCAGCTGGTAGAGGTGGACGATGATCAAGATCCATCCTGTGCCGAAGATGAGGATTCATGCAATGATGATGGTGATGATTGCGTGTTAACACTTAGTAACGAAAGCGATTTGTACGAATAGACTATGTTATTATATAAAAGGGTGTCAGTGTTATTTCTTTTTAGGGTTTCGTACCCAAAGGGTATCAACGGGACCCTATTACTAAGCCTCCGCTGTCTGTACGTCTGTCAGCGGGCTGTATCTCGGGAACCGTAACACTTAAATAGTTTATTTTTTTACAGAATATGTATATTAGTTGCCGGTATTACAAATACTAAAAATAAATTAAAGTTAAAAATTAAAGGGCGTCTCCATACAAGTTACGTATTTTTTGCCTGTCGATTATTTTTAGTGTTATGGAACCCTACGTATGCGAGACTGACTCGCACTTTTTTGGTTTTTTAACTCAACTTACAAAATAACCGTATTAGTTAGGGAGGCGAATAGGGGAATTTTCGGTAATACTCGAGCGTGGCAGTTTAAGATATGAGAGATACCTTGGACCTAATAGAACAACCTTGTAAAGTATTTAGCTCTATATGTAGTGACGCGCGCCTAGGACAGACGATCAGATTAGTAAAAAAAAACGATAGTCTGAAATAAGATAATGGGGGTTGATTTTAGTGTTTTAAGACTAAATTTAACTAATCTGACGATAAGTCCTTGACGCCGCCGAGTTATAGGGTCGCTTACTTGTAAAAAAACGTTAATCCGGCATTCTTCGAGCGCGATTTTTTTATTTTTTATTTTGAAGAATATAATCTAAAACGTACTAAAAATACAAAATCTGCCGGTTTCCGCAAGACCGGGAGTGTGGAGGAGCCATTTCATCTTCCGAAAAACGCGCTGCGGCATATAAGTCGCGGACGATACATTTTACAAAAAAAAAGTTTATATAAACAAAAAAGGTAATTCAATTTTTCACAAAAAAGGTCTCTTAACATTTTTGTCCAAAGTTAAAACTTTTTGACTTGAAGCATCATAAAAACTCAAACTCCCCGTTTTTTGAGTATATCTTGAAAACTGAGGGTGTTAAAAAAATTAATATGAAATAACGATGATTAAATTATGTTACTTTTATTATATCTCAATTTTATTTTAAAGCTTCTCGTCAATTTTCATGGACTCGAAAAAGTTACGCGTATCTGTATACAAAAGTATTATTAACATGTACAGTTTCATGTATGTTTATTATTTAATAGCCTGTTGATCCTCAAATTGTTTTTGGACGTACCGTAAGCAAAACGAAGTGAAGAATTATTAAAAAGAAAGAAGAAAAGAAAAAAAAAGAAACCAAAAAACCTTTCCGGTCAGATTAAGAGAACCCACCAACATTTTTGTCAGATTAGGAAAATGTGCTTTCAGGATACCGAGATTAACCTCCCCTATGAAAATCTGACGCGCTCGAGTATTTCAAAAAAACTTTTTTTTTGCATTTTCAAAAATTCATCAAAACTTATGGTCACGCCGAAATCGTCAGTTTTTTTAAAGGGAGCTTCCTTGGGGCCTACTTAACACCCCTTCCGAAATCTGACGCGCTCGAGTAATTTTTTTTTTGCATTTTTGACTACTTTATATGCCTACCCCCACCACGCAAACCGGCAGATTAGTATACCGTTGTTATCAGAGGCACTTGGGGCATACGTAGTATGAATATCTGACGCGCTCGAGAATGCCCAAGTAACTGTTTTTTTTTTACATTCTTGAAAAACCGTACACGCCAAACCCACCGCTAAAATGGTTTTTACCATACGAGCTTTTCTTTTCGAAATTATTTTATCTTTCGATTTTGATAGGTCTCGACGGCGCCGTTGAATTACGCCATTTAGCTACCTCGCCTCCCTAACTATATTTGACCTTTAGCGACGACAACCCTATCTTGCATTATTTGACCTTAGAACGAAATACTGAATTACTTCTAAAAGCCGCAATAGTGCAACGTGATTTTTTTATCAGTGGTAGACCTCATTATGAGTAATCTTTCTGTACTAATCACAAGTCGCACTTTTAAGTTTTTAAGGAGAAAAAAATCAAAAATGTGTAAAAAAAAAATGCTCGGTATTTAGAGGCGATTTTTTGAAAGTAAAAACTGGAGGACATGCGTCTTATGATGCTACATCAGACTGTATTTAGCAAAAATAAACTTTAAAAAAAGTAAAAACCGACTTCAAAACCAAAATGCACTAAAAAGTCTTAAATAAACTCTTCATCATTGAAAGGAAAGGAATCCGTTTTTTTAAGCAACAAACCGTATTTATGCGAAAAATAACAGTATCTACATATATATTTCAAGAAATGGTAAATCCAGCTTTATTATTTAAAAATAAAATAAATTCATTTAACGTTTTCTGAAATTTGTGTTTCAAACACGAATTTTTACATTTTAAATCTTGGCTGTGGGGCCGATCTAGTTCGCGCCTTAGCCTTGCGCGCGCATCGGTATCGCGGCAAGAAAAATTATCAACGCGCCATTTTTCCAAATTAATTGTCGGCTGTGACGAAGTTTGGATTTATTATTGTGAAGTTTAATATTTACGAAAATGTCTTCTTCAAGTTAAGAAAATGAAGAAAACCTTTTATTAACTCCGCCGGACATACGTATCGAGGCGAAAACGCGTGCCATCAAAATGGAGTGAAATGTATTTTTACTGTTTTAATAATTAAAACTTACTTGATGAAGAGTCTTGTTTATTCGTCGCAAGTGTGTTGAAAAACGTCGTATGAAACACGTGTGCCTGTGACCATAATTTACGTGGCTTTCTTATGGCGCACTCGCATTCGCTCGTGGGCACACAATATCGTCTTGTATATAATGGTCAACTTAGCACACTTGTATCATAATGTACTATTGTAGTAATAACTTCCTGCATTTGGTGGAGCTTTGACGGTAACGTGTTTCCCATCTATTATCCACTCACGCTATGGACGTTTTGGAAGGGGTCACTTTGGCACCTCATAACTCCTAAACCGTAAGGTCTACAATGCTATGAGGCCGGTACGGCGCTCCGGGGAGTCCTTGGCTTCACTTACACCGATTTTTCTATTTGTCTATGATTTTTCTATTTTGGTCTAGGAATACTTTTTGTGTTAATTTCTTGTTTTTCCTGACCTTACCTTTTTGAAGTGAAAACTTCTTTAGCGGCGTTGAGCACTTTTGTGGGATGGGGGAAAAATGTGAAACTCGCGTCAGGACACGTGGGCTGATCGAAAAACCTTAAGACGGTTGGCGAAATTATGGATGTAAGTTGATTTTTCTGAGAGATAAACTTTTTAATGTAATTTAATATAATATAAATTGTAATGTTTGTGTACGATAGCGCATAAATAAATATTGTATTCTATAAAAATATTATATTATTATTATTATTATTGTATTTTTATTATTATTATTATTGTATTATTATTATTGTATCCTATCACAAAAATGATAGTACTTTTATATTGATAATAAGAGCAATTCATTCAAAATTATTCCCTAACTATTCTAAAAAATCAAAAATGCACAACGTTGATATTCAAGTTTTCACTTCTGCCGGCACTCCCGGAGTGCAATTTTGTGTTTTTTTACGTCAGGAAATGCTGATTACGCACCGTACCTCTCCTCGGGGAACGGAGGGGCTTGTGACTCCCCCGGGTTCGGGTATACCCAATAAAACCTGATGAAGCCCGCTGCGTTTGTTGGCTATGACAGCAGGGGCCGCGGTGTCTCAACAGTCCCGCGACCCTTGCCAGCAGCTTACCTCCACCCGCTAGCAGGAGGGCGGATTTCCACTCCAGACGGTACACTGGCGCCTCAGGAGGGTCCCTGGTGATTGGACAGAGGTGTCCCCACACCGTCTGTCCGAGACTCTCCCGACGAGGCGATCTACGCCCGACGGAAAATGCACGCCGAGCTCGCCCAGAGGACTAAAGTCCTGGGACATCCCCTGCCTCCTCTGATAAACCAGAGGGGTGCCGGGAGTCACAACTACTTTTAGTGAGCCGCCGCTCGATACGAGAACACGCAGCGGCATTCTCCATAGAGCATCTTGGCTTCACCTGCTGCTGGATTGCGACAAGCTACTGAGCCCCCTCGTCACGTCAAGGCGTGCTATATTCGAAGGTGGTTGGAATGCTTTTACGCACCGTCTCAAGCCGCCGGGTGCGGCAGCTGAGGTTTGTGGGACTCGTTCTATTTAACGGAAATACCCACTAAACCCTTCCACCGGGACCTCTTGACGCGTCTACGTCGGAGTCATCGGAAACTATTGTAAACATCCGCACGTCGCGACGCCGCGTCAGACTCATTGGAGGCTTTCAGCTCGATCCCCAAACTCCTCGTCCTCCAAGGAGCTCTCAGCAGCCGCTCTTGCAACTAGCAGTCGGCTTCTCTTGGGTGGAGCGGGTGCAAATGTCTAAGCACCCTCTCGATGGTCTGCCAGGCGGCCCTGTGCTGCGCATAGTCCGCAGTGAGGCGGGTCGCTACACGCTGCAGACTTGTGTCCCGCAACGATAGCAAAGACCGCTGTGATCTACTTGTGACCCACATCGCTGCTGAGCATGGCCGAGCTCCAAGCAGCGGAAGCATCTTCTTGGGCGTGGGTCAAGCAGGATTACGCGTGCTGACACCCAGCCGATTAAAAAGCGGCCAAGAGCCAGCTTCTTTGCACTCACCCAACACTGGAGGGAGCCTGATGAGGAACAGCGGATATCCCCCAATGTCACCTGGTCCCTGGATCAGCCACTCTACTTAGCGAGCTGTGCGGCAACCTCTTCTTTGTCGGCGGAGTCATCAAGGCCAGCTACGCGGATTTCCACCAGTTTCACTGGCCTCGAAAACCGGACGAGCTCCTCCGGGTACAGTCGTCTGAACTCGGCAACTAAAGCATCTGCTTTGGTTCCGTCTTGGTCACCTTCAATTTCGAATATCCTTGCTCCAGTGGCTGCTTGACGGATCCGAATGGAGCCAAGTACTATGCCACAGACTTCGGTGTTGACTCTACACTTTGACTCATTCAGAAATAAGCGATAAGTGAGCTTCATTGGTGCCGCTTTCTCTGTCAGCGTCACTACCACAGCAGACGAGTGTTGCGGCTTGATTCTTCGTTGTGGTTTTTTCTTCTTCATCAGGGGCGCGTGCGAGCCCCGTGAACATCGGTCCTGCTGGCTTGGCCTCTGAACAGCCTGCTGCTGCCGATCATCCTTCTTCTTTCGCCGGCGTCGGCGTTTCTTCCGTCCTCTCGCAACATCCGCCCATCCCATGTCCATGGATGTGGTAGAGGAAGGCCCGATTTTCTTGGCCGGTGTTTGTTTCTTCTTTGCAGGTTGTGGAGCGCGGCCCCGCTGCTGCCTCCCAGCCTCACCCGGTTTCAGGGGCTTAGTCTGGGCTTGTGAGCTGGCCTTGCGCGCAAGCTGTTGTTCGTGGGGGAAGGAACCTCTCCTCAAAGAGGGCCAGACGAGCGACGTCAGACCTCTGTCCCAACGGCTTCAAAATCTGCTCCTTCAGCTCTTCTAGCTCCCGCTTGAGCTCAACCATCTCCGCGTTGATGCGGTCGTTGGCTTGTCGGAGCCCAGCGGTTTCCATCAATAATTTGGCGTATTCACCTTGGAGCTTTTGATGCTCCTCCGTCGTGTTCGTGTAATACATGAGGTCCGCTGCCTGCATGATCATCGCGGCAGCCTCATTGATCTTTCGAATGTCGGTCCCCTTTAAGTTGTTGGCGTGCTGCGTGGTGTGAAAGATATCAGCAAGGTAGTCCTTTGCAGTGCGCCAAGCAGAACTTGCAGTGGTCCGAGCGTCTATCTGTTCGCGCGCTTTCTTCAGAGCGTTCTTGGCGGATCGCGTAAAGATCACACCTTCCGGCAGCTCCACTTTACGAGAAGGGTGCGCATGCTGCGGTCGCTTCTGAGGTTTCTCGGATATCGGACAGGACTCAGCGGCTTCATCTGTCCTCGTTCATTAATCTGGTGGAGAACACGTCAGTGGGGCTATGTACATTTTTTATTTTTTGTCCTTATGCTCAGTTACATTCAACCTTATCACTATAATTTCAAAACTTATTAACTAATACTATACATCGAAGCGTATATTGCCCACAGCCTAGCATATTTATTTACACAATTACAGTATTGTTGAGGTAAGTTTTTGCTCATTGTTTATATATTTACACTTAGTCTAATTCTTCTATATCTATGTTAAATGGTTCGTTTAGTACTGTTCTATGCTTATCCCAGAATGCATTCCAAAAAATTCCAATAAACTTAATATAATATTTACCTGGCATAGTGAAATAAAATTGTATAGTTCTCTCTCCTATCGCGTTACACTTAAATATTCACCTGTTTGATAATTACTTGCGGTATATAATACACAAATTTGTACAGACATTCTCATCTTGTATTTAACGTCCGTGTCCATCAGTGTTCTTGCTGCCAGTAATTTCCATTGCTCGAATTGATTATTTGTCAATCTGCACTCGTCCATGAAGCAAGCATTACTAAGTACCAAGCTTGAGAAATTAAATGGGCTATTCGGACTTAGACCTGTTAATGATGTTGTGTTGTAGTGCATTGCGACGAGACGATTTCCATAATCATAGTTTTTCCCGTACTCTGTGGCCCATAAAAGATTAAATTGTTTTTCTTGCCGCTCTTTTGGTAGAAGTGTTTCCTATTTTTTTCTAACAATGTTTCTAAGTCTTCAATTCATTAGTACACTACTGAATATTTGTTTGCGTCGGGGTCTCAAGACAATTGGTATTGTTGGATTCGGACAAGTCTCAATTGTTTCTTAAAATACCAATGTCTTTGCAATTTGTATTGCTGTTTCAAGTCGCAATTTAAAGTGTTTCGTGAATTGTGCGGCAATCCCCTCAGGTGTCGGCATAATAACTTCGAAACTTCTCCCTCGTCAAAAGCTTTGTTTTCACATATGAGCATAACAAGCTTCTGATTTTCTTCGTTAAAATTCTTATTTTTTCCTTCAAGCAATTTGTGTCTTACATTGGCAAAGGGGTTTGGTTCAGCTCCAGATTCATCGACGGGTATCTCACACTCACCAGTGTCTCTTCGTACGGGAAGTTCGCCGTCAGGTAGGTCTTTATCGGAGTCAGCAAAGCTTCGATCCACTCGTCCGTCATTTGCGTCTCGTGTTGCGCCTTGAATTTGAAGAAGATTATTTCTCCTTTCGGCACTTGTAATCTTGTTAATAGCTTGTCTTCTTGTCGGAATTCCAAGCACATGAGCGGTACATTTGAACAAGCTGATATCTTTTACACTAAGAAAGTTTTGCAGCGTTGTACGATTATTGCCGGTAGTACCGTACTCATACATGCACTAAATACATGTACTTTGACTACATTTTTGTTGGTCCCCTTTTTTTCGCAGTAAAACCCGTTTATGAGCTTTAGCCTTGGCCGGGGACCATGGCCGTGGGACCTTGGCCGTGTGTGGGAGTCCCAGTGCCCTAAAAGGACACAGCTCCACTCTTTAAGGAGTGGGGAATACCCACCAAAAACCTACGGCTTCCCTTACCTGAGCGAAAATGGGGACTAGCCGTAGCCTTGGCAACCATGTCCACTGTTGGCAGCTCGCTAGCAGCTACACGGCGGGCTCTTCTATCCTACCCCCGGCGTAATCGGGGGATAAAGGGAATAGCCGGGGAAGCGACACTATTCCCTTCCGATGAAGGTGGCCTGTTCAATGCAGGTGGAAGCACCCCCGTGCCACCCACCCGCAGGCCACCCGTAGACGCAGGTGAGGGACCGACGTCTCCTACCTCTCCTCCCTCTCAGCTGGTTGCGGTTCCACCCACTAATCTCCCTCTCCCGCTCCGAGGTCTCTTCACGCGTAATCACTTCTTCGCAGAAGGAGGCTGCTGCCTTCCAGGCCGCTTCATTGTCTAGCATAGTGATCACCATGCTAGGTAATGAGAGGTCCTGGCCGACCACCCGCACCAGAACTCGGCGCTGCTCCTCTTATTCCGGACACAACGCCAGGGTATGCTCCGCCGAGTCCTCCGCTGCACCGCAGTGATGGCACAGCGGGAGCTTCTCCCTTACGATCCGACACAGATATTTACCGAAGCATCCATGTCCTTTAAGCACCTGCGTCAGCCGAAAAGAGAGGAACCCGTGGAGCCTTTCCAACCACCGATCTATCACTGGCCCGATCGCTTCTAGCGTACGTCGTCCAAAAGGAGCACGAGTCAGTTTCTCCTTCCAGCGGGTGAACATTGTCTCATGCGCCTCCCGCTTCATTGCGCCTCGTTCCTCTAAAGATAGACGGACGCCAAGGGTTTTCTGACCCGCCATCCAGTTGTAAACGATATCCAGAACTTGGGCATCTAACTCCCACGCGGAGTGCCCGCTAGGGCGCACGCAACTGCGCCGCCAACAGTCCGGTAAACCCTCGCAATCCGCTGGGCAATGGCTCGTTGAGGCCTGCGGAGGAGGGCCATGTTCTCACTCTTGCGGAGAGAGTCCGCCCAGATAGGTGCGCCGTACAGTGCCATGCTGCAATAGCCTTGCCAAGCTTTGAATTGTATCTGTATTGTATTGTATTTGTATTGTTCTTGGCTGGACTGATGTAAATGATATGGTAATGGGTCCTTCGTGTTCCGGTATGTTTACTGACGACCTTCCAAGGAGTTGTGACAGCCCGATCGCAGTGCATGACTGGGAGATGGAGTGTACATTCTTCGAAGTCATCATCCGAGATATCTGCTCCGTGATCAATCCATCGGTCGCTTGTTCCAGCCACGGCTTGTCTTGGGATGGTTCGGTTGGCGATGTCGTATGAGATTCCTGTCCATGCGTCCCTGGACTTGCCTTCTTCGGGGTTTTCGTTTCCTCGCTCTTTGTCGGTGATTCGTGGTAATTATTCTTCTTCATTTATGTCCATGCTGATGGTTTCGCTGATGAATTGAGCTTAGCTTTGCGGTATGTATACTTCGTCGGCAGGGGTGTTGGGGGTTTCGTCGACTCGGGCGTTGTCCTCAGTCACTCCTCTTCCATATTTTGCTCCGCTTCCTCCGCTATTTTTTCCATCGCTTCTTCTTCTGATGGCTCCGCCGATGAAAATTCTTGAAGTTCCTCCTCAGCTTCCCGTGGTTGAATTATAATTTCGTCGATTTCACCCATTTTATCACGCTCGTAATGATGTGCAATGCTACGTACATGGCAGTTTTGTACTTTCCGTCCCACCCTTCTCACTGTATAGAAGAATTAGACTTAGGCGTACTGTCCACGTAAACCGCACGTCATACGCACGCTATCGTCAATTGCCGATTGCTTGCATCTTGCGTAGAAACAATCAAATCTGTGTCCACGGAGCGGCAACGTCGCGTCCGCCTTTCGTCTTGCGTTCGTCATGCGGTGCGCGTGGCAGCATGTCACTACTCGACCGACTTGTGAGACGCAAATACCTGTTGTTTTGCTTTGTTGTTTTACAAAATGGCGGGCTCGGCAGTGAATTTCGTTCATATTATTGAACAATATCCTTGTTTATACAATAATAAATTACCAGAATACTCTAGAAAAGATATTACGGACAGAGCTTGGAGTGAAATTGCACAAAAAACAAACGCTTCCGGTAAGTAACAATATATATTTATTCAATTACACAGTGATTCCACTGCCAAGGCAGTGCACAGTCAGGTTTCAAAAAATAATTTGATAAATAGTTACGTAAACCATTTGGTGTATTTACAAAAGTCATATTAGGTATTAAAATCGGTTTTAGTCTTTGTGATGTCGATTCATTGAATGTACTGATTTGGTACTGCACTCCTTCATGTTTACGTATGTAGTTATGTAAAATACATATGCATTTTATTATAGAAATTATAGTGGAGTATTTGCGACATGTAATAGACTTCAAAAGAATTTGAAATTTTTGTGACATCATTCCGAAAACACATTCAATTGTTTTTCGTCCACGACTCAATCTGTAGTTAAATATTCTTTTAACGTTGTCCAAGTTTCGCACTGAATATGGCCTCATTAAATATTTTTTCAAGGGGAATGCGTTGTCCCCAACAAAGTTATATGGAAATATATTTCCAGTTTCTCCATCGTTTGGTAAAGGTGATCCTAATTGAGGAATATTTAAACCATCTCTTTCTAGCCACCTTCCCAAAGCCGATGCCTGGAACACACCACCGTCACTATTTCTTCCAGCAAATCCACATTTTATAGCCGTAAAATAACCATCTGCGTCGCAACATCCCAACAAAATAATGGAATGGTATCCTTTATAGTTATAATTTGCAGATCCTGTATTAGGATATTTTTGAATCCGTATGTGCTTTCCGTCCAGAGATCCCAGACAATTTGGAAGGTTCCATAGTTCGTAGTACCTGGTTGCAATAGCTTTCCATTCATCAGTTGTTGGCACAGGCATGTAGTCTGAGTACGCCCCATATAACTTCTGTTGTCTCTGCTACAACTCGAGATATAGTGCATTCTCCTCGAGCAAAGTAAAATTGAAGTGCCCGAAAACTACACCCAGTGGATAGGTATCTGGAAAAAGACATATTGTATTAATTGCACGTTGCTTTTCAGTGGCCGATTGTCAAACTAGGTGGAGAAATATAAGGAATGGATTTGTCCGCAGCCTGAAACCAACTCCTAGTGGTTCATCGACAAAGCAAAAGAAATTATACTACCTACATGAAGAACTACAGTTTGTTCTTCCTTTTGTGAAAGCAATTGTTCACACTGATGAACCGGGGAACATACCTGTGCCACCTGAGGTGAACACCGAAAATATTGAATCTAATTCTACAACTGACGAAGTCCCATGTACTCAAGCAACTACGAATACATTGGAAACGCCATCTTCTGGATCCGTCGATTCAAACACATTTAAGAAGCCAAAAATAAGAAAAGTTACCAACGAGGCTGACAAAGCATTTGTCGATTGGATAAAAAAAAAAGAAATTAAGACAGACAGTGCTAGAAAAATGTTTTTACTAAGTTTGTTGCCAGACGTAGAAAATTTATCAGAGGAGCAAATGAGAAAGTTTAGAATCAAGGTTTTAATATTACTCGAAGAAATTCAGTCAGACCAATCACAGCAGCCACAGCAACATGACAACCACTATTATCCAATACAGCAGTCACAACAATACAGGGACACCTATTCACCAATATCTTCTGTAGATTCTATTTCAAATTCATCGCTTCCTCCAGTATCTCCAATTAATTATTCTCTAAATGTAAATCTTTCTGAAGACTTATCACAACTGGAGAACTTTGAAAACTTGTAATCGGTACTTTAAAGTACCTACGTTTCTTTTTAAATTTTTTTCTAATATTAAAATACATTTTTATTACAATATTTTTTTTTACTAGACAAGTACGTTATGATTATCCTACTAATATTACCAATAAAGGCGAAAGTTTGTAAGTACGGATGGATGGATGTTTGTTACTCTTTCACGTAAAAACTACTGAATGGATTTTAATGAAACTTTACAATAATATAGCTTCTAAATCAGAGTAACACATAGGCTACAATTTATAAAGATATTGTGTGAATTGTCCAAAATATGAAGATGTCAAAAAAGCCCTAATCCTGCGCAGACGAAGTCGCGGGCACCAGCTAGTATTTAAAATATAACTTACCTCAAAGTTATAAGTATCCTTTCTTCTGGACTGACACATTCGCGCATTGCAGTATTTCGTCTTTGTATATGTGGTGCAACAATAGAGACTAAATTTTGGTACGTATTTTTAGTCATTCGGTAAAATGATTGAAATACAGAATCATCTTCTGATAGCTCTCTGGCAGCAACAAATAATCTACAGTTTATATTTCTTTCGATGTATGGATGAAGCCAGTACATTCTTCGCCTGTTTCGTCGTCTTCTAATGAAGTTGTATGCTATAATCACATCCTCATCATCACTTGACATTTTCCCAACGAAAAGACGTGCTTTCGCGATGCTACTTGAAAGAAAACTGAGAAGTTTTGTAGCGTGATTGACGATTGCATGACGAAAGCGTGGACAAAACAAATATGCAAAATACGCCTGCCGTCATTTGTAGGTTGCACGCATTCGTCAAATGACACCGCCGTGGACAGTAGGCCTTAGTTTTTTGTTTGTTTTAAAAGATCTTTATTTCAATAAGTACAAATTACAGGAAATACGAGTCCAGTGTTATAACCTAGATTGTATATTAACATAAGGTACAAAACCGTTTTCAGGCTCAAACTTATCGCCCTTTTAAACTTATAATGGTAAATATTAAAATAACATAGGTAAAAAGGTCGTTATGTTGCAAGGGTATGCTGCTTAAAGTTACTACCTACTATGCAAGCTTTAGTTGAGCTATACATTTTAACACAAAGAAAAATGGCTTATGATTTTATAACCAGCCAGTGCAAATGGAGGGTGAACAAATAAATAAATAACATAAACAGTTTCGGCGCACACAAGCCGCGAGCATTACAAATCACTTGCAGCGAGCGCGAACAAGGTAGTCGTAGGCAGGTTAACGCGTCAATAGGCACAGAGACAGTCACAAGGACGACCGGCGCGGGCGGCGCCGCGCGCGCATTTCAGTGCTTATTATAAAATGATATGGCTGAGAAACGCACGCGCGGCGCGGACCGGCGATCGCGCACCTGCGCGGGCCAGTGTACGTTGCTATTCATCGCACTCAAGAAACAGGTGATGGGGTAATTTATATCGACAGTATTTATCGACATATTTTAAATTGGGCTTGCGGCTTTTGCAAATATTTTTAGTTATATTATTTTTACTATTTGTATGATTATTGTGTAAATAAAACTTTTTAGACAATTTGAAAACATGATCGTATATGGTTGGAAATTTAATAGATTTATGAAGATTCTGAAGGTTACATAAAAATGGAGTATTATAGGCGCTTTTTATGGCTTTGTTTTGGACTACTTGGAGACAATTGAAGTTCGTTTTGCATGTATTGCTCCAAACGGGACATGCATAAGTCATACAAGGGCGCACTAACGTCTTGTAAATATTGAGTTTTACTACTAAGGCATGACCTCCTATTGAGGATAGGTGAAAGGACATGTAAGGCTTTTATTCCTTTTAGCCTCAACTTTTCGATATTTTGGGTCCAGTTAAGTTTGGTATCGAGTATTGTGCCTAGGTATTTAACAGAGCGGGCCCAGGGTATAGCATGGCCTTCAATATGTAGAGTGCGCTTTGGACATGATCGATGTCTAGTGAACATAATAGCTTCTGTCTTGGAGGCATTTATTTTAAGTTTCCATCTCCGGAAGAATTCTGATAGCAGGTCAAGAGATAGTTGTAAGCGGTCAATTATTAGGTCAGTATCATGTGCCGATGTGAAAGAGGCTGTATCATCCGCGAAGCAAGCAAGTTTTGTACGAGTTTGAATGGGTATGTCATTAAGAAAGAGTAAGAAGAGCTGAGGACCCAGTATTGAGCCCTGGGGCACGCCAGCTGGGATTGATTTGGGATCAGAAATAGACGTATTGACATGAACTTTGAATGTGCGCTGAGATAAGTAAGATTTTATTATTTTAACGATAGGTATTGGTACCCCAACAAGAAGTAGTTTGTGGATAAGTGCAGAGTGCCAGACTGTGTCAAAGGCTTTTTCAATATCGAGGAGGAACATTCCAGTAGATTCATTCATGTTGAGCCCATGGGACACTATCTCGGCTACTCTTACTAGTTGCTGAGTGGTAGAATGAGCCCGTCGAAAGCCAAACTGTTCGTCTATTAAAATGTGTTCAGCAATACGGTTAAGACGGCGGTATAAAATTTTTTCAAATAGTTTTCCTAGGCATGGCAGAAGACTGATTGGCCGGTAGCTTACGGGATCAGTAGGGTCTTTGCCAGGTTTATGAATGGGAATGACTTTCGCAGATTTCCATTCTTTTGGAAAATATGAGTTTAGTAAGCAAGCATTAAAAATTTTTGTGAGCAGTACTATACATTTTTGAGGTAGGTGTTTAATAAGATTGTTGGAGATTTCATCTGGTCCTGGTGCCTTTCGGATCTTAAGTGAGGATATACATTTTGAAATTTCGGAAGGTCTAACTAATTGTATTTGGGAAAGGTCAAGGACAATATCTTCATCTATTGAAATGAAGGAAGCATCGGCCGTTTCCTGTTGATCACTAGCCCAGTCTTCAGTAAGACGCATGTTATTGTAAAAAGTTGTTGCTAGGATTTTAGATTGATCTTTTGTATTTGATGTCCAGGTAGCATTCGGAGATTTGAGAGGTGGAATGTTATTGGACGGGCTTGACTTTAGCCCTTTGGCTATACGCCAGAGATCCATAGAGGGATTATCACCTTTTTTAATTTTTGTTCCCATAATTGGTCGCGATGTGTTTTTAAAGCGGAATTTATTTGCTGTTGGAGTTGTTTGATTTGAAGGTTGAGCAATTTTCTAATCGAAATGTCAGTTTCTCTGGCGTAGCAGCGTCGTAAGAGATTTTTCTTTTTAATTTTTCTTCTTATGCACCTAGGTAAGGAGGATTTCCAAGGTTTGAGTGCAGTAAATGGAATATTTTCGTCTCGAGCTTTAATTATAGAAGACTGTAGGTTGGTAATAGCCAAGTCAATATCATTGGCATTACGAAGGACCGTTTTTTGCAGTTGTATGCTATTGTTTAAGTAAGCGCGAAAACCATACCAGTTTGCCTTTGAAAAGTTTAGTTTTTGGATAGGCTTACGAACCGTTTTAATGGAAAGACTAATAAATACAGGTAGGTGGTTAGACGAAAGGCCGTAGATAGTTTTTAGGCATTCAACGCTATGAACATTTTTACTTAGGAGCAGGTCGGGAGTAGTTGGCAAGCATTCGTTGCGATAGTGAATTAGCGTGGGTTCACTCGGGCCATGGATGATCAAGTCTTCATGTAACATGAGGTCATATAGTATTTTGCCATGAGTGTTAATTGGGCCAGTAGACCAGTAGGGGTGTCTAGCATTCAGGTCACCCATGACCAGCACTTTGTCGCCCGAGGCCATGAGAACTTTAACATCATTGGCAAGGAGAGATAGGTTGGGTGATTGGTAAGCAGAATAAATGAGCAAGTTGCCACTAGGCAAAGTTAGGGATATGCCGACGGCCTCCATGTTTTGTATTATGGGGGTGGATATGAAGGTATGATCAAGATCACGCCTGACCATGATTGCTACACCCTGTCCGGAGCCATCGGTGCGACTATCTAAACGATAGCAAGTGAAACCTGGGATACTTAAGCAAAGTCGTTGGGTTAGCCTAGTTTCATTGAGTGCGATAATATCTGTGCTTAGATCACTTACCGCCAGAGACTCCAGCTCGCGCTGCTTTTTGTGAATGCCATCGGCATTCCAAAAAAATATACGTAAGTCGCCGTAATTACACATATTGACCAAAGTGAGAGATAATAAAGATAACCTTGTCCATAAAGGTTTCACACTTGATAAAGTCCTTTTTGAGGGCCCTGATGGTGTTCAGAATCTGAAGCATTTCTGAAGTAGTCTCGTCGACCACTGGATTACTGCTGTCATTTCTAGTTACGGCTGCAAAAGTTTTACTGCTTGGTTGTTGATGAGTTTTATGGGACACCGAACATCTGGGATCCACATTGGGAGGTTTGGTATGCACGTTGAAAGGCCTCTCGTACACAAGGCTTGGTTTAGTGGCATTTTTGACAAAAGTACTGCGTATGGATTCACGCTTGTCTGTAATGCGCTCTAAGTACTTAAGCCGCTCCTTACATTGCGAGTAGTTAGCCGCATGGTCTTCACCGCAATTACAGCATCTGACTGACTCTATAAACCCCTTCTTAGGGCATTGAGAAGTGGGGTGAGCCAGGGAACACTTAACGCATTTTGCAGGTCGATTACAGTTGGTGGCAGCATGGCCGAAGCCTTGGCAGCGGAAACACTGGGTACAGGTTTTGTTTTTAGTTTTGAAACGCTCGATCACAACGACGCAGTTTGCAAGGTATCTTATTTGCTTGAATTTTTTCATGTCCGTTCCAGATGGCAGCCGCACAATTATCGGCGGGCATTGAACAGGCTTACTAAGTTTTATGTGTGTTGCAGTTGCACCAGGGAAGCCAAGGTTTTTAAGCTCGTCTGTGACGGTATCCAGTAGGTTACTTGGCAGTCCTTTTATGACCACTTTGGGGAGTTTTTCGTCATTGCGAGTAAAGGTATGGAAGCATACATTTTCAGTAAGGAGGCCATCCTTAACAGCTTGGTGACTAGCCACGGAGTAGCACTGGATTTTCACTCGATTGCCACCCTTGTATTCAAGGTGGTAATTTTTATCATATTTTTCGATGACGTCCTTGAGCTGTTGGTGAGTCCATTTCTCATGCAGTTCCATGATAATTGGAGGGATCTGACTAAGTTTTTTCTTTTTAGTAGCCTGTTTGAACGGTTCAGTTGCTTGGGAGTCTTCATCTACTGGGAGTCCTCCGAAGCGATTGCTAGTGCTAGGGGCGTTACTTGATGGATGACGCGTTGGGATAGCAATCCTCTTAGGAAAGTTCCATTTATAAATTTCCTCGCCAGGCCTCTTAGATGGGCCCGTGGCTGTGTCTGGAGTTGCCGACGAGCGCGTTACGTATTTGTCCATGGTATCGATATCGATATACACACATCACTAGACATGTGGACCGGTTCGACGATACAGGTTAAGTTAGCTGCGCGCGTGCGGTCACTACGACAGCCGAACGCTGACTGGAAGTAGGCCTTAGTGTAAATATATAAACAATGAGCCAAAACTAGGTAAGTTTTTGCTCAAGAAGACTGAAATTATGTAAATAAATATGCTAGGCTGTGGGAAATATACGCTTTGATGTAAAGTATTAGAAAATAAGCTTTGAAATAATAGTGATAAGGTTGAATGTAATTAGCATAAGGACAAAAAAAGAACTGACGTGTTAAACCCATTTTAGACTACAAATGCCAAACGGCACCCTAGTTCATATGTACAAATTTTCACGCATATATTTTTTGTCTATAAATTATTTCGATTGGTTTTTGTTTTAAAAGATAGTGTGTGAAAAGGAGCGTACGCCACGGCCATCGAGATTAGTTTGCGCATTGCGCAGGTGTAGAAATTTTGCCGCCAATTTAGACATTTCATAAAAGTGACAACAATGGACGCCGTATTTAAGTAAGTGATCAATTTTTATTTTATGTTCTTAATTTAGAAAGCTATATGTATATTTTCCTGTATATAATTCAACAATTAGTCGCCTAAAATAGATGTGATGATCTGAATTAGTATATGTACTCAAATATTATACGTTTTATTTGCAAGATGCCATACGGCACCCGTAGACTTTTATGTTAGCTTTTTAATAAATATTTATTTTATTATGTATGTGGTATTAACATTGTACTTATTCATGTAATTCAAGTTGTTTGGCATTGCAAAAATACAGATTGATTTTTATATAACTGAAGTTTTAGTATTTTCTAAAAATATATATTAAATTTGTCTTTAATCCAATTTTTTCTTACTTATAGAGGCTGCACAATTCACGATGCTTTGGCTATCCTTGAAAATGACGACGACGTGATGCCACGATGTCTATATATCGAGCCTCTAGATCCTGCAGTCCATACTGACGAGGACTCAGATAATGAAGATGAAGGTGGACTCGTAAATAACTTATCTGGTCGTCAATTGAATGCGCGTTGTGAACTATCGGTGTCCACAACGGCCCGAATTTTGCGAAGAAGAAAACGATGCCGAAGTCCTATTCCTGAATCTGATTCTGAAGACGATACCGGGTCAGAAACGTGTATCCCGTGGGCGCGGCTCTTCTCGTGGTTGCAACTCTTCTCGCAGTCGTGGATCTACTCGAAGCTGTGGAGCATCACGCGGCGAAACTCGAGGTCGTGGTGCTTTACGCGGACGACGTGGTAAGGGACGTAATAATCCTGAACATATTGATTTATCTATGGAAGACAGCTCTGGTGACGATGACGAAAATCAGGAACCTGTAAGAACGAGATCAAAGTCGTCTCATAAATGGATAACTAAAGACTTATCTGATGATGCTTTGATTTTCCCGGAGTGCGACTATTCTGCTTATAGAGGTAAATCTCCAACAGAGATCTTTGAATTATTTATTGATGACTGGGTTATCAAATTGTTCTTCGCAACCAAGTTGAAAAAATGTTTGAAGAAATTCTGTTTAATTTGGTAAGAAGAATTTACTGAAAACAAAACGGAGCTCCACCTCATTTTGCGGTCCAAGTGAGGAACTACCTTAGTGAACGATTTAGACACCGTTGGATAGGCCGTGGTGGATAAAAATAATCATTTTAACATCCAGAATTTTGTGCGAACTGTAATCTTGGTAGAACGGTTGGTAAATTTTAAAAATGATTCTCAATTATACGCTCAAGTATTGAAAATCGAATATTTTATGTCTCTAAAGAATATTTCGATGGAAAAATATATTATACATATTATCTAGGTGATTTAACAGATAACCTATTTTTAGGTTTTTTTTTTGGTTAGGGGGAAATGTAATAAGTAGTGCTGGTAGCCCATCTGTCAATGGAAATGGCAGTTTTTTATTTACTTATAATTGATTACTTGTATTATTTAGCAGTTCCCTGATGCTTGTCCCCTTGAAAGAATGTTTAAGAAAAACTATTTTATTCCCGTTAGTGATAAGTGTTACAATGTATTAGTAAATTTCTCACAAGGAGCAACAATGTGGATTCATTTATTTCCGCCAAGATTAGTACTAACTTAATTATTCGTTAACATTTAGGTTGATTTATAGCTCCGATGCTTAAATACTTAGTAAATTCTTCTAGTCATACCTGCTAGTCGGGTGTCGGAGCCAGTTTTTATCGGATAGAGCACCTAACCTAACCTGACCTATAGATGAAAAATTGTGTAAAAACTAGATCCCAAATACTATGCTGTCACTGGATGTCGCTGGAACCACAAGTGAGAACAAAATCTTAGGAAGGGAGTTACCTGTGGTAATATGAAAGCGAATACAAAAGTATTGAAACTTAGCGGAAAAGTATTTGTTGACATTATGTATATTTATTTACACACGTTTATAAGTGTATTCATTACTTAAGTCGGCCGACTTCATAGCGAGAAAGAATATACAACAGAAGATCAATGATTTGTGGTTCCACGTTATTCACACCTTAGAATCTGCTCAACAGCGAATCAAAATATCTCCACTATGTAAGTAGTATAGAAGTTACTGTTTAATGTTCTTTGTAGGTATTAAATATTTTTGTGAAACTGGTAATCAGTTATATAGTATGCAACAAGTGTCATCACATTAAAGTGATCATGTTTGTCTGTCATGGGGAGCCCAAATCGCAGGCAGCACTTGTAGTGATTAAAAGAAAACCATGTTGGCGGACATCTGTCACCATTTCTCTTGAAATTTTAGTACAAAATGCACGTAACCGAGCATTATATTCTGTGAGTAAAAAAAATCAACACTACAATGCAATATTTCAATAAAATAACTTTGGTTTATTAATTTTCGCAATGATACCCAGCCATTTGTCATTTCAATGTCCTCAAATAGTTTGTTACGCTATCGTCCCGCATGTTCCCAATAGTTTTTAGAAGTAATAGTATGTTCAGATTAAAATTTACTGGCTTTTATTTTACTACTCTTTCAGGTTGTATAAAAAAATTACACCTTCATAGTTTTTAAATTCCTGCTATTTTTATTTTACTATTGTGTTGAGTAGTTGTCCCATAAATAGTGCCTGACAACCGAAAAGTGGGAACAAATTCTTAGGAATCGAGTAACCTGCAGTATAACAAAAGCGACTACAGAAGTATTGAGATCTAGGGGAAAAGTTAGAATAGTTGGATACGGGATTGCTTCAATGTACCTTATTATTTATGAGTTTTCGATATTTCGGCACTGTTGCAAGCGCCATGATCACGGAGTTACTGAAGAGAACTTGCGGGTGGGTTGTTATTGGCAGACATATCGGTCTACCCTCCTTCGAAGTCGTTTATTCCGCCCGCTGCCGGTACTATTGTCCACAAACTATTTTCTCGCTCTATAGTGCTAAGTCTATAGTGCCTATTATTTTAAAAACTTCCTTGGTTAATTGAGTTGTCAATAGTTATATTGGGAACTATTCAGAATATTGATAGTACCATCGATCAATTTGCCATTTGAAAGCCTAGGTTACCAATACTGTAAAATGCATCGATAGCACAATTTGTGCATTACTACCCAACACGTTCACTGCTGAAAACACATACCGTGTGTTTTTTATAACCATACGCATATGCGGCTCTCACACATTAACGTGTTCGAAAAATTTCGATACAGCAGTCGGCGGCCGCTCACGTATGCGTGATTTAAAAGACGATACGCCAGTGCTGACTACACAGATGTTGTGTTTCCACTTTATTTGACACTATATACAATGTTTTATTTAAAAAAAAGTTATTACACCACATTTACGAACCTAAAATGCATGATATCTGTTTGAATGTTGTAACATTAAAAATAACTGAAATAATTTATCTTATGCCACGTCGTGTTAATTAATCTTTTAGTGATAATGATCATTTGGTAAGTATTAATTAAGACCGCAAAATGGTACATTTATAATGCATACATAAGATCTAATTATTTCGGACCACAAATAATTTAAAATTATTTAGTCTTAAATTCAATTAAAAATTGGGACTAACATTTTTAAACCTAACCTGAACCAAATTAATCAAAGAAGTCTTTACGATATTATTATATATTTTATTAAGTAAAGACGTGTTATTTTATCTGAAAAATAATGGACATACCAGACAAAGTTGCAAACAAAGTAAGCTTAAGCCTTGAAATTATGTTATTTGTTTTATTATAGTCAATAAACTCGTATTTCTAAATAGTCCCGACATTCGTTCGGCTGCGTTTCTTTGAATTCCTTGGGACAATAGTGCGAAATGAGAACAAAAGTTTTCATATTTTTTTAGCATGGCCTCACCCGGCTTAGCTGCATGTTATTTTGCCTTATATGTTCTTATTCTAAATGCTTTAAATATACATTGATCACAATAATATAACAGAAAGATGAAGTAAAACAATATAAAATTTCCGTTGATTTAATTTTGAGCCGATAAAGACATTGGATTTTTCGCGTCGTAATTTTAGGAGGATGTGGTTCTGACTGTATACCGGGTGTTATTTTATGTAATCTATTCATTTATATATATTCCGTTGACTTAATTTTGAGCCGATAAAGACATTGGATTTTTCGCGTCGTAATTCTAGGAGGATGTGGTTCTGACTGTATACCGGGTGTTATTTTATGTAATCTATTCATTTATATATATAAGACTTACGCTTACTTTATCTGCAGTTTTGTCTGTTATGTCCATCATTTTGCTGATAAAATACTTGTACGAGTAATAACCTTATATTATAATATCGTAAAGACTTCTTTGATTACTTATTGGTTCAGGTCTGGTTTAAAAATGCATTTAAGCTATTTGTTTTCCGAATAGTTTAGATCTTATGCATGCTTTATGAATGTAACATTTTGAGTTCTTATCTCAAATTCTGATCTTAATATCTACCAAATTTTCATTATATTTATTGGATTTAATAACATGACGTAGCATACAAATAATTAATTTACTGTTAATTTATAACATTCGAAAAAATAATTATATCCAAACAGATCATGGTTTGATTTGGTTCGAATAGGTGATGTGATAACTTTATTTTTTACTAATAATTATAAATAATATCACTCAAAAAGCACCAAATCATCCCTTTTTTAACAAAGGATGGTTAGAAATATATATATTTGTTATATTAATACAACAATATTAAGCTTTATAACATGAGTCACTCATTTAAATACTATTACTTAAAATAAAACCGCACTCATAAATAGTGTCGGCGTTCAATTATTTAAACAATCTTGAAATTCATTGTTAACATCATTAGGCAGGTATCCTTTGTCAAAAAATGGATGAATACTTTTTGAGTGATATTATTTATCAACTTTTTTACAACTTGTAGTTTCAGGTAAGTTTTCTCGATGAACTGCATTGCAATATTTCGTCAGTCTGCATCTGACATCCAACCCGTTCGGTTCTCTTGCTAACAGTTCGGTCTCGTGGAGTTTTGTGTTGTGGATTTTACGAAGTGTTGTGGATTGTACTATGTCCACCGACGACATTGAAAACAACTTCCTTGATATGTTTCGTGATACTTAAGTACCCCTATTAAAATATAAATTCAAAATTTTAATATTTCAATAGGTAACATTATGTTTAAAATATTCATTTCAAAGACGTCGCTGGCGTTCAATTAAAATTTACAATTATTTAATTTGATGCAACGTGCATTTTTAACTTAGTTTATAAAAAGTAGTTATAATAGATAAATCATTAGAAGTTATACATATATTTAATATATTATGTGCGGCAACATCCTATAACAAGTGTTATTTTTAATTTGCGAACCTGCTTATATATAATATGCAGAAAAGTGATTTAAGACAAAATTTTAGACCTGACTTTTTTTTGTAACAATTCATTGTTCTTTAGGGAAGAAGACGATTGGGCGCTTCTTCCTACTCCACCGAGGAAGAAGATGTAGAGGAAGATATGGAGGAAGAAGACCCAAGCCCAATCAACCCCGTTGGTCAAGACGAGTGGGATCCCACGGGCCAGCAACCGTGGTTTCCCTTCACGAGCCACGGAAGCCATATTATCGGGCCAGCCGAAACTCCAATTGACTTTTTTAAATAACTTTTTAACGTCACATTTATGACCATATTAGTTGACAGTATTAATACGCATGCGGTTAAAGTACTATTGGAGAATCCTCACCCAAGTAGTCGAATTTCAAATTGGAAGGACACCAATGTTGACGAGATGTACAGTTTTTTGGCGTTGCTTTTTCATATGGGACATTTAATTGCAGCCAGAATGAATGCTTACTGGAAAACTGATGTCTTATATGATTTGGCATGGGGAAAATTTATGAGTCGCGTTAGATTCTTAATAATATTACGTAATTTATCGTTTTGTGATGTGAATATGACTTTTAATGCCGGGGATCCTAATCGTTTTACTAAGCCCATTATAGATTTTTTTAATAATACAATGAAAACATTGGTGACCCCTCCAAAAAATTAGACAATCGATGAAAGCGTAGTTTTGAGGCGCGTTCGTTTAAAAATTAGACAATTTATACAAGGAAAGCGGCATAAATATAGTGTTAAGTTATATGTACTGGCAGACACTAATGGTTAAACGCAAAAAATGCATATGTATTGTGCTTCAAATGATATTAATCTTCGGGGCAAAGGTCATGCCGGTAAAGTTGTTATGATGTTGATGGAAGATTATTTTAATTCAGGGCATTCATTGTACATGGACAACTTTTACAATAGTGTGTCACTTGCTGAAAAATTATTAGTTAAGAAAACTTACTTAACCGGTACTCTTAGACCTAATAGATCGAGGAATCCTGCTCTTACAAGAGCTAATGTAGCCTAAGATCAGGTAGAATCTAGATACAATTCACGTGGAGTATGTGTATCAAATTATAAAGATAAACGTAATGTAATAATGATATCAACCGAACACACTTCAGACCTCGTAACAAATACCAATAAAAGAGGTCAAGCAATTACAAAACCAAAAGTTGTCCATGAGTATAACAAATATATGAAAGGTGTTGACAGAAAAGACCAAATGATTTCATATTATCCGCGTTAATATAATAAATAAATCCACAAGATGGTACAAAAAAAATATATTCCATGTTATGGAAGTTATGATGTGTAATGCTTTTATGATGTTTAATAATCAGCAGGAACGGGCCAGTTCAAACTATTATGACTTTAGACATGATGTTATAAACAAACTGTTGAAAACAGATAGATTTAAAAATTTCTCTGCAGCATCTAGTAGTTCTGTAAGACCAGGAAATATCCATTGGCATAAACACCTACCAAAAAACAATAAAGGCGTAACAAAACGCAAAGACTGTCGTTATTGCTTAGAGAAAAACTTAGAAAAGCTGCAACCTATTTTTGTTTAGAATGTCCCAAAAATCCTGGCTTACATCTAGATAGTTTTAAATTCTATCACGGATATTAGATATTACTTATATTTTTTAGTTAAATTTCACATCCTAGTATGTCCTATTATGTCAATACCCGTAATGTATTGTAAGTTTAAAATTTACTCCACATTAATTTAATTGTTTGATTTTTCAGTACCGGCAAACATTAGTAGTTTCGTTAACATCGTTAGTAACTTCAATTATTCGTAGTCTAGTTTTAATTTTAATGCATTGCGTTATCTTTAGTATCTGGGTGTTCATATTTTAATCCAAATTACATATCTCAACATTTTAATTTCACCTATATTTCAATTTGATTCTTTTTTTTTTCAGAGTTCCTGCGAGATTACAGCAGTTTAATTTACATAATTTTAGCTATGCTATTTTATTACTATATTTTTTGCTATTTTATAAATTCTCTTTTTAGGTAGTTTAGTTTCATAATTTATAATAATTGTATTACAATTAAGTTCTTGGAAATATTTAAAGATTTGTTTATATTCTTGTAGTCTTGTTATTCTTAATTTGTGACTCATTTTTTTATTTTTTATTTTACCTTTTATTCAATAATTTCAAAATTAAATGCCCCATTTTGTATAAAACTTGATTAAAAGGATCATTGAGAATAATACCTATAAATAATAATATTGTATTAGGCCAAACATATTTTTCTTTCTCATAGTTATATTAAATGATTAATAACATATATGTTTTACTATGACTAAAGTAGTTGCATTTAACTGCCTAACACCTATTTTGTAATGGTGATTTTTAGTATTTTGTAAATAGCATGTGTTCAATTTTAATTCAAATAATAATATTGGACATTCTTTTCAGTGAAGAACAGCTGTTAACAGCAGCTGAGGATCCGGCTGATATAACCTTCATAGAAAAAACCGAAGAAGGCTTAAGGTTAGTAGTTTGCAATTTGGTTATGTTAGCTGTAAGGTAAATATGATAAAGTAAGTGTTAACATTTGGTTTTCTTACTATGAAGAGCCCTCCGTCTCCACTACCACCACAGTCGCCCACCACCAGGGCCAGAAAAATAAGACAAAAAGAGTTCTGCCTCCGTACCTCCCTCCTGTAGAGCCCGTAATTTTTAAATAATTTGTCACCGCATGATAAATTTATTCAGTGTTTTAAAGACCTACAGTCTTATTAATAAAAATCGACTATTCCCAACTTAATCCAATATTACGCTTGGACTAGTCACTCAGACTAATCACAGAGTAACAGAGTATTAACGTGGTATTAATATTGTTTTTAATAAACATGGAGTAACTTTGGACTAACAATACATTCCTTACACCGAGATTAACGCGATTGTTATGGCAACCCAATCAGTTTAAAAATAAAAAGAGTGAGTTACTGAATGAATGAGGAACGAAACTGAGGCTGTCTGTCAAATTGACATTTGATAACAGTGTTCTGTGTTTGATAATATCCGTTCGTATAGCCAAATACTCGTGTGTTTATAAACAGTTTTTCTTCGATTTTCTCTACAATTACAATAAAAGTTACTTTACCAAATTGTGATTTTCCATCCCTGTGAAATATGAGCCAAAAACGCAACCGTTCTATTAACTGGGACGAAGAAGAAAAGGTAGTA
Source organism: Pyrausta purpuralis (assembly GCA_963924145.1). NCBI lineage: Eukaryota > Metazoa > Arthropoda > Insecta > Lepidoptera > Crambidae > Pyrausta > Pyrausta purpuralis. The sequence goes on along the minus strand of OZ001652.1, from coordinate 23,376,627 downwards.
ATTAATATTTATGTAGAATATTTACACGCTGTGTGCGTGGTATTATTTGATTTTGTTTGATGATTTATGTATTCGTAATATTGAATTTGCAGCAATTATTACGGTCTGTACTAAAGGAGTACTCACAAATCATTGAGAACAAATCTTTGGACACAAATACCAACAAAATAAAGTTAAAAGCTTGGGAAGAAGTCCACAAAAAGTAAGTATCTACTAAAAAATAACTTGGACCTGTTCGAAAGTATTAATATTTTATTTCAAAAGTTTATTGTAAATTGCTGGAAGAAGTAAATCAACAAGTGTCGATATCTGTATTGTTGTCTTTGTATTCAATCTAAAAACCATATAATCTCATGCACATTCATTTCTTTAGATTTATTTAGATGAATAGCCGACCACGGGAGTTAAATCAGCTAAAAATTCAGTGGAAAACAATGAAGGTGTATGCTAGGAAAACTTGCAGTGCCTACAAAAAGGAAGTAAATAAAACAGGTGGAGGTCCAAGACCAGCAACTCCGGATAATGCTGTTATCGAGATTAGGGATCTATTAAATCCTGCAGAACTTTTGCGTGATGTCAATTTTTGTGATTTAGATGGAAAAGTGATTTGTGAATTTGAATTGCCTTCAAGTGATGTAGTCCCTGTCATACAGGTCAGTTCAGTGTTATAATTATGAATAAATTACATCTAATTTATAGTATTTAAGAACATAGTAATATTTCAGCTGTTAATATAATTTATTAAATAAAAACCGTTTAAATTATGATTTTTTTCTTTCTCAGGACATAGCTATGGAAACCATTGAAGATATTGATTCAGAAGTTCCCATCCAGGAACAAATTCCATTAGTGGTAAGATAACAACTGCTTACTGGGGGCAGTGGTTTGCAGTCCAAGGTATAATATATACATATTCTACTGCTATTTTATTCTATTAAACTAACAAATATTTTTAATTGTTTGTTTTATTTACAGGACCCAGATTATGTAACCGACATGATAAGCTACAGTAAAATGTTAAAAGATGATCAACACTTGAGGCGAATGGAAATTGCTGATGCGGAACATGTTATAAACATGGATATCTTAAGGGAGAAATTGAAAACGACAGTTCTTGAAAGAGAAATATTTGAATTAAAAAAGGCACGCGAATTGTTAAAAAACAGCTAACTTAATGTTATTCAATAAAATTGTTTGTAATAAAAATGGTTTTTAATAATGTGTACAATCATTAGAATACAAAACAGATGCAGTGAATTATATTTTAAAAAATTTCATTAATTATCGCAGCTCCAGAAATGCCTCTTAGGGAGTTGTTTATAGCCATAATCACTGGCACTTCATTTCTGTTATCACTTTGCTCTCCCTCTGGAAAGTCTTGTTTTTTCATTGCAATATTATGCAACACTGCTAGTGCAACAATAAACAGCTTTGTGTTTTCTAATGTAGTGGTAAAACCTTTTTAAATATACACCGAAATCTCTGTTTCCAAACACCGAAGCACCTTTCAACAGTATAACGAGTCTTTATATGTGCGAGATTATACATTTCCTCTAATATAGTTAAAGTTCTAATGGATATTAATACGTATTTTGTAGAGCTTAACACGTCTTATTGATGGCATAAGGGCTTCAACTTCATTAATTTCATCAATGACTCTCAAATCTTTAATAAAATAATCTCCGTCCATTTTTCGAAAAATCAACACGCACGACACTAACAAACGCTCTGAAGGTTCCTTATGAATGAGTCGACGAACAAAATAAATGTCAAATACAGCTCCACACTATGCTTAGTCAGACTTTAAACTAGGTAGTGACCAGGATTAACTTTTACTCCGAGATTAGATTCGGAATAGCTTAGTCCCTCCTTATGCCGTGTTTATTAATACCGTATTTCATTACTCGGAACTTAAGCGTTGGAATAAAGTTATTTTTTCTCTAGTCTACGTTTATTAATAAGACTGCTAGGGTGTAATAACTAATCGACCTTTGTAAGTTTGAACGAAGAACCTGGCAAGACAGAGCAAGACAGAAGGAGACAGAAATAAGCCACAAAGGTCAACAAAGTTAAAAAAAATTGTCTTCAGTTTTTGTTCTACACGCAGTCTCCGTAGTGATTTTAAGGTTTTTGAAAAACATTCTCACAATTCCACTATAAAACATACTTTACTATTCATAAACTGGGTCCGTTTATTGAAATTCACTATAAATAATTTTCAGAAAACAGGCTATATGTTGCCACAAACGTTTTTCTTTTCTCTATGTTCAGATTTCGTTTTTCAAACGATATTATGATAGTTTCACAAATAGTCAATAGATGTCGCTGTACGGTAATAGATCATGCGATGTTAGTATTTTTCCGGATAATGACCTCAGTGGCCCTTATCTATTGTATTAGAGGATCGGCCATAGTTTTTTGAGTACGAACCATTCGTATCGTTGATATCTTCGCCTATTGCAGAGTTGTTGGTTACTGTTGCGTTCTCTCTCTGGCTTCCCACCAGCGGGTCTCACCGGAGGGAGGCGCGGCGTTTGCCGTATAGCCTGCAATAGCGACGAGGTCACTCAAAAAACAGTTCAGTTCTTTTCAGAACTACCCTCATGATTGCCGATAAAATGAAATAAGTGCATCATGCCACCGACGAGGAAGCCGACGCGACCGCGAGTTTTCCGACGTTCGAACATCAGCCCGAACGTCGCGAACGCAGTGCTGCAAACGGTGCAGCAGCTCGTCCAAAATGCTTCTCCCCGCGCCATTGCGCCCGTGATAGCCGCACAACTATCTGCGCCCGCTACGCCCCCTGTGCCCGCTCCGCGCTCTCCGCCCGCCGCACCTGCGCCCGCCGCGCGTCATGCGCCCGACACGCGCCCTTCATCCGCCGCGCCTGCTGCGCCCGTTGCGCGCCCCGCACCGGCTGCGTCCGCCGCGCGTTCCGCATCCGGTGTGCGCCCCGCAACCACCGCGCGTCCTGCACCCGCTGCACGGCCCGCGCCCGCAGCGCGCCCATCGCTCCCCGCGCCCGCCGCGTACAGCGCCGTCGCTGCGCGCCAAACCGCCGCCGCCGCGCGACCGACTGCCTCGCGACCGAGTGCCTTGCGTTCAACCGCAACCGCGATGAATACAGCCCCTCGACCAGGGCCAACTGCAACCGCAGCCAGAGCGAACGCACGCTTGACTACTGCGACACCAACGGCGGCTCCATTGCCGCAGAGAAACCCCAGGGACCCGAGAATAAGAGAAGGTACCCCCACCTCACCTCCGCAGCCGATGCTGCAGACCGCCGGACCAAGAATCCTGTCGCCGTCGCGGTATTCACCGCCGACGAATGTACCCGAGCCTTTTAGCTCGACAACACCAAACAAACGCTCCCGAGACGAGGAATCGCCCGCATCACAAGACGCACATCCGTCCATGCCGAGACTGGACTTGTCCCCAATGGACACAGCATGTCCAGCCTCACCAACGCCGCAACCCGACACACCTACCTCACCACCGGCTGCACAGATGACAGCCCCAGCAAAGAAGCCTAGATTCCCGCCATTAGTGGTAGAAATACTACCAAACTGGGCGTACCACTCCAAGGAACTGAAACGCATCCTAGGCCACGCCCCAAATGCCCGCCCATACGGCAAGGGAATTCGATTCATCCCCACAACTGAGTCTGAATACCGTGCCGTACAGAGGTACCTCACTGACCTCGAGAAGACCGATAACATATCCTGGTTCTGTTACTCGCTGCCGGCAGAGCAATGCCTGAAGGTAGCCATCAGGGGACTACCCGAAAACACAGAACCAGGAGACATCATCGAGTGCCTTCAGGAACAGGGATACGAAGCTGAGTACGTAAGACCCATTAGGGCCCGAAGTGGAAGACCTGGGTGTATCTTTTATGCCCAGCTAAAAAGAACCTCCAACCTAATACCAGCCATTTACGAAGTAAATGAGCTGGTAAATATGGCAGGAGTGAAAATAGAATTCTGGAGAGGCAAAAAAGGCCCGGCGCAATGCCACCGCTGCCAGACCTTTCGACACTCGTCTCACAATTGCCACAGAAAACTGGCCTGCGTCCGCTGCGGAGGAGAACACCCAGCGAGAGACTGCAAGCGGCCTATAGACGACCCGCCTACATGCGCAAATTGCGGTGATTCTCACACTGCAAATAACATCAATTGCCCTGTGTACCGCAGAGAGGCCAGAAACAAAAGAGCTGGCACGGTTGTGGAGACAGCCAGCCACTCAGTGAAGCCTAATTCCGACTCAGCCCCTACGATCGTCGTCGAGGAGTACGCCTCTGGCTCCCTGATGGCCCCAGCAAACCCTGGACCGAAAATTCAACGAGGACCGAAGAAGAAGAGATCCAAAAAAGCCACCGAGACCTGCACCAGCGTTGATGCAACCGGGGTTGAAACTCAGTACCAGCCCATCGTGTACCCCCCGGTACCAGCCCTAGCCTCGGATCCCACACAGGGACCCAAAATAGAGCTAGATGGGGGCTACCACATGACTGTGCGCCAGGATAACCAGACCATCACGCACTGCATCAAAATCCTGCAAGGAGTGCTGCAGGCGATCCAGATGGGCAAAAACCCGACTCCTATCGTCCTCAGAGGCCTAGCAGACTTGCTACAATATCAAGTTAATGAATAAAGTACCTGTATTAAACCGAGCAGACTGTGACCGTACCTATTAAATCATGCTCAGATAGCTCCCAAAATTGTCCCCGTGACGAAGCAAATAATACCTCAAATATCATTGTATGTAGCCCACTAAACAGTTTGTCAACAAAAACACAACTACCTACCTAGAGAAAACAGCTGAGCGAACCACTAATGACGTCGAACACGTCACCCAGCGTAAAGAAACTAAGTCGCGAAATAATAAGTCGATCGACATCTCACTTTCTCTTATGGATCAGCGCGCAACATCGGAGAATCGCTTCGTCTCTCACTCTCACTCTCTCATACCGGCAATAGCGACGAAGTAAATGCCACTACTATAAAAACAAAACTCGACGGCGAGACTGCTGCTCGGCAACTCGAAGGCATGCCGCGGTCGCCGTCCGTGAGAAAAAACAAGTTTGCGAATAGTTGTTGCGAGTCAAGATCGAGACCACTAGTAGAGGAACGAAATGCATGGGCGGTAGCTATGCCGAGAAAAAAGCGAAAAAGTCTGTTGAATGCTAATCGCTTGGGTAAGGCTGATATTAACGAGGATGTTAAGTTTAGAGCTTCCATAATGATGGTTCCACTTTTTATCTCAAATGTTTCTAAGGAAGTGACAGAAAGCGATATTATTAGCTACATCAAAGATAAAACTCAGGATGAAGTTAAACTGTATAAAATAAATAGACAGATTGAAAAAAGATACAATTCCTTTAAGTTGTATATTTCAAAACAGAAACTTAATTTATTCTTAGAGGACTCGTTTTGGCCATCAGGAATAAGCTATAGGCGTTTTGTACATGATAAGTACATAAAGAAAAAAGGCACTCTTGAGCTTAAACCTAGTTCTCAACAGTATGGATCAGCATGAATATAAATGTAGGATGGTTAGCTACAACTGCAAATCGGTCAAGCGGTCTATTGAGGACGTCAGATCTCTGTGCAAGTCTGCTGACATAGTTGCCTTACAGGAATTATGGTTATTCCCAGACGATATACCATACTTAAGCTCCATTCACACCGATTTCGAGTACACCGGAAAGTCACCTATAGATACATATGTGGGAATTTTACGAGGGCGTCCCTACGGAGAAGTTGTGTTATTGTGGCGTAAGGGAGTGTTTCAATCGGTTTCGGTAGTAAAGTGTATTAGTGCGCGTTTAACGGGTATCAAAGTGTCTTTAGGTATGAACAAGTTTATTATGGTGTTTAGTGTGTATATGCCAAACGATACTACTGAAAACCTACCTAAGTTCACGGACTGCTTGAGCGAGATTGGTGCTATTGTTGAGGACAACAATGTGGAGGCTGTTTATGTGCTGGGCGACCTGAACGCGCATCCAGGTGAGCCTTTTGCTAATGAACTGATTAACTTCTGTGCGGAACAAAAGTGGCGGTGTGCGGACTTAGAACTTTTACCGGCGGACACTTATACCTACGTTAGTGAAGTACACGGGTGCCGTCGCTGGTTGGACCACTGTGTCGTCACACAGGCCGCTAGCCATACTATTGCTAATATAGGCGTTTATCTAGATTTATATATATCTGACCATCTACCAATTTATATAGAATGCTTTTTAGATTTGATTAAACCAAAATTAAATAAATGTTATTCTTACAGTAATAAATTAATTTGGGGTTATAGGGATTCTGCACAAACTGAGAGTTTTCACGAATTATGTAATAATAGATTAAGTAAGATTGATTTTCCGCGTGAATTCACTAAATGTGCTGACAAAACACTGTAATTTGCATGATCATAGACTAGTTCTTGATAAAATGTTAAAGATATAACAACTATTTTGTCTGAGTCTGCAGAGCAAACCCTTTCAGACTGTTGTAATGGCAACAGAAAGAAGCGTTCTGTAACGGTGGGGTGGAACCGGCATGTTAAGGACGCGCACACGCAGGCTAGGATTAAATATAAAGCATGGCTTCAGCACGGCATGCCCAAATCCGGCCCAGTGTATGAGGGGATGTGTAATGCTCGCAAGATATTTAAAAGTAAGCTCACTTGTTGCCAAAAACATCAAAAGCAAATAAGACTTGATATTATTACGTCGCATCACGCGAATAATAACTTTAATATTTTTTGGAAAGAGACCAATAAACTGACCTTAAAGCCGAATTTGCCTGTGAGCGTGGAGGATGCGAACGAACCAGAGGCTATAGCAAATATGTTTGTGGAACACTTTAGCGTGGAGCCACCGCTAGGACGCTCATTTCAGAAGGTTGATGAGGGTGCTTGTCACAACTCTGATCTAGTTTCTTTCTCTGCTAAACAAGTTGCTAAGGTTGTACGTCCAATGACACGTGGTAAATCCCCGGGACACGATGGCCTAAGTATAGAGCACCTTCAACATGCTGGTGTCCACTTACCTCGCGTGCTAGCCATGTTTTACTCTCTGTGCATGAGGCACTTCTACCTGCCTAATGACCTAATGCGAACACTTGTAGTACCCATTATTAAGAATAGGTCTGGGGACGTTGCTGATAAGAGCAATTATCGGCCTATCTCTCTGGCTACGGTCCTAGCGAAGGTGCTTGACTGCCTGCTGGACTCCCTCCTGGATAAATACTTAGATCTTCACGATGCACAGTTTGGGTTTCGCCCCGGACTATCCACTGAGAGTGCGATCCTCGGCCTAAAGCACACAGTACAGTACTACACTCAGCGTCGGACGCCAGTTTATGCATGTTTTCTGGACCTCTCGCGGGCGTTTGACACTGTTTCGTACGATGTGCTTTGGGCTAAGATGCGGGAGAGGAATGCTCCTGCGAAACTGTTGCGAATCTTTCAGTTTTGGTACGGGAACCAGGAGAACCGAGTGAGATGGGCTGATAAGCTCTCAGATTCATATAGGCTAGGGTGCGGTGTGAGACAAGGGGGTCTTACATCCCCCAAATTTTTTAACTTATATGTAAATGACCTGATCGTTGGGCTCAGTAGCAAACGCATTGGCTGTCGCGTGGACGATGTTACCATAAACAACATCAGCTACGCTGATGATATGGTACTGCTGAGCCCGACGGTCAGAGCACTTAATGAACTCCTTACGATGTGTGAGGAGTATCCTAAAGCACATGGCTTAACATACAATGTTAAGAAAAGTGAGTTCCTGGTCTTTAAGGCCGTCAGTGGAAAGTGTCCGGAGTCTGTTTCAACTATCAAGTTAAACGGTGTTGTTCTTAAACGTGTTACGAAATTTAAATATCTGGGTCACTTAGTAACTGACGACCTTAAAGACCATGAAGATATTGAGAGGGAACGTAGAGCGTTGGCGGTCAGATGTAACATGCTGGTGCGCAGGTTTGCACGGTGTGGTCGAGCAGTGAAGATAACTCTTTTCAAATCGTATTGCCAAGTATTCTACACCTGCAGCCTGTGGGCTAGCTATACGCAAAAGACCGTAAATGCTCTGCGTGTCCAATATAATAATGGCTTCAGAATGCTGTTGGGGCTGCCCCGATTTTGCAGTGCCTCGGGGATGTTTGCTGAGGCACGCACCGACGGTTTCTACGCTGTCATGCGTAAAAAAGCAGCGTCGTTGCTCTGCAGGATACGGGCCAGCTCCAACTCCATTCTTAGGACCATTGCGGGAAGATATGACTCCCCTATAACTCACCACCTTGCCAGGGTGTTGGTCAAAAGAAATACCGATGGACCCGCCGCGGCTATGTGAGGTATCCCGCTGTTGTGTACTGATTTTTCTGTTACTAATATAGCTTGTAAGATTGTTTATACTAACAAAATGGACCTGTGTTGTCTGATCTTGTAAAATAAAATAAAATAAAATAAAAATTAAATACGACGCCCACGATATAGACAACAAAGGCGGCCTTGCCCGAAAGGGCACTTGATAAGCGGACATCAAAATGACGCCAAGGGAAATCCCGCCCCAACGACATCGTCATATTAATGACGAACGCAGAAACCACCGAAAGAGGCCATTGCCTCGAGCGGTTTCCCCGCTCCCCCTTTCGGGGGTCGCGAGATGACTCAGATGCGTGTTGTATTAATATACATCAATTAATTTATTATACAATGAAATATATTTATTATAATTAATTATTTATTAATGAATTAATAAACTACCTGTCCTGTCCTGAACGCTTGCACGCTTATCAGGCGGTTTTATGCCTCCGCCTCTCCGAGGTGGAGGCCCTTTAAACTGAAAATAATTTCTTATTGAAAAATCGTAACATAATAAATATTACACTAGATAGACATGGGCTACCGTTATTTCCATTGGATAGGAATTTCGCATCATAGCATGTTTCATACTTTTGCTCATATAATTAACTATAAACATTTTTCTGAACTTACATTCATTGTAATATTAATAATTAAAACAACAAAAATCTAATTAAATCTATTTGCGCACAACACAATTTTGAAAAATGTTGTTTGTCTGTGACTGAAACACAATATGCAAATACAATAGGCCTAGCTGTCAATTATAAACTGGGATTTCCCAATGGATAAAAATATGGAATCGTGACAAGACAAGAGAAAGATATCTAGTGTCATTGCGTTTACTTACATAATGGTTATAAAAAAAAACATAGTGTACTAGGTGGCGCTGAACGCTAGTTGAAAAATTTTAAAATATAGGAATGAAAGAGAAAACATGGACATTAATGTGAAAACAGAAAATCTACTGTTAAAACAGTAGGCTTGGTAACACTGCTTAACCTTATTTTACGAAATAATGTGGAATCATTTACTATCAACCTAAGCGGACATAAAATATAATTAAAATGAATATTCCAAAATGTGATATTACGCCGTAGTAATTTCTAAATATACAATTTTAATATCATTGGTTCCCCCTCTCCTCTAATGTACTCGTAACACATCGTATGTGTTGATCCGCACTCGCGTTATGCATTTTTTTACCCATAAAACGTGTGGTCAGCACTGTCGTTGGAGCAGAAATCTCACGTAAAACGCGTGGCCCCGTACAGGCGTTGCGTCCGACGTTCACACGCTTTCGCGTTAAGCAGCATTGCCGTTCAGGTGAAAAACACGCTTTGCGTGAGCCGCCGCACTGCTGTAAGTGCATATTCTGCAGTGCAACGCGAGTGCGGGGCTCACGTTTTGCGTGTAATTTCCGTACTACGGTCAGGTAAATAGATTGGCGGCCGCATTCGACGTGACGTGCGGTGTTGTTTTAAAACAACATACTAAAAACCACAGACAATTATTTATTAATTTTGACAATTAGTTCTGATTTCTAAACGAATTTTGAATATTTTTTTAATGTTGGCACTATCCAATGTTTTTCAAAAACCTTAAAATCACTGCGTGTAGAACAAAAACTGAAGACAAAAATTTTGAAAATTGTTGACCTTTGTGGCTTATTTCTGTCTCCTTCTGTCTTGCTCTGTCTTGCCAGGTTCTTCATTCAAACTTTCAAAGGTAGATTAGTTATTACACCCTAGGTCTTTAAAAGACTGGATAAATGTATCATGAGGGTGACAAATTATTTAAAAGATTACATTTTGCCTTTCCATTAAAACATCATAGTTTCAGGTTTTTGTAATCTATATTTTTTATGGTATAAATAAAGGATGCATATCTGGCAACATGATTTATGTCAAATGCCGAATGTCATTGTTGCGGTTAATAATCACAATCAGGACCCCCTGATTATTTTACGAACACAATGTAGGTGGGTTTGTAAACACGAGAGAGACAACGACATCAAAGTGAAAAGAGATGTATATATAGAATGATGCCAACAAAAATAAAATTTCGTATCCTTATTAATAAAAAGTTTTTTACTTGTTCCGAAAGCGTAATTATCCTTGAAAATACTTTGTATTATTAATTTGAGACGAAACAAATAGATTCAATGTACAAATATGACACATACATTATTTAATTTATTTTTCGATAGGAATCATAAAACAGGTTATAATGAGTTGCAAATGGCAACTCTAACAGCCTCTCGATGACGTTTGGGTTGGAAGACAGTTATCGTCACAAGAAAAATGTCTGCCGCGCTGCAAGCAAGTACACTGAAAAAAATCGGATCTGATCAAGTGCAATTTTAACTTCTTTAAAAAAATGTGTCGATATTAATAAACAATATGTACGATATAACGAATTACAAATGTTTCTATCTAATAAGCTGATGGATAAAATATTTAACTTAGTCCAATTTATCACAACGTCTGATTAATCTGACAAAATAATTGATTAAAATTTAAGCAAACAAGGTAATGTTTAAAGTAAATAAGTAATATGCATATTAAATACGATCAAGTAAAGTGATAGAATTAATCAAAATATTTGATTCTTTTGTTAACATTTAGGTCATTGTAACAATCACATTATTTGATAGCTTTTTTTCGTGAGTGTTGCCATTTGTAATATATTTCTACTAAGTGTTAGAAATTACCTACAATAGTTATCCTTTATTTGCTAGGTTGAAAATAAGATTTTAAAAGACAATTTAATTTAAAAGACATTTTTAAGTTAATAATTCTAGTTACTATTACGATTACGAGCTAGGGTAGCATAGTATAAATTATAATTATAATAAAACTATTAATGGAAAAGTACTTTTGTTTGTTTGTTTCGACTTTTTTCATGTCGGTTGTAACAAAGCTATTTTGTTAGGTAATTTTTTTAGGGTTCCGTAGCCGAGTGGCAAAAAACGGAACCCTTATAGTTTCTTCAAGTCTGTCTGTCTGTCTGTCTGTCCATCTGTATGTCACAGCCACACAGTTTATTCTGAAATTATAAGCAGCACACAGTTGAACCTTGGTGGGCATCATACTGTTGAAACAGGATACAGATGTATCCTGTATTTACGATTCTTATACAAAAAATAAAAAAATATGATATTTAAGGGGCTCCCATACATGAAACTTAAACCTAAAAAAAAATTATGGACAAAGCTATGGATAGGTCTTAAATGACATCGAGGTTCCTACAACTATTTTCTTTAGAAGTCTAACGTTTGAGAGACAGACGCTTCTAACTTTAGCACTGCCTATACCACCGCATTTTACTAACCCCTTCCCATCTTACTTTTGAACTAAGCCAGTGTTTTTTTTTTAAAATATATGATCTAGACCTTAACAAATACTTTCAATGAAAATTGGTCTGAAAGATATCGAACAAGTAGTTTTGGATATAGCACATTTTTAACAACCGCAAACATAACTTTGTTCTTCATACAAATACTAAGAAAAACAAAGTTATGTTTGCCGTCAACAAACTATTTTGTTATTTTGGCTAAGTGGAGGTAATTGGATCCCTAATTCGGTTAAAGTTGGCACGGAACCCTTAGTGCGCGAGTCCGACTCGCACTTGGCCGGTTTTTGTGGGAATATAGTTAGGTAGTAAAAAACTATCCTGTCACTGACAATTTTTACCGCGATAACATCTCATTAGAGTTCCGTAGCCGAATGGCAAAAATGCATAGGTTAAAGTAAAAATATTTTTTTAGGTTTCAGTTTTCTGTACTTACTACTTTTCTGGCTTAAATGCCACTATTTTCTACTTTTTGTAAAAGAATCGTAAAGCGGTTAACAGGATACAACTACATACCAAGTTTCTTCTGTGACATACGGACGGACAAACAGACTTGACGAAACTAAATAGTTCGTATAATAGTTAGATTGTAAGTTAAAAATATAACTAAAGTTTCCGTTTTTTGAATACCAGATGAAATACCAGAACTGATTCCAACGTTTGCAAGTAGGTAAGTGTTTCGCTGCTGCAGTTGTTACTTTGACTTTTTAACGAATGTTATGTTTTAGAGACAGATTAATCTCTTGCATTTTGGTCTGTCACCACAGGGTGACAGACCAGTCAGAAGTGATTTAACAGTAAATCACTTCTGACATGGATTAATATATACTATTTTTCTAAAATAGTCGATACTGTGTTACCTATTCAATATACAACCTATATAGCAAACGCTGAGAAGTATCCTCTACTGCTGACTAGTTATAATGCGGTGAAAGAAAAGAGAAACAAAATTTTGTAATTGGTACTATATAAGAAAAATAACACAAAATATGATGGTTCTTGTTTAGCTTAAATATTATATTTAATTAAATATCTATGTCAGATCTGATTACCTGAGGAGTAATGAGTGTATTAGTACAACTTATACTACTAACAGTAACATGAGCATTGCGATTGTAAGTTATTTAATTTATGTTTTTTTTTAGAAAATGGGATAACTTAAAATTTATTGTCAGCTTTAAATGTTGAGGAAATCAAGGAACTGATACCACTTATTGGGCCAAGATCTCTTTTTATACTAAGTTGGAAGATTTGGTAGAAAACAGTCAACAATGAAAATGCTATTATCTGTGGAAACGTAGATGAAGTTTACTTTTCTATTTTCAATATTTATCTGAGTGTAAGTATTTTTAAATTTTATTCATGTGATCGCTTAATATCTGTAAAGTGATAGAGTATTGAATTATTTTCTTTAAAAATTTCAACAAATATAAAACAAGTGGGTTAGATTTGACATGCTATGTATCTAATATGTAAGTATTATTATTTCTAAAAGAAAAATGGTTCTTTTTAAATAATAAAAAAAAACAAATTATCATGATGTTTCCTTAGGTCTTTAGATAATTGCGAAAACTGGTTTATATAATGAAAAAAATATATATTATGCTCTTTTATGTTTTATCTGACCGTTCAATTTTCTTCATGGTATGGGCGTTAAGTAAAATTTGTTACTTCAATGGAGCTGACTGACTTGGAAATAAATATTTTTTTTTGTTTTAGGCTCTTCAAGAAATAAATATTTTGCAAGAGCAAGAAACACAAACCACAACACCAAAATTTTTTTTTGGTGGAGTTGATGCAAGAAAAGATAATTTTGAAGCAACATGCTTAGTTCAGTATGTTGGAAAATCTTATATACTCTTAATATGCATTACATTTATGTATATTGATTTGTATTTTTTTTAATAAAGCCTAATTACTTGATATAAATGTTATGTTTTTATTTTATTTGTAATTTAATAATAATGTTAAGTCCAAGTATTTATAATCATGTTGTATGGTGTTTTAATTTGTGGTGTTTTAATTTAATTACAGTCAGTGGCGCGAGTGACTCCAAACTCCTCTCTATGTCAACTCATATTCGGGCGTCACACTGCAGCAACAGACTGTAATAGCCTGTTTCACCACTTCTGGAGAAGTGACGGATAGCTTAACTGACGTATGATTTGAGGGAGCTATCCGCAACTTATCCAGTAGTGTCAAAACAGGTCATAAGCATTAGTCGCAGCAGTGTGATTTGTTAGTCGTTCTGCAGTCGCATAGCTCATGTATTTTGTGTGAGTGTGATAGGATTGAAGTATGGAGACCACTAGCGCCACTCATTTTAACAATTTCCATATATTTGGACTAAACATAACACCTTGTGAATCCCAACACATATACTAGATAAATTTGATAAAGGATTTGTTTAAATCATACAGATTGAAAAGTAACATCAATATACTTGAATAATGTAACTGAATAAGTACACATTAGAGCTAATTAAGGCCTCCTACGCACTGGCGACCATGGTCGCCGCGACCTGGCCGCGGCGGCCAGTGAATTCTGGACTTTATATGGCAATCGCTATAGCCCCTACGCACTTAGCGGCCAGCGACCAGCGGCCGTGGCGTCCAATTTGATGCCACGCGACCAGCGACCAATCGTGGCCGTCGAGAACATCACTTCTGTATTAAAATTCATCAGTGCTACCGCATCGGCCGCGGCGACCAGACGTGTAGCTAGCTACAGAGTGATTATTTTACAATGGCCAATTTCGACACGGAAAGGTTCATAATTGAAGTTGAAAATAGAAGAGGTTTATGGGATTTAGCATCAAATGATTACTCCAAGAAAGATGTTAAGCGGCAGTTGTGGCTTGAAGTGGTCGATATATTTGGCGGTGAATCCATGGAAGATAAAGAAAAGGCAGAACTTGGTTAGTATTTTATTTTATTATGCCTAAGTAAATTAATAATGCGATGAACTACAATAAACGCAGCAGGTGCTGTAGTAGCATTCGACACGTATATGTGACATGAGTGATTTTTTTTTAAAGTTGTTCCGTTCATTCAAAATCTAAGAAATTTTAGCAAATAGGTAATTGTCAAAAGTATAACTATTTTATTTCTACTATTTTTCGCTTTGCACATGAGTTTTGACAATTATTTGCTAAAATTTCCCAGGTTTTCGTAATGATTGGAATAACTTTTTAAAAAGATTACTCATACCGCATGTGCGTTTGACGCCATTTTGTTTACGGCGCGCAATGGCGGCTCGCGGCGAGCAAGTGCCTCAACGCACAAACTGAGCAGCCGTCGTAGGTACGCACCCATATATTTACAAATTGTGCCAGGGCAAGCGACCATCGGTACTGAAGTAGTTTGCGAATATATCTCGATATTCGGTTGATGTTCTATTTGCTCTATTAGGTAAACATGCAGGTATTTCTAATAAAGCCTCTGGTACAGTTAACGTGTCCTTGAAATCATATCCGTCATTTTCTCGCACAAAATTATGAAGCACACATAGAGCTTTTATAATCACAACTGCAAATTCTTTCTTGACGTTTAGGGGTCGGTGAAGAATCTGCCATTTATTGGCTAATATTCCAAATGTACATTCAATATAGCGGCGGGCACGGGATAGTCGATAATTAAAATTAGTCTTTACATTATTCAAGTTTCTCCCAGCATACGGTCGCATCATATGTTCCGATAGTGAAAACGCCTCATCACCCACTAAAACGAACGGCATTGATTGGCCATTTTCTTTGATGGGGTTATTGCTCGGAATATCGAGATCATTATTTAAAAGCCTATGATAAAATACAGAGTCTTTGTAAATTGACGAATCACTGCATTTGCCGTATGCTCCAATATCTACGTAAAGAAATTTATAATTTACATCACATATTGCAAGTAACACGATTGAAAAATAATTCTTGTAATTGTAATAAAGAGATCCCGAATGTTGTGGTTTGATAACTCTAATGTGCTTGCCGTCGATGGCTCCGATGCAATTAGGAAATTGGGCGTATTTTTGAAAACCTTCAGCCGTTTGAATCCACTTATCTCTGGTCAATTGTGGCATCACAATTGGTTTTAATATCTCCCATATTGCTTCACAAACATCAAATACTATTTCCGATACTGTAGGAAGCCCTATACGGTATTCATGACTTATATGAGATAAAGAACACCCAGTAGCCAAATACCTGAAAATAAAATTCACATTAATAAACATAATATTAGTTTTGTAATATGTACTACATTTATTTATTGATTTACAGGCATTACTCTCCAAAAAAGATGGAAAAACCTTAGAGACTGTTTCACAAGAGAGCTGCGCCGTCTTAAAGATGTCAAAAGTGGTTCTGCTGCAAAACGTAAATCACAATACACCTATTTCAACCAATTACTGTTTTTGAAATCAGTGCTGGACACAAACGCAACAGACAATAGTCTCGAAGAAGCAAGTCAAGAAAATGAAAGTGCAAGATTTTCTGATCTTGAGACTCAACAGTCTGCATCAAAGTCGCTTAGAACAAAAAGGAAGAAAAAAATACCAAACGAAGAATCCGATACAGACCCTCTAATTTCAGTTCTGCATAAGACCAAAGCGACTACACAGAATGATTCAAATTGTGACAGACTGTTTCTTTTATCCCTCCTCGAAAGATTTCAAACAATCCCTGCTGCAATGAAGACCAAAGCGAAAATGGAAATCATGGAAATTATAGAAAAATACCAACTGAACTGTACACCTACAACAGCGCGCATAAACTATTCAAGTAATTTCAATACTCTTAACGACCAAGAATATGACCCGCATCGACCGAGTTATTCAGGTTATTCTACTACCAACAGGATATCAGATGATTCAAATTACAGCGATACTCATACTCATTATTCTGATATTTCTCAAAATTCAGAAATGATAGACCTATTTCCCAATTTGAATGATTAATTGTTCACAATTGCCATTTTTTAAGTTATGAAAATACAAATAATTTGATTATCTACTTCAGTTTTTTAATATTTAAAAACATGTTATAAGCAAGCCCTTTTCCTCTCCTTTTCAAAGTCGTAAAGTAGAATACTACTGAACAATAGTTCATAAATTTTTTAAAGTGGCAAAACCTTGGTCAATGAATTATACAGGTTGTTGTGAAAAACACAACAGTGGTGGTTTAGGGTGATTCAGAATCGAGTCTTGTATAATTCAAATTTACAAAAAAATCCATTTAGCAGTATAAGTAAAAAAAAGGCCCTATCACATTATTTTTATTTTTCCTGTACACAATACTCCATTCCGAAACACCCTTTAAAATATATCACGTATTTTTTAAACATTCTGTATTTAAAAAAGAAAAAGCTTACCTTATTGTTATTACTAATTTTTCTTCTGCTGGAATGCATTTCCGATAGTTGTTACCAGTTCCAGTAATTTTTGGTTTTATTGCATCCAGTAACAGGTTAAAAGTATTCGTTGACATTCTCATGTAATTAAAGAATTTCTTCTCATACATTTTTAAATCCAAAAAATAAGTATAATATAATCCTTTAGTCTTTCTCTCGCAAAGTAATGGATGCACCCAAAACTGTCTTTTACGTGAAATCTTCCGTTTTCGTTTTCGTAGTAAATACACAAGCACAGTTAGCGTGATTATCTTCTGCACGTCCATCTTGACACACCCTTGGAAGTCGACTGCAAAGTTTTCGGCCGTCCACATGTCGCGCTTGCCTACGCACCGGCGACCATGGCCGCGGCGGCCTGGCCGCGTCTATGGTCGCCAGTGCGTAGGCAGCCTAAGTAACGTGATTGATCCAATATAGATCTTCTTTAATTTCACTAACCAAGATATATTATTTGAACACGTAATTTTGTTGATGTAAACAACTTTTTTGGTTAAATTTATAAATCGCAATAATCATTCATTATTGGTTGTAAAATAAAACAAATTTCACGATTAAACACATCAAAAAAATTGGTTAAATGAATTAAGATTATGATTGCTATCACCCACTTCAGCATCACTGCCAACAATTAGGCTTGATTAATTTAATCAAGGAATTGATCATTTTTACTAAAAGGTTAGTTGAATTGACAGTAATTCTTGATAATTTTTTTAATCAAGATGGCTTCATAGCAATGATTAAGTTGCTTTATGCGAACGTATTTTAATAAGTATGTTGATTAAATCGATCAATATTTTGATTTCATTAATCTTATTTTTTTCAGATCATTTTATTTTGTACGTTTATTTGTAATAAATAAACTAGTTCCATTTGATTTTTTACATCGGTTTCCAAAGCCTGGCTCTAAAAATGCTCTGCGGTATGTTCATTATGTATACTTTCCGAATGTAACATACTTATTCCGTATTTGTTTTAAAGCAATTATCGATAACCTAGCCTTTAACTACTTACTAAAAACTAACCTAACATGTATACACACCTATTTGATACCTTGTACTTACTAAGAAAATGTTCTAGCTACCACTCCCGTATTTAATATTACATCTCTTTCAATCAAGGCAATACAGAAATTATAGACTTTTATTTAAATAAGTTTTGTAGTGTGTGACGCACCTCTCTCTTAGGTTAGGTTTATATAAGGCTACCTCGTTTTAAGTGATAATATTTTAAAGACAGATTCAGAAAAATAAATGAAACATATTTTGTACGAAAAAAAAATTTTTTATACGCTAGTTTTCGAGAAAATCGCCTCTAAACACGTAGAAAAAAGAGTAAAATAAAACACCCCGTGCCGCGTGTTGCTGAGCGGAGCTCTCGGTTTTTGTAGGTATTGTCATACGTACCACCCATCGCCGCGATGTTGCCTGCTTTCCTGCTTACACGTGTCGCGCTCGCGGCCGCTCCCCCGCGTCAGTCTGCCAAAAAAATTCGCGTTTGTATGTCGTGTGCGTGCGCGACTCGGACCTGCGGTGCGTTTTCCGAAGCCTGGGCCGGGTGACCAGCATCACATAGTTTCCCGCCGCGCCTTGACCTGGTACGGCACCTACTGCCAAACACCGCAGACGCTTGCTATGGCGGTTTCTGCACAACGAAGCCCTCCTTTATAACTTGAGGGTTCAAGAATTGCTGTTGGCGGGGATTACGCCTTTATCACTTGAGGATCCAAGTTTTGCTGCTGGTGCGGACAATGCGACGAAGATCGAGCAGCTCGAGCTCGAGTCCTCCCGTTGACTACTGCGCGATTGCACGTTGTTGGGATAACGTGCATGCACAACACAATGCTGCAGTTATTCGCCAGCAATTCCAGCAAAGCTTCAGTGCATACGTGTGTTAAAAGTTTGATAGGTATGTTAGTAAGTTTTATTATGAAAAGGGGAAGACTTTGGTTAAAATATTTTGTCATACGATTGGACTGATCACCCAAAAGTAAACAAAATAATTTGCTGAAGAATTCATTTCGATTGATGTTTTATGTTTTGGTTTTGAAGGTTAGATGAAAGTTTATGTAATGAGATAAATTAGTAGGAGAAGTAGTTAAATAGGATGCCCTACCTACCTTATAACGAGAGGCCAAAAGCAGTGTAGAATCCTTCAGCTTGATCATGACGTAAACGAGTTTTCTTCGTGTAAGCCGTTGGAGATCAGAAAAGATCATAAATGATAACGCGTTTTATAATGAAATTATAAAAAGGTACAAATAAATGGTACAAGGTACGATACAGGGTGTCAGATCCTTTATTTGATCATGGTATAGACGAGTTTCTCTCTGTAAAAATATTTGGAGATCAATGAATCTTAAAACAATGCAACTAGTTTCTATTAATAAGGCTGTGTATAGCAAATCATATAAATAAATAAATGTACCAATAAATAAATAAATAATAAAAGTACCAAGTAAGTCGACTATAAATAAAATAAAATATAAATGTACCAATAATATGAAATTACATTATTGTGTTTTAATAAATGACAAAGGTTGGCCAACCGACAAATAAATAAAAGAGATATGTAATAAATACTTATGATTTTTGCACGTACGTATGTTTGTTTCGATTACGAACTTTATTAAATAAGAGTACGCAGAATATGAGAAAATGACGAAAGAGATTAGGTAGTTGTTGAGGTGTAAGAGTTATAGAAAAATTAACATGATACATGTGACAAGATGAAGGTAAGCTTATAAACAAATAATAAATCAATATTTTTGTTAAGGTCATATATTTGACAGTAAGTGGTTTTAAGGAAATTATTTTAAAAACAGGTCATATGAGTGACTCTGCAGGGATAAGTTTTAAATGTTTGAAATTGAATACTTATTGGAATTAATTTAGAAAAATAATGCTGTTTTTGGTATCCACTGGTTATAAGAATTGAAGAAGGTTTTGTGTTACCGATAGTATGTTTTGATTGTAATGAGTTTATTTTCTTTCTAACACTGCAAATTAATAACTTTATTTTAAAATATATTTATACATTTGATATAATTGAAGATATATTTCGGAAATGTTTATAAACAATATTGATTGACTCGTCTACCGAACCGTTTAATACATAGTGTTTATTTAATAAAATAAAATGTAACACATAAGCAAACAATTTGCTTTTCAAATAAATTTTAGATTGCATTTTCTTTTTTAAATTCAACGTTACCTATGTAATGGTTTTGTTTTGTTAAACTTTACTTTAAGAGTTTCAGTGTTGTAGTTTGGATTAGAATTTTGGTTTCAATACAGTTAAGTTCCTTGTGCTATTGTATTTTATTTTTATTGCCTCATTTTATCGAAATGTTTAATGTCTTTGATGAAATTTGGCAAACTAAATTGTAAAATATTCACGTACATTATATATTTAAGTGTGATTTAAATTAGTTATAAAATGATTATTTTAACGACAAAATTTTACACGACATTGTATGAAAGTCTGGTTGTTACATGATTTCGAATTATTTACATATTTTGACATTTTGGTTTTTGATTGTCTTAACTTTATTTTTTTTTGGTTTAAAAAAAATGTATGATTTTTTTAAATAATTTAATACAGGTTTTAGTTATAATTGCACAGCAAAAGTAATCAGGCAAATGTATTTTTCGCATGACATCTTCGTAAAATTTTCATTTTTTTTTTGTAGTATACGAATCATAACTTTGAAATAACTTAGATTTTTGAAATTTTAATAAGGTTACTAGCCACTGTGAATCCTTGAAAAGTATATATATTCATCAAAAACACCTGCCTTACATTGCAGAGAAACACATCCATTATGTTATATGTTTCACACACCATTGCAACAAAGTCACTATCACATTTGTAAAATTTATTGTAAGGATAACAAAAATGATAACAGTCAATTATTAATGGAGTCAGCGCAAAACCCATAGAAGGTGACTTGCTATGAACAATTGTGCCTTTTATTCAGGGTACAACAATTGCTAATTTGTGTGATCAACCTGCCACATGTGAACCTGTTGCTGGTCCATCCAGAATTTATTTACCCTTTAAAAGAACTCAATACAAATATCATCACACCAACCAATTCAGGAATGTTTGTGTGTGAGGCTTCAAAACAAGAAGATGATCCAAAAACAAAACTGGTGTTAAGGGACTGAAACATAGCATGAACAAGGTATACAGATTACAAAAAAATGTAAAACATTTAAAAAATGAAGCATTTTTAAATGTTATTTGTAACGATAAAACAGTAAACAAAATATTCAACACAAAAAATAGTTCGACATTTGCTCTTTTACTGCAAGGAGAACTGCAAAATTATACGAGGAAGAAACATGGCCGCAGGTGGAACATGAAAACTATAATAATAGCATTGAGGCTCTATAAAAGGTCACCAACAGGCTACAAATTATTGAGGAGAATGATTTGTTTACCAGCACCGAGCACTTTAAAAACCCTCCTTAGTAAATTTAATATGAATGTGGGGACACACAAGGAAATTGTATTGGTGATGAAAAACACAGTAAAACACTTTGGGCCATCAGACCAGGAGTTCATATTGTTGTGGGATGAAATATCCATAAGAAAAAATGTGTGGTACAACCCCAAGGTGGATTTCATCGAGGGGTTTCAAGACCATGCTACACAAGGTAGATCTCCACAACCAGCTTCATATGCCCTAGTTTTTATGATAGTTGGAGTTAGGAAGCAAGTCAAGCAGCCAGTGGCACATTATTTATCCAGTGGTTGTGTCTCAGCTGACAGACTATCTGCTCTGATGAAGAGATCCATACCTCCTTAAGGTATAGATCTCTTCTTCATTTTTAATTGATAATGTGCTAACTTAATTAAAAAATGTTTTAGGTTTATCATTTTTCACTAATTTTCCGTAAAATACTTTCAGGTTTTGGATTGTTGCTTTGATGTTGGACTGAATATATCGACACCTCCTACGTATTATTAGGCTGTATCTGCCAGATACACAAAATTGGTTTTATTTCATTTTTACCATCTATGCACTTGTACGTACCTTGTACAAATTTTTTATTTTTATTTTTACCGTAACATACTTTTTTTGCAGGCGTATTAGTATGTATCTACTTAAGTTGTTTAAATATGTCGCTGTTAAATTAAGCAACTGCCTGTTACACTTTAAGTCGCGGGGCACGAGGGCGCGGGGGACGGGGTCCGTTTTTCAGTTGTACTGCGGTAGCCGAGCGATGTACGCGCGACCTGTGGCGTTATGCTTAAAAATTTAAAAATGTTGAATAAAAGGTTACAGTTCTTGGCCACATTAAAAGAAGATGCAATAAAAGGACGAAATTCTCCCAGTCCTGAAGAAGAAGACACTTCATAAGTCATAAGCCAGAAATTTATACTACCACCTAGGCAAGGTTGTTTAAATTTATTATTAAAGTCAGGATTCCATATTTGTTGTCTTTTATTACAAGTAATTCACATACTATGGTCAAATTGAATTAACAAAATTGTAATCTTTTATTTATTTATACACATTTATTTACTGTAGTTCCTTTTCATCATAATATGTATCTACCAGTTACACATTTAGTCTTTGGAATCCCGTTTGATGAAAAAATGTATCTGGATAGTTAAACAGTTAGTCGTTGGAATTATGTTAAATAGAAGAAACTTTAGTGGTAGTTACCTACTTAAACATCGAAATCTTGTAAGCCATAAATCATTTAACTAACGCCAGTTTTTTTTTACATCTAAGTATATTGATTTTAGAAAAAGTTATTTAATTGTAATATTAATGAGATTATTTTGCTTACTTAGCTAAAATAATAATTTATTTTGAATTTTTAACGTTCTTTTTCTTGCTTGTTTAACGTGAAACCTTGGTTTTGATTGTTTTACCTTTGGTTTGATTTTTTTAATACCTGCACGCTTTGTTTTTCCTTGCAGAGTCTCCAATACGTTTTTCCAAAGATTTCTCTGAATAAGACTTACAACAGTGATACCAAAATCGAGCTAATGGACAAAGTGTTTGACGACTGAAATTATGACGAAGCCATCTTCAGTACTATTGCCCAAAAAATGTAATTTTAATGATCCTACATTGCCGTATTCACCTGTCATACAAAATGGTAGTTCCATTACGACAAACGATTTGTGCTTAGTGTCCCCAAATTTTGCGAATGTAACAGCTCAAGAAATAGCTCAACTAGGCTGTAATAACTCACCGATTCCTTCAATACCTATGTCTTTAGCAGTTGACTCACCCGTGCCATCGGAACAACAATCAACTGAATCTCCTCTATCTGTAAATATAACACAAAAGCGCCATAATTGCCAAAGAAAAGATAAAGGACGCACAAGACAGGTACATCGCGATCAGTGGTTAGTTTTAAATACGAAATATCTGTCCCTTATTCGGCCGCATTCTTGATAGAAACCGGTTAGCGCAGCGTAGTCAGTGCAGGTATTTTTGCCAGCGCCTATCGCTTCTTTTGAGAACAATGGCAATTCACACGCCCTTTTGTGAATGTTAATTTAGGTTTTTATGGCTAAGCCGCTTGGCCACTAAAAACTTTAGATAATTTAATTGATGATTGTAGAGTTTAAACTCGGAAGAAGAAAAGAGTTAGCATTAAATTTATTATTCTTATACGTGTTTTGCTTGTTTCTGGTCTTGAGGACAATTTGGGAGACGTGTCCAGTTTTGTCGCCATTTGTTACATACTGATGTGGACGACGTAAACTTTTTAAGAAGTATTCTGTGGACGGACGAGTCAATTTTGACAAAGAAGGAATTACGAATCTTCACAATTTACAACATTGGGCACCTTCAGACCAAAATTCTAGAGAAAAAAGACAAAGGGGTTTCCAAAGGCGATTCAGTGTAAATGACTGGGCAGGAGTGATAGGCAATAAGCTAATAGGGCCTCATTATTTGCCCGACCACATTAATGGAAACATCTATTTGGAATTTTTAATGGATGATTTACCACCATTATTGGAAGAAGTATTCCAATAAGACAGGCCTATTAAAAAATCAAAAAAAAATCAAAAAAAATATTTATTCAATTTAGGACACAATATGCCACTTATGAACGTCAAATGTATAGTGAAAAATAAAATAAAAATAATTGTGCCCTGAAGGGGCCGAATCATGTCTCCTTATCTTTTGGGCCCTACCAGCGCTTCGAGACAGAACACAGACAATTAGGCAAGTGCTGAGAAGAAACGCCGGAACAAACTCAGTCACCACTAGCTGCCGTAAAATCAAAATCATCAAAGGTAAGTACATCAGTCGGTGCAGGCTGGACAGACCACACATTCGTGTCGTTCAGATAGTCTTGAACCTTATAATAGCCTTTAGACATAAGCGTGTTTTTAACGTGTTTCTTAAATTTATCAACCGGCAATTCGACAAGATTGTGTGGTATATTATTAAAGAATTTTATACAATTTCCCATGAACGAATTACTAGTTTTAACTAATCTGAAGTTAGGAACGACAAGCTTGTGTTTATTTCTTGTGTTATATGAGTGAATGTCGCTCTTCTTCATGAAATAATCTAAATTTTTACGGACGTACATTATATTGTCAAAAATGTATTGAGAAGCCACAGTTAATATGTTGATTTTCTTAAAGACCTCTCTCAGGGAGTCACGAGGACTAAGTTTATAAATAGCACGAATGGCTCTTTTCTGCAAAATAAATATGGTATCAATGTCTGCAGCAGAACCCCACAAGAGAAGACCGTAAGACATAATACTGTGGAAGTAACTAAAATACACAAGCCTCGCCGTTTCAACATCAGTCAGATACCTTATTTTTCTAACTGCAAAGGCAGCCGAGCTTAGCCTCCTAGCTAGGGCTTCAATATGAGGTCCCCACTGTAATTTTGAGTCAAGTGTAATGCCCAGAAATACAGTGGAGTCTATTAAAACTAGATTATTACCATTTAGTACAATATTTGGTGTAAGTTGCTTTACATTTGGCAAAGTGAATTTTACACATTTAGTTTTACTAGCATTCAGCAACAAGTTATTGGTGGTGAACCAATTCAATACTTTGGAGAGAGTATTGTTTACTTCGTCAAAATTTTCTTCATGTCTTTTCATTTTAAAAATCAAAGAAGTATCATCAGCAAACAGAACTATCTCACAAAGATTTGTGGAATAAAATGGCAGGTCGTTTACATATATCAGGAAAAGTAAAGGCCCTAATATTGAGCCCTGGGGGACCCCCATATGAAGAGGGGCTCCGGAAGAGTAGGTACCATTTATGTTAACTGATTGTATTCTACCTGATAAGTACGAACTTAACAACTTAGATGAGTTTTCCGAGACACCATAGTGTTCTAACTTAATGAGCAGTGTCTGATGGTCTACACAATCAAACGCCTTTGATAAATCACAGAATACACCTACGGCATCATGTTTGTCTTCATAAGCATCAAGAATGTGTCTGATGAGTGCTACTCCGGCATCAGTTGTATTTCTACCTTTAGAGAACCCAAACTGTTTTTCGTGTAGTAAATTATTAAGTTCAAAATGGGAAAGCAATTGATTATAAATGAGTTTTTCAAAAATTTTACTTATTGTGGGTAATATTGAAATAGGCCTAAAATTGCTGGGGTCACTTTTGTCTCCCGATTTAAATAAAGGGACAACCTTACTATGTTTCAATAAATTTGGAAACTGATTTTGGTCAATACATTCATTAAAGATATAAGATAAGTAAGGAGCTATTAGAGGTATAATGGGTTTTATTGTGTCTATTGATATACCCGATTTATCCTCTGTTTTCTTTTGTTTTAATTCTTTAAATGTTTTTATGATGTCTAAAGGACTAATATTTCTGAATTTAAATGAGGATTCGCACCTATGAACACTCGACACAAGTAATGATTTCGCGTGACTTGAGCAAGAACTCAACTGTTTAGTCGTCTCTATAGGAATGTTACAGAAGTAATCCTCAAAAGCGTTTGCTACCTCGTCATCAGATTTAATAAGCTTGTTGTTTATTTCTAGACTAAATTTGTTATCATGAGATTTCGTTTAACATGTTTCTTTATTTATAATATTCCATGTTTCTTTGATTTTATTACTAGATTTTTTAATTTTATCGCGTATGTAATTCGACTTAGCTACATAGCAAACTCTTTTGAAAATTTTTGAGTACCTCTTAACGTACTCATGAAACGATAGATCCTTTCTATATGCTTTTTTGTTATACAATTCAAACATTTTTTTCCTACTTGTATAAACTCCTCGTGTAGCCCAGTCACTGAATTTCGGTTTACAGTTATTGATAACTATTTTCTTTTTAGGGAAAGAAATATCAAATTGTTTTTAACTACCTGAAATAATTGTTCATACAAGTCACTAGCATTTTTTTTTATCAAAAGGTATAGACGGTATTTTATCACTTACAAGGTTTTTAAATTTGTCCTTACGAGATGCAGTGACCGGCCTGCATTTGATTTCTAGACGGGGTGGAATAAAACGGTTCTGTAGTGTAACTATCTGACCGCAATGATCCGATTTTACAAAATTAATAATAGATTGTTTGATGATTTTACAGTTGCAGAGAATATTATCTAAGCAAGTAGCTGTTGTAGGAGTTACTCTAGTGGGCTCAGCGAAAACCGGAGTGAGGTCAAATGATTTGAAAATGCTCAAAAACCGAACGCGATTTTCCTCCGTAATATCTATAATGTCCACATTGAAATCTCCACATACAACTACTTTCTTTGTAGTTTTACATATTTTGTTTAACACATTTTCCATTACAGATTCAAATAATTTAAAGTTTCCACTTGGGGGTCTATAAACACAGACAATAATGTAGTCGTCCAGCTCCGCACACGATATCTCAATTGTTCGCTCAATAGTGAGAGACACTATGTCTTTTCGCTCTTTACATTTTAGTTTATTATTAATTAATATAAGTGTCCCGCCGCGAATAGCAGTCTCCCTAGTGAACGAACTAATAAGATTATAATTATCTATCGATAACATCAGTTCATGCTGCTTGAGCCAGTGCTCAGTTATGCAGAGAACATGAATATTCATTTTATTTAAAAACAATTCAATTTCCAAATCTTTTCCAGAAAAGCCTTGAATATTTTGATGTACTATATTTAATTGATTTGATTCTACAATTTCTGATAAGCAAGAGTTATCCTCTATTGTCTGATCTACTAATTTAAATGATTGTTTGTTATTGGAACTGATTCCAATGGTTGAATATTCATGTCAATAATCTGCTCAATAAAAGCAGATTTGGTAGCCAAGTTCTTGGCTGAATAGTCAAAATAAAATGATAGCGACATTGCTATCTGTCGTTTGAAATAATTATTAACATAATAATTATCTCGCGTCAAATACACTTTGTTTTTAAAATAATTATTCATGTCAAGTAGGTGGAATTTATTCACCTCATATAATGTCAATTTATGCAGTTGCAAATTAATTTTATATCTTAAATCATTTTCTTCGTCTGGCAATCCACTACTGTAAGGTAATGTAAACAATATTGTTTTATTCACATTTAATTTTCTTAAACTGTCAAAGTATGTATTTAGGTTTTTCTTGTTCATATTACCTCTGTTTCCTATGAAAATAAATAAATCTGAATTTTCTTGAAACTCATAAGAAAGCACTTTCTGAACTATTTCTGAATATGATGCCCCTGGCATGCAATGGTTGATCACATTTTGTCCCATGTATTTTGATAATAAGTGACCCATGTTTTTCCCAATCTGATCACTAAACAAAACTATATTTTTAACAGACTTGCTTAGCGATCCACTGGGTTGAGAACAGGAAGGGTTCACATTACACTTAGTTCTAGTAATCTTATTGGTGAGTTGTGATGACTCATTTCCAGAGATATCAATGGAGTTTTTTGAAATCACATGTGAAGAGTTACATTCACAGGAAGCTATTATATTTGTCAAAGCCTGGATATGTTCACCACACTCCTTTTTTGTACAATTATAAGTTTCAGTCATTATTTTTAATGACTGCTTAAGTTCCCTAATTTGACATTCTAAACTCATAACATCTTTCTCATATTTACCTACATTTTGTTCTAAAATTAAAGAATACATATCCAGTTCATCTCCAAGTTGTCTCCGCTCATTGATGTATTTTACTTTAGCGTGAAAGGATTTTTGTTTTTTGATTAATTTATTAGTTTTTTTTATGAAACGGTTTATTCTAACATATTTCTTAAACTTATTTTTGCTGCACTTAGTAATACCTTTAGAAGGTGTGTCATGAGTTAAATCTATTGTCAAAATTGGTTGATTACTAGGTGCAGCTGTCGTCAGGCTGGGCGCACTACCAACCAACTTATTAAATAGAAGGGTGGTTTGGCTGTTTATTTGGTCCTGTTTCTCCGTCTCCAGCTGGTTGATATAATCATGGGCATCACCAAGATCTTGTTCAAGAACAGATATGCGTTTCAGGTTCCGTTCATACTCCTCACAGCACTCACCGAACCCTTCTATCACCAATTTCAATTGGTCCCGTTCTTTAACTACCAAGTTATAGTTGGTGTGCAGCTCAGCCATCTCTTTTCTTAGTTTAGCGTTCCTATCAAACTCACCTAGCATTTCCCTTTCATTGTCATCTCTTTCCCTATGCAGTTTTTCGATCGACTCCTTGGCCGCCTGTAGTTCGCTCAAAGCCATCCTGAGCTTGGACTCCTCCTGGCGAGCGCAGGCCTTGCGAGTAAGCATATTTACGTCAAAATACAAAGGATCAAAACAAAAACGTAAACCAAAGTGCCGCTCGACCAACTCGAGGCTATTTATAGAATGTAAACAAAGTTATAACCTCAACGCGATAGAAACACAAAACCGTAGCTCAGTTAATTGTTAGATATTCATAAAAATAAGATTATAAACGCGTGATATATTGAATACACACGGTTATAATGCTAGATCGGATGAAATAAAAGCGATGACAACGATTAACAATTTGAATTTTTGCTAAGTCATTGACCGGTTATCACTAGCGTAGCACTTAGCACTAAATACGTATTTAAAACACTGATCATCACAAACTCACAAACGCACACAGAATACGATTATCAAACGTTTTTCTTACGTTTTTAACCTATTAAACACTTAGAAACTAATTAAATTAAAATTATTTTATGGGACAAAAGCCGATCAGGTGTTAGCGGTAATGTTGCCAGACGAAAAAAAAAAAAAAAAAAATTGTCTTTCAACACGATGGCTGCCAAGCACACTAGAGTTTGATTGTTCGTGAGTTTTAAAACAACAGTTTTCCGAATTCGTGGATTGGCAGGGGTGGACCCATTTCCTGGCCTGTGCGATCGCCCGACCTCACTCCGCTTGATTTTTAGGCCTCCTACGCACTGGCGACCATGGTCGCCGCGACCTGGCCGCGGCGGCCAGTGAATTCTGGACTTTATATGGCAATCGCTATAGCCCCTACGCACTTAGCGGCCAGCGACCAGCGGCCGTGGCGTCCAATTTGATGCCACGCGACCAGCGACCAATCGTGGCCGTCGAGAACATCACTTCTGTATTAAAATTCATCAGTGCTACCGCATCGGCCGCGGCGACCAGACGTGTAGCTAGCTACAGAGTGATTATTTTACAATGGCCAATTTCGACACGGAAAGGTTCATAATTGAAGTTGAAAATAGAAGAGGTTTATGGGATTTAGCATCAAATGATTACTCCAAGAAAGATGTTAAGCGGCAGTTGTGGCTTGAAGTGGTCGATATATTTGGCGGTGAATCCATGGAAGATAAAGAAAAGGCAGAACTTGGTTAGTATTTTATTTTATTATGCCTAAGTAAATTAATAATGCGATGAACTACAATAAACGCAGCAGGTGCTGTAGTAGCATTCGACACGTATATGTGACATGAGTGATTTTTTTTTAAAGTTGTTCCGTTCATTCAAAATCTAAGAAATTTTAGCAAATAGGTAATTGTCAAAAGTATAACTATTTTATTTCTACTATTTTTCGCTTTGCACATGAGTTTTGACAATTATTTGCTAAAATTTCCCAGGTTTTCGTAATGATTGGAATAACTTTTTAAAAAGATTACTCATACCGCATGTGCGTTTGACGCCATTTTGTTTACGGCGCGCAATGGCGGCTCGCGGCGAGCAAGTGCCTCAACGCACAAACTGAGCAGCCGTCGTAGGTACGCACCCATATATTTACAAATTGTGCCAGGGCAAGCGACCATCGGTACTGAAGTAGTTTGCGAATATATCTCGATATTCGGTTGATGTTCTATTTGCTCTATTAGGTAAACATGCAGGTATTTCTAATAAAGCCTCTGGTACAGTTAACGTGTCCTTGAAATCATATCCGTCATTTTCTCGCACAAAATTATGAAGCACACATAGAGCTTTTATAATCACAACTGCAAATTCTTTCTTGACGTTTAGGGGTCGGTGAAGAATCTGCCATTTATTGGCTAATATTCCAAATGTACATTCAATATAGCGGCGGGCACGGGATAGTCGATAATTAAAATTAGTCTTTACATTATTCAAGTTTCTCCCAGCATACGGTCGCATCATATGTTCCGATAGTGAAAACGCCTCATCACCCACTAAAACGAACGGCATTGATTGGCCATTTTCTTTGATGGGGTTATTGCTCGGAATATCGAGATCATTATTTAAAAGCCTATGATAAAATACAGAGTCTTTGTAAATTGACGAATCACTGCATTTGCCGTATGCTCCAATATCTACGTAAAGAAATTTATAATTTACATCACATATTGCAAGTAACACGATTGAAAAATAATTCTTGTAATTGTAATAAAGAGATCCCGAATGTTGTGGTTTGATAACTCTAATGTGCTTGCCGTCGATGGCTCCGATGCAATTAGGAAATTGGGCGTATTTTTGAAAACCTTCAGCCGTTTGAATCCACTTATCTCTGGTCAATTGTGGCATCACAATTGGTTTTAATATCTCCCATATTGCTTCACAAACATCAAATACTATTTCCGATACTGTAGGAAGCCCTATACGGTATTCATGACTTATATGAGATAAAGAACACCCAGTAGCCAAATACCTGAAAATAAAATTCACATTAATAAACATAATATTAGTTTTGTAATATGTACTACATTTATTTATTGATTTACAGGCATTACTCTCCAAAAAAGATGGAAAAACCTTAGAGACTGTTTCACAAGAGAGCTGCGCCGTCTTAAAGATGTCAAAAGTGGTTCTGCTGCAAAACGTAAATCACAATACACCTATTTCAACCAATTACTGTTTTTGAAATCAGTGCTGGACACAAACGCAACAGACAATAGTCTCGAAGAAGCAAGTCAAGAAAATGAAAGTGCAAGATTTTCTGATCTTGAGACTCAACAGTCTGCATCAAAGTCGCTTAGAACAAAAAGGAAGAAAAAAATACCAAACGAAGAATCCGATACAGACCCTCTAATTTCAGTTCTGCATAAGACCATAGCGACTACACAGAATGATTCAAATTGTGACAGACTGTTTCTTTTATCCCTCCTCGAAAGATTTCAAACAATCCCTGCTGCAATGAAGACCAAAGCGAAAATGGAAATCATGGAAATTATAGAAAAATACCAACTGAACTGTACACCTACAACAGCGCGCATAAACTATTCAAGTAATTTCAATACTCTTAACGACCAAGAATATGACCCGCATCGACCGAGTTATTCAGGTTATTCTACTACCAACAGGATATCAGATGATTCAAATTACAGCGATACTCATACTCATTATTCTGATATTTCTCAAAATTCAGAAATGATAGACCTATTTCCCAATTTGAATGATTAATTGTTCACAATTGCCATTTTTTAAGTTATGAAAATACAAATAATTTGATTATCTACTTCAGTTTTTTAATATTTAAAAACATGTTATAAGCAAGCCCTTTTCCTCTCCTTTTCAAAGTCGTAAAGTAGAATACTACTGAACAATAGTTCATAAATTTTTTAAAGTGGCAAAACCTTGGTCAATGAATTATACAGGTTGTTGTGAAAAACACAACAGTGGTGGTTTAGGGTGATTCAGAATCGAGTCTTGTATAATTCAAATTTACAAAAAAATCCATTTAGCAGTATAAGTAAAAAAAAGGCCCTATCACATTATTTTTATTTTTCCTGTACACAATACTCCATTCCGAAACATCCTTTAAAATATATCACGTATTTTTTAAACATTCTGTATTTAAAAAAGAAAAAGCTTACCTTATTGTTATTACTAATTTTTCTTCTGCTGGAATGCATTTCCGATAGTTGTTACCAGTTCCAGTAATTTTTGGTTTTATTGCATCCAGTAACAGGTTAAAAGTATTCGTTGACATTCTCATGTAATTAAAGAATTTCTTCTCATACATTTTTAAATCCAAAAAATAAGTATAATATAATCCTTTAGTCTTTCTCTCGCAAAGTAATGGATGCACCCAAAACTGTCTTTTACGTGAAATCTTCCGTTTTCGTTTTCGTAGTAAATACACAAGCACAGTTAGCGTGATTATCTTCTGCACGTCCGTCTTGACACACCCTTGGAAGTCGACTGCAAAGTTTTCGGCCGTCCACATGTCGCGCTTGCCTACGCACCGGCGACCATGGCCGCGGCGGCCTGGCCGCGTCTATGGTCGCCAGTGCGTAGGCAGCCTTACATGTGGGGAAGAGCAAAGGAGCTCCTGTATGTCACAGAAGTGGAAAGCCGCGAAGACTAGATAAATCGCATTAATGCAGCGTTTCAGGTTATGAAGCAGGAGGTGCAGCTGCGGACAACAACTGTCGAAATTAGGCGTAGATGTCGCCTTTGTATCGAAGTCGAAGGACGTCAATTTGAACAATTGTTGTAATTGTTAATAAAAAAATAATTAAATTTTAATCTGTTTTATTGCCACACGTAAGGTGTTTTCCTTGTACTTAGTTCAATAATTTCTTTAGTTTCCATCAATCATAATTATTACCAACTCAACAGTATTAAATTTCGCATAACATTTCACTTTCCGCAAAACTAGAATTTTGTCAAAATTCATTCATACTTGATAAAAAAGTTAATAACTCTTGAAGTTGTTTTACAATTAAAACAAATTACATATAGTTAGAAAGGTCACAAATTAGGGATGTTTTGCTAGAATTGGAAGTCCTCAACCTCTATTAGTTTTTTTAAAAGAAAGTTGAAATTAAGCTTTAAGTATTGTCATACATGTTTCTGTAAATTTGAGGACCCAGAACTTTTTATCTAGGTAACATCTGCGTTAAGCGATAATTACATGAGAATCTGATAACATTCAAAATAAAAACAAAACAAATTTTTGCCTGTTTTACTCATTGTACATAAAAATTCGCCTTCAAAGTCATGAAAGTGGCGAAATTCGAAAAAATACTTAAAAAAATATAAAAAAAACCAAGGGGCCAAGGTCAAATAATTTGGCCTGAGGAAATAGCACATGGCCCCACCCATCCACCATTTGCGTATGTTCAACGTTCTGCCTAACATCCTGTAGATCTCGTTTTGTGGCCTAAAACCTTATGATAAAAATTGTCACATTTTTAAAAAAGAATAACAATTCTTTAATTCAATTAACGTTTTTCATTATATTTAGTTCAATACAATGCCTCATTCATAGAATAGGTCGCAGTAGTGGTTCTTAAAAATCCCGTAAATGACCTGCAACAAAGCATAAAATAACCACTATTTGTTTACACGCATTACAATCGATTTTGTATTCGGATTATTATACGATATTTGTAACAGTTACACAATATATTTCATAAGTTTATCCCCACTTTAACTGTGTGTCTGGCAGTTGCATGAATAAAATTTAAGAATATTCCAATGTTAAAATATGTATAGGGTACATACACGAATTCATAAAATTTTCGGAACAACGTGTAAGTGTGTATGTGCTAAAACACAAAAACCTACACATTTTTCAATAAAATTTTATTGCCTATATTAACTTCACGTCAATTTAAAACAACTTCTCAAATTTCAGGTTTAAAGACTTTGCAGTTGCTAAGTTACGGCGATTTTAAGTTTTCGGAACCTTTAAAACGCTCTCCTATAAAATTTGATTTTTACAGATGCACAGTTATACGTAGGGTGTGTCGATATGTGCTTCAGTTTGTGACTTTGATGGAGTCAACAAGAGAGCTCTATGCCTTTTAGGAGCTCCTGTAGAGAAGCCCTACATAGAAGTGAACAATCACCAAATTGTCACATTATTTGACACACCACATCTACTAAAGTGCTTCAGAAACCTCTTCATGAAATATGATGTAAAGTTTAGCACCAATATTACATCCGACAACAAAGAAGGAATTGGTAAGTTATTTGCTATTTAAATTTGGAAATAATAGTTTATATACGTAACACTTAATATTTCTTATTTAAGAAAGAATATTTATGTTTCGTAATTGTGATACTTTTATCATTTGTTTGCAGGAATTGCTAAATGGAGCCACATTAGGCAATTTTATGAATTGGACAACTAAAATCCCAATTTCGTTGCTCCATGCTTGTGCAAAGACCACCTTGACCCCAATTTAAAGCAAAAAATGAGGGTTAAACTAGCAGCACAAGTTTTAAGCCACTCAGTTGCAGCAGGAATTTATTCCAAAATAGCTGAAGGTGAGAAACTTTTTATAGTCAAAGTGTTATTTATACATTCAGATCATAATTATGCACGATAGTGGCTATATACATGTGGATTTAATTTGTTAATTGTGATATTTCAGGGCACATGCCGACTGAAGCCTTGGCCACGGCCAATCACACTAGACCCAAGAAGAGGAAAAAAGATTTCAACAAACATTAAAAATTCTACAGAACATTTGCAAATGTTTAATAAAATGAAAATGTTTTTTAAAACCCTTGAATTTATGGGGTGCAGGGTGAATCCCCCATCAAAAGATAAGTGGATTTGGACCCTTAATGGGATTGAAATGGTTTGGAGAACACTTACTGCCAAACACAAATCAATTAAAAGTCTGTCCACGAGAAGACTTTAGAAGGACCCACTTAAACATTTGTTTGGGTGTATACATTCTAACTGTGGGTCTAATAGTAACTCCACAGTCGGACAATTTGTTGCTGGGCTGAAATCTGCAGTCATTACCAATATACTACTCATACTAGCTCAGGTAATTGTGAGCTGGATAACAATAGTGCCATTATTTCAAATTTTAAATCATTTTTAACACCAGCCACAGACATGCGCAATGAAGTGAAGCAATCCAAGCTACCAATATGCCAAAGAGAAAAAGACATTGAAGAAGATATTACTTCTTCACTAGAGCAAAACTTGGAGGATGGAAGTGGCGAACTCCAAGCATGTGCGTATGTTTGTAGCTTCATTATAAAAAAAATCAAAACAATTGTAGTAATTGTTAAAACATTATTGTCTGTTCTGAAACTCCAGGAGTGCATAATTTTATAGAATTCAAAATTTATGACTCCGTAAAAAATCTCTTAAATACGCCTCAAAGAGTTTAATACATTGTGTAGAGAAAAGTGCAAGCATAATAAATATATTTTTAGAAAAAGAGGCGTATAAAGAGGATGTCAAAACAAAAATAATACAATTGTTAAAAAGCTCTGTAAATTATAACTTCCTGGAAAATTGTGTTGAGCACAAAGAATTTAATATAAATTATATAATAAATAGTGTCTGACATATCAACATAAAGAGATACTGTATAGTAAAAAACAGAATTTATTCTGAAGAGACCTGTAAATCTGCATTACAATAAAAATGAAAATAATCATGCATAAATAATTGGGATATATTTAAACATAAATTGATAAGTTTTTGCTGTGCATTTGAATAATACACAACAGAAAACTATCAAATTATATTAATCAATAATGTACATATTTTTATTCCCCAAATTTGCTACAAGTCAAGAAACAACAATGTCCTGCCCTCAATCAAAATATCTTTTCCCAATCATTTCAATTACCTGAATTAAAACTAAATTTTAAAATTTGATTGAAGGCGTCTGTACTTAACTTTCTCCATAAACTCATTTAAATCTGATGTCAAGAATATTAGGTTCAATTTGTGTTGTAGATTAAACAATGAAATTTGTGATTCATTATCATTACATCTACATACTTTTGATTTGTGAGGAACTTTATAAAATATTTCTGGAAATGAATATAATTTTATAAGTTTGTTCATATCAAAACCAAATTAATCATTTAGCATAAATGACTGATTTTAATAATTATCATGGCAAATAAAGAAGACAAGTACTAATTTTCGTTTTATTACTGCTCCTTTATTTTAGCATTTTATGCATAAGTACAATTTGTTTCTCAATAGTGATTTTGTTCAGATTTTAATTATTGCTGAGCGAAAATCGTCATATTGTAGAAAACTATAGAGAAACGTATTGTACTTATGCATATAATGCAATTCAAATTAACTTTTAAAATTTACTCTCATGGATTCCTGCTCTAGCTTCTACTGACTAGTTTTCGTGGGCGTTGTATAGATGGGGTCGGTCAGTAAGGAAAAATTTCCTCCTAAAATTTGTATGGAGTAATTATTCTTCTCCTCTGAGTAAGTGTTCTGTGATCACAACTCCCTCTTTGTATCTCGTCACTTCGCGATTTCAATTTGTGTTTTATGAAGCTCTACTTAATAAATCATAATAAAAACGATGAGTTGTGTAGTGCATGGGTGTAGAAGCGTTGTAAGTCCAAATTCTGGTGTAAAATTTCACAGGTAAGCTTTGCAAATAATTTTTAAATTACGTTTAAAAATTGGTCTAAAAACGCATCTTTCTTGTTTTTTATGGTTTCGATGTATAAAATAAAGGTCAATACATTAATATTTGTTCCTAACAAAGTTACTAAACAGCCGTTTCCCCTTAACTGGCCATTGTCTTAATTAATGTAATTTAATTTGTAAACGAGAGGTTTATTGTTGCAACTAGGGTGACCATGAAAAGAAGGGGAGTTAGATTAAAGTTAGTTAGTTAGTCTTACTCCGTAATGTGCCATCTTTTCTCAAATAATTATTACAATAAAACAATCATACATAAGCTAAGCCCTTGCATCAGTTAAGCTTAGTTGAAAATTTCAGTAAAAAAAAAAGTTTTTCTTTAAAAATATAGGAAATATATGAGAATAATAAGATGATGTAAGTTGTCAATTTAATTAATTTGTTGTTCTTTTAGACTGAATTTTCCACGCCAGTGTGAAATTGGACAAAGAAAAGATCTATATTCGTACTGATATGAGTCTCTTAATTCAGATATGGTATATTCAGAATCGAAATAATTTGCCTATGCCATTTATGTTTTTTTTTTCAAAGTTTCGTATTTTTACCATGGCATAACCTAATAAACTTTGTTCATGTTATTTTTAGAGAGATGAGAATGAACCACTACCTAACAAAATAACACCAACGTTATCTCAACGTTGTAAGTTAATTATCAATGAAATACGTAAATACTTTGTTTTATTAAATTATTTTTAAATTTTGAACAGCCTGACTACAAGGAACCGGAAAAAAGAGCTGAAACAGTATTAAAAGAACTGAACACTTTTGAAAACATTCAGCCGGTGGCTACTCAAAATTTTGTAAGTATAAATAAATTGTATTAGAATTACAAGTGTAATTTTTTTATCATATTTGTATTTCAGCACATTTAGCGTGCTCTTAACAAAATACATTTTATTGTTCAACAAGAATCACATAAAGATTTCCTTGATCAAGTTAATGACTGTTACTAAAAAATTAACTTAAAAATTAAAAAATTACTTCAACAAAATGTCCACAGACAAGAAGTAACAATTAAAAATATGAAGCAACTTATAAATATTGTGCGTAACTACACATCGCAATCAGAAATTGAAATTATTCTCCAAGGAAATCTTTGAAATATTTGTGACAAATTTAGAAGCAAGAAAACAAAGTTTTCAAATGCAGTGAAGAAGTGAAAGCCTTTGCGCTGACTTTTCATTTTTATTCTCCAAAAGCATACAACCATTTACGGAGCCGTATTTCGCTGCCCCACGAAACTACTTTGCGGAGGTAAATTTCAACTTTACCTGCTGTGTCGGTTTTTTAACAGAAGTATAAGAATTTTTAAAAAGTGAGGCTGTCAAAAAAACGCACTTGAAAAACGTAGCATTAATTTTCGAAGTCTTTAAAAGAAGATTTGGCATTATGCCCAAAATTAGGAAAGGTATTTGGCTATATTGATCTTGATAGCATACCTGTTAATGATCCTAAAGAGTTGGCATCGGAAGTGTTGGTGTTTCAGATTGTAACATCTACCAATTACTTTAGATATCCCATCGGCTACTTTTATACCCCGAAATCACTTTCCGGGGGGCTTTTAAGGCCAACTAATCAAAATAGGTATCACTTTTTTGTTTGAAGCAGGCATATTCGTCCGGTCACTGACTTGCGATGGCGCAAAATGTAATATTAAAGCTTACAAATCTCTCAGATGTAACCTCTTGCCTTCAGATATAAAACTGTATTTTTAGCACCCGAATACTAACGCGAAAATTTACAGTATATTAGATCCAACTCGTATGCTGAAACTTGCAAGGTACGTACAAGCCGAAAAAGGGTTAAAAACTGAAACGGGTGATATTTCTTTTAAATTTATTGAAAGTTTACATAAAGTGCAAGAAGAAGAGGGACTAAAACTTTCGATTAAATTAACAATAAAAAAAAGAATGTGAGTTTGGCCGCCCAAGTTTTAAGCTTTTCTGTAGCGAATGCTAAAGATTTTATAAGCAAAGCGGAAATTACCTTTTTTCGGCAGCAAAGCAACTGTAGAGTTTTTAAGAATTATCGACAGACTGTTTGATATAATGAATAGCCGCCAACCATTTGGAAAACATTTTAATTCGCCTCTATCAAATAATAAAAGAGCTATATGGCAAGGCTTTTATGATGCGCTGAGCTCTATTTGAAAAATCAAAAAATAGATGAGCAGCATTGCACCATATTCGGAAAACCTTTGCTATAGGAATTAAAATGAATATAAAATATTTCAAGCTTCTTTTTGAAGATTTATCCAACTTTGAAGAAACCCCAATCTATACTAATATTATAAAGCTGAAGAGTTTGTTTGTTTGTTTGTTTGTTTGAACGCGCTAATCTCAAAAACTACTGGCCCGATTTCAAAAATTTTTTTTACGTTGGATAGTCCATTTATCGAGGAAGGCTTTAAGCTATATAACATAAAGATATGACTCACAAGACCACAGCAGCAATGAAAAATGTTGCGAAAACGGGAGAAAGATATTCCTTTTGAGAGCTTCCGCTGCGTACGCTGCGGAAACCGCTAAAGTTACACAAAAATCATGTATGACAAGATTGTTCAGCATTAAGAGTTCTATAATAAAGTCCGCGACAGCATAAGTCTATTTTTTATGGTTGACTTACTACAACCTTTTTTATGATAATAAATTTGTAAAAAAATAATGCATCATTTTTAGAGGTCTATTATACACACAGATATTTATTCTTATCAAAATAAATACATTCATCATCACGAGCATTTCATTTAGAACAAAGTTGCCCTTTATATCATTTGATTCCAATGAATATCTTAGGAGCTATCACAGTTTTAACATAACTCCGCACCAAAATAATGTTCGCAGCTTAAGTACAACGTGCGCTTGCTCTAATTATATTATTAAGCTGAAGAGTTTGTTGGTTTGAACGCGCTTATCGCAGGAACTGCTGAACCGATTTGAAAAAATATTTCTGTGTTAGATACCTTATTTATTGAGAAAGGCTTAAGGATATAAAACATGACGCTGCGACGGGAGGGGAGGGAGCAAACTCAAAACGCGCGGACGAAGTCGCGGGGGACCGCTAGTTAAAAATATGTCAACATTAAAATTTTCACAAGATAATCTCGAAATTTTCTTTTCGAGTATTAGAGCTCGAGTAGAACGCAAGACAATCCTAGTCCACTGGAATTTAGGTACATTTAAAAAAAGTTATTGTTTAGGAATTCAGTCGAACCTAATTTTAGTATAAATGCTAACTGTGCTGACGGCACTTTTCACAAAAATCATATAATGGATTTTAATTATGACTTTTAATTCCGAGCAAAATAATGATTAAGGCACAACCAACGATGACAATGATTTCACCCAGTTAATAATGCAACTGGAAAGTTATGTGTCCACTCCCTATACAGACAATATATTAAATAAAAGGATTTATAGTTTATAACATATTACGGAAAAATGATTTTCGGTTTTGTCATGATATACTCACACCAGATGCACACAAAAGTGTAGTTATTTGCTTTCACCTTCGTAAATAGAGGAAAACTATGTTTCGCTTTAGATGCCGCCTTCGGAGTAGTTAGATACGTCAACTGAATTCTTGAATAAGCAGTGACAATGGGGTATTTATTTAAAAGATATCAATATATCTTCAAAATTAGTGCTAGCCACACTACATAGATTTCAGGATCATTAACAGGATATGTTTATGTAGAAACATCCTAATACGGAATCAATAATTTGTTTAAATTTTTGCGAAATAGAAATAGTCAAATACATTGCAAAGACATTTTTATAACTCAGAATGTCTTCCTACTTAAAGACCCGTGAAAAACAGGAGATATTCAATCAAAGAGGCAAAAACTTGTTTGTTTTAAACAATTTGTTTTTTAGATGTGTAATGATTGTAAATAATTTGTAGATAAATTGTAAATATTGTATGAATAAAGAATGTCTTCATGCAAATTGGGTAATAGTACGTTTTATTTCCCAACAACCTTGAATGTTCTTAACCAAGTGGAAATTTAATTAGAATTTACGAACTTGATAAACTTATTGGTTCGTTGTGGGTTGCTTACCATTGACGCAGTGGGATATCAGTCAAATAGTGTGAAAAGAATTGATGATAAAATATTTTAATATGTAAGCACTGCCGTGGGAAGGATGCAATTAAACTATTCTTTTTTATTGATATCTTCATAGTAATTTTAAGCTTCATGATGTTTTTATACATTGAAAAAAAAAGTGAATGTCAAATGTCACTTTGAAGAAAACTTTCTAGTAGCGCAAACCTAAGTTTTGTAGCTGTTTTTGGACTGTCATAAATATCACGTAAGTATGTAAAATATTTTTATTTGATTGATTATATCTTCAATTACATGTAAACGTTATAAAACTTTTAAAATCACTTCATGTTTCTGTAGAAATGCGCCCAAACTGGTATGTTGTGGGAAAACTACAATGCGCTTTGTCTGCTGAATAAATACGTGTTTGGGGAGAGGGTTTTCTTTTTTTTGGTTTTCATATATGATTTATATTAAAAATTTCTATTAAGCAAAATAAAAAAGCCAGTATCGTTTTCAACTCTAAACTAAGATGTTTTTAAATTATATAGATACGACCTATGCGCTCGAAAATGGCTACACGAAAGGCAGGTAATTGCCCGGAGTGCATTTAGTTGGGCACGCTTTCTCTTTGTAGCTATACGTCCCGACAACGCCTTAAATTATTTGTCGTTTGCTGGTAAAAATGCCTTCCTGTGTGTTAAGGAGTAGTAACAATTACACTGCAACTGTTAGAGACAAGAAAAACGTGTCATTACATTCATCAGTATAGTTTTTTCATTTAAAAGTATTAAAACTTAAAACACGTATTTATGTTTTACCATAATTTAGCAATGGCTGACATTAGGCTAAAGAGCGAGATGTCACGAGCTCGCGCCAATGAGCGCTCAGTAGCAATCAATACGTAACGAATGGTATATATTTATCTCTTTCTATCAACAGGCATGCCCCATCATTTGTCTTTATTAGCGCTTAATGTCGTTCTACACAACTATACGTTCGTATATAGAGTAATTCTTGCGCCACTTTAAAATGCTTTAATGTTGGTGTAGAACGGGTCTATCCTTTTGAATGTCATTGACTCTAAAACGTAAATTTACGATAATTTGAAATTAAAATGTAATAGTTTACGAAAATACACATGCAACCATCAACCAAGATATTAAACCATAAAAAATTTACATAAGATGTTGATTGCTAACAGTATCAAGAAGAAAAGAGATACACTTGAAGAGAGCATAACATTTGATATGGAAAAAACGTTGCCTCTTCCTTGAATCGCAACAAGCTTCGTTTTTTACAAACAACAACTTTGGTTTTACAATTGCTCTGTACAGACTGG
This sequence comes from Pyrausta purpuralis, assembly GCA_963924145.1. Taxonomy (NCBI): domain Eukaryota; kingdom Metazoa; phylum Arthropoda; class Insecta; order Lepidoptera; family Crambidae; genus Pyrausta; species Pyrausta purpuralis. Next base: position 23,334,330 of record OZ001652.1, on the reverse strand, counting down.
CTCAGATAATATCGGACATTGTTATGTTTGGGTTGAAGGTGAAGATGCTCCATGGTCCTAAAAAGTAGAATCATATATTTCTAAATATATAAAACATAAACAGGACCATGGATCTGGAACTGGAAGTAGAACATCTTGTGCTCAGGAGTTATAGTTGTGGGGGCCAAACTCGCAACATTAAACTAGTGGTGATGTTAATGGAATCAGGCGTTACTTTGCGGAAATCCATTATTAAATTAAAATTTATAAAATTATTTTGCTTTAAATTTCCGCTAAGCGACGCCGGCGCAGGCAGCTAACAACACAAACCGTCACCGCGTTTAGTTTTAGTTCAGGCAAATGCAGGATGCACCACCCGCCCTCCCTCAATACGCATGCGGCACAGCTGATGCAATTATTAGTACCCAACACCAACGTGCAAAATACCTCGACGCGTTTCGCCACTACAAGTGGCATCCTCAGGAGATGTTGTCTCCGGAGATGTTGATTTCCGTTACAACGATTACGTCACCTCATTAGTGGACGGAAAGTATAAAAGGCCTGTTCGCCAGCCGACACAATTCAGTCGTCCGTGCCCCGCCGAGGCGACAACATCTCCTGAGGATGCCACGTGTAGTGGTATATAAGTATATAATTTCTAAAAAAAGGAAGCATGAAATATGCTCAGCTGTATTTAGTAACAGTGTCCTAGGAAAAAATAAGTCAGAATGTATGGAAAGGAAAATAAAAAACATGCCAGTTATTCAGACATGAAGTTGACAATGTCGATAAACAAATAAACATGCTTTCTTTGCATTATTTAATGTGCAAGTGTAACGAAGCATTTGATTTTGAGACGTTCCTGACTATCATCAGTGGTATATACATTGATATCTATATAAAAAACGCTGAGAAAGAGACGAGGCATCAAAATAAATCACGGTTATGATATGAGCTACGATATGGGAGGATCACAACCCTTAAAAATGTTTTGAAGTTAGCAGTTGTAACACAGTAGATAGCACCTTGGTAGCTGCTGTTTTTGGGGTTAGGACTCTACTAACATCAGCCAGGAAGAGATGACGAGTGCTGGAAGACAAAGTAAGACATGCATAGGAGAAGAAATTAGGCCACAAAATCAGAAAATGTGGGCTTTTCATTTCAGAAGAATTTACAATTTTAGCGGGTTCACCAGATGGTATTTACATAAAAAGTACTCTGGTGGAAATCAAATGCCCAACAAGTAAGAAAACATTATTTTTTTATATTAAAAATGGTGCTCTAGCCAAAACTTATGTAGCACACGTACACGCGCACACGCGCTATATGCCTATCGCTCGGCGTATGGTCGACGATACAACCGACAGAGGGCCGCCACAGGCCCCTGACAGCTAGTTCTATAGCTTGCCGCTAGGCGCTAGCTTGCTACCTACATTTTAGTAATCTGTGGCGCCGCCTGCCTTCATTGACGTAATATAATCTGTGGTCATTGTCAGATATTTAGAGGTTATTGTTTGTAATGCTACACTTCTCTCTGTGCTTTTCTCGCTTCCGAAGGTTTCAGTTGTGCTGTGGCTTGTGATTTACAAGTTAAATGCTAATATTTTGTGTATAGTGCGCTCTCCCATTATTGGTTGAGTCTAGACGCTTTCTTGTTTTGTGTTTGTCACATATTTTCTGCGCCCTCCCTTTTGGTTGAGTAATGACGCTTGTAACTCGTTTGATAAACACAGTTACAAGCGTTACGATAAACAATATGGGTTATCGAAAATGTTGTGTCTCTGGCTGTAAGTCAACTAGTGACACCCATTGCCTTTATCGCTTTCCAAGAGATAATGATCTCAGAAAGCAGTGGATGCATCACCTAGTACCCCACAAAACTCATAATTGCTGATGTTGTCGGATTATCAGCTGTTATCGAGAACAGTATGCCAACTTCATTTTGAGAGGAGAATGTTTGATGTGCACGGGAAGAAGTTGCCTAAAGCATATCCTTGCCTCTTCTCAGAACACGAAATCTCTTGTGGAGTGCCATTAGCCACTGGTGAGTACAGCTATTTTAACAACTGAAATATACACTTGAACCTGTTGGCTCGGATCTTGCACAGATTAGTGCTCAGAGAACAATAGAAATCAATTGTGTCTGAATTTCAAGCGAGCGGACAGTTTAAATAGTCATGCAATGTCAAAATTTCCAACTCTAGTACAATTATTTCCAACTCTAGAACAAATATAAAAACTGGGTTGGGGTGCACTTAGGGGGGCTGTGTCTGGTACTTAGAGTTTTCATCACAAATTTTATACGTAAAAATTTGACTTGCATGTGTCGGAGGTCATAATATCTACTAAGCACTCGTCACTTCGCTCCTTGCACCTATTTTTTTACTTTCGAAATGTAGGAACCCCCCTTAGTGCACTCCAATCAAAAATTTTAAAAGAAAAATTAATTTTCACATTAATGATGCAAGTGGCAAAAAAATCAATATAGTCCATATTACAGCCTTTGCCTAGGAATCACATGACCGAGTATGAGATGTCTGTATATTATTTCATTTAGTTGTGGTATTAATGAAGAGCATAATTATTATTGTAAAAGAGCTGATAATCAAATTGAAGAAGTGCATCAACAGTGTCCAGAATCATTTCTATTCTACGATCAAAAGGTAACTACACCTAGTTAGTGTTATTTTGAATTAGTAATAACGTAAAATCATGTCATGTCCACACAGTCCTCCTTGTCAAATCTCAGTTAGTACCTATGTCTGCTGGAAGAAAGTTATTTTTGAAAATAAACAGTTCCTGTTGGATCCTTTTCTACATACCTACAAAAATAAAAAATACATACAAAACGTTTAGTTAATAAATTGTAATACTATTATTTCAGAAAATATTTAACATCAGTACACCAACATTTCCACAACTTTCATTGAAGGGTCTTCTTCTGCAGTGCCACAAGTTAAGCAAATAAATCTGCAATTTACAAATGTTCAAAATTACTGTATTCAAATATTTTAATCTACGAAGTACATCTACCTACCAATTTTTTTTAATGTTAAACTATTTCGAAACTTAACTTTAACTTAACCTTCTTTTTTTAGACAGTATTAAACATGCACCTATGACTGTGATCATTGAGTAACCATATTTGGTTGATATCTTTTTTTCACATGGATAGATTTTTTTGCTCCCATTCAAAAAAAAATAGGAATTAATAGATCTTTCAAATGTGATATGGTGTCAATCCCGCGCACTACATTTTTTTTTGGGCCAATTTGTCAATCTCCTTTATTTTATTTAATCCTAATATTTTTGTAACTTTATTTTAAAAGATTTAAATATTTGCAGATTTTCCAAAAACACAGCCATAGACATCAGGGATTCCATCTGCTGTAGTATCAATTAGCAATTTCGCCAATGTTTCAGAAGATAAATTGTCCACCTTGACAAATGTAAAACACAAACAAAAAGGTAATTTGAATAAACTGACTGCCAAAGGAAGGTAAGGGGAGGGTTCCCCACCTTTTCTAGCCTCACATGATTAATGGATGCTCTATAATATTAGCTACATATTAAAAAAAAAACTTTATTTTTCATACAGTTTTGGCTCCTAACAGAAGGATGAGAGCTAAAAACAGAAGATTTGCTTCGAAAATTATTACTATGTCAGAAAATAGTATTATTGAAAATAGTGCCTCAAGAATCCACAAAGCCCAAGATCTATCTATTTCAGAATTAATGAATGACTTTCATAAGTTAAATAACCATGTCAAAACATTCATTAGACTGCAACTAAAATCAGTAAGAAGTGGCAAAGCTCAATCATATAATTTGCAAGAAAAATTGTTTATGTTTAACTATGATGAAGCATAGTAGAAAAAAATACACACTTCTTTAAAAGATGTTTGCATTGCCTAGCCAAATAACTTTGAGCAGATTGTCAGAGAAAATAATTATCGACAAAGGCATTACTAAAAATATGATAGACACGATCAAAGAAAAGTCAAAAATTATAGTTTAAAAAAACTTAAAAAAACGTGCTTGATATATTAAATTTTGCACCCCACGCTTATTACTCTGAACTGAATTATTCTCTAACTCTTTGTAATTAAAAAATATTTTCTACTTTTAAGTTCGGTTAGCTATAAAAGCGTGTTTTTTTTTGTTTTTTTAAACTATAATTTATTTTTCATTTTTTAGTTCGATGTTTCAATTAATTATTTGCGGACATGGCACACGCGATAGCTCTATCTTTTACTCCCTTACAGAGGATCTACGAAAGAATTTATTAATCCTTGCGGTTCTTATAAGGATATTGAGAAACTGTAATTAAATTATTGCATTGTCATCGGTCCTTGATACGTGTGCAAAGTGTCAAATTAATCGAACTTTTGGAAATCGGTCAAATTTATGCTCAAAGATTCCATTACATACATACATCGATACAACCCAAGGTAATAAGCGTGGTAAAAAAGTGGAATAGAACAGAAAGACTCTGTTCAATAGTCTTTGACGAAGTCTCCATAAATACCAATTTAAATTTCAATGAAGGAAAAGATGACATATATGGATTTTGTGACATCGCTGGTGAAAGAAAAATGAAGTATTGTGACAATTTTTGCGAAACCAATAATAATTCAACGTGTAAAAATTATAAATCTTAATTGTTTGTTATCGATTTTATTGCAGATGGCACTATTAATATTTTGAGCAATGATCTTAGTATCATTTATGATCCCCCGCACTTGATAAAAGGAATACGCAATATTGTTTTCACCAAGGACATGGTGTTTCAATCCAAAATTGCAAAGTGGAATGATATATTGACAATATACGATATCGACTATACCATAGGCATAGGCCATTCCAGGGCATTACCAAAAATTACAAAACATCACGTGGATAAGGACAGCATGCCTAAAATGAGGGTCAGTGTAGCAACCAAAATACTCAGAGCACGAGTTGCAGCAATGCTGCGTTATACTGATGCGGTTGGTAAGTATATTTTAATAACTTTATATTTTTTGGAATATACAGGGTCATTTCGTTTCTTCAGACCATCAAACTGAACAACTTTTACTATGGGACCAAATCTGAAATCGCGAAAAAGAATCGGATGTTTCATACATTTTGATATTATCGTTTTGCATTTTTGTATGAAACAGCTGTTTTTTTTGCGATTTCAGAGTTGGTCACATAGTAAAAGTTGTTCGGTTTGATGGTTTGAAGAAACGGTTTTCTTATTTAGAGTTACTTAAAAATAAGTATAAGTTAAAAATGAGTTTTTATACTTTCTATGTAATTTGAATTGAATAAAGAGTATGTATTAATCGATTCTTTTGTTCCAGTGAAGCGTACAGATGGAGTTTCTTTGAGTTCAACAATGTCTTCAACAGCTGATGCAGTCGAATTCTTCGATAACTTGTTTGATAGCGTGAACGGTCGTCCTGGAGATGCGCCAAAAGGAAAATTAAGAACTGCGATCAAGGAAACCACGAACCATTTAACTTTCTGGCAAGAAGCAAAAAAAAGTCATTCAAATAAATTTTCTAGATAAAAATAGTAAAAATGCCTACGTCCCATCCCTTCGAGGGTGGATTACCACTTTAGATAGTTTTAAAAGGATTGCCAAATTGCTTTTTTCCAAATATAAGATAGAATTTTTCTATCCAAGATACTTGAACCAAGACCCATAGAGATTTTTTTTGTTAGACTGCGGGCGAGCAATGCTTTTGAATATATGTTTAAATCTTTAGATCTAAGTAATGTTTTGATACCCTTGTCAAAATTTTCTAATTGCGAAGAAGATGAGGGAGAACAATTAACAACATTAGAATTACTTTTCCAAAATATTTTAAATAAAAATGAATCAGATGATGAAAATAAAGAAAATATTTCGCCTTACCCAAAAGATTCGAATCAAGACGAAAATTTGCCGCTTAGAAAAAATAAGGGTACATTGTTCGGCTTATGTCGCAGGCAATTTATGCCGAAAAATTATAAAAACCGTAAAATGTTTTCAGTGCGAAAAAACACTACTGGCAAAAGAAATAGCAGGTGTGCATAAATATATTTCGTACCGGGAGTACAAAACTTAAAAAAAAAGCATACCGTATAAAAAAGCATAGCAATTTGGCATACCGTTCTGAAATGGTGATACTAACACGGGCATAGCCCCCCGAAAAGTTAAGATAAAAATTAATTATATTAATTAATTACACTCAAAAGTAAGTGGTTTGGATTTCCTACGGGCGCACCGCGCCGCGTCGCTCGTCGTCGTGTCGCATTCGGTAATCTTCGTGTAGTTTCATGACGCGTCGTGCCGTTTCGTATCCCACGCGCACCGCGCACATGTCGCGTTCATTACCGAGACCGAGCGAGAGTAGTTAAGCAGATTGCAATTTACAGTGAACGACGACGTTATTTTGTTATTTTTGTGATTTGATTTTACATATATACATTTAAAATTTTCACTTATAATAAGAGTAAGTACATACTAATAAGATTTAACTCTAAACATGCAATGTTGAGAAATAATTCTCACTTAAATACCACTGCAGCGGTGGCGTCATGTGATGGGTCGCCCACTTCCCTGTAATATGGTTGAAGAGGACGGCGCGGCGCTGTCACATGCGCCAACTTGTGAACAGGTGCCGCTGTGGTGTCTGGTCAGCTCTAATGTCGTGTTCTCTTTAATTGCATAAAATTGTATAAATTTCCTTTTTTTTTTAATAAATAAGGAATCATCAGATTTCCACATCGATCGGTCCTGCGCTGCCTGCGTCCAGTGGTGTATAGTGTAGTATTTTAATTATCATTTTAGGTTACGAGAAAATGGAGAAAAACAAAAGAAAAGGCGATAAGCTTAAAGGTATGAAGTATTGGAAAAAGTGGTGTGGTCAAGTGGCTACCCGTAAAGAAGATAATTTGGGACCAACAACTAGTTAGCATGCCGACAGTAAAATTTTGATGGCAAGCGAGCCTTCGACTTCGTTTGCAGTATCCAATGTAGAAACCGAGTCGGTGGGGGCGCTGGTGCCTTGTGTCATGCCTGCCACTACCGAGCCTACATATAGCCTGGAACCTTCCTAAATTGAGGATGAATATCTAAAAGCCCAAATTTTAAAAGAGCCTTGAACTCCACCTAAAGATTATAAGTTTCCCATCTCTACAAAACGAAATTTGCGCTTTCAAATGAAATGGATTGAAAGATTCCCGTGGTTGTCATATTTAGAATATAAAAGTGGAGCATACTGTAGAATTTGCGTCGTAATGAGACGTTCACTTGATGAAGGTAAAGGAGGCCATCAGCGGGTAGGCCAGCTTGTAACCGACCCTTTTTGCAAGTGGAAAAATGCACTAGAAATATTTGAAACTCATGCAAAGTCGGGATATCACAAACGAAATTCGGAACTCGCAGATGACTTCCTAAAAGTTATGTCTTCTCAGGCTTTTTCAGTCGATGAGCAGTTGTCTTCTGAAAGAAAGAGACAGCAACAGGAAAAGCGAAAGAAACTAATTCCTATCGTAAAAGGAATATTTTTTTGCGGCAAACAAGGTATACCTTTAAGAGGTAAAACTGATTCGGGACGGATCAATATTACACCAGAGTCTGAACAACCAGTTCAGAATGATGGTAATTTTCGAGCACTGTTGCGGTACGCAGCAGAATCTGGGGATAAAGATCTTTCTGAGCATTTGGTCACTTCTCAAAAGAATGCCCTTTACACGAGCCCTCAAATCTAAAATGAAATAATTGATATCTGTGGTGAAATTATTCAACATAAGATCATCGGTGAAGTAAAGGAAGCTAATTTTTTTGCGATTCTCGCTGATGAGACGACTGATATTGCGTGCATAGAGCAAGTTTCGCTTTGCTTACGATATGTTGATTTAAAAGATGTTGAACAACATAAAGTTAAGGAGATGTTCTTAGAGTATATTCCAACTGTTGACGTGACAGGATCCAGTCTTGCAAGTCTCATTATAACAGCTCTGAAAAAGCATGGACTTCAATGTTTTCATTTGGTTGGTCAAGGTTACGACGGGGCTGCAGCGATGATTGGGTATTTGCACGGTGCCCAAGCGTATATTCGTCAAGAATGTCCTCTTGCTATTTATGTACACTGTAGTGCACACTCTCTCAATCTTGCTATTGCTGACTCATGTTCACTAGCAGATGTGCGAAATTGCACCGGAATCGTGCAGTATGTTGGTTCCTACTTTAGACATTCGGCTCAACGCACTGCCGTTCTGAAGGAAAAAAATCGGGAGCTATTACCGGTTGACCATCAAAAAAGCCTGCTTGCAATGTGCGAAACACGGTGGGTTCATAAACATGAAGCCATTATAAGATTCACGGAAATTTATTCAGCGATTGTGCATGCTCTCGAAGAACTTCAATCTAGCCACAGTAAAGAAACATCGCAGCCAGCAGTCCAAATGCTAAACACACTTCGATCTTCGAATTTCGTTATGTGCCTAGTGATTCTTCAAAAAGTCATGAGCTATACATTGTCGCTATTAAAGCAACTGCAAGCAATTAACACAGACCTCATAACTGCATTCAGCCAAGTGGATAATGTAATTAATGCTTTGCAACTTTTGAGAGATAAAGTTGACGAGAGTACCCCCATGTTTATGAGAAAGCAAAGGTGCTAATAGAAGAAAATAGTGGTATACTGCTTATGCCACGTATCGTCGGGAGGCAGTTACATCGCTCTAACATTCCTGCGTCAGATATACCCAAATATTACAAAATAAATTTATTCATCCCTTTTCTCGACCATACAATTCAACAATTAATTGAGAGATTTACAAAACACCGTAAAGTAGTATTTGGTGTGTTACCGTCGAATTGTTTGGTGTGTTACCGTCAAATTTTGCGAACGGTTGTGAAATTGAAGAGGCATTTTGTATGTATTCGGAAGTGCTGCCTGAAAAAAGTACATCTGTCGTCAAAGCAGAACTTGAAGTGTGGAAAGCAGCTATGACTTTCACCTCCCCTACTCCAAAATCAGCTTTGGAATGCTTAGATAAGTGCGACCAAAAACTCTATCCAAATATTTACACATTGTTGCAAATACTGGCTACGTTATGTGGAATTACGCGGGGCGCGGCGGTGGTGTTGAAGAAAAACAAGGTAGTTGTTGGGTGGTTGTAACTGAACTGCCTTATTGTACATTTTCAAGAGGTTTATATACACGATTTTCCTACTTAATTATGCGTCACATGACATTTCCTTAACCTGTGACCTTTCACTTATCTAGGAATATTTTACAAGATAATAAAACAATATAATTTATTAAAGGTCAGTTGGCGTAATGAGTGATGCTGTGTGGGTAAACAGGTAACTGTGGTGATCGTCATACACCACAGTTACCTGTTTCCACTGCTACCCCAGAAAGGTCTTTTTCAAGTCTAAGAAGACTTAAAAACTACTTGCGGAACAGAACAGGTGAAAACAGACTGAATGGCTTGGCTCTCATGAACATTCACTATGGGATAGAAATTGATGCGAATGAAGTAGTGGATATATTTAAAAAGAAGGACAGAAGATTTATTCTATAACGTGTACCTAGGTATAATTGAACGTATTTTTTTTATTTAGCCTATATTGTCCCCCTGCTTGAAAAAGGACTTCAACGATTCCTTCCATTCCAGAAGTTTTGTACTTTTATTCCTTTATTCCCGTTCAATAAAAACTTATTAACCTGTGGTATTATTGACGAGCGAACGAAACTAACATTTTTGCAAGTCTACTGCCCACAGGTCCACTAGTTATATCTGTGCCCGCGTTTACACTTCGAAATTCGGAAACCACGTAATTATTGGAACATGGGTGCAAAAGTCAAAAAACAAATGATTTGTCGTTTTTTTCATTGCCGAGAGACGCAGAAAGGTGAGTTCTTTTGACATCATTTATTTCTTTGAAAACGAGTAAGAGAGTAAATCGTAAAAAGAGTTTTTTGAGTCAGGTATTAAAAAGTGTTATTTTTATAGGTAATTCCTACTGTAGTTCCCTTACTTAGTAATTACGCAATGGGCATTGTCCAATCAGTTTTATTGAAATTTTTGCTATGGGTAGGAATAAGACGTTTGTCTGTGTCTCGTTAAGCAGCCTGTAGACGTTCAAATAATTTGTTAAATTTTACGTGTTTGGCAAATTATTTGACAGTCTGCGGATATGTTTGACGTGTTTGTCAAGCAAACTACGTGTTTGGCTGTTTATTTGAAAGATTTGATTGACGGCATGCTTGTCAAACATGTTTGAAGGTGTACGGTCATGTTTGTCAAACAAACTCGCCATTTTCGTGCGACCGCCGCTGAGACAGGTTGTACGTTCGTCTAAGGTTATATTCGTATACAACAAAATCAAAATGGCTGAGTTGAGTGACAAGGAGTTTCAACTGTACTTTATATCTTTATTTAGAGATTTACCACAACTGTGGAAAGTAAAATCCAACGAATATAAGGATAAACATAAAAGAGACCTGGCTTTGAAGAAAATGGTTCAAGTATTAAAAGTTTGTCGTCCACAAATTACCGAAGAGGATGTTAAGAAGAAAATAAATATTCTGCGTACGACTTTTAATCGTGAGAATAAAAAAGTTAAAAAGTCTAGGGTTTCAGGCTCCTCCACAGATGATCTATATGTGCCTAGCCTATGGTATTTTAAGGAATTGCAGTTTTTAGAGGATCAGATGGAACCGGAATCAGGAATTGGCACAACTGGAAGCGAGGTAAGCAGTGTTATTTTTAATAAGTGCTTAAGTGCTCATTGAGTAGGTACTAGACTAAAAATAAAATAAAAACTTTGTTTTTACTTAGTTTAATATAGTATTAAAATTACTTAGTAGGTATACATATAAAATTTTCATAATCAACACATATCATTGCAAGCACTTGTCTTGCCATGGCACTGCTCCAACTGTATTAAAGTACTGGCAAAAATCGTCTCGAACTTGTTTTGCTTGCAGTGCAGAATTTCCTGCTCGACTTCGTTCAATGCTTAGCAATTGGTTTCCACAAGAATCCCAAATACATTTTCCAATATACGACGCGCACGAGATAAGCGGTAGTTAAATCGTCTTCGGTCGTCAGCAATTGGTTTGGGTCATTTCTACATGTGCCTGGTGTTATAGTACCACTAGCACAATCTTCGACATCTACATCTCCATGGCGAATGTATTGCCTCTGTTTCACGAGCAAATTGTGCAAATGACAACATGCCATCACTATAGTTTTTGCTTTATTGGGTGAAAGGTTAATAGGTTTTTTAAAAATCTTGAACCGTGATACAAGAATCCCAAATACATTTTCCACTATACGACGCGCACGAGATAAGCGGTAGTTAAATCGTCTTCGGTCGTCATTGAGAATATTCTTGTGATATGGTTTCATAAAATTTGGGAGCAGCTGAAACGCCTCATCCCCTACGAAAACAAAAGGCATTTTTTTTCTGAATTTGGTAATTTTTCAGGCGGTGGAATTTGCAGTTGCTTCTTTTCAAACAGATCCCAAAATTTTTGTATTTTTAATCACTCCTCCATCAGATACTCTTCCATTAGTTCCAACATCAACCATTATAAATTCATAGTTTGCGTTAGCTATGGCCATTAGCACTATGCTAAATGTTCCTTTGTAATTGTAGTATAAAGAACCGGAATCCTGAGGCTTTTCAATTAACACATGGAAACCATCCACTGCTCCAATACAATTGAAAAAATTCCATCTATTGCCAAATGCGTTGGCTAGTTTGTTCCAATCATTTTCTGTTTTGGGTAGCTGTAACAAAAAAAAAACATACACATGAAAAATGATAATTATTATAATATACCTATTCATTAACATTTTAATGTAACACAATTTTGACTACACAGTAATTTTTATTATTTTATATTACTCATAATTTAATTTTTGTTTCAGGAATCATCAGCACAACCAGAATCTGCTACACAGTCAGATATTTTAACACAACCAGGGACTGCTACACAATCAGGGACTGCTACACAATCAGGGACTTCTACACTACCAGGGACTGCTACACAATCAGGGACTTCTACACTACCAGGGACTTCTACACAACCAGAGACATCACAACAATCGACAGCACCACCAGCATCAAAAAAAAAAAAGAGAAATGATTTGCAAACTGAGTTGATGTTGTTAGCTAAGGCACATTTTAAAACACCGGAGAGTGAATTTCAAATAATGGCGAAAAACTGGGCTTTTAAATTACAACGTATGTCAAGAGAGCAACAAAGACTTGCCGAGAAATTTATAAACGACATACTGTTTGAAGGTGAAAATGGCAATCTTAATAGAAATTCTGTGATGATAAATGCTGCTCCAGCTTCCCCTACCTGGTCCTTCAATTCTTCACCTATACCAGCTACGCCATCACCCACACCATCACCCAAACCCTCTATACTACGCAATCAGCCATACCACACACACCACCAGCCATACCACACACACCACCAGGCATACCACACACACCGCCACCTTCATTACACTCGTCGTCATCATCCGTGCAGCTGCCGGTACAATCATATTCATTATCTATTCCTTCTCCCATGCCAAATGTGCCTGATGAAATTGTGGAAACAACTGAAGATGTAATAAATACTTCGGACGCAGAAACTGATACTGCAGCAAGCTTTTTGCAATCTTTTTATGCTCTTTAATTATAATGTGTAATGAAAATGTATGCATGTTGATTATAATAATAAAACTTACCATTATATGTCTTTTTAATACTTCATTTATAGCTTCACATGTTTCCATGACAATGTCACTCAGAGTGCGAGGTGCAATGCAGGACTGAAATTTTAAATCTTCAAAATCGGCTCCAGTTGCTAGAAATCTTAGAGTTATTGATAGCCTTTGAGAAGCTGGAATAGATTTTCGCATCACGGTATCTTTTTTTCCTATCAGAGGACTAACTAACGCTAGCAAGTTGTTGAAAGTTTTATCGTTCATTCTAAGAAAGTTACGGTAGTCTTCTGGTTCTGTGCGCAATATCACATTCAATAAATTTTCATGAGTAAATCTATCTCTTAGTTTTAACCATTCTCGTGTCCAACGTCTTTTTTTCTTCTTTTTTATACACATCGCCAAAGTCAATGCAAGAAATGCTTTGTCAACGTTACTCATCGGAGCGTGATTTCACGGCGAAAACTGCTTTGAAACTGTCCTGTTTGTTTGACAAACTTGTTGTTGTGTGTGCGCTGATATATGATGGAAACGTACAAACAAAACGTAAAGTTTGACAAACATGTTTGAACGTTTACAGGCTGCTTTACGTACCCAGGTACGTGTAGATTATAAATTAAAGTAGTTAAAACTAGAAACTGATAACCAAAGAGAAAGATCGATAAAGATCTCGAAGTTTCTGGAAATGCTTACTAGAATGTTCAATGCCCGTGTGTTTACATTCTGAACTTTAAATTAGGGTTCCGCGGTAGAATTATTTATGTCACCGTGGTTCTGTGGTTTCTTTATTGATGCCGTATACAGGTTGGTTTGGTTACTTTTTTGACCGGCAATGGCTGGCAATGCGTGCCGGGGTTGCCACGTCGTCGCACGGTGGATCAACCCTATAAAAGGGACGGGACTTACGAACTTTAAAAACCATAGTGCAAATTCGGGAAAAATAACATTGTCAATATACAATTATATAATAGTACATTATGATACAAGTGTGCTAAGTTAACCATTATATACAAGGTGATATTGTGTGCGCACGAGCGAAAGCGAGTGCGCCATAAGAAAGCCGCGTATATAATGGTCACAGGCACACGCGTATCATACGACGTTTTTCAACACACTTGCGAGGAAAAAACAAGACTCCTCATTTACTAAGTTTTTAATTATTAAAACAGTAAAAATACATTTCACTCGATTTTTATGACAAAGACTTTCACACGCGTTTTTCGCCTTGTTACGTATGTCCGGCGGAGTTAATAATAGGTTTTCTTCATTTTCTTCACTTGAAGTAGGCATTTTCATTAATATTAAACTTCTTAAATAATGCAAACTTCGTCACAGCCGACAATTATTGTTTACGAAAAATGGCGCATTGTTTTTTTTCTTGCCGCGATACCGATGCTCGCGCAAGGCTTAGGCGCGAAATAGCCATCGGCCAAAAGCCAAGATTAAAAGTGTAATAATTCGTGTTTAAAACACAAATCACAGAAAATGTTTAATGAGTTTGAGCTATTTTTAGTAATAAATCTGGATTTACCATTTATTGAAATAAATATGTAGATACTGTTATTTTTCGCATAAATACTGTTTGTTGCTAAAATAAAAGTATTGTATAACCCGACTAAATTAAATAGCTTCTTCTTCTTACTTACAACTTGGTACTAGGGTATAAATGTAAATTGGTCGGGTTAATAAACTAAAAGCACTAGTGCAATAATATAATGAAAAAGCACCCGTGTTTAATATCTATGATTATGAGTCAAAAATCGGTGGAATAAAAACGTCGTTTTGAGCAAGTGTGTTGAAAATCATTTTTTTGGTCTGGCAACACTACCGCTAACAACTGGATTGCATTTGTCTTATATTTAAAAATCTAATTTAATTAATTTACTAGTTATTAACCGGCTCTAAATCAACACTAAACAAAACTAAGCTGTATATTTAAAAGTGCTAGTACAAAAGTGCAACAACTCACGGACTTTAGTATTTATGTGTAACGGTGATAACCGGTCAATGACATTGCGAATTTGAACTTGTGGAAATATTATGAATCATTGTTTTCTCTTTATGATTTTTCTAATTATCTTGTTCATGCGTCATAGTTCACGTATAACACATATTTAACCATAAAATTACAATAAAATATACTGCCTTAAGAAAAAAAAGCGTTGAGGTTATATTGTTTGTAGTGTGCGCCTCACGTATGTATACCTATTACTACGCACTCTTCTTCCTTTAGTATATAAGAAATTACATTCTAATAAATACGCTTTTTGATCGCAGTCAGTCGTATCATTTATACCGCTCCCAACGCCCATCACTGCATGGCGACCCTGCCAGTGCTGACTATTGGCAGTGCTGAGCAGCAGTGGATCATGGACTAAAATGTGCAAAGACAAATAATTAATCTTCAATAAAAATATGAAAAATGTGTCAAAATCAAGATTATTGTGTACAAGACAAGACAAGATGGAGCATAAATTGTAAGGATGAAGAACTAAGTGTGCTGGGCGCCGGGAGATGATGGAGTCAGATGTGGTAACAACAGAGTGCTGGGTGCGAGATGTTGGAGTCTGATAAAGGTTAACAACAATATGCAGGGTGCTGGGAGTAGTTCGAGTCGGATGAGGTCGCAGCCGGGAGAACCTAAAATATGTCGAATTCCCGTGCCAATAGTTTTTAGTCTACTTGAACAACCCCCCCCCCCCCCCCCCCCCCCCCATGCCCCTAGAAGAAAAGCCCACATGTCCTCTTCACATATATTAAAACTAAGCAACAATCGAAGAAGAAAACAAGAAGAAAGAAACATATCATAAGGTAACATAAACATTAATCGTTAAATTTAACTTATTTCTGAATTTTCAAAATACTCCTTTGTGTGTTGTTGATTTGTTGAAATGTTTGTTTGTGAAACCTTATTACAATTAGGCATAATTTAGATTTTTTTCGATAGAAATATTGGTAGAATTTGTATTAGTACCTACATGTGTAATGTTTGTAACGACAAACAATAAATGCGTCGTGATAAACACTGTAGTCCGTTTTTCTTTGCAAGTCGAAAATTGTAAAGAATCGTGTCATTCCTTTTAAACGAAATAATTAATTTTAAAATGAGATAAACATAAAACTCACAACTTACATGGGTAATTCATAGTTTTAAAATGAAATCTTTATAAATCAAATGGTTTATTATTTTTATTCACTGATATTACTTTAAAAGTTATGAAGAGATTGTTTATATTATTGGACTAGCCAAGAAAAACGGAGTTTAAAGATGTTTGTTTATTATTTTTCAACAAAAAGGAAGATTTCTGAGCATTGTAATTTTAAGGAAGATTTCTGAGCATTGTATTTTTAAATAAGATAATTTGTAAACTTATATGACCTTAAATAACGAGAACTTAAATATAAGAAATATTAGTAACTGTTGTTGACGACAAAGTTTTTGATTTTTATAAAAAAATCATCATTTTATTTTGTCAGCATAATGAAACAATATAAAAATACAATAATTTACTGTGCACGAAAGTAAAGGTACATATTAGTAAATATTTTATTTGGTTAATTTAGGACGAACTTTCTCGTAGTAAAAGAGTTAATATATAAATCAAATTAATTAATTTAACAGAAATTAATGCATTTTGGTAGTATTACTTTGGTAATTTTACATTATTAGGCCAGTGATATTTTATTTACAGCCTCATTTTAATCTCATTCTGGATTTTACAACTTTACCATGAAAACTATTTGAGTACATTAATTCATTCAAGTTGTACTTAAAAGTTTTATTAATTAGATCAATGTTAATTCAATAACACATTCATTATCGTGCGCGTTGAGTACAAGTTTTTGAAGATCAGAAAAACGTGAGTTTACAGGCTTTTCGTGATTTAGCTACTCACCTAACATTGATTAGGAATGACTTGAATCTATTTTTAGCATCATACGAGTATTAGAACAAAGTTATTTATTTTAGTAAATTTACATATTTTCCAGTTTAAATATATATTTTTTTAGATAATTCTGTAAAATTTTAAAAGTCAATCATCTTCACAGGATTAATTTAATTACTGAAATCTTTCTCTTGAATAGAAAGAATTTCATAACTGGAAAGTTTTGCAAGCATTATATTTACTTTTAATAATTCGGATGATTTTCATAAAATATACTCACTAATTTTAACAAGCGTTATTTAACATATTTTAATCGTCTTATTATTTTGGATATAATTACGTTAAATATAACGCAGTGAAATAGTAGGTATCTAAAATTGCAGGTTCGATTCCTGCATCACAATACGGCACTATTTTTTTTAAAGATCTGCATAGGTAAACATTTTAAGCATTTCAAATCACTCAAAAGGGTGCAATTTATCCAAAAACATTTTATTTTTGTTAGTTTTACGTAATAATCATTTTTTTGGTACAAAATAATTATTTACAAATATTAATTATCGATGGTGGAAGTATCAATTAATGTAAGGGACATGTTGCGCAAAATGAGTTATACATACCACCGTATTCAGAATTTTTAGCTCTATCGATTGGTATACTTGAAATTTTGAAATCTTTGAAAAAGTGTCCCTTACCTTACATATTTTAAGTTATCTTAATACGACTTTTGGCGATACAAATAATTTAAAAGACGTCAATTTATTTTACTTCTTACAAAATAAAGTAAGTCTTTTTAATAATACAATTTTGCCCTTTCCTTAAAGTGTTGGAAAGAGGACTACAAGTAGAGGCAAACAGAAAAAGATGTTAGACAATACAAACCGAAATCCAGAAAAAAGTACAATGACAATAATTTACTATATCTTTATAAAGAAAGGTTATCTATTTCCATTCCAAAATATAAGAATCTTAAAAAGTTATGCGATTCTGGAATAATTCAGATTAATGCTGAATATCTAAACCTTCCGTATAAAGCACCTGTAAAGGAATACTGAATGAAACTGATAAAGATGATATCGACGGTAGGCCTGATGAAGATTAAATAAAGAAATTATAATAAATAACTTCTAATTATTATAATATTTAATTATAATAATTAGAAGTTAAGTACTGGACGTTCCATATTGTGAAATTCCAATATTATAAGGTACAATCAAGGTCGGATCTTTAATGTAAGGGACATGCTATCTTTAAAACTATCGAGTTTTCTCAGATTTTGCGTTTATATTATGAAAGAAGAGAAAAATCTAACCAACTTTGCCATAGAAACCATTTAAATCCTAACTTCCGATGAAAATATATTGAGGTATAAAGGAAAAAAAAACTTGTTTTGGTCATCCTGAAAAGTCGTATTTTGTCCCTTACATTAATTGATACTTCCACCATCGTTATGTAAAACTAAACTTAATGCTTCAACACCCGAGCGGTTGCAGGCAACCGCATAACAATAGAATTTGCATTGTGTCTCGTTCACATACGCTTGAGGGATTAATATAATGTTAACCTAGCTAAATATTAATTAAAGAATTCTAGTTACATTTGAGCCGAAATTTAAATTAACAGGTATACTTATGTCATAATCTACATTTAGTTTCGATTTTATGAAACCTATTTTCGTTTATCTGATAAATAAACATGTAATTAAAATTGATTTTTAATGCTTTTTTTTCAAAGGTATGTGTAACAAGTTAATATCATGTTAACTATTTTAAAGTCCTTGCAGCTAAGTTGTTCTTACATTTTTTTTTTTTTTTTTTTTTCGGAAACATCACGGTGTTTTCACGCAAATTGGTCGGACTAATCAAACAGAACAAACTACCGGTACTCGCTTAGGGTATAGTAAACATTCACATATATTTGGCAATTTTAGTCATCGTCATCGTGCTTGTAGTAATTGCCTTAACAATGCGCCATCTAAACCAGTGTTTAATAAAAAGATTGACAGAAGAACACACAACGAAATAATTAAAGCAAGACTTCCATCAGTGTAAAAAAGAATTTACTTAAGAGCCGTTCGTCGTCGTATGCTTATGTTTTGCGAAGAAAACGAAGTTTTATGTCCTGGAATAAAAAAAGACAGAGTTCATGGGCGAAAAGTTATAACTACCTATACAGAAGAAGAAAAGGACATTATTTATTCTGTCTGAATAATATAACAGCCAAGAGTTAGGCTGCAGTTAGACGACGCAAAAACTTTCACGCGGCTGCCGTGCGCGCGGCCGCCGCGCTATTGAGGGGCGCGGGGGCGAATCATCCAGAAAATTATTATTTAATTATTATACTATTGAGGAGCCGAAAAAGGATGGCGGTATAAGACCGATAGCGGTCGGAAGCACTTTTAGGCGTTTAACTTCTAAAATAGCCTGTTTCGCGATAAAAGAAAATATGGTTGAATACTTACAGCCGCATCAGTTGGGGTTTGGAACTCGTCTTGGGTGCGAAGGCGCAATTCATGCCACACGATCATTTGTTATGGACGCCAATAATGCTGAGTGTTTTATCATCAAGCTGGATATAAAAAATGCTTTTAATTCCTTGGAGAGGGATGTCTTGCTTGGGGAGGTTAAGGATAATATTCCTTTTCTTTATCCATTTCTTCACCAGGTGTACGGATCCTCTTCAAATTTGTTTTTCAAAGAAAACCTCATTCTATCACAAGTAGGTGTGCAACAGGGTGTCTCTCTTGGCCCGCTTGTTTTTAGTCTGGCTATTCATAAAGCTATAGTCAACTTACAGTCTCCACTTAATATTTGGTATCTTGACGATGGCACGCTTGGGGGTCAACCGGATACTGTGAAACAAGATTTGCTCACCTTGATTCCTCGTTTCGAAGGATGAAGGTTGGAGATAAATTCTGCAAAATGCGAATTTTGCCCATGTAGTACGGAGTTGACTTCACAGTTTCAAGATTTCGTAGCTGTCCTTCCCGGATTAAGGATTCTTACACAGGACAACTTTGATCTTTTGGGTTCCCCAATTTCAGATGCTCTCAAGAAACAAATACAGTCTTGATTTTGTTAATGATCGCCTAAAGTTTCTTAACCCACATGTGGCTTTGATTGTCTTGAGAATCTGCCTTGGAGCTCCAAAACTCATATATTTATTAAGGACTTCTCCGGTTTGGTTGTTCTCGGACGACATATCTGTGATTGATGGGCGTCTGAGATCCATGGTTTTTGGTATCGTTAATGTGTCCTTTAATGAAGTTCAGTGGAGTCAAGCTACGTTACCAATGCGTCATGGAGGTTTGGGTGTGCGTCGTGTGGGTGACATTGGACTTCCTGCTTTCTTGGCATCAGGGCATGCAGTAGTTAGTCTGGTTGCTAAAATTCTTTGTAGAGAGGACAACCAA
This sequence comes from Pyrausta purpuralis, assembly GCA_963924145.1. Taxonomy (NCBI): domain Eukaryota; kingdom Metazoa; phylum Arthropoda; class Insecta; order Lepidoptera; family Crambidae; genus Pyrausta; species Pyrausta purpuralis. The sequence goes on along the minus strand of OZ001652.1, from coordinate 23,314,338 downwards.
GTAGTCTTGCCTCTTCTCTCTGATGCTATCAATAAATTTGCAGTCTTGTATCCAGATGATTTTTTGCCGGATTGTCCTTGGGTGCAGCGTTCTTGGGATGACATTGGGGCGAAATGTGTCATGAGTAATCTATTGGGTGGTGCCACTGGGGTAGATTTAGCAAGATTGCGAGCGGTATCACAGCCGGAATCGGGGGCGTGGTTGCAGGCTCTGCCCTCACCTTACTTCGGCACTTTATTGGATATTGACTCTTTGCGGGTGGCGGTTGCCCTTCGCTTGTGCTGCGATGTATGCGAACCTCATTTATGCATTTGCGGCTCTCGCGTTGAGGCAGACGGTCACCATGCTTTAAGTTGTCGACGTTGTGAGGGTAGGTTTCCTCGCCCATCACGCTCTTAATGATATCATTCGGAGAGCTCTGATTTCTGCCGATGTCCCATGTGTGCTTGAGCCACCCGGCCTTAGTCGAACTGATGGCAAAAGACCGGACGGCTTGATTCTGGTACCCTGGGATAAAGGTAGATGCCTCTTGTGGGACGCGACCTGTGTAAGTACTTTTGCGGCTTGTCACTTGGGGCGAACCACGTTGGCACCTGGGGCAGCTGCTGAAACATCGGCTCTTAAAAAACACTCTAAGTACAGTGAGTTAAAAGCAGCCTACCATTATGTCCCCATTGCGATTGAAACTTCAGGTTGTTGGGGATCAGAAGCTAAGAGTTTTTTCGCTAAGGTAGGTCGTCGCCTTAGAGTAGTTAGAGTGAGAACCAATGATCCTCGGTCGGGGTCATTCCTGGTTCAGAGAATACCCGTAGCCATACAGCGGGGGAATGCTGCGAGCGTTATGGGCACTTTTCCTCCGGGGTTGACATTGTTTTAATTATTATAGTTTATTTTAACTGTCTTTAATAATAGTACATATATTGTTTTTTTTTTGTTACCTGATTTTATGTTTTTCTTTTTTAATTTGTTGTTTTATTTAATTAATTTGATTTTCTATGTAATTGAATTGTGTGATTGTTCTTTTGATTTGTTTGATTGAAGATTATAATTTCAGGTACTGTCTATTATAAAAAATATCAAAGCTAAAAATCAACATCTCCAGATTCCTGTCTCGCAAAGACCTTATTCTTCATTCCCTATCTGTTTATCGACAAGGAGGCCAAAATCAATCTTACGAGAACACTTTTCCGTATGGTTACTCTACTGCCGGTGGTTCGGGACGTCCACAAACGCAACAATCGTCCTATTCCGTTGGATCAGAATCTAACTCTGCTGGTGAGACGAATATAGCCTCTACAGGGATTTCAAGGTGCAGTAAAAAACAAATTTAAGAAATATGTTAGAATAAACAGGTTAATTAAAAAAAAACAATAAATCAGTTAAAAACAAAATTGTTTGTTTACAAAAGTAAAATATACACCGTGCTTTTTTAACCGTCTTTAGCCGAAACCCACGTTATGTAACCATCTTAATAAACGTCTAGGACATGCTATAATTTTTTTTCACTCCATATAATTTTTGTGTAAAATTTCTAAATAGTAATGTTACGTAATGTATCATCCTGTACATAATGTTTACGTTTTCAACAACGCATTCCTTGACCTTGCCGCCTCTACGCGTGCCGCATCATTAGCCAATCTAAGATAGTCCACATGGACCGTTGACCAATAATGCGCTAGCGCAATCCTTTGTGACGCCCACCTTTCCCTCACCCCTTTCTTTAAAGAACTCACGCCGGTAATTCGCGCGATGCAGATAAGTCGATAGATTGTCAATGAGTGATAATAATTATGAATACTCCAATATGGAGTACTTACAAATGGTACGACTCTAAGCTATAAGTGGTGATAATTTATCGGAAGCAAGGAGGTTGTATGCTGCTCCCGAGAACATTGCCATGCTACGTAACAGAGGTGTTATGAACCCACAAGTTCCAGGGCTCCAAGTAATTTTATCTGCAACACAGCGTTTAATTGACTATGGCCAATTCCGCACACCAGGACATGCGTGAGGTTGGGGCCGGCCGCGCCATTCGCATGTGCTTGAAGAAAGTATTTTAAATTACTTTGAACAAGACCCACGACGCAGTACAAGGATGGCTGCAAGATATTTCGGAGTCAGCCGGTTTTACGTATGGAAATTGTTAAACTCGGAAGGACTACACCCGTATCACTATCGACGTGTTCAGGCCTTATACGGAGCTGACCCTGAGCCACGCATAACTTTATGTCGGTGGCTGATAGAACATCCTGCGGCCAACATACCGTGGACCGACGAATCAACATCATAATGAGCACTGGTGGACAATAAATAATCCGCATTTAATAAAAGAACATTCCCACCAAATTAGATTTAGGCTAAACGTATGGGCAGGTATAATTTATGACCGTATAATTGGACCTGTCTTCATTGAAGGCAATCTCACCGGCGGAACTTACCTAGACATGCTACAAGGTGTGATTCCCGAATTACTCGAAGACGTTCCTGTCTCCTACCTATCGACTTTGTACTACCAACACGACGGATGCCCCGCGCAATATTCACGCGCCGTGCGGGAGTACCTAAACCGCGAGTTTGGTGACAGGTGGATTGGACGAGGAGGCCCCGTGGCTTGGCCACCTCGAAGCCCGGACTTAACTTCTTCAGTCTCGTGTTATCTTTGCGGGGAACGGACGCGTCGCGCGCGTGACAGTGATTGAGTGTAAACAGACAGACTCACGCGGTACGCACGTCTGATAGGTGCTACGGTTCCGATCCCAATATCAACAGGGTAGCGGAAGACCGACAATCAGAGGATGATGACTGGATTAACACAAGACATGCCAGAAAAAAACGAATCATTGGAGAATCCGACGACGGCGAGACACCCACTAACACCGGTCAAGCGAAAGTGTGCTGTAATTCGAAAGGCATAGATGCCGTAAATGAAACACTCAACTCGCTACGCGAGGACATGAAGGTCATGAGCTCTTTACTTTTTACTATGAAAAAGGAGCAAGATGCAAGATATGAAACCTTCCAAAACGATATCACAGAAATAAAGCTACAAATCGCTGAAATAAGTAAAACTAATCAAGGACTAGAGGAGTCGATCGACTACTTAGGTGAAAAATTAAGTGAATTGGAAAAATCTAAGCAAGAGTGCTCAGACAGTCTAAAAAAACATGAAAACCGCCTAAGTGACTTAGCACAGAGAAATATCTATCTAGAAAAATGCAACAAAGCCTTAGAGGAAAGAGTGGGACTATTGGAGCAAAAGGAACTAAACTTAAATATAGAATTGGTTAACGTAGAGAAACAGGAAGGAGAAAATATACTAGAAGTGGTTAAAAAGATCTCACACAAATTGAACCTAGCGCCTGATAATATAAAAAGTGCCTGGAGGGTGAGAGGACCTGAAAACAAAGGCCCTCGTCCAGTAATTGTTACCTTAATTTCGTCTTCGTCGCGGGCGGAGTGGTTAAGATGTCGCAAAACCTATCTTACTAATAATACGGTGTTCAGTAATGGCAGCAGTCTTAAGATATACATCAACGAACATGTCACTCGCCAAACAAGAGAATTGCTGTGGATAGTTAAAACTAAATTAAAAAATGTCTGTAAGTACATATGGATACAAAACGGCCGAGTGTTAGTAAGAAAAGACGAAGAAAGTAAGAAAATTTATCAGATTCGTTTCGAGAGTGATATTAATACCGTACTTTCAAAATACAACAGCGAGTAATTAAAGTAAATTCATCATATATTAGATAAGATCATAATAACATAAATATAATATAATGTTTGAAGAGAATGAATTTCAAATAACACATGCGGATATAAATTACATAAGGTATATGGATGTGGATAGATGGGCAGAAGACATTAATGGACAAACTAAATCGTTGCATATTGTACATATGAACGTTTGCTCGTTACGAAAACATTTCGGCGAGCTACTCGTGCTTCTAAAGGAGTGCCTACCCAATTTAGACATCATATGTCTGACTGAAATTAACATTAAGGAGGACGAGGTACCTTTTTACAAGTTGGATGGATTTAACACATACGCATCTGTGCGACAAAACCAGCGTGGAGGTGGGATAATAGTGTACGTGAGACAGGAAATTAAATTCGAAAAACAGGCCGTAAGTACAACGCAAAATGAGTTAGTGCTTGGGCGAATCACAATAAATCAATATACAGCCGAACTTTTTGTTATTTATAGACCACCAGACACGAACAAAACAATATTTATAACGGAAATAGAAAATATAATAAAAAACATGCCTGCAAAAAGTGACCTTATTATACTAGGTGATATTAACATCAACATTTTAGATGATTCGAATGACGGAAAGAAAGCCAGTTATTTGAATACGCTGTCCGCACTAGGTTTGTGTTGCGCAATTAAGGACATTACGCGTGAGGCGGTAGTGCGCGGGCGTCGGACGATATCTTGCATCGATCATCTGTTTGTGAGAAATGGCGCGAAGCTAAAGACAGGTGCGATCCGTGCATATACGCTTAGACGCCGAGTAGCAGATCATTACATGACGGGGTTGGCGATCGAGACGAGCAAACCGGTTTCGCGCGTGAGTACTAGAACACTACACAATCATAAAGTTATCGAACGGGAGTTGAATGACGTAAACTGGACCGACTTATTGAATACAAGTGATCCGTTACAACTGTATAACCAAGTTAAGCATGTTTTTGACACTGTTTATGAATTATCGGCCTATCGTGTAAACTTTACAAAGAAAAGATGCACACAACCTTGGATTACTAAGGACTTACAAAAGATGATAAACAAAAAAGATTTGTTGTTCAGGCAATGGAAATGTAATTCAAATAATAATAATCTTAGACTATTATATACTAAGGTACGCAATACGACACAGAAGTTCATAAACAGGGCCAAAAATAATTACAAAAAACAAATAATTATAGATTGTAATGGCGATATGCGCAAAATTTGGAAAAACATCAATGACTGGCTAGGCAAATGTAACCTTTCAATAGACAATATTATAGAAAAATATATGCTTAACAGTAATAACAGGTCATCATCATTACTAAATGTATGTAACAACTTTTGTGATACGTTTACAGAAGAAATAGAAATAATTAAACTTGGTCATAGATGTAATAAGGAGTTGCTTTTAAGACAGTCATATGTAAAGGAATGCGATGTCAGCTTTAGATTTAAGAAAATTACCGAGAATGATGTTCTAAAAGTAATTAACAGCTTGAACTTAGGCAAGGCGCCGGGGTCCGATGGTATAAGGATGCAGGAAATAAAACTTATTAAAGATAAACTATGCCCTATCATAGCCCTTTTTGTCAATTTATGCGTGTCAAAAGGAGTTTATCCGGAAGAACTTAAAAAATCAATTATAAGGCCAATATATAAACAGGGGCGGCACACCGAGTACACAAACTATAGACCGATTGCAATACTAAATAGTCTAAATAAAATTACAGAGAAATTAATAACGGGACAAATTTCACATTTCCTCGAACATAATAATGTGCTTTCAGATATCCAACATGGCTTTCGACCCAACCGCAGCACTAACACAGCCTTATCAAAATTTACGGATGATGTAAATCAATTGCTTAGTGATCGAAACTTTGTTATAGCCTTATTTATTGATTATAAAAAAGCCTTCGATACCCTGGACCACGGCGGCTTGTTGCGGGCCATGAGTGAGTGTGGCATAAGAGGCCCAATGGCCAAATGGTTTAGAAACTATTTACATAATAGGACTCTTAGAGTACGAGTAAATACAGTTGAAAGTAAAGAGGGATATATAAAATACGGAGTCCCAACCGGCTCAGTGTTTGGACCTTTGGGCTACATTATGCATGTTAATAGTATGGCGAACGTAGTTAAAAAATGTAATGTTTATATGTACGCGGATGATACATGTCTACTGTATGGGGAAAAGGATATCAGTGTAATCTCAAAAGTAATTCAGGAGGACTTTGATAATATAGTAAGATGGGCACATGACAATGGCTTGATAATAAACATAGATAAGACAAAGTTTATGTTGATATATTCGCCTTATAAAAAATGTAATAATCAGAATATCTCACTACATGGTCATTCCTATGATTGTCTACATGAAAATAAGATGAACTGTAACTGTGTCAAACTAGAACAAGTAACAACATACAAATACCTTGGATTAACAATAGACAAAAGCTTCTCATGGAATACGCATGTTGAAATAGTGTGTAATAAACTTAGATCAATACTAGGAAAACTAAATAATATAAGGTATTGTGTAAGCAGAGGTATATTATTTATGCTTTATCACGCGCTCACTGAATCCACGGCTGGATATGGTTTGGCTGCCTACGGTCTAACGTTTCCGTCCTACTTATCAAAAATAAAAACAATACAGAAAAGAACTCTGAAGTTATTACTAGATAGAAATAAAAAAAGTAGTTTAAATAAAGATTACGATAAATTGTTTAAAATTTGCGAGGTATTACCTATTGAGCATAAGGTGAAGACATTAATTTTATTGGAGAAATATCATAATAAAGTAAATGCAATATTTGAAGGTTGTATGCAACGCAGCTTAAGTACACGAGCGGCAGCCAATAACAAACCGGTTGTACCTCGAGCTAGGAACTACTATGGCAAACGGACACGTAAGTGGCTCGTTCCCTATATACTTACGGAAGTGCCACAGGATTTAATTAAGGAAGCAACCAATAAGATGCACCTGAAAAGGTTATTAAAAAAATACTTTTTATCGTTATGTCCGTAGCCGCTACCTGCTTTAATTACTATCTCAGTGGTAGGCAACAATATCCCCGTTAAATAATAATTTTAGTGAGCGTTGGATGACGTAGGAACGCTTAAGCCATGTTTTAGCCGTCTAATGTCTATCAATTATTCTAATATCAATTATTCTAATATCTATCAATTATTCAATTGAAATCTAGTGTCAGTAATTTGTACTTATTGTTCGTATCCGCTCCTATTAACATTACAAATACCAAAGTTTATATATATGTATGAATACTCGCGCGGGCTAAGTCGCGGGAAACTGCTAGTTCAGTATAGTACATTATGTAGTATGTAAGTAAGTAATAAATTAACTGCATGCTTCCGTTCGAATTTATATACCTACAATAAGTTACGAGACTGTAATTGCCGACAAACTGCAACGCAGTTTGGCAATATATATAAGTTAAAAATATTGTATAAATTCGGTGGAAATAAATTAAAAAAAAAAAAAAAAAAAAAAAAACACCGATTGACTTTTTCTTGTGGTCGGAAATAAAAAGACTAGTTTATACGGAAGAAGCAAGCACTGTAGAACAATTAAAACAAAAAGTGATTATTGCTTTCGACCAAGTTAAACGTGAAAGAGTGATTTTAAATACACTTGGAGACAACATACAAAAACGTGCCCGTTTGTGTATTGAACAAAATGGTAGGCAGTTTGAACAATTACTACAATACAGGTGAGCTCCTACCTATGTAAATAAAACTTGATTTGTAAATATGTAGGTAATTAGTGTAAATAATCAGTTGATTCCAATTTTTTAAATATGCCTTAACTAATTTACATGAACCTTAGGAATACGTATTTAAATTTTACTCAATTGATAAATTAAGATTGTAAACATTGTGAATTGTTTTAGACGGTAGTAAGCCCGTAAAAGTATGAAGGAAAAATTGGAATTACGTCATTATTATTACATATCCGTGCGTAAAACTAGGTCAGTAGTGTTACAGCTGAGTCAATGACCCGCGCGGCGTGCTCGTCACAGGATGTTTCGTACTAAATTTGCTTTGAAATCTTAATAATAACCAAGTTTAAATTTACGAATAGTAAGTAGTTATTGGATACTTTAAGTAGCCTTCGGCTCTAAGACGGTTAAAAAAGCACGGTGTATAAATGAGCGAAGGCAGCTGGGCGATGAGCTAGATGCATGTTCTTTAATATTAGAAAACAGTGTGACAAAATATGGAAAGGATATATTGAAATTAGAAAATGAATTAGAAAATCTCAAGCTCTTATTAAAAGTAACGACTGAGACGAACGAATCCAACATTTATTTGCTTAACGAAACTCCATACCAGTCAATAAATGTTTAATGATGAGATGGATAAAAACATGGGGTACAGTAGGGGTACTTGCACAATATATGGGACAAAGTGTGATAAATCCCTTCATGCCTGGAGCCTCTGATGATGTTATTATCAATATAATACTTAGTTTTAATACAGTAAAAATTCTAACCTAATATTTTTTATAGGAAATAGAGGTAATGTACAGTCATTTTGGGTAACTTTAGTCCATTGTTGTAACTTTGGACAACATGCCAAACAAACACTTTTACTTTCTTAATCTGCATTCTGCTCTATATTATATGATAAATAGAAGATTGACTATTTCAAAGTTAAGTCTTTTTATTGTGAATCATTAACGTTGATAACATATTAATATAGAAAACATATCTCAGATCGTAATACATAAATTCACATTTATATCTCCAAGATCACAGCGACGCTACGCTTTCTCACAGTACCTACGTAATATCATGCCTCGAAAAACTAATAAAAAACACCAGGTGTACGTAAATACGGCACTATATCTAATTACACGCAAGAGATGTCACAAGAAGCCATGAATAAAATACGGTCAGGAGCATTAAGCCAAAGAAATGCTCGAAAATTGTATAAAATACCAAAAAGTACAATCAACGTTTAATGAAAAAAATAGCACACCAAACCTGTGGGACGACCTACATGCTTAACGATAGAAGAAGAGATAATTTTCAGGGACCATTTGCTAGCGTTAAGTGACATGGGTATCCCTATTAGCATACCAGATTTCAGAGATGTTGTGAAAAGGTATTTGGACAACAGTGGCAACACAGTTTCAGTTTTCAAAAACAATAGCCCTGGATACGAGTGTGGCAATATGGTGACAGAGGTAGAAGAAATTAAATCGCAATGGCGCCAGTATTTCCACGAACTCCTCAATTGAAGTACCAACACCTCGTACTACGGAAAATATAATAGGAAACGTAGCACCTCCGTCGTTCGAAGAGACCCACGATGCTATCATGAGATTTAAAAAACAATAAGGCTCCAGGTATTGATGACCTACCGGATGAATAGTGGAAATACGGAGGGGAAGCGGCACATTGCATTCACTGGACGAGTTAATACGCACTATTTGGGAGAAGGAACAACAACCAGCTGAGTGGAACACAGGTGTTATATGCCCGATTCACAAATGGGGAATGGATGCAGGAAGAGGTGTAATAACTAACGAGACATATCTCTGCTGCCGACGGTATATAAAGTCTTGTCGTATGTATTGCTCATGCGTTTAGAACCGTATGCGGAAAAAAATCTCAGATCAGGCCCTATTTATGTGCCCGACCAGTACGTCCAAGTAATACGGGACGTGAAAAAAAAGGGTAACAAATTCAGTATAAATGAAATGAGCCATAGTGAATTTTATGATATAAAGAACTTGGCGGAACAGACACTAAATAAAAATATGCAGGGAGAAACACTCAAAATAGGTGATGTGAAAATTAAAAGAATTGAAAACGCTATTGACAATGATACCAGCAGAGTTAAAGTTTTTTTACAAGACTATTTTCAAGATTCATACAAAGATATGAAGGTATTTATCGAATAAGCAACAGCGTAGTGTACGTACGCAGAGCAATCGTCGTCGTCGCCCATGAAAGAGGCTTTACAATACAAGTTTCAGTTGTCTGAACGTAAAAAGGCTGATTTAAGATGTCTTGTCCAATCTAATCATATACCTAGATGTTATGCTTCCTCATTTTATGATAACATAATAAACCATTAAGTACGTAAGTGGTCTTATAAGAAGGGATATTCTCTTAGACTAGCACCCTTAGCGCCAAGCCTATTCACGAAAAATTTTAATTTTCATGTTTTTTTCTTCAATATGCTTTTTTATGTCATTTCTTACTGTTTTGTTTTGAGGCCCACGAAATATATTTCTCTGTTGACTTATTTCATAGGCCATGTGTATCATTGACGATACACGTTATTTTTAAGTTTTATTTGTTTATTTTTCGTTCTTTGTTCCAGATAAACCACGAAAAGAAAAGAAACATAATACATAGGAGTTACAGAAAAACAATTACTAATTTGTTTTTCTAAAATTCCTTATATGTTTTGTTGTAAAATATTCAATAAATCGTAAATAAAGTTAATTGTAGACTGAATTTTAAAATTTATCAAAATGGACCCCGACAGTGACGATTCTTTATATGACCCGGACTATTGTCCAAGTGACAGTGTTGCGAAGGCTAGTTCGGAGAGTGACAGCGCTAATGAAATTACTCAGTAAATAATTAAGTTGATAGTTGTGAATCCGTTAGTGCCATTACAATGTTTAAGCTTTCTGTAGTTAAAAGAAACAAATTTTGTTTATTTCAAAATAATCAATATTATGTATGTCACGGTAACGTGACGCGTTAAAGCACCTTCAAATATTATTTCTCTTCGTTGTTAATTTTTATACGTTTTTATTAATAACACGGTAGCATTCCAATTGCTTTCAAAGAAAGTTTCAGTTAATTCGTTTATTTTTGAGAAAAGTATTTTTTGTGTTTCCTTTCGTTGGTTATTAAAAGCTTCGTAATTAAGGACAATTTCTCTAAATCTGTTTTAATTGCTAATAACTAACAAATAAAATTGCTAAAAAAATATGAAACTATTTTCTTTTGGTTAAAATATTAAGTGAAATAGTGTCACTTTTACTGTTTTTTTTCCAAAACCTTTGAATTTGTTTAAGGAATTCATAACTTCATTAAAAGTTTACTAGTAACAAATATGAAACCTTTATTATATGCAATCAAATAAACAATTCCAGGACCTTACATTTCCCAAAAAATCTTTGAACGCTGAATTCAGAAAAAAATGTTTTTTTTATAGTGACGGTACGTTTGTCAAGGAAAAACAATAAGGCGGGTAAAAACGCATAAGACAGTTACTGTCGTTCCTAGACAATATTCCCGAACACAGATCGGGGGTACGAGTATAATAGCCTCACCTCCAAATGTCACTGATAAGGATAGTATTGATTTAGATCACCTAGAAAGAGTATCACATAATGAACATACCGAGGAAAGAAATCACTGGCTCTAAATGACACTGCAATAAAAGTAAAACGCCTTAAACATGGCGACGATAATACGTGGGACACAGAAAAATGTGCGATACTAAAAAAATAGTTCTACAGGTACATATTTTATTAAATTTTTGCAGAGCACTCTCCACCAGCCTCTATAGAAAGATCCATGCGTCAGAATCAGTTTTCAAAACACTTTTTCCAATTCTCCGCAGACACCTCGATTGCAGCCTCCTCGAACGCAGCCAGCGCATCTTTACGTCGACGAAAATTGAATCCCTTTGAGCTGATTTATATTTTTTGGAAATAAAAAGAAACCACACGGTGCTAGATCAGTAGGCTTAACATGCACGCCATGATAAAAAAATATCGAGGCATTCTATCGCGTCTCGTTGTCAAAAATTTACATAGCCACTGTTGCTAATATGGCATCTTCAAAAAGTCATATCCTCCTGTCAAAATACGAAATACGATAAGACTGTGAACGAACCCTGACCATGGGACACTTTTATTTGTCATTTTTTATCTATTTTTGACATTTGGAAAAGGTATATTGTCGTCAACTATTTTTGTGAACGATAAGTATTGGTAATGGCTGTGCTATATTATAATTCAGCTATATCTGTTTATGAAGAGCGCGAAAGGCGCAAAATTTAACGCAGAGCCATCAGAGATGTGTGCGATCCCTTTGATCTTCCTGACAGGGAATTTCAGAGGATCTGGCGCATCTCAAAAGTGATGGCTCACTACGTCATTCACTAGGCTTCTGGTGGACCTGGAGCCAAAAAATGAAGGACTTCCCGTGCACCTTAAGGTAAGTTTTTAGTCATGTAATATCATTTTCGTTATCACATTAATCAAAACACTTGGGCATGCTTAAATAATAGAAAATTATAAGGTGATATACAGGGTGTCCAAAAAATGAAGGATAATCCTGTAACAGGGGACAGGTCACATTAAGGCCTATTATACGGCAAAAAAAAATTCAGGTAAAAGTCTCACCATTTTCAAGCTATGAATATTTTTAATTTTATTTCGGAATTTTTGTACTCGTTTAATATAATTTATGCCATTTTTACAAATGATGACTTTTTTGAGTCCTGTTTTTTTTGTAACCCTCACAAATGCTTGAGTCATCTAAAGCAATGTCCCTTTTAGTTTGGAAATGGTACGAAAACTAAAAAAAAATACATGTTTTGCAAATAATTTTAAAAAAAATATTCAATAGCTGACTTTCATAGCCTGTGGTGTAAAAAAAATGTACCAAGCGGATCGTGCCAATTACTTTAAAAAGTTGCTAGTTTACTGACAATTTGAGAAAGGTATTATTGTTTAGCAATTACTTTTAAATTAATTTTTTATTGTAATTCTAATGAACAAACGTCGTTATTTCGGACTCTTAAAAAAAGTTACATCGAAACGAAGTAACTATGCAAGTCTTTTGTCGTTGTGTGAGTCATGTACGGGCCAGGTAGGAACCTTATTTGCGATTTCATTGTTCATAATTATGAACAATGAAATCGCAAAAAGGGTTTCTACCTGGCCCGAGGTTGACCTTAAAATAGCTACCTGATTGGTAGAGCGCGGCGCTATCGCACTGGAAATGGAAGGGATCCGAATCTCAAATAAACAAAAAAATGTTTTAGTGTCCTGCTTGACTCTGCTCAGTTGTGACGCGCACGTGATTTTTTTGGGTTTTGATTAGTTTCTTTTACGTTTTGTGCTTTGAAATTGGACTTGTTGTGCTTTGTGATTTGGACTTTGATACTGGTGATCTCGACGACTTGGCTTTTCAACGGACATCTAACCTTCGAGGTTATTTTGGGCCACTATGCCTAGACACGTGTACACGGCTAGCGAGTATGCTGATATGCATTTAATTTATGGAGAATGCCGTTGCATCGCTACCGCAGCTGCTCAACTCTATCGTGAGAGGTAAGATAGTTTTTACTTAGCCTTCTCTATCAAGTCATATTAATCAGAGCAGTCTTACAAATCTTATTTGGACGTTAATTAAAAACTTTTTCTTTTTCAAACTACGTCTTGTTACGGGTTTTTATGCAAAAAACATCTTTAAACGGTAAATTTCCTTTTCCGACGATACAACGCACGTTGCACAAACATTAGTGTTATTTCTTTTTGTTGTAGGTATCCTAATCGACATTCTCCAGGCTACCGAGTGTTTATAAACGTCCATCGCACGTACTCGGAAGGACGGACTCCAGGAAGAGGAGGCAGCCAAGGAAGACCAAGAATGGATATCGATGATGAAGTGTTAGGTGAAGTGGAAGCAGACCCCTCTACTTCCGTAAGGAAAATACAACGCGCTACAGGAATTCCAAAAAGCACCGTACATAAAGTGTTAAAAAGATACGAATTGCACCCATATCACGTGCAGCGGGTGCAAACTTTATTACCTGCCGACCACCCGCGAAGAGTTCAGTTCTGTAGGACAATGCTTACTAAAATTAATGAAGACCCTACATTTTTGAGTAAGATTTTGTGGAGCGACGAGTCTTCGTGCCGAAAAGACGGATATTTAAATATGCACAATGTACATAGCTGGCAGATGGAAAATCCCCATGCCATAAGAGAAGACCACTCTCAGACACAATTTAAAATTAACTTGTGGACCGGAATAATAAATGGACAAGTGATTGGCCCGTACGAGCTGCCACCAAGCTTAACAGGAGAAATTTATTTAGACTTTTTACAAAACCAATTGGAAAGTCTCATGTTAGACGTGCCGCTTGCAACAAGGCATCGCATGTGGTTGCAAAATGATGGCTGCCCAGCCCATTACGCTCGAGTGGTTCGAGATTATCTCAACGAAAGGTACCCAAGAAGGTGGATCGGGCGCCTCGGCCCTATTGCATGGCCAGCAAGATCGCCGGACTTGAATCCTTTGGATTTTTTTTATTGGGGCTGCTTAAAAGATTTGGTGTACTCTAAAGAAATGACATCTATTACACAGCTGAGAACAAAAATTCGAGAAGCGGCGGAACACATTTCACGCGAGGGTTATGCTCGCCGTATAAATCGGTCTTGCATTAAAAGATTTAGGGCATGCATAAGGGCAAATGGCGGCCACTTTGAACATTTACTGTGATTTTAAGTGATTTTCTAAATTGTATTGGTTAAATTAAAAATTATTTTATAGTTATTCTGTATTTTTATTTGCATTTACACTATTACAAAACCAATTTTCAAAGAATTGTTTAAAATGCAGAAATACTTTTTAAGAACTTTAAATTTTAATAAAAAAATAATTAATAAAGGAACGTGAAAGAATTATAACATTTTAAAATTGTCACTAAACAAGCAACTTTTTAAACCAATTGGCACAATCTGCTTGGTACATTTTTTTTACACCACAGGCTATGAAAGTCAGCTATTGAATAATTTTTTTTAAAGTATTTGCAAAACATGTTTTTTTTTTTAGTTTTCGTACCATTTCCAAACTAAAAGGGACATTGCTTTAGATGACTCAAGCATTTGTGAGGGTTACAAAAAAAACAGGACTCAAAAAAGTCATCATTTGTAAAAATGGCATGAATTATAATAAACGAGTACAAAATTTCCAAAATAAAATTAAAAATATTCATAGCTTGAAAATGGTGAGACTTTTACCTGAATTTTTTTTTGCCGTATAATAGGCCTTAATGTGACCTGTCCCCTGTTACAGGATTATCCTTCATTTTTTGGACACCCTGTATAAACAGAATTTGATTTGTTTAAAATGCTATAATTAGATCCATCCATTTTTTTATTTCAAACAATATCTTTGCAATTTAAGCAAGGGATCTATAGACTACATAATCATAATTATTTTCTTTCAGGTATTATGTTCAATCCAAGTTAGGGCTACCAGCGCTAACTTGGTCAGAACCAATCTCTGTGCCAGACAACAGTGAGCAGTGTCCTAAATCAATTTTTAAAGTCTATTTATTTAAGGTACCCATATTACTTTAGAAGAAACCTTTGTTACATACATACATTTTGATAATGTTGTAATATGTTATATAAATGTATTTCTTACAGATTATTACCGGAATTGGTCCACTTCCCAAATAATGAAACAGCCCGGAGGAGAATTGCGGACAAGTTTCAGGAGAAGTTTGGAGTCCCGGGGGTGTTGGGACTAATTGACTGCACTCATATTAAAATATTCCCACCTCCTGGGCCACAAGGGGCCAAATTCAAAAATGTGAGAAAGGGTGCACACACTCTCAATGTGCAGTTGGTAATGAAAATATAATAAGATAGTGAAATGTCATCAATTATAAATAAGATTTAAGTGGCTAAAATTTAATAAAGGTTCTTTACCTAGATTGTAGATGCAGATTGCCGGGTCATAAGCGTTAATGCCAGATACCTAGGGAGTCCATGACTCCTTTATATGGGCCCATCGCTCTGTAAAGGAGAAAATGAGGAGGCTCCATGAAGGAGGAATCGGAAACTATTTCTTTTTGGGTAAGTACATTTGTTATTAACCTTTTGATGTGCAATAAAGAGTTATCTTATCTTATCTTACATTTCCTTAAAATATACTTATAATTTTCTGTGATGTTTAATATAAAGTTATTTCTTTTCCTACAGTTCTGGTTTCTGAGTTAATCATTCATTTATTTAATTTGTTTAGAAAACCTACTTTAATTAATCATCTCATCGTTGCCATCTGCATTGTCTTGGTTAAGTAAAGGTAGTAAAGCAGGTAAATGAAACTAAGTAAGAAAATTAAATGTAGATTTATTGATATCTTTTTTACATATATTTAATCAGTCTTGTTAAGTGTAAGTTTTATTCATTAACGACGTCGTCTCCTGAAAAAAGAAAAGCATTATGTATATTCTAAATACTCTTTTCATTTTGTGTTACAGGTGACTCTGGGTCCATTAGAGCCATTGCTTATGACCCCAATTTTACATGCCGAACCAGCGTCCCCTTAGGAACGTAACACTGACTGGCACTGCCAAGTTCGTAACACAATTGAGCGAACTAACGGTTACCTTAAAGGCAGTTTGCGTTGCCTCGGGATCGATCGCGTGCTCCATTATGCTCCTAACATGGCATCGGAATTAGTTTACGCAAGTTGTTATTTATAATCTTTTGGGTAAATATATTTTTTATTTAGTACCGATGGAGAAGGAGCAGGAAGATCATAATAATAAATTGCCAGAAGTTCATGACATAGAGCCAGCACAGTTATTTCGAGTAGCCAGAGCTCGAAGGGAATGTATTACAAGAAACTATTTTTCATCATTATAAAACAAATTCAAAACATTAAATTCGGGAGTTGTCTTCATTTATCTTATCCCTAGCATAAATTTTAATAGATTGTGGCATGGGACACTACTTACGATTGCCTGACTCGCATTTCTTGCGTCTGGATCAAACGCCGCAGCTTTGCGACTACAGTCGAACCGAATCCTAAAGTTACGTATGAAAGCTCAACCACAGGTCGCTATAACCTTGTTACGTCGTCATTTTTTCAATACCATATCTCTCTAACTAATTACAAACAAAAGATATACATTATGATAACACTAACCCATAAAAAAAAAAATCCTAATATTATTATCACTTTAAATGCTAGAAAACATTTTGTTACTTATACTGTAATACCCTCCTGCAAGGTTATATCGTTCGGACGCATATATTTTTAATTGCTAGTGATGTCATCTCAAATAACAGTATATTACAATGATGGTAATTGAATCCTGTCAATAATGAAAATAATAGTATAATTTGTTTTTTTACATTTGATTTACCTTTTTATTGAAAATAATTGTTGGTCTTCTCAAATAATACACTTTACTAATTTGGACTCTGTTTTTCTTCTTAATCGGACTTGTTGTGTTGTGTGTGGCATGTGGCAATACGAGGGTCAAACTGAAAGTTCTTAGAACTGGCCAGTTATAAACAATATAATAAAAAAAATATTCTAAAATTTCAAAATAGAACTCTTTGCCAATATTACTGAGTATATATTTCATTCATTTGTCATTTGTTTTACGATTTGGCGGCAAATTGAAAATTGTCTGTGTCACGTCAACATGAATTTAACACGAGAAAATTTTCGTGCAATGATTTTTTATGACTTTCGATGTCATTTAAGTCAACAAGAAAGTTATGATAGACTACGATTGGCCTTTCACGATGAAGCCCCATCTCGTGCGACTGTTTACAACTGGTTTAATGAGTTTAAACGTGGTCGCACTAATCTCACTGATGATGTACGTGAGGGACGGCCTTCTACGGCGACGACTGAAAATAACATCTGTGTTGTGCGGCGTATGATAGAGACTGACAAAAGAGTGACCTATCAGCAGATTCGGACAAGCTTAGGCATCGGTATGAGTCAAGTGCACAAAATCCTCCACGAACATTTAGCGGTCAGGAAGCTTTGCGCCCGGTGGATACCTCATAATTTGACTAAGGCTCAAAAACTCCATCGTGTGGATTGGTGCCGTAAAATGATTGAAAGATTTAACGGAGGTGACTCAAATGCTGTGTTTGACATACTAACAGGTGACGAAAGCTGGATTTACTGTTATGATCCTGAAACCAAAAGACAATCTGCTCAGTGGGTGTTTCCTTTCGAGGAGTTGCCAACTAAAGTGAAGAGAGATCGAAGTGCAGGAAAAAAAATGGTGGCCTCGTTCTTTGGAAGGATAGGTCATTTCGCAACAATTGTGTTAGAGGATCAAAAAACAGTTTCTGCAGAATGGTACACTACCAATTGTTTGCCACTTGTCTTGAAAAAAGTTCGAGAGAAACGACCTCGCAGTAGGATCCTCCTTCACCACGACAACGCCTCGTCGCACACCGCCAAGCGAACGATCGACTATTTGGCGACATCAAACGTTGAATTACTGGGTCACCCGCCGTATAGCCCCGACCTCGCGCCTTGTGATTTTTATTTATTTCCAAAAATTAAAGAAAAACTTAAAGGAAAGCGGTTTATGAATGCTGAAGAAGCGGTGGCTGCGTATCGCGATGCCATTGAAGAGACCCCTAAGGACGAGTGGGCAAAGTGCTTTTCCCAGTGGTTCCATCGCATGCAGCGGTGTATTGACGTCAATGTACAATATTTTGAAAAGATATAATAAAACTAATAACTGGCTAATGCAATCAGTTTTTGATTTTCTAAGAACTTTCAGTTTGACCCTCGTATGTCAAATCGCAAGCGTGGAAAGACTTTGAATAGCCAGAGTCGTGAGCTAATAATAAAATTCCTAAATTTTTTTGAACACGAATACCAAAACGGCGGACCCTTGATACCAATAAATCGTGTGCAAAATCGAGTTGCTGACGCGCTCGGAATTTCAACACAGACAGTGTCAAAAATAAATAAAGAAAAGTTGGGCCCATCGGGTAGTGAAGAAAATAAATTGCACACGCCCAGGAAGAAATGGAGGAAGACGTCAACTATGTTGGATATCGTCAATTTTGTTTCTGATGCCATAAGAAACCATGCCTATGGCTACTACACTCGCAATGAATACCCTACAAGAGCCAAATTACTTGTGTCTTTGAAAGAAGCTAGCCTTTTAAATGGCGGTAAGACCACGTTGTCAGCCTTAATGATATAATTGGTTTTCAATATTGCACAACAAATAAACGCAAAATTTGGCGTAACAAAAAACGCCAAATTTAATACTTTATTTAATACTTTAATACTTGCAGGTTCTAATTGAACTTAAAGATTCTACCAAAAATGAGGGTTTAGGATATTCTGATATATTTTTTGTATGAAGAGATAAGATTTTTTCGTGAATTGGCGCTAGTTTCGCGGCACTACTCGCCTTGGCACCAGCCTCAAAAAAGTTTTTTGACGTTCATTTTTATTTTTATTTACTAACAGTTCCATTTTATAAGGTCAACAGGTCTCATGTCCACAATAGTCATTTTCACGTTTATCTTATAAAGAGATTTTTGACGACCGATTTGGCGTAGAGATAGGCTACCTGCCTTCTGAGCCAGAGGTCTCGGGTTCGATTCCCGAACAAGACAAATATTTGTGTGCATGAACATGTCTATTTGCCTTGGTCTGGGTGTTTTCTATGTATAATAAGTATGTATTTACAAACAAAAAGTATTTAAGTATATATTATATTTATCCGTTATCAAGTAAGAAAGTAAGAAAGTCGGTCGCCCCCCCCACACCCCGCAACCTCCCCGCGCGCCTATATAACGCCCTGCGCGGCCGAGCAGATCGGCAGGACGTTGGCTGTTGTTGCGCACACACCTCCCTTCATAGGACGCTGGTTGTGCCACACCCTCCCTGCTACTAGTGCCCGCGTACGCGAGTGACACGCCCCCCAACACATACTTGTGACAATTATTCCGCGACTTGACGCTTTGTGCCTGTTTTGTTTTAAGTTTGTGTTTTTAGTGTACGTTTATTTTAGTGTTAAAATAATTCGTGCGACCAGTAGGCCAGCCTTTTCCCTAAGTACCCTCGGTAACTTTTAATCTGCACCTACCCCCTTTAACTTTAACATTTTCTATTTCGTGTATTTGTGTTCGTTCGTATCATTTGTTAAAATGAGCAAACGTGACCGTGTCCCACCGGACCCAGGACGCTCGTGGCCCCGTAGGACCACAGCGCCCATCACCACCAACCCACCCGCGAGATCGGCGATCCCGATCTTAGCTGCGCTGCCAAGACCGCCCAGATCGAGCACCGAGATGCGCCCGACTGCCCCGGCCCCGTCCCCGTTCAGGCCGATCCAGCGCCAGGACCCAACAACGGTGATTGCTGAGCAATCATCCATGTTGGTCCAACGAGAGGCGCACCCGCGTGACCCACGCAGAAGGCCCCTTCCTGAGGACAGCTTCAGCTCGGCCCAGGACGAGAAGCGCCTCTGCCAGGAGGTCGATTACGCCGTCGAGTCGTCCTCCTCGGAGTCGGACGACGAGTACGACGGAGTGGACGACCACCCGCACCCGTCCACATCAGCCTCGCAGCCCTCGGCATCGTCCGCTATGGCGTCCTCATTGACGTCGTATGCGACGATGGCCTCTCAGCCGCCGACCGCCCGTGCGCTGCGGGAATGGAGGAGCCCGCCTGCCTCCCCTCGCCGCACTCCGACGTCACCGGCTACCACAAGGACCGACGCCCAGCCTGCCACACCGCCCGGACAGCCCAAGGTAAGGGGATATCCCCCTATTGTTGTGGAGAATCTACCCAATTGATGCGTTCATTTTGAACGCATCAAGAGAGCCTTGGGCCATCCGCCCAACGCCCGGCCGTTTGGGAAAGGGATTCGATTCCTCCCAAAGAGCCCGGAGGAGTTCCGCGCCGTCCAGGCCTACCCGACGGAGGCGGAGAAAGCAGACCCGACTGTGGCTTGGTTCTGCTACTCCCCACCCGAAGAGCGACCATCGAAGGTGGCCATCAGAGGGCTGCCGGCCGACACCCCGCACGACCTCATAAGGATAAGAGGCAAGAGGGGCAACCCGGCTTGCCTCTTTCACATCGAGTTGGAGCACCTGTCCAACCAGGAGCTCGCTCGCCTATACGCAGTGGACGAGCTGCTCAACATGCCCGGCGTCATCGTCGAGGCATGGCGCCCCCGCAAGGGCCCCGCGCAGTGCCATCGGTGCCAGGCGTTTGGCCACTCGTCGGTCAACTGCCACCATCCCATTAAGTGTGTGCGTTGCGCCGGCAACCACCCCGCCGCCGACTGCCCACGCCCGAGGACGGACCCACCGACTTGTGCGAACTGCGCCCAAGCCCACGCCGCCAATGACCGCCGCTGCAAGGCGTTCCTGCGCGAGGCAAGGCGGACGGGGACGATTGTCCCCCCACCGCTCCCAAGCGCGCTCGCGCGCCTGCCTGCCCGCCCCCACACTGACGGCCCGGCGCCTTTAGCACAGGCCGCTAAGGCGCCCGTGACCGTCCAGACGGGGACTACCTTGGCCCCCCCGGCCAACCCCGCCACCGCGAGGGGCGCCCCCGCCCCCGCCGTTCCCGGCGCAGGCGCCGCCGACGCCGCCGCCGCACCGAGGCTAATACCGGCCCACCTGCGGCTGCGTCCACCCCGACGCAAGCCGCCAGACCACCTACCCCCCCCCCCCAAGCACCCCAGGATTTTACCTGCGGGGGGACCAACACCGCAGCCCACGCCATCCCCCCACAGGCAGAGGCAACACCCCTCCCCCCTCCTCAGAGGACCACCGGGGCAGCCCAGCCCCCCCGCCCTGCTTTTTGGCCCACTCAGAGGCCGAAGTCGGCCCAACGAGGCCCACCTCCCGTCAGCCGGCCGGCCTTCCGTCCTCCCCTTCGTCCCCAATCGCCTTCTCAGGCCCCGTGCGGGCTCGCAAGTCGGGTGCCACCGGCCCCGATCTCGTTTTCGAGGCCCCAACCTTCCCAAGAGGCACCCCAACCTCGCCCCCACCCCCACCCCCACCAACAACAGATGGGGGCAACCCCCACTCTCCCCCTACAAGCAGCAATACCGCTGCTGCACAACCTGCTGATTCAGATCGGCCAGGGGATGGATCCATGCGCGGCCATCATCAACGGGCTGGCCCAGCTCGAGATGAAACACCGCGCATGATCTACTGGAACCCCGGAGGGATCAGCGGGAAGCAGCAGCAACCCCGGCAGCTCGCCTAGTCGCAGGACGCCCACATCGTCCTCCTGGGCAGGTCCTCCAAACGGATGTACGAAGCCGCGAACCACGGGCCGCTCCCTGGGCTACAAAATATAGCCCCCATGCCCACGGTATCTGAGTCGAGCAAGAGGCCAACCCCACGACAGGTCTGCTTCTTAAATCCGCCCTCCCACCTACCCGAGTCCCAAACACAAACCCCCCCCCCCAACTCTCGTCCCCTCCCCAGCCAGAGTCAGCCGCAGTCAGCTTGCCCTGCTCATCGGGCCTCCCCGAACGGGGTCTCACCTGATGGGCAGCCCGCAGCGACTGTGCAGCCGGCTCTGGCAGAAGACGAAAGTAATGACCTGTCGTCACATGACGGCCGCTTAGCGGCTCCCAACACCGTGGGCCAGTAGGCTCATGAGAAGAAGCCCGGGGAAGGAGCTGAAGCTCGAACCCGATCCGCCCAGAAGGGGCGAGGAAACCCGTCGTAGCAGATCGGCATTCGTTGGAGCCCGGCCGTAGTGGCAACACGTAGGCGCGCGCAGTGGTTCTATCCGGTCTCTGGCGAATGCTGCCCCTTCCCTATCTACTCGGGGTTAGGAACAAAGGAGCATAGGAGAAGGCTAAGTCGGCGGCTGGGAGTTCGCTCGACCCTTCACAGTTAGGAGTCGCCTGGGTTGGGTGATCAGGGAGCATAGGAGAAGGCTAAGTCGGCGGCTGGGAGTTCGCACGACCCTTCACAGTTAGGGCAACGTAATCTGGGGTGACAGCACACGATACCGTGAGGTAACTAGACTCCCACTATCCCCGCACCAAACCTAATTCCACTCCCACGATTCCTAACTACTAACTCAACCGCGAGTGACTTCGAAACCGTCTCGACGCCAGAGTGATCACACTTCACGATATCTTGATAGTTTCGCCTTTCGATCAGGGATCCCGTTAGTCAATAAGTGTCCGATGCCGTTAGAATAAGGAGTAGCCAATAAGGTAAGAATTGTGCTAATAATAAGCTAAGCCGAATAGAGCCGTATCCATTGTAAAGGTGGTTTCATTCACAAGTTTCCCTGTAATAGTTAGGTACACGTCTCTTCCTCCCGTTGGGCAGGGGCAGAGCAAAGTACTTTATGCTGACGAAGGACTCAGGCTGAGCTAGCCCCAAGGGACGCAATAAATAAATATTGTAATCTATAAAAATATTATATTATTATTATTATTGTATTCTATCACAAAAATGATAGTACTTTTATATTGATAATAAGAGCAATTCATTCAAAATTATTCCCTAACTATTCCAGAAAATGAAAAATGCACAACGTTGATATTCAAGTTTTCACTTCTGCCGGCACTCCCGGAGTGCAATTTTGTGTTTTTTTTTTATTTGTGATTGTGCATGTTGGAAACGAGATGTAGAAAAAATAAAAATACTTCAGAAGTAATTTTGTTTTTTTTATTATTATACCAGTAAATTGATTACAAAGTATGTAACAATGGAGAAAAATATATGTACGAATCATAAGTCACTGCAAATATTTTACACTTAATATTACTTACTTCACATAAAACTGCTTTTTTGTTGATATTATTTATGCAACATTTAAAAATATTTAAAAATGAAGACTCGATTGGTCTATCAAACACATTGGTCAAACTCAATATTTGATTTCCATGAATCTGTATGCAATCAGTATTTCTTAAGGAAATAGCTTTTGTTTCTATAATGTGATTTTAGGAATTAAGGAACCATTTATCTGGACCATGCGATGACAGAACAAAGTCCCGGAATTTTAGATTCAACCTATCAGATTTACATTTCTTTATTTGTGGGTATGATCTAATATCAAGGTTTTCGTCCAAGTTCTCTAATTCAAGATCATGTTTTTCACTCAGTCTTCTTGCTACTTGAGCAAGAGGATTATTGCCTTGTCTTATTAATTTTTTTATAGAAAATAATTTATTTTCAAAAAATACTTCAGAAGTAATTTTAAGTTAAATTTCAAACGGGTATGCATTATAATCTTGTAATTTTCCAAATCGTTTAACTTCTGAAACTACATGGGTCAAATTATGAATGTTGCTGGTTATATAATGTTTGCTGTAAAACTTTTCAAAATTTTCGACAAAAGAATCTAGTAAATTTTCGGCAAGATCTAGGAAATGAAAATAATTTTCATTCGAGCAGATTGTGATAGCACAGAAAAAACATAAAAAATGTTCATATGCCTCATAATCAGTGACGGATTAACCCTTAATCAAATTAAGCAATTGCTTAGGGCATCACGTCTGAGGGGGCACCAGAAGAAGCACAAAAAAAATCCGTCCTTAGGGCATCACGTCTCACTCTCACGTCACCAAAAACCACACCAAAAAAAGTTTCTAGGACTAATTTGAAAATTCGCGCGTTTTAAGTTGACATAGAGTCTGACCTAGAGTCATAACCCCACTCCCGCTTGCCCACTCGCTGCCCGCTAGTGCATTCGATAATTCGAATGCCCCGGAATTGCGATCAGCCAATCACAAACCACTCCTTCCCCGCGGGCCCCAAGCCTGGCGCCTCCGCAAATCTGTTTCAATCAAATGTTTTGTTTTTTGAGTAATTGTGCCGGCCGGCTTCTATGCGTACGTAATACAATTTTTGTCGACAATTCATTCAAGTTCTGTTTATAATATTGTGTTCGCTTAGGTACGTAAAGTTTTATTTTGTTTTGTTTTGATAATGTCCAAAGTCAAAAGATCTAAAGTATTTTGTTTCATTTAAGTAATTACTTTTGGTTATGTAAATTTACTCAAACCAATCGAAGCTGAAGGTTTCTGCAAGCTCCGAAATAGTTTTTTCTAGGTAGGTAAATTAGTCTGAGAGGTCAATGACACGCACGTCAAATGATACCTACTGAAAAACGACTACCGATATCTAGCGGTCGGGCGTGTTTCTTTAATTTACAAGCTAATAGATATTGTTACAAGCTTTTACTACACTTCACGTCAAGTAAGTTTATAAATTTGTACAGGCGGAATATTGCGATCGATTTTTGAGCGACTTCCAGCGGTCCGATTGAGCTGAAATTAGGTATGAAGGACAATAAATACTCAAAGGTATCAAGCTGTATTCCCTCCCGCCCGGTGACAATAGGTTTTATCAGGAGTTGGTATTGATCTGATGATCAGGTCCAGAGAAGGAGCTGCATTTACCCAATTCGTCAATTGTTTTTACCGGACTGCGGGAGGGTAATGTGTTTGTCAGTCTATGTATGTATGTATGTATGTTGTTTTGTTGACCAAAGATACAAACTACCATTGCCTCCGACTGCGTGTAATGTAAAGCAACTTGCAATTTTAACTTGTTTTTTCTTTTTTAATTCATTAATTTTAAGCAGTCGGGTTTTTTGTTTTAATAATAATATTTTTTTGAGTTTAAGAATATCGCTATTTTGAACACTTCGAGCCACGTCAGTGTGGTGTAGTGGTCTGACTGCATGAATTATAAGTAGAGTCTCGGGTTCGATTCCCGGGTGAATGCATTTGCTTTTTTTTCACAATATCTATGTTTTGTCATATTTTATTAAATTTTGTTAAAACTGTACACTTAAGTAAAAGCTTGTGACCAAAAATTTTTTTTTCGATAATTACTTGTTTTAAGATAATAATCATAAGGATGATGAATAGAGAAGTTCTTACCGTTGCGGTTTCTTTCTTTAGAATAGAATTTCCGGATGTCGCTAAGGTAGGCATCGAATGTTTTTCGTTTGCAAAATAATAGGCAAGAATACATAGGTAAAAAAATATCACTAGGTATACCTAATTATTTAATTTTAGCTTGAATTGAATTGAATTGATAAGGGCTTTGAAGCCTTCGGCTTCGGAGTAATTAGATTCCACTTTACAGCGTTTAGGTACTCTTTTTAATCATTTATTTCTTTACATACCCCTAGATTAAATCATGAAGCGTTCGCAATTGAGTGGTGCACAAAAACGAAAACACGCAGAAGAGAATAAAAGAAAAATAGCAGAAACAATAAGTAAAACAAAAAAGTTAACAAGTTTTTTCCGTCCTCCTCAATCTGAACCACCGCCATCAGTTGATATTCCAATTCCAGGGACGTCAAAAAACAGTGAAGAAAATTTTACGATTCAAAAACCTTCTGATTCTGAATTTGAAACCTTAAATAATACTGAAGATATAATAGACGAAACTGAAATTAACAGAGCACCAAATCAAGAAAATGACCCAGGGCTATGGTGTGAATTTTCAAACGTTGACGTGGAATATTGGCTATCTTGCGGACCAAATGACTGTCAAAATCATAATAGTTCATTTGAAAAATCCCGTCGAACTTATGGTTCAACGTCGCGTTACTGCCATGAAAAAGTATTTATTGGCCGAAAGCCTAATGGCGAAAACTACAAAAGAGAGTGGCTACTTTATTCGCCGTCTACAGGATCACTTTACTGTTTTGTATGTAAGCTTTTTTGTTCAGATAAATCTTCAGTTTTTGGTAGTTCAACAGGTTTTAGTGACTGGAGGAATACCAAAGTAATGATTGAAGGTCACGAAAAGAGTTCTAGTCACAGAGATTGTCTATTAACATATTTAACACGTAGGCAAGGTTTAAGCTTGCATCAAGGTTTTGATAAGCAAATTCATGAAGAGAATGTTTACTGGGAGCACGTATTACAGCGAGTTATAGCTGTTATTCGTACATTGGCAGAAAGAGGCCTTCCTTTTCGCGGTGCAGTAGAGAAATTTGGATCTCCTCAGAATGGAAATTTTCTAGCGTTGCTGGAACTTATAAGTCAATTTGATCCCTTTTTAGCGGCACACATAACCAAATATGGAAACACCGGAAAAGGAAACGTCTCTTATTTATCTAAAACGATTTACGAAGAGTTGATTATGATAATGGCCCAAGAAGTGCATGGTAAAATTATATCGCAGATAAAAGATTCTAGATATTATAGTCTTTCAGTAGATTCTACGCCGGATTTGACGCACATGGACCAGCTCAGCGTAGTTATTCGCTATATAAAAGATGGGCAGCCAGTAGAGCGATTTCTTACATTTATTGAGTTGAAAACGCATCACACAGGAGATGAACTGGCAAAGCAGACTCTTCAATACCTTGAAGAACATTGTGGATTAGATTTTTCAAAATGCAGAGGCCAGTCTTATGACAATGCTTCAAATATGTCTGGGCGTTACAATGGCATGCAGCAGAAGATTCTAGAGGCGAATCCGTTTGCAATATATATCCCATGCACAGCCCATTCTCTCAATTTAGTAGGTCGAAGCGCCGTGGATTGTTGCCTAGCAGCTGTAAATTTTTTTTTCATTAGTTCAAAATCTATACAATTTTTTTTCTGGTTCAACCATAAGGTGGCGCATATTAAAAGATCATTTGGATAATGAAAGTGTTTTGAAATCTTTATCAGAAACGAGATGGGAAGCACACGCTAAAGCGACATCAGCTATTTCACAGACATATAATAAAATTATAGATGCATTAGACGTCATTTCTGTGGATGACATGCAAAAAGGAGAAACCAGAAGAGAAGCAGCTAATTTGTCAAATAAACTACAAGAATTGGTGTTCGTACTCATGTTGGTCATGTGGGACGAAATTTTGCAAACCTTCCGGAAAGTCAGCAAGGTATTACAAGACCCAGAAGTTACTCTAGAGACTGGCGCTAATCTCTACAAATCACTCGTGAATTTTTTAGAAAAATTGCGGTGCGACTTTGATTCTTTAGAAGCCCGCGCAAAAGAAAAGCTACCAGATGTGGAATACAAAGACACCCGTCAAAGACGAAGAAAGAAAATGCCCAATGATGGTTCAGCTCCTGAAGTAAGTTTCAGCCCAAGAGAACAATTCAAAATAACGTGTTATTATAGCATCATTGATAAATTAAATGCAGAGATGCGAAAAAGAGGAAAAATATACAAAGAAACAGCAGACAAATTCTCATTCTTGAATAAAATACCCGATGCCGATAAAATTATGTGTCCCGATCAAACTGCAGAATACAGTCAGCACAGTACAAATCTAGTAAACACATATCCAGAAGACCTTAACACCGAATTAATAACAGAAATTCAACAGTTTCATTCATATGTCATAAGTAAAATAAGTTCCAGACCCAGTGATTCGGCTCGCACAAGTTTACATCAAACTCACGCACAATTGTATAAAATAATACATGATGATAAGATTGAATCAGCTTTCCCTAATGTGGAAACAGCCCTGCGTATATTTTTATCGCTTATGATTACAAATTGCTCAGCGGAACGTTCTTTTTCAAAATTAAAAATATTAAAAAATGAAAAAAGGACAAAGATGATACAAGAAAGGCTCGATAATTTATCGATATTGTACATAGAGTCCGATATGTTAAAAACGTTAGACGTTAATACTATCTTGCGTGAATTCAATGCTCGGAAAAGCCGCAAGGCGCATTTCAATAAATAAATAAATTATGCTTTGGTTTTTATTATTGTCGCACCTACTCCACTTCTAAAGTACGTTACATCTCATCATCTTATTTTACAAAAAACTAATGTTTTTAGGCGGTAAAGGTTTAAAGACCGATTCTAGTTGACATACGGATAGGGGGGCCCACAGGCATGGATTGCTTAGGGCATCTAGTAGTCTTAATCCGTCACTGCTCATAATATAATACATCTTTTAGAATTACAAAGCTTAAATAGTACATGAATGTTTGAAATTCGGATGCTTTCCAAAAGGCCAACACTTCAATAGATCTTGTAGAACGATGTATCTCTTTGGGTGTTTTACAAGTTAACAAAAATTGTCCAACCTTTTCAATATCTTGCGCTCGCCACTTAGTTATATATTTGCCGAATTTGCCATCTTTCCAGCCGACCGATAATCTTTTCATGAAACCTAAGTCGATAAGATGAAGAGAATCAGAAACGGGAAAATCCTCCACCATGTCTATATTAAGTTCTAGTAAAGGTGAATCACGTTTATGGTGCTCTCCATATTTTTGGCACGAAAATCTTCGTTGTTTATTGCGGGTTTTTTTTTTTTGGAAAAACTACGGTATGAGAATCATAAGAATACTCTCCCACTGTAGTGCATTTTAAGCAGCCGTGTTTACTGCTGAGATTTGCTACACCTGAAAAAGTAAGTTTGGCTTTGAGAAAACAGCAAAGCCTAAGTCAATTAATAATATGAATTACGATACGAGTAATATAATTTACTATTATATTTATTACAATCTTGATGATATTCATTGTAAATATATTTCATAGTTATTATTAATTTCAATTGAAATAATTCTTTACTTTTTGCATACCTTTGATCAAAGCTCTGGCTGGCGAATCGCAGATAATGGCCTTTATTTTTATTTTGACAATCTTTTCAGTTCCAATGTCCTTTGTAATTCTGAAGCTATTTTCAAGGTCTTTCATTTCGCATACAAAGTTTTCTAAATATTTATTTAAGTCTGATGGTTTTTCTTGACCTGCATATATTCCTACAACTAGAGGCGACAGTTTCGGTATTTCTTGTATCTTACACAATATTGGCCAGAATTGTAATTTTGAGCTTTTATACACTGGCAGGCCGTCAGTATTTATAAGCAGATTTAAAACATCAGATTTGCAATCAATAATTTCTAAACATTTTTTCATAGATACTGTTAATCCGTTATGCCAGTATAATCCAGAGTTAACAGCAATTAAATTAATTTTTGATATATTTGTTTTCAAAATAGTACGAGGATCTTTTGGCATTAAATGTGGAATTCTTTTATTCAAAATTGTTGACAATTTTCTTAAGGCGTCATGAGAAATGTTGAATTGGAGTGCCCACTCTTTAAAATTACGCAGAAACTCGTCGTTTAAATTTTCATTGTTTTCGGACTCTGACGAAGTTTCGAAATTAGGCCTGTCACTGTCATTACTATCTAAATCCGAACCATGATAAGTGGAGCTATTTTCGGAAGGAGAAATAGTAGGCGGATCACATATGTCACTAGAAGCATGATTCATATTTTCTGCGGAACCCTCCCTGATATTTTTTGGTCCCTCTTCACCCGTATTGAAATCCGATGCTGACGCAGATAATTTTAATCTTGAATACATGTTGTTTACTTTTCGCCGGAATCCTCCACTCCTTTTAATTCTTTTCCACCGATTATAATCCATTTTTGCTATATAAAACCTTAAACACATTTATCTCAACTTTAATCAACGATGCCCGACAAAATGGCGTTTGCAGTGCTGTAAGAGATTTTGTTCAATTTTCATACAACTATTACGCTGTATGATGGATTCCAAATAATGTTAATAGAATCATTGTGGCTATGATTGTTCAGTTTACAGCGTTTTCTCAACTAATATTTTCAAATCGAGAGAAAGCCTCTCAAATAACAACATATGACAGTATGAGCTATGAAAGTAACCGTGATGCTATTTAGTTGAATGAACCGCTTTTATTCCACAATAATGCTGTAATAATGATATATCGAAAGATAGTGGTATAAAAGCAAATTTAATGACGAAGTAGCAATTCAGTCGCTTTCATAAAGCTATCATAAGACTTACAGTTGTGTGAAGGCTGTGAGAGATATCTTTATACAGTTTTCGAGTAAACGTGATATGAATTCCTCGAGTCAACGTTTACTCAGCATATTTAAAGAACCAAAAAGCGTTGAATGCCAAAATATCTAGAAAGCTACTTTTATACGGCTTTTTGACAAATTGCGAGCTTTCATACGAGTGTCTTTCGATCTATAGTCGTAAAAACGTAATCTCATTACGTCTTTTTGCTAGTTGGGATGCCACTTTGATTTTATTTTATTATTATAATGAATCCTTATTGCTACAGTAGGTGGCATACGACCACGGCTATCCTTTTAGACTATTTTCTTGTTTCGTACTTTTTAGAGCGTGTTTTAAGTAGTGAGGTTATAGTTTTGTAGGGACACAGTAGTTGCATGCATTTTGCTGAATAAACATTTTGTACCAGTGTGCGGAACGCGCTCGACGGCGATCGCCAGTCGTTCGTTACCTGCGCCACCCGAAGTTAGGTCGTACATTTCAAATTGTAGTAGCTTATTATTTAGTACGTAAATTATTGTGCAATTTGTAAACTATCAATAGAAACATCAGTGACAATTCGTGACTTTAATTTAACACACCTAGTAGGCACCCTAGCACCTTCTGTGAGTCTATGTCGGGCAAAATACAGATAAAGACCTCCAACATAGCAGCCCCGACATAAGTTCCATAACCTCATAGCCCCGCCCGACAGTTTTATAAACTTTCTTTTTATTTTACTTATTTTGGAGTTATGTAAATTTGTTTAAGGTATAATTATTATACAGAGCAGACCTAGTATACTCGTAGTACCTAACACCTAACTGGTTTAAAAGTGAGTTTATAAATTATTGCAAATATCAGGTGATTGCAAGCAATAACGTGAGTGACAGCTAATATTATTTACAGATTTGAAATGTGCTAAAAGAGCTCTTTCATTTCTACTTTAAGTTTCCTAGGGGGCGCTGATGTCAATTTAACGTAACTTTATGTAGCCAATAACCAGCGGATGATCAAGAGGCTTCTAACGACACCTCATTTGTCAAATTATGATTAATAGTTTAGTAGTTATGATGGAAAAGATGAAAATCTTGTAACCCTCCTTTTTGCTTCGCCGTAGTCGGGTAAAAACTCATAATCATTTTTAAAGACCTATTTAGCGATACCCTATACACATTGGGTTAGGTAAGACAAAAAAACATCCCCGAGTTTCTTGTATGAGAAGTACACATTATGTCATGGTTATGTATTCCAAAGTGGAATACATAAATAACCATGACAAATTACAGTTGTTGTCGTATTTAAGGTGTTTTAGCTGAACTGCTGACGGCCGGACATGGCGAAACTATAAGGGTTTCCATTAATATGGGAAAACTAAAGACGGTGGGAGAAATATGGATCAAAAAAACAACTTACAACGACAAGATACAAATGTCAAAACCCATTAACAACGTTTATTTATTAAGGTACAATAATAATAATAATATCTCAGGAAGAAATCTCTTTATCTACCCGTAATTAAGATTATTCTACTTGGTTGTGCCCGTAGACGATTTTTTCAAATAACAGCTTCTGCTGAGACATTATGAACAAACCATAAAATAATAATAATATAACTTATATTCATGCTAGCCATACAGCTGGGAGATGTTGGCAAAATGATGATAAAACAGGTTTCCACTTTGATTTTTAATAAGAATAAGTAATTATTTTTCCGTGCAAATATATTATAGTGTAAGAATTATGTAGTATTGGCCATAATCTTTTTACACATCCGATTCCAAAGGGCAAAAATTTATTTGATTGTAGTTTCAGGTATGGGACCCCCCCCCCCCCCCCCTCTTAAATATCATTATTTTTTATTTTTTTGTATAAGAATCGTAACAGGATACATCTTCCTACCAAATTTCAACAGTGCGATTCTTATAGTAACAGAATAAAGTAGCTGTGACAGACAGACAGACAGACTTGACGAAACGATAAGGGTTCCGTTTTTTGCCATTCGGCTACGGAACCCTAAAAATGGATGATTGACAATACCCGTTTAAATAAACCTCCAAATAGCAACACCAGAAAAGGCAAAATAATTGAATGGCTCCAAATAAATCAAAATGATTATTCCGAAGCGTATACAAGACCACAATTATTGAAAATTTTTGAAAAGCACCCGCTGCGTAGTAGGCGATTTCTCGACCACTACGCCAGACGGGTCGTCAATATTGATTAAGAAATGTTAATTACTTACAGCATACATATTTATTTAATTATTTTTTACAGATATCGCGATTACCGCCTTATCACTGTGATCTAAATCCCTTTGAAATGGGCGTCCATGAAACAAAAAGTTGCAGAAATAAATATTGGAAAGCCAAGCAATGCCTGAAATAGTAATAAAAGCCTTCAACGCTATTACCGTTAAAGAATGGTGCAATATTTGTGCCCATGTAAAGAAATTAGAGGAAAAATATAGAAAAAAAATGTGCATCTTGATGAGGCATTCATCATTGATTTTAATTCTAACACGGATGAAAGTAGTGTCAGCCAAACCTAGGTTTACTAATTTCCTCTCACAAAATTTACCTTCTGTTAAGTAAAGAAGGCATAGTCAAATTCTATAACTTATCAATGCAATCAAAAATATTTTTATCTGGAACATTACCTAAAAATACAAAGTTTTGATTAAATAATGTATTTTGCCTAATGAAATCTGTGTTATAAGTTTTTTTGTGTGTAATTTTCCGTGTATCTTGAAATGCACAATGCCAACTCATCAACAGTATTATAGTTAGGGAGGCGAATAGGGGAATTTTCGGTAATACTCGAGCGTGGCAGTTTAAGATATGAGAGATACCTTGGACCTAATAGAACAACCTTGTAAAGTATTTAGCTCTATATGTAGTGACGCGCGCCTAGGATAGACGATCAGATTAGTAAAAAAAAAACGATAGTCTGAAATACTCGAGCGCGTCAGATTAAGATATTGGGGGTTGATTATAGTGTTTTAAGACTAAATTTAACTAATCTGACGATAAGTCCTTGACGCCGCCGAGTTATAGGGTCGCGAACTTGTAAAAAAAAAACGTTAATCCGGCATTCTCGAGCGCGATTATTACAAAATCTGCCGGTTTCCGCATGACCGGGAGTGTGGAGGAGCCATTTCGTCTTCCGAAAAACGCGTTGCGGCATATAAGTCGCGAACGATACATTTTACAAAAAAATTGGTTGCCTGTAAAGTCGGTATACGGGCGAAAGTTTTACGTGACAACGACTTTTTATGTCTGTCTCTCTCGTTCTTACGCGTGCCTCTCACTCGCTCTCAGTGCTGCGCGCGCGGCAGACCGATCATAGTTGAGTGGGAGAGAGACGCAAGGCATTCGGCGGGCCTCTCTCTCGTTCGGTGACTCATCGTAACGTTACCGAGCGTTACACTTTTTCATAAGTGACTCCCAGCCGCAACCTAATTTAAGACGTTGTCACGTCAAAAAAAAGTTTAAATAAACAAAAAGGTAATTTTATTTTACACAAAAAAGGTCTCTTTACATTTTTGTCCAAAGTTAAAACTTTTTGACTTGAAGCATCATAAAAACTCAAACTCCCGGATTTTTGAGTATATCTTGAAAACTGAGGGTGTTAAAAAAAATGATATGAAATAACGATGATTACTTTATTTTATTTTATTTGGAAAACGATACAGGTATTATTCAATACATTTCCAAAAAAAGCGAATTACTGATATAACTAGAGTAATACCCTTAAATAGTTTTCACAACATGATTTGCATGCAGTAGTATTTTAAGTAAATGTGAGAAAGAATTACACCTTAAATGTGTTTGTTTTCTTACATTTTTACAAAATTAAATGCGACTAAATACAATAATAAAATAAAAATAATATCAGTCCAATGTAGTTTTAAATTAAATTATGTTACTTTTATTATATCTCAAAAAAAATTTTTTCTAAAGCTTCTCGACAATTTTTGTCGACTCGGAAAAGTTACGCGTATCTGTATACAAAAGTATTATTAACATGTACAGTTTCATGTATGTATATTATTTAATAGCCTGTTGATCCGCAAATTGTTTTTTGGACGTACCGTAAGCAAAACGAAGTGAAGAATTATTAAAAAGAATGAAGAAAGGAAAAAAAAAGAAACCAATAAACCTTTCCGGTCAGATTAAGAGAACTCACCAACATTTTTGTCAGATTAAGAAAATATGCTTTCAGGATACCGAGATAAACCTCCCCTATGAAAATCTGACGCGCTCGAGTATTTCAAAAAAACTTCTTTTTTTTGCATTTTCAAAGATTCACCGTAACTTATGGTCACGCCGAAATCGTCAGTTTTTTTAAAGGGAGCTTCCTTGGGGCCTACTTAACACCCCTTCCGAAAATCTGACGCGCTCGAGTATTTTTTTTTTCTTGCATTTTTGACTACTTTATATGCCTACCCCCACCACGCAAACCGGCAGATTAGTATACCGTTGTTATCAGAGGCACTTGGGGCATACGTAGTATGAATATCTGACGCGCTCGAGAATGCCCAAGTAACTGTTTTTTTTTACATTTTTGAAAAACCGTACACGCCAAACCCACCGCTAAAATGGTTTTTACCATACGAGCTTTTCTTTTCGAAATTATTTTATCTTTCGATTTTGATAGGTCTCGACGGCGCCGTTGAATTACGCCATTTAGCTACCTCGCCTCCCTATTACCTGAATTTTATCGTGTACATTTACATTGCCAGCTTAGAGATATTTTATGTTTGTTAGTAAGTTCTATGATTTTTATGAAATTATACTTATACTTTTGCGTATTTTGTAATGTTTTTATATTTGTTTTAGCCTACCACAAGGGCCTCAAAAATTCTGGCTTTGGTGCCTAAGTCTGTGCTGGTTCTAACATTGATGAAAGTGATTCTTCGCAAGATGAGTTCAACTACGCCATAAATACTGTGCAAATTCGTAATTTTAAGACTTATATGTAAGTTCAGATCCTCCCTCACTAGGATCAGATATTGTAACAAATGACATCATTTCTTCTCTGGTTGAATTGAATGCTAACTCAAGCCAGCAAGTATCTTCGCCATATTCTCCAGGACCAAATTCACCGTCCATATTAGCTTCAGTTACCTTACCATTTGATGTTCAAATTCGGCAAACCAAAAATCAAACTCCATTGGCTACAAACACCTTGTCATCAGCTTTAGACATCCCGCAATTTTCACCTTTAGCAGGTACAAGTAATCACAGTATTGCATCTCCATCTAGTGGAACACGGTCAAAGAAAAGAAAAATAGTAGTTGTCAAAAAGAAACTTGTACGTGTCAAACGATTGGATACGATTGGACTTGCAAGAAAAGATTTTTAGGAAGAGTATTCATTGCAGACAAAACTTTCTTACCAACACAGCAAACAAAATCTCCGTTAGAATACTTCCGAATGTTTTTTGACGACAGTCTTATAGAGTTGATTGTCCATCAAACCAATTTGTACCA
The DNA here is from genome assembly GCA_963924145.1 of Pyrausta purpuralis. Classification (NCBI taxonomy): domain Eukaryota; kingdom Metazoa; phylum Arthropoda; class Insecta; order Lepidoptera; family Crambidae; genus Pyrausta; species Pyrausta purpuralis. The sequence goes on along the minus strand of OZ001652.1, from coordinate 23,278,542 downwards.
CACGCAAGCGAAAGGCACGTCACTCCATATTACAACAGATGAAATGAGAGACTTCATAGCTATTCAAATATTGATGGGTATAGTAAATATGCCAGCTTATACAGATTATTGGTCAAAGAACCTGCGTTACAATATAATTGCAGATATAATGCTCTTGAAACGATTTCAACAAATACGGAGATATTTACACTTTGCTGATAACTTACTGGATAATGGAGACAGGTACTACAAAGTTAGACTTCTTTTAGAAAGTGTACGCCAAAAGTTCCTAAAAATTGAAGAAGAAACTCGATTCAGTATAGATGAAATGATGGTGCCTTATAAAGGTACACGAGCTGGATCACGAAAGCAGTACATTAAAAATAAGCCTAGAAAATGGGGATTTAAAATCTTCGTTCGCGCAGGGGTGTCCGGAATTGTGTACGATTTTTTGGCTTATGGTGGTGAAGATACATTCCGGTACAATGAGTTTACTGTAAAAGAGATGAGGATGGGCTTGGGTGCAAAAGTCGTATTGGCTTTAGCCAAGACCATTAAACAAAAACCAGGTTTAGTGTTGTACTTTGACAATTTTTTCACTTCTCAAGAATTGCCATAACACTTGAGATATGAATATCATTGGGGACCATCAGGCAAAACAGACTACGAGGAGCTGCAGCTAAACTGCCAACTGATAAAAATTTAAAGAAAAAAGGTCGTGGATCTTTCGCCCAAGTCATTTCTAATCAAGCTCAAATCGCGATTATATAGTGGTTTGATAATAAATAGAAAGATAACTAGATATATGTGTCAACAATGCTTGGCTTATCTATCGCCGTGAAACTACAGGTACTAAGCATATGAAGCTGAAGGATTCTAGATTCGCTATAAGCAATGATCTTGTCACATTCCAAAGGACCAAAGGAATGGATAGGACTTCTAGATCCTTTGATCTGAAAGATCAAAGAATTTTCTTGGATCTCTTGTAGTCAAGTCTGATTAAAGATCTCATATTTCTAATATTAATCAATAGTATCTAAAAGTATAAGGGTATAAACGGTGCTCAATTCAAAACAATTGCTATTTTGTATTATTTTATTTTGTAAATAGCGGTCCCCCGCGACTTCGTCCGCGCGTTTTGAGTTTGCTCCCTCCCCTCCCGTCGCAGCGTGATGTTTTATATCCTAAAGCCTTTCTCGATAAATAAGCTATCGAAAACAGAAATATTTTTTCAAATCGGTCCAGCAGTTCCTGAGATAAGCGCGTTCAAACAAACAAACTCTTCAGCTTTATAATATTACTTAAGCTGCGAACATTATTTCGCAGCGGAGTTATGTTAAAACTGTGATAGCTCCTAAGATATTTATTGAATTTAAATGATATAAAGGGCAACTTTGTTCTAAATGAAATGCTCGTGATGATAAATGTATTTATTTTGATAAGAATAAATACCTGTGTGTATAATACACCTCTAAAAATAACGCATTATTTTTTTACAAATTTATTAACATAAAAAAGGTTGTAGTAAGTCAACCATAAAAGATAGACATATGCTGTCGCGGACTTTATTATAGAACTCTTGATGCTGAACAATCCTGTCATACATGATTTTTGTGTAACTTAAGCGGTTTCCGCAGCGTACGCAGCGGAAGCTCTCAAAAGGAATATCTATCTCCCGTTTTCGCAACATTTTTCATTGCTGCTGTGGTCTTATGAGTCGTATCTTTATGTTATATAGCCTAAAGCCTTCCTCGATAAATGGACTCTCCAACGTAAAAATATTTTTTCAAATCGGGCCAGTAGTTTCTGAGATAAGCGCGTTCAAACAAACAAACAAACAAACTCTTGAGCTTTATAATATTAGTATAGATATTGAAGGTACAATGTGACAATTAATAAATGGTAGGTATATATTTTTGTGAAAGATGTTGATTTTTTGATCTCTTTGATAGAAATAAGGAAAAGTACAAGGATTTTGAGTTATGTTTTCGTTAATAAGGATTTATTTCTATTAAACACACTATGTTTAAATTTATCCTTGCATGTGGCAGTGTGCATAATAATGCACACGCTATTTTGATAGTGTTACAAAGCTGGCAACGTGCACATAAAGATACATGATATATTTCCAAAACTACAAACATAAGATTTTTATTTGTTTTTTTTGTATGATAAAAACTCATCCCTGATCAGGTTAAAAAATGAATAGAATAAAAAAAAGTAAGAAATATTTTTTTTGTCTACAAAACTTTCTCATTTTTTTTTTGTTGCAGACAAACAATGGAATTTTAGGTCCAAGGTACTGAGGGGCAAGAACAAGATTAAGTTTTATCCATATCAGCTACTATTGGAGCATTTAAAGATCGGAAAAGTAAATGTAATTATGTGATAACATGCATATTTTAAATAGCATCAGTGCGAAGAGCTGACATTGTAAAAATTGTAAACAAAGATAACGATGAACGGAAACAAGAAAAACTGAACACACCTTGAGCACAGGAGTCAAATACCCAGCCACCCCCAGAGCAGTCCCCTTTACCGTATTTATTACACTTTGCATTGTCCTTTGCACTATTTATATAATATAGAAGCACCAACTTAATGTTCAAAGACTTATTTTTCCACTCCAGTACTTCCGAAATTATTTCTTCAATGTACGAAGAAATTTAAAATTCATTCAATCAAAGTGCCGAATGAATGTTGAAGTGCGTGCTGACGGTAGTTTTTGACATTGACAATAAAACCGACAGAAAAGATGAAGTTCAGCAATGAAATCGATGAAAGGGTACCGCGAATGATGGATGCATCCACTGCTACCGAGCAGTAGACAGGCAAAGGTGATTGTTTGTGTTGTTTTGTGTAGTGGATGTGCGTGCACGTTGCGCCTGATATGGATGTCGCAGGCAAAACGTATAATTCCGCCGTTTACGTATAATGGCGTCGTAAGTTTAAAAATGCCCGCGGGTTGGTAAAATGCCGAATGCCAACGGATGGTTAGATGATGACGATTTACGGTGACCATGAGAAAACACAGTTTGGTGAGCAAATAGGACGTGTAGCGTCACAAGTCATTGATCTATTATAACCTATTTTAGGCACCAATGCAATTATTAATCATGTATTTTGTGTAATGATAAATCAGTATGAGTTCGATACTTGTGTAATTTACTCGTTTCCCTACATACTCAATTCTGCCTACACGTACACACATACGCAGTTACACGTCGCCTCTACATTGGTGACCCCGAGTTTAATCAAAGACAGTAAAAATAGTTTCCAAGACTTTATATTCTGTGGAGTGAACGTGTGACTAAGAGAAACTGCCTGTGATGTCAGACGTTAACGTACAACAAGGTGCTTACCAGTACCAGCAGTCTCAACCCAGGACAGCAGGCAGGCCGGCAGGGCTAATACCAAAGGTCTTTTGCTTTTAGGTACTATGCAGCTCAACGCGGCTTTTCCCTTTTTTTGTAGAAAATCTGCACAGTTGTTGAAGACATATAAGTTTTAGTAACTTATTGGTTAGATAACAAAGTAGTCAGTATTCCACTTATGTGGGCAAAGAACCGATAAATTATGTAAAAAGACTTGAAAAAAATGACAGAATTTATGTGACTTGCCCCAAAGCAATTACTGTTTACAACAAAAACATGATGGGAGCTGATTTATTAGACGCTATGTTAGGCTTCTATAGAATTAAAATTTTTGTTAAATTTTGTATGGTGCTAGGACTTAAAAAAAATTTCGACGACTCTATATGGAATATTGACAAAGACAAATTTCTGAGAGGGCATTTACTATGGAGTTTGGAATTGTAAAATTTTGCTGTTTTTTGTATGAGAAAAAATACCAACTCACTTGACAGTTTTTTGATGATGGCATATTATGGGCCCGGGGATAGGACGGCGACCTGAAGTGGAATCTCAATTTTCAATATTTTTTGAATACGACGCACGGTTTCTGAGATATTTACACATTTGATATAAAGTGGGTATTTAATTATTTTTATCAGTTTTGGGAGCCCGTCTACACGTCCGCACCCTGTCGTGAAGCGACAAATGTGAAGAAGTAAAAGGTAAAAGAGGGAATAGAATTTATATTAAAACAAAAAAATACAGTACCGAAATATGAGATGAGGTGATGTCTGTATGAATGTAAGTAAAGTGCAGTGGGCATGAGTAAGTATCTTCAAATCTTCAATAAGTATTGTCCTGGAGGCAGCAAAGGGCGGCGTCGGAGTGCAGAGCCGACACAGCGGAGGTAGCAGCGACGCCGATGTGCAGCGGTGACAGGCGCCGTGAAGAGCAGTGACGCCGATGTGCAGCGGTGACAGGCGCCGTGAAGAGCAGCGACGCCGATGTGCAGCGGTGACAGGCGCCGTGAAGGAGTAACTCACAGCAGTGATGAGGGTAACGGGAACTATGTAGAAAATGTTATGATCAGTTGGAGTGCCAGAAGTACTTGGTCTCGGGTCCTCTTCCGAGAAGGAGACAGGTCCCTCCCCTAGAGCGAGGAGGTGTTACTGCAGTCAATGGACTCTGATACTCCTCCGAGTATGTGTCCGGTCCCTCCCCTAGCGTGAAGAGGTGTTTCAGTAGTCACCGGCGGTTCTTCAAGACTTCTTGAGGGAAGATGTAGAGTGTTTATTTCTTGAAGTATAATAGAACTGTTCGAGCTTAGAACTCGGAATCGAATGAATTGAATGAAAAAAGTAAAGGCTTTTATAGGGGGCCTGGGCCTTCAAATTTAGATCGAGGTAGGTTCAAAAATAGAACATGAATACTGGTGGTTTGCAGAGGATTAGTAAAAGACTTTGATAGAAGTTGTCAGACTTTGAAAGATATTGTCATAACAACCATGTCAATAAAGATAAAAAAATGTCAAAAATCAAGCAATTAATAAAAATAATCAGGAAAACGAATCATTACCCAATGCAAATTAAAGGAAAATTGCAAACAAAGGTAAAACACAGCTATGACATTTTTAGATTCACAATAAATATTGTTCAAAAAGGATTAGAAAACATTAATAATCCAAAAATACAGAGTAATAGTATAAGAAGAGTAGAAAGGCAGGTAATGCCTATAGTTTAATGTCTACAGTACGACTTTTTAGGGAGAAAATACGAACTGCGTTATGGTAGATAGAATCTATGATTAACTCTTATGTTCGTGTTTACAGCAAACGAACCAGCAATCTTTGGATGGAAAAAGGAAATGAAAGCATGGAAAAACAAAGATAATGTGATGAAAATGTTAATGTGGATCCGATGAATACTAAATATATTAAGGTACTCAATTTATTACACGTTATACATGTACAACGGTACAACCCTCAGTCGCTCGCGCGGCTGTGCCCGCGCGAATACATGCGAGAACGGGTGGATATTTGCTTCAGATATTTGGAAATGTTGATGTGAGCAGCGATGTTTACTGTGTGATTTCTCATACTAATTTTCAGATTTCGTATGCGCTTCCTGGAACCCTTGGTGTTTGTGATTGTTGTTTAGGTGTCCTGTTTTTTTATTTATTGTTATTCTGTTGTTTGTTATTGTTTTTTCGTTAAATATTGTTTGTTTTGTATGATAATTATTTAAATATATAATAATTGTTGTTATTGTTGTAGTTAAGTTGTTTTTGTTATATTGTTTTGGTTTATTATTTGGTATTCAAAATGAATCCCAGAGAACTATTTTGGGCACGAAATTGCAGCCTCTGGAATTTCGCTGCAGCTGTTAGCAGCGAGGAGCGGGCAATTGCAGCTGCTTACGCATGGTTGCTGATACCGGAGGCAGCACCTCGATGCCGCAATAGATTTTGTCGAGGTGCCCGGCTGTCGAAAGACACTAGACCCATTTACAAAATTGGGTATAGATGGAGGTGTGGTAGGTGTGATTGCCGCGCAATCGTTTCTCCGCTCAAAAACACCTTTTTTAACGGAGTCATGTCTCCATATTGGCTGCGTTGCTTCTAATTTTACACTTCTTCCGAAGGGATAAAGTGACTCAGGCGGAAACAGACGTCGGAGTCACCAAAAAATCTGCTATTCAGCTTACTCATTTTTTTAAAGGGTTGTGCGAAGTGGTTGAAGCACATGACCGCGTTCCGGTAATGATGACATCGTAGAGCTGGACGAAACCCATCTCTACACAAGAAATTACTGCAGCGGGCGGTTATTACGGAGTCAAACGTGGGCTTTTGGATGCATCAGCAGGCTTACTAAAAAGCTACACGTGGAACTCGTCCAAAACAAAAACAGGGCTGTTTTGACCCAACTCATACATCATGACGGGCATGTATCGTGCCTATTCCGGAGTGCATCTGCGAATGGGTATGCAAACGGGACCGTGGATATTTCAGTTCATGCCGCCCAAGGAGACCCACAGCCAAACTTAACAAAACGATTAATAACTTAAAATGACTGATTGCCATTTATTATTAAAAATAAATTCAAAGGTAAAAAATATTTTTTGTTTTAGTCTTTTGCGCCACCTATACGGTAAGCCTCGATTTCTAATTTGTAATTGTTTTTTCAGACTGAATTGCCTGTCTTTGAAATAAACCAAGCAGAATCTTTCAGTATGGTACTACCACCAGTACGAGATGAAACAAGTAAGCCCATGGTTGATCAATCATTACTATCAACCACTACCAAAAAAGATGGACATGTAAGTACATAATTACTTTTTAAACAATATTTTCATAATCGATAGGTAACTATCAACCACTACCAAAAAAGATGGACATGTAAGTACATAATTACTTTTTAAACAATATTTTCATAATCGATAGGTAATTAGCTTTTATTAGAAAAAATGTACCCGACATGTACATCTTAAAGAAAAAAATCTTCCTCACCTATTTCAACATCCTTTTTAATACCTGATAGGTGAGAGTAGCTTCTTAGTAACAGTTTTCCGAACTATTATTTTAGCGGACCTAAGGCAAAAATAATACATAAAGAGATTATATCTCGGCTCCAAAATCATTTTAAACCTATATAAATAAATAAATAAAAGATCGATTTTTTTTATATCACATTAAAAAATACTCTAGTCCATAAAAAGTTACTCAAAACCCTTTGTATTGTATTTTCAGACTGCATTGCCTATGTATGAACAAAACCAACCTACCACAATGGTAAGTGGCCTAACAAATAAAGCCAATACCGAAAGGAAACTAGTTTCATAACAAGGAGAAGATCCTGCAAGCTAAATGCTATAAATATCTTCAAAAGATATGCCAACTGCATATCGCATAATAAAATTGAATAACACTATAATTCTGAATACACTTGCCTATGAAAATAATGTTAAAATTTTTTGTATTAAAATTACGCCTGCATTTGCTCTACTTTTACAAGGGAAAATCATAAATTTCAATCGAAAAATTAAGGGCCGAATGTGGTTAAGAGAAGAAAAGATTATAAGAATATATAGGTCACCAACCTGCTATCACTTGTTACGGAGGATCTTTCTACTACCATCACCAAACACATTAAAAACTTTACTTAATAAGGTATCCTTTTGTGTTGGTTGCAATGAATCCGTTTTTGAAGTTTGGAAGAAATTTGTCAAGACACAAGCACCAATAATGAATTCATATTAATATGGGATGAAATGTCACTAAAAGCATTTATATAATGAGCCAAAAAGTGATAAAATTTAAGGATACCAAGATCATGGATCACAAGAACAATAAGAACTGATCGCAGGTTATGCATTGGTGTTTATGATTGGAGGTATCAGAAAAAGAGTAAGGCGTACTGTCCACGTAAACCGCACGTCATACGCACGCTATCGTCAATTGCCGATTGCTTGCATCTTGCGTAGAAACAATCAAATCTGTGTCCACGGAGCGGAAACGTCGCGTCCGCCTTTCGTCTTGCGTTCGTCATGCGGTGCGCGTGGCAGCATGTCACTACTCGGCCGACTTGTGAGACGCAAACACCTGTTGTTTTGCTTTGTTGTTTTACAAAATGGCGGGCTCGGCAGTGAATTTCGTTCATATTATTGAACAATATCCTTGTTTATACAATAATAAATTACCAGAATACTCTAGAAAAGATATTACGGACAGAGCTTGGAGTGAAATTGCACAAAAAACAAACGCTTCCGGTAAGTAATAATATATATTTATTCAATTACACAGTGATTCTACTGCCAAGGCAGTGCACAGTCAGGTTTCAAAAAATAATTTGATAAATAGTTACGTAAACCATTTGGTGTATTTACAAAAGTCATATTAGGTATTAAAATCGGTTTTAGTCTTTGTGATGTCGATTCATTGAATGTACTGATTTGGTACTGCACTCCTTCATGTTTACGTATGTAGTTATGTAAAATACATATGCATTTTATTATAGAAATTATAGTGGAGTATTTGCGACATGTAATAGACTTCAAAAGAATTTGAAATTTTTGTGACATCATTCCGAAAACACATTCAATTGTTTTTCGTCCACGACTCAATCTGTAGTTAAATATTCTTTTAACGTTGTCCAAGTTTCGCACTGAATATGGCCTCATTAAATATTTTTTCAAGGGGAATGCGTTGTCCCCAACAAAGTAATATGGAAATATATTTCCAGTTTCTCCATCGTTTGGTAAAGGTGATCCTAATTGAGGAATATTTAAACCATCTCTTTCTAGCCACCTTCCCAAAGCCGATGCCTGGAACACACCACCGTCACTATTTCTTCCAGCAAATCCACATTCTTTAGCCGTAAAATAACCATCTGCGTCGCAACATCCCAACAAAATAATGGAATGGTATCCTTTATAGTTATAATTTGCAGATCCTGTATTAGGATATTTTTGAATCCGTATGTGCTTTCCGTCCAGAGATCCCAGACAATTTGGAAGGTTCCATAGTTCGTAGTACCTGGTTGCAATAGCCTTCCATTCATCAGTTGTTGGCACAGGCATGTAGGTGTCTCTGAGTACGCCCCATATAACTTCTGTTGTCTCTGCTACAACTCGAGATATAGTGCATTCTCCTTGAGCAAAGTAAAATTGAAGTGCCCGAAAACTACACCCAGTTGATAGGTATCTGAAAAAAGACTTATTGTATTAATTGCACGTTGCTTTTCAGTGGCCGATTGTCAAACTAGGTGGAGAAATATAAGGAATGGATTTGTCCGCAGCCTGAAACCAACTCCTAGTGGTTCATCGACAAAGCAAAAGAAATTATACTACCTACATGAAGAACTACAGTTTGTTCTTCCTTTTGTGAAAGCAATTGTTCACACTGATGAACCGGGGAACATACCTGTGCCACCTGAGGTGAACACCGAAAATATTGAATCTAATTCTACAACTGACGAAGTCCCATGTACTCAAGCAACTACGAATACATTGGAAACGCCATCTTCTGGATCCGTCGATTCAAACACATTTAAGAAGCCAAAAATAAGAAAAGTTACCAACGAGGCTGACAAAGCATTTGTCGATTGGATAAAAAAAAGAAATTAAGACAGACAGTGCTAGAAAAATGTTTTTACTAAGTTTGTTGCCAGACGTAGAAAATTTATCAGAGGAGCAAATGAGAAAGTTTAGAATCAAGGTTTTATTATTACTCGAAGAAATTCAGTCAGACCAATCACAGCAGCCACGGCAACATGACAACCACTATTATCCAATACAGCAGTCACAACAATACAGGAACACCTATTCACCAATATCTTCTGTAGATTCTATTTCAAATTCATCGCTTCCTCCAGTATCTCCAATTAATTATTCTCTAAATGTAAATCTTTCTGAAGACTTATCACAACTGGAGAACTTTGAAAACTTGTAATCGGTACTTCAAAGTACCTACGTTTCTTTTTAATTTTTTTTCTAATATTAAAATACATTTTTATTACAATATTTTTTTTTACTAGACAAGTACGTTATGATTATCCTACTAATATTACCAATAAAGGCGAAAGTTTGTAATTACGGATGGATGGATGTTTGTTACTCTTTTACGTAAAAACTACTGAATGGATTTTAATGAAACTTTAAAATAATATAGCTTCTAAATCAGAGTAACACATAGGCTACAATTTATAAAGATATTGTGTGAGTTGTCCAAAATATGAAGATGTCAAAAAAGCCCTAATCCTGCGCAGACGAAGTCGCGGGTACCAGCTAGTATTTAAAATATAACTTACCTCAAAGTTATAAGTATCCTTTCTTCTGGACTGACACATTCTCGCATTGCAGTATTTCGTCTTTGTATATGTGGTGCAACAATAGAGACTAAATTTTGGTACGTATTTTTAGTCATTCGGTAAAATGATTGAAATACAGGATCATCTTCTGATAGCTCTCTGGCAGCAACAAATAATCTACAATTTATATTTCTTTCGATGTATGGATGAAGCCAGTACATTCTTCGCCTGTTTCGTCGTCTTCTAATGAAGTTGTATGCTATAATCACATCCTCATCATCACTTGACATTTTCCCAACGAAAAGACGTACTTTCGCGATGCTACTTGAAAGAAAACTGAGAAGTTTTGTAGCGTGATTGACGATTGCATGACGATAGCGTGGACATAACAAATATGCAAAATACGCCTGCCGTCATTTGTAGGTTGCACGCATTCGTCAAATGACGCCGCCGTGGACAGTAGGCCTAAAACAACCAATAGCTCAGTGGTTTTTCCACTGCGGACCGACTGGCAGCTATTTTAAAAGAGGTAATTATTTTCTGTAAAAGCATCACATTTGTGCTATCTAATGTTCCATACCATTGCAATAAATTCGTAATTAGGAGATATAATTTCATAATAAATGCAAAAATACTCACAGAAGCCACTGCCAATGCTTGCTAATCAAGCAATTCATTTTGTATTTTGTTGCACATCTTTTGTTACTGTATTTCAGGTTTTAAATCAATGCTCTGAAGCTGGAGTCAATATAGCGGCAACAGTATGCGATGGTGTGAAAAGAAGGGCAATGTCAACCTTGGGCGCATCGTCAGAGCACCCTTTTGTAACAGTAGGAGGCAAAGAAATTGTTACAATGTTTGACACGCCACATTTACTGAAATGTATACGAAATTTATTTATGAAATACAATATTGATTGCACAACAAATATTCACTCAACTGACAAGGTGGGCAAAGGTAAATATAACTTCTATTTCTCTGTGTAAAATATACTAAAATACAGAGGCGTTGGCATCAACCTTTACATAGGGGCACATTAAGCTGCTGACATGACCCATTATGCAATGTTTTTGTAAAAGTTGATGTGAATGCCTTTGTACATATAATAAAAATAAAAAAGGGTCATTTCTGAACATTATTTTTTTTAAATTAAAATATAATCATTTTGTTAAATTTAATTGCAGGTGTTTGAGCTCCATTAAGCAGTTTTTAACCGACTTCAAAAAAGGAGGAGGTTATCAATTCGACTGTATGTTTTTTTTTATCATTATTTTTTTTTTGTATGTATTTTACCTCATATCTCAGTCGTTTGTCGACCGAATCGAAAAATTTTTTCGCCTACTTAAAGGGTGTACCTTCTAGTTGGTCCCATTTTTTCCATTTTGGGATCTGATGATGGGAACTTGGTGGAATTGAGGGAAACCCTCAAATTTTAAAGGCATGTACAGTGTTTCTTACTAGAATCTTAATTTTGGCGTGTTGTTACGTCTGATAGTCAACATCTTGTGGGGCTGAGCTGATGGTGGAACTCCTTAACGCTTAGGAGTTCAGTAATTATAATGACGGAACTTATGATAGGTAATTTGTAGCTTCTTAAAAAATAGTATCACATCACCCCCCCCCCCCCCTCTTATGTAATCACTAAAAATGAAGAAATAAAATAAACTTTAAAAAAAAGTAAAAACCGACTTCAAAACCAAAATGCACTCAAAAGTCTTAAATAAACTCTTCACCATTGAAAGGAAAGGAATCCGTTTTAGGCAAACAATTTCTTTTTGGAGTCGGTGCCATCACTTTGACCATCTAGCATCAACTATCACAGCACCGACTCCAAAAACAAATTGTTTGCCTAAAACGGATTCCTTTCCTTTCAATGGTGAAGAGTTTATTTAAGACTTTTGAGTGCATTTTGGTTTTGAAGTCGGTTTTTACTTTTTTTTAAAGTTTTTTGAAATGGATAATGCTAATCCGAATTTCGTGTTTGCTCCATGTTTAAAGAAGGATCACTTAAATCCAAATAATAAGCAGAAGATGAAGGTGAATTTGGCAGCACAAGTGCTAAGCCATTCTGTTGCAGCTGGAATGTTTACAAATATATCTGAAGGTATGCTTACTCATAAAATTGAAATACTTATTTTCTTATGAACTTAAAAATCTTTAGCTACTTGGTAATGCTAAAACTAATGCTTAAAACTTTAATAACTTGAAGAGAAAAAAAACTAATATTTTTTTTACTTACTTTCTCTTGATTGCATTTCTTTCAGCTACATTTTGAGAAAATTGAATGTACTTTTTTAGCATCCTTTGATTATTAAGGGCAGCTGTAACCCCACGCAGGCATCGGGATACTGTTGGCTGAGCCATGGGGGTGTCACTGCTAAGTCCCACAGATCCTTGGTAACTTCCCCTAGCATAAAAATTTAAGGCAACTTTTATCTAAAAAGAGTACAAACTCATTTATTTATGATTTAAGAAACCATATTAGCAGTCTAATGTAAGAGGTTGAGCGATAAAAGTAACAATAATCAATTACCTTTGTTGTAGGGTCAATTCCACGGTTATTACGTTTTCTTGGTAATAAGTGTACTATATCTTGGCAAAGATTTTCAAATAGTGTCCTATTAAATCTATAATGAAAAATAAACTCTACATCGGGGAACAAATTTACATCTAATGCATCGCGAAGAACTCTGCGATTTCTTTTTCTATTTAAACACTCTTCTTTGAGGACATCTTCTACTAACATAATACGTAATGCCATTATGAACCAATATCACTTCACCTGTCTGCTCAAAAGTTAATAAATTGCAATATTTATTAATAAATACGGGAAATTGCGCACGATTCGACAATCACACGTTACCTATTTAAGTGTCGAGAATTTTGACGTAAAATCTCAGATAAAATACTTGTTAAAATCAAAGCTTCGTTCGGGCAAAACGTTTTCGTAATAGAGTCTACGACACAATTTATGTCAAATGAACTTCGGTCTGAGCGAATGGAATGTTCGTGTGATGCTCTGGGGCGGGACTACCTTGAGATTGACGAATTTAATATGCAAGAAAAAAATGTAGATAATGTGTATATAATTGTATACTCAATTAAAAAAATTTTTTATCTATAGATTCGTTGTAAAATCAAAATCAATGTGGGCCCGCTGGAGAGCATACTCACCAGCGGGCCCACCAGGATAATTCCGCTACCTAAGGATTTTTAAATTTCTTTTATGACACCATAAAATGTATATTAAATGTATATCAATCTACTATAGTCAATTCCATATTTAGTTTAGTCTATAAATTGTTACGACTACTTTTAAATTTGCCTCTGGAATATTAGAGAAACGCCTGGTAAAAAGGCATTGGCACAGTCTTCTTTAGGAGTAAGTGAGTGTGGTTGTCTATCAGGAGCAGGACGTATTGGCGTAATATGCTATTTAGTTAGTTAATGACATTATTTCACTGGATGGCTTTTTTTTATTATTTTCCTGTAATAATTAAATCAATGTGCTGCTCTGGGGCGGGACCACCTTGAGATTGGTGAATTTAATATGCAAGAAAAAAAATTAGATAATGTGTATATAATAATAGACTCAATTAAAAAAAGTATATCTATAGATTCGATGTAAAATCAAAATCAATGTGGGCCCGCTGGAGAGCATACTCACCAGCGGGTCCACCAGGATAATTCCGCTACCTAAGGATTTTCATATTTCTTTTATGACACTATAAAATGTATAATTAATGTGTAGTCTCATACCGATGCCTAAGCTTGTCTGAATCTGCTGATAGGTCACTCTTTTGTCAGTCTCTATCATACGCCGCACAACACAGATGTTATTTTCAGTCGTCGCCGTAGAAGGCCGTCCCTCACGTACATCATCAGTGAGATTAGTGCGACCACGTTTAAACTCATTAAACCAGTTGTAAACAGTCGCACGAGATGGGGCTTCATCGTGAAAGGCCAATCGTAGTCTATCATAACTTTCTTGTTGACTTAAATGACATCGAAAGTCATAAAAAATCATTGCACGAAAATTTTCTCGTGTTAAATTCATGTTGACGTGAGACAGACAATTTTCAATTTGCCGCCAAATCGTAAAACAAATGACAAATGAATGAAATATATACTCAGTAATATTGGCAAAGAGTTCTATTTTCAAATTTTAGAATATTTTTTTTATTATATTGTTTATAAGTGGCCAGTTCTAAGAACTTTCAGTTTGACCCTCGTATTTTGAAACGGTTTAGCATAAATCTAGACAAAAGCTCAGGGTTCGATTTCCGTTTGAACTCCCGAAGTTAGTTAAAATGATATACCTACCAACATGACTTTTGCTCATTAAGTAATAATAACTAAAACATTCATAAACCAACACAAAACTTCTTTTGATTTTCAAAAGATTAGCCAAGCCAATTCCCACCTGAAGGTTCAAATTGTGTTTAACTTACAGTACAATAAAGATGACTTTAGTTAGCCTAGATTAAGATTCAATTCGTAGTAGTAATTTAGAGTTTGAGGTTCGATAGATTCTCGATTGATTGCTCAAATTAATGAAAAACAGTGCGATCGATACCCAGTGCGCCCTCAAACTTCAGGCCAATATCGATTTTGCCAGTCTTGAGTAAAGTATATGAAAAGATTATATTTAACCAAATTTTAGCTCACTTTTCATCAAATAAGATACTACATAATAAACAATTCGGTTTTACTAAAGGTAGAAGCACTACGGATGCAGGAGTTGCTCTTTTAACACATGTTTTTGATGCCTATGATAATAGGCATGATGCTTTAGGAATTTTCTGTGATCTATCCAAAGCGTTTGATTGTGTGGACCATGAAACATTGCTCAAAAAAATACGTCATTATGGGGTATCATTAAACTCATTAAACTTAATTAATTCTTATCTATCAGGTAGAACGCAAAAAGTATATGTAAACGGAATTGAGTCTTCTGGAGCGCCTCTAACAATGGGTGTGCCCCAGGGATCTATATTGGGACCACTTTTATTTTTGATATATATAAATGACCTCCCGTATTTTGTAGGAAATCTTTGTGATATAGTATTGTTTGCAGATGATACTTCACTTATATTTAGAATTCCAAGAGGTGAAGAAAATTTTGACGATGTAAATAATACTCTTTCACAAGTGTTACATTGGTTTACGATTAACAATCTCCTTCTTAATGGAAGTAAAACTAAATGTGTAAAGTTCACGATGCCTAATGTCCGACAGGCATCAACTCAGGTTAAGATAAAAGACAAATCGCTTGATATTATAGACTCCACAACATTCTTGGGAATCACTTTAGACTCCAAACTACAATGGGGTCCTCAAATAGAGGCCTTGTCACGGAAACTAAGCTCAGCTGCTTTTGCTGTAAGAAAGATTAGACGTTTGACTGATATAGAAACAGCTAGGTTAGTTTATTTTAGTTATTTCCATAGCTTGATGTCCTACGGTATTTTATTGTGGGGCTCGGCTGCTGATATAGAATCAATTTTTGTATTACAAAAAAGAGCCGTGCGAGCTATTTATAATCTAAAACCTCAAGATTCCCTACGAGAGGTGTTTAAAGAAATAAGAATATTAACTGTAGCCTCTCAGTATATTTATGAAAATTTAATGTATGTCCGCAAAAATTTACATTCATTCAGGAAAAAAAGTGATATACACAATTATAATACTAGGAATAAAAATAAGCTTGCTATTCCACAATTAAGGCTTCGAAAGGTTGGTAATTCTTTCATAGGGAAATGTATTAAATTTTTTAATAAACTACCAGAACACATTGTAAACTTACCGATCAATAAATTTAAAACTGTCATTAAAGAAACCCTTATGACGAAAGGGTATTATAAAGTAGATGATTATTTGAAAGATAATAATGTATGGACTCGCATGAATACTACAAACATTGTAAACCTTTTGAAAAGAGGCATTGACAATAGTGACTGAGTTTGTTGCGCAGCTTCTTCTCAGCACTAGCCCAAAATTGTCCCGAAGCTGTGGTAGGGTTTATATTGGGACGTGTAAAAGTGTCCTCAATGGGCCTATTTGCATAAATAAATGACTTTTATGACTTTTATGACTTTTATGCGCCATTAATAGATTCAAATTTAAGTGTTTCGGGTTAAAGTTTCAGAATTTCTGATGGATTGCCCAATTTCAGTGAGTTTTATCAAGATTAGGTAATTTGATTTGTTACAGATGAGTTTTAGGTATGTTTGTCGGTCCTAAGCCCGATTAAAGTAGGAAGGGAAATTTGGAATCAACTAATCCAAACACGTGAAATCGCTTATTCTTAAAGTCGGTAAAAATAGCAACATACACACTCGGGCATAACGTACCCGGCAGATACAGATAAATCAGCACTGACCGCTAGTTAGTACCTACTTGTCGCGTGCTACGCGATTCGCGCCCGCTACGATTACAGTGTAAACATAATGCAGTGTCTGACGCCACAACGCAGTAAGGGTTTCATAAAAAATAATCGCTTATAATTTCAGTTTAATTATTTTGTAATATTTGGTTCCACATACCTGTTCTATATGGGATCATACATTGTTTTTATAAATACCGCTCGGATTGAAATCAACACCCTGTATTTATACCTTAAGTTTATCCTATTTATTATTATATTTTAGGTTCTGACTGGATTGAGGGTTCTTATTGATGGTCATTATCAGCGAGGTAATGGCCAAGATGAAAACACAAACGATTGCTGCGACTACTGTAAGCTTAATACTTTGCTCAATTTTTGGAGGCAGTTAATAGAAGGTTGGTTGAAGAAAAAAAACTGTTGTAGAAAGAAAGTAAGTTAAAAAAATATTGTTTTTTTTTTCTTCAAGTTATTTAAGTTTTAATTTTTCTACAGGTTTTATGACAAATATGCTTTGCCCGGTGTGGTTGGTTGTATTGACTGCACTCATGTTGCAATCGTAAGACCCTATTTTCAAGAGGAACAGTTTTTTAATAGGAAACATTTCTATTCTAATTACACTCAAGTGGTGAGTTATAAATATTGTATTTGAGACAGTTAGCGATTGTGATTTATAGTTTCATGCAGTTTTAACAAAACAAATTCATAGATAAATCTTTCTTTGGAGGAGGTGTCTGTTAGCTGCAAGGGAATTGCATTACGACCCAGAAACAGCTGGGAAAATTATTTTGGCATGCTGTGTCTTGCACAATATGTGTGTAAAAGCCGGATTAAATACAGCGCCACTTAGTCAATTTGACTTACGACATGAAAACTTAAGACAAATGGGCACATATCAATCTGTCACTTCCTCGACGGAATTACTTAGAAGGGGACAACAACGACGAGATAGAATTATACAATTATTAGAGAGGAGGCCTTAATTATTCTAATTCATTACATTGTACCGTATTTATTTGTTTATAAGTAAAACTTAAAATGCATCTGACGTATTTTAATACAGTTTTGTTAACAGCTTACTTAGGATAATATAAGGCAAATCTTTTATCCAACTTAGTGCCGTGCTGAAGGCTCGATCATTTGCCGAGCTAGCCCACATAATTCTTGAAGAGCCATGATTATCCCGCCTAGTTTGTCGTTGATTGTCGCAAGTTTTTGATTCCTTTCAAGTTTCCGTTCCATTCGTGTCTCTTCTAATCGGAAAAGTCTCTCCCTCGTTGACCTTTCACGTTGACTCGCAGACTAATGGCGGACAGGCCTTTCTCGTCGTATGCCTGCAAAAAGTATAGTTTACATATAAATATATATATTTTATTATTAATTAAGCCTATTTAATAGAGGGTTATGATTCAAATGAAAATCATCCCGGCACTATTTAACAGGCATGTTTGGTTAACTTAAAGAAAACTCCTTAATGCACTTAGTGACAATTATGTCTAACATATTCTTATCTTATAACGGGTGGATTTTCATGATTTAGACTTTGTTGGATTAGTCTTCGCCACGAATAGGACCAGGGTCTATTATCTCTCCTATTAAGTTTTTTGACTGCACACATTCAAAGTTTTTGTTGTTGGTGTGTGTTGCTAAAAAATACCAGCTATAAAAAAAGTAAAAACCGACTTCAAAACCAAAATGCACTAAAAAGTCTTAAATAAACTCTTCACCATTGAAAGGAAAGGAATCCGTTTTAGGCAAACAATTTCTTTTTGGAGTCGGTGCTGTGATAGTTGATGCTAGATGGTCAAAGTGATGGCACCGACTCCAAAAAGAAATTGTTTGCCTAAAACGGATTCCTTTCCTTTCAATGGTGAAGAGTTTATTTAAGACTTTTGAGTGCATTTTGGTTTTGAAGTCGGTTTTTACTTTTTTTTAAAGTTTATTTTATTTCTTCATTTTTAGTGATTACATAAGAGGGGGGGGGGGGGGGGTGATGTGATACTATTTTTTAAGAAGCTACAAATTACCTATCATAAGTTCCGTCATTATAATTACTGAACTCCTAAGCGTTAAGGAGTTCCACCATCAGCTCAGCCCCACAAGATGTTGACTATCAGACGTAACAACACGCCAAAATTAAGATTCTAGTAAGAAACACTGTACATGCCTTTAAAATTTGAGGGTTTCCCTCAATTCCACCAAGTTCCCATCATCAGATCCCAAAATGGAAAAAATGGGACCAACTAGAAGGTACACCCTTTAAGTAGGCGAAAAAATTTTTCGATTCGGTCGACAAACGACTGAGATATGAGGTAACATACATACAAAAAAAAAAAAAATGATAAAAAAAAACATACAGTCGAATTGATAACCTCCTCCTTTTTTGAAGTCGGTTAAAAAATCCAGTGTTAATTACAACTGGACACACTGATGGGCTGCTCTCTTTTTTCGGTGTAGCCAGACTAAGTACATTTTAAACACATTTGTAGCTTTTGAAAATGTTGCGTAGCATAACTGTGTCTTGAAAATCTTAATAGTTATTTATTTTTCCAGAAGGTATTTAGAATTTGTATTTTCATTTAAAGTAAAGGTTTCTTTAACAAAGCTGAAGTTTATAATTATTTTGTTTAACAACCGAATCTTAGTATTCCTTAAGGAACGCGGTTTTAGTCTAGTCTACGTTTAAAAATAAAATCTCATGTAAAATAAGGCATTATTATTTTTGATTTGGTTTCATAATTTATATTCAACAGCCCTTAAAAGATTATTTTCCAATGATCCGTTTACATTTGAAATAGAAAATAGGATAAAAAATTGACCTTCGAGAAAAAATTAAACTTTTGATTCCCAGGCCCTGGCAATACTACTTTTGTTTTCGTCGCCATTGCCAGCCAATTGCCAAATCTGTGTTGATCGAGTACCTTGTTTCTCTCCACATTTTTCGTGATATGCTACATTTTAGATACTTTTCTGTATGTAATAGAGTGCAGTGTTTTTCTAGATTGAATTTCTAGTGTTTACGACAGGACGTTATTAGGTAGTGTTTGATTTATTACGACAAGACGTTTAAGTTAGGTTATATTATAGTGTCTATTTTTATAATTAAAATGTCTGTAAATAACTATAGAAAATGTGCCTAGTGTAGTAAAACACGCGCTGAAGACATGACGGTGACTTATCACAGGTTTCCATTACCAGGAACGACAAATATTACAAAGTAAGAAAACAAAATTTCGTCAACGTTTTGGTGACATTTTGCCTCTTCAAACTTAAATGCTCATAAAGCATGCATAGATATCACATTCCAGACATAAATTCATATTCCAAGCGTACATCTACTTTACATACATTTGGTACTTGGATATGCATTGTCATTCCCATTGGATATGCATTGTCTAGATGTCAGAATAAGCTGACTTTGCCTTGAAAGTTTTTTTGTTTTGCATCCAAAGATGTTTGTATGGTATACAAACATTACTGCTTAATTGTTATTATTATATAGTTATCATATTCCTATTTCAATCTTTTTTCTAGAGCTCGCGCTTGGGCTAAATACTGCTGGCCGAATCAAGACTGGACTTCTGAAGAGTCTCTTCTCTCACTTTACAGATCCAACAAAGTGCTGTGTGGAAGACATTTTAGCTTAACTCAGTTCTATGATGAGCATAAGCAAAATCTAAGCAAATATGCAGTTCCAGATGCTAGCGATGTTGTTGCACTGCTTCATGAGCGAGAAAATGTATTTTAACAGGTACATCATATTTGACTTATTGAATATTGCGAAAAGTTAACTGATATGATGTTCTCTGCAATCATTGATAATAATTGTTTAATAAATTGCTTTCTTTGCATACTCATGCTGATAAATCTTCAGCATAAGCAATTAAAAATCTTGCAAAACAAACAATACACTTATATATATTTTTTTTTCAAGTTAAATAATATTAATCAAATATTGTCAGAGATAGAAAATTTCCAAGTCGACCCTGCTCCAAGTACTTCAACTCGGCAGTTGTCAGCATTTCCTAAGCAGGTAATTATTTTTTTGACTACTTAACAAGAAATGAAGTAATGTAAAAATATTTTCACAAACAAATTTTTGTACTACTTGACGAAGTTTTATATTTTTTAATTTGATAAACAGAATGAAGATCATCAATCAAATGTTCGCGCAAGAGGTTCGCGAACAAAGTGGATACCCGGCTTTACGAAGAAGATGAAAAATGTGATTAAAAAATTATTAGAGAACGAAAATGTGCAAGAACTTTTAAATTGAAATATGAGTGGATCCTTTGCTGTATTGCTTCAAAATCAATTGAAAAAAGCCTAAAGGAAGAAGGTACACCACAAAACAGAAAATTATGGCCTTAGTCATGTACAAAAAATCACCGGCTTGTTATAGACTACTAAGACGAATGTTTGCTTTGCCATCTCAACGTAGCCTAAATAAAGTTTTAAATAATATACCTTTGAGAAGTGGTATAAATGAACATATATTTACTTCTTTAAGAGAAATGACCAAGACTCAAACAGACGAAGAAAATATGTGTATTTTGTCCTTCGATGAAATGTCAATAAGAAAAAACTTATTTTACAATGTGAAGTTATATGAAGTACTGGGTTATCAACAGTGATCGGAACGACCGGAGTATATTTACCTAAACTTCGCGGAACAGAGACAAGAATCGGAGACTTCCTTACGACAACATTTTTTTCGGGACATCTTCCGGGACATCACTTTAGTACTTACATAAAAATAATTTAAACAGTAAAAGAATTGAGTACAATCCCAGGTTTTGTTCAGAATGATTTTTAGGTACAAATAAAACGACCAATATATTTTAAAAGCATTTTTTTATTGTAACACTTATTATTAAGAACAGTTTAAATTGCAAAATGTGTATTTATTTGTTTTTGTTTACCCAAATAATTATGTCCAAAAAATAATGCAAAACTCTTACAAAGTGAACAAATGCTTTTTACAAAACCAGTATCTATATTTGTTTCCAGTTCTAAGATAATATTTTGTGTAACTTTAGTGACGCCTTTATCTAATAAACTATACTGTGGATCCGTAATTTTTGTCCTAGTCTTGTTTATCATAATCTCATGTATTTTACCTGACCTGAATCTGGATACTGCCTTCGTTTTGATTGGATCAGGACGATTACTGAATACTGCAAGTGTGCCAAATATCAAGGTCTGCTAAAATAAAATATATTTTTAACATTGTTTTGTATTTATGACCAATACAAGAAAATGCTTGATTTGTTTGTTGGAATTACTCAGCGGAATTCACGTTAACTGCTTAGGAGTCCCTGCTAAGTTAAGTGGCGCCCTCATCACAAAAATTAATATGTCTTCTCAAATACAAATTAAATCGAAATCGAATCGAATCGAAATTTTAAAACTTGGTATATATCGCTCTATTGAGGGCTTGTGCCAAACAAGTCAAAAACAACTGCAGTTTTTAAAAAATTGATTTTACCGAATGCATCAAAACTCCAAACACTCATATTATGTTCGTAAATGGAGTTAAGTTTAGATGCGATTAGTATAATACGACGGAATTGTGAGGATTGGAAAGTGGCTCAGCAATTGATGTCCTCTCCTCGCCTTTATATTATGCCACGCTGTTAGTGAATCACATCAAAAAATCATTAATTTTTTAGAAGTAACACTATATATACTGGTGTTTTTCTAAAACCCGGTAAGCCTCAACAGGGTGATAGTACCCATAAATATAAGCAACATTCTCTATAGGATAACTTCTGAAATCGCGAGAAAAAAAATATCAGCTGTTTCATATAAAAGTTCAATACCTACCGTACCAAAATGTATGAAACAGCTGATTTTTTGCGATTTCAGGGTTGGTCCCACAGAAAAAGTTGCTCATATTCATTCATAGGTACTATCACCCCGTTATGGCCTGCCGGGTTTAAGAAAAATACCCTGTATATATGACTGTATAACCCTGTAATAACAAGAATCGTAAGTTGATCAATTTCCTAGTTAGTTTATAAACATTCGCGAAATCACAAGCGGCAGGAGAAATGTATTATTTAACGTATACATTTCTGGTAATTGATCAATTTACGGCGTCTCGCGGTAAAATGATCCGGCGAACGCTGATTGGTTGAATGTCTTACTTACTTTGACATGGCTTTTTTAAATTTTATAATTGTAATATATAGGTTGGAAATCAAACTGATTTTTATAAAAATTGTTACAATAAAAAGTGATTTTTAATTTATATTGGTTGTTTTATTTGTACCTAAAAATTGTGTTGAACAAAACCAGGGATTATATTCAATTCTTTTACTGTTTCATTTATATATTAATGTACTGAAGTGATGTCCCGGAAGATGTCCCAAAAAAAATGTTGTCGTAAGGAAGTCTTCGATTCTTGTCTCTTGTTCCGCGAAGTTTAGGTAAATATACTCCGGTCGTTGCGATCACTGCTTATCAAGATCATGGTAATCATGGAAGAAGTTGCGAAGTCGCAACTAAAGCGCTTGTATTTATGCTGTCTGGGCTAAAGATGAAATGGAAACAGCCTGTTGCATTTTATTTATTGCACACTTTAAGTGCTGATAGGCTGACTGTCATTTTAAAAGAGGTAAAGACATAAGTATCTTTTTTGAGTCTTCTATTCATAATTTGTTACTTTAACTTAACTGTATAAAACAATCTAATATGCCTATGGTATATTTGCATAGATCTTTCTTCCATGCAAATTGCAGAATAAAAAGTAGCCTATGTGTTTGGTTAAAAAGAATACCATTGCTGTGACAAGTATTCCTGTTTACACCTCCAACTAAGCTAAAGTGCTTGTACTAGGAGTCGGTTCACCTCAGTCACTCGGTTTCAACAGCATGTGTAACACCTACATTCACATATTTTGCATATTATTTACTATTGATTATTTTTTTACCTTTTTCAGGTTTTGAGAAAATGTTTTGAAGCGAATTTGAATGTAGTTTCAACGGTATGCGATTTATCCACCGTTAATATAAAAGTTTTGAAAACTTTAGGTGCTACTTCAACGGAGCCTTATTTTATACTTGATGGGCAGGAAGTCGTTGCAACCCACCACATCTTTTGAAGTGCACCCGAAATTTGTTCTTGAAACATAATATAGAATGTACAACAGATTTGCAGTGTAATGAAAGCTGTGTAAAAGGTTAGTGAAAAATATTTATCTTTTCATGTATTAAGTAAGTGAAATCACAGACTACATAAAATTACGAGCGGAATTGTGATCATAGAAATTCCGTATCTAATTGATGTAAGCAATCATATTTTGCAAGTTAAATTAGACAAAATTCCTTTGTAAAGCTGATGATGATAAATTGTAACGCAAGTTGAATAAGGTCACATAAAATTATGTGCAGGTAACTCATAAAAGTTTTTCTGTAAAAAGTGTTTAATGATACCTTTTTGTTCTAATTAGGAATTGCCAAATGGAGTCATATTGAGGCCTTCTACAACTCTGACAAAAACAACACTATACACGTGTTTGCAACAAAGCTGACAGATAGCCATTTAAAGCCGAATACAAAGCAGCAAATGAAAGTGAAACTTGCTGCACAAATTTTCAGCAATACTGTCAGTGGTGGCATATTGGCAAAAATATCATCAGGTGAGTTAAATTGTGCTGATACTATAGCAAGAATTAGTTCTTCATTGTGCATCATAGGAAACTTGCTCTTCTCCAGCTTAATCCTTTACTAATATACATGCGAAAGTAACTCTGTCTGTGTGTTACTCAATCATGCCTAAACTACTGAACCGATATGGATAAATTTTGGCACAGAGATAGATTATAGTCTGAAATATCATGTAGGATACGTTTTATTCCGAAAAAAATACGATTCCCGTGGGATAAAAAGCAGTAGTCTACGCGGGCGAAACTAGTCTTGCTATAACTTTAA
Organism: Pyrausta purpuralis; assembly: GCA_963924145.1. Taxonomy (NCBI): domain Eukaryota; kingdom Metazoa; phylum Arthropoda; class Insecta; order Lepidoptera; family Crambidae; genus Pyrausta; species Pyrausta purpuralis. The sequence goes on along the minus strand of OZ001652.1, from coordinate 23,254,089 downwards.
ATATCACTGTATGTTCTATGACATCGAAATGTTTTTTTTTTCATCTTATCATCGGCAGAATTTGTATGATAAAAACGGTGTTTTTTTTCTCAGGTGAACTTCCAGCTGAAGCCCACGCCACAGCTTCATTATTAAGAAAATTTGACAGATTGTTCGACGCATTGAATGCTGATACCCCGGATCTGCGTGAAGGAAAGAAATTCTCCACAAATATGACTCAAAAGAGTCCACATTTAACTTTATTTAGAGAAATGAGAAGTTTCATCACAGAAATGAAGTACCAAGGAAGCAGATCCAGCCCTCCATCGCAAGAGGGTTGGATACATACAATAAACGCTGTGGAACGTCTATGGTCAAATTTAAATAAAATTAATATCAAAAGCCTGTCCACGCGGCGCTGGAACCAGGACCCCCTGGAGAATTTTTTCGGCTGCGTCCGTTACAATTGTGGGTAAAATGACATCCCAACTGTGATGCAATTTGTTGCAGGTGTAAAAACCGCAATTATCAGTAACTTAAAACACGCATGGCTAAACAAAAATTGCGAAGATGATGCAGCAGTATTGACCAACATTCTCAATAGTTTTTTAATGACCGATATTGTAACTGATGAAAATGTATCAAATGAAACACTAGAACAAAGTCAACCCATTTTGATGTGGAAAGTTTATTTTCTAATGTCGTCGAAGCCGTGGTTGTCCACGGTTCAGAAGCAAGTTCAGAAAGCTAAGATTGTGGATATGTGTGTGGCTTCATTTTTAAAAAAATGCAGCACAAAGAATGCGAATCGTGCAAAAAAATATTTTTGGCAGATTGTCCAGAAGCCATTTACATGTTCATTAGCTTCAAAGAATATGACGACAATCATAGCACACTTAATTATGTTAATAAGAACATGATTACCGCTGTACAAACAATGGCAATTATTATTCATAATTATTTGGAAACAAATTCATGTTAAGTTTATTTTGTGCATTCCTTGGTTTTTCTTTCAAAATATGGGTAAAACTATAAAGAGTGCAGTGCGGCAGATTCTATTTACTATGATAAGTAAATATAAAGAAAAACAAGATGAGCAAATGGCTATAATCAAGCAAAAAGAAGATTGTTTACATGTTGCGATAGAGTTCGTAGGTTAGTAAAACTTATTCACTTAGATACTTTCATATTTATCAAGACTTTCACGTCATAATAATATATAGGTATTTATAATTAGTACATTCCAATTTTACCAATTTTACAGAAAAGAATTCGAGTGTTGAAGGAGCCAGTGCTGCTTTGGCAAATCTCAAAAAATAAAGGAATTTCATCAAGAAGAGTATCTCTCACAGAATAAATATTTTGAGAAAATCTCTTCAATGACTGGTAAGTTCCTACCAAGCTCAAAATTATTGATATAAAATGTCAGAAATACATATTTTTGGTAATAGGTTCGTGTAAATTTTTTCCTTTGCTTAGATTTTTACACCAACATACACTATTTGTAAACAAATTCTAGACTTGTTTTAAATACAAGATGTATTTTACAGACTGAGAAAAAAAACATCGTTTAAATAAAAGGCTTATATAAACAATGTTTTTTTTTCAGATAACGTATAAGTTCACAAAGATTTATATGCAACAAAAATACACAGGAGTGATTAGTTTAAAATTATAAATAGGTTTAAAAAATATTGCTGTTTCTTTTTCAGATATTAGTATTTCAACATTGAAAAGGATTAATAATGAAAGTAAAGAAAACAAAGGGGTGTTCAGCACCCCAGGTAAGAAACGCCCTCATAAAAAGACAGTGTCTAACCTGGACAGTTTTGATATTCAAGCTATAAGAAACAAAATAAATGAATATTATGTTGTCAAGAAGCAAGTGCCTACATTAAGAAGCCTTTTTACGGATTTAAAAGAGAGTATTGCATTTACAGGCTGTAGAGAAACATTACGTCAAATATTATTAACCAACGGATTTGTATTCAAGCAAAATAAAAATCAGCGTTCTGTACTTGTGGAACGCTATGATATCGCAGCGTGGCGACATAGATTCTTAAGAACTATTGCTTTAAAACGAAAACAGGGGAAGAAAATTGTCTACTTAGATGAGACTTATGTTCATCAGAATTACAAACCAAAAAAGTCATGGCAGGGACCTTCAACTCAGGGCGCTATTGATAATATTTCGTCGGGGAAAAGGTTTATTATTGTTCATGCAGGATCAGAAAGTGGATTTATACCAAATGCATTATTAGTCTTTAGTACAAAATCAACTAAAGCTGACTATCATCATGACATGAATGCCTCAAATTTTAACAAATGGTTACGTGAAAAATTAATTCCCAATTTGACGGAACCCAGCATTATTGTCATGGATAATGCAAGTTATCATACCATACAAGTGAATAAGGCACCAAACACTAGTACTCGCAAAGTAGAAATACAAAATTGGCTCCGTTGTTATGATATTTCATTTGAAGAAACTCAGTCAAGAGAGGAACTGCTGTGCTTGGTTGATAAACATAAACCTGATCCTATTTATGAAGCTGATCAGATCCTTGAAGAACATGGCCATGAGGTGTTGCGACTTCCGCCGTATCATTGTGACCTCAATCCCATTGAGCTTATTTGGAGCACAGGAAAGAGAAAAGTGGCAAGTAAAAATATTTCAAGATCCTTATCAGAAATGGAAAATTTAATAAAAGAATGCTTCGATAGCATTACTTCTGAGGAATGGAATAAGATGGTTAATCATGTCATTCATATTGAAGAGAATTATAAACAAAAAGATGGAATAGTGGCAGAAATGGAAAGTTTCATTATAAATGTAACCGATTCAGGTGACGAATCTAGCAGTTCAGATTCAGAAGAATCGATGGGTGTGGAGTATCTGGAATCAGACTTTGATTATAGTGAATTATAAATAACTATGTATATTAGTAAACTTTGTTTTTGAAATTCTCATCCCGACATCCCAAATACTATTAACTTTTGTTGGTTTAAATACCTAGTTCAGCATGTCAGATGTATAATCGCAATGAATATCCTTACTTATTGATAGTAAAATGCGAGCCTAGCGGTGCCGGTGACATGGCCACCAGCCGTACCACCGACATTGTGTGTAGCAGCCATAGTACATATATGAAACGTGTTATAACTTCGTATTTCATATGAGGAAAGCCACAGTTGAAATCTACTTTTTGTGAATTTTAAAAAAGTATCAAATATGTTTCTTCCTATTATAGACGGTGTTGCCTAGTTTTCATATTTTAAATTTGCCGCGTTTTGCTAGGTTCAGCTTTTGATGGCCAAACTCTAACTTTTATAAATTCGTTTCTTCAGCACGAAGATGGTTTCTAAATGTATGGAGGTTTTCATAAGTAATTATAATAATTATGAAAACCTCCATGCATTTAGAAACCGTCCTCGTGCTGAAGAAACGAATTTTTATTTTTATTTATTTATATAGAGTTGCTGTTCTTCTCTGTATAGTGTTCTGTGAATAGAACATAGTGGGGAAAACGAAGTTTGCCGGGACCGCTAGTTTTCTGTGTACTTGTTATATGCTTAATATTTGCATAAACGTAATCTTAGTGTGATGTGTGTGGAGCTTATTAAAATTAATTTATTTGTTAATTCGGAGCTTCGACATAAAGTAAATATTTATTAAAATAAATCAAAAGGAAATATTTATGTAGAATTGAAGACTAAACTTACGTGGTGTTTGATTGTTTGATGAGGTATTCCCATCAACTTCCTGAGCTATTGGAGTTTCTTGAATTGTATGTAACTGGCCTAGCTCGAGCTCGACGGGTTATTCTTCTACAGCCATTTGATCTGTAAATAAAGTAAATATTCTTCACACGTATAATGTCGACTTTTTCGGATGACGATGAAGAAAAACTTATTAACATTGTAGCTGGTCATCCAGTTCTTTACGACACATCCAATCCAATTACCGCAATAATTTGGTCAAAGATAATGTATGGAAAGGATTTAAATAAAAATAGTAAGTACCTAACTTAAATATTTTATTCAGATGTTTTTAGAGTACACAATATTATATGTAAATTACAAGTATATTTAAACGAAAAGTTGGTAGAGATGCTATATAAGTCGTTTTCAAAATATGTGTACTTTACTACTAAATGTTTGTCCTCATAAAAATATATTATTCAGACTAAAATCAATCATTTTTTTAAATTACACATACAAATCTAAGCATAACTGCATATTATACTTAATAAAAAGCAATGAATTACGATTAAAATCCTAGCATAAATTAAATGTGAAAATTAAGTAACAAAAAAACACCATACATTTTTTAATGTCCCCTAGTTGGACGACATTCGAAACATATTTTTTAATCCGAATTTTTGTACTAAACTTACTAGTTTTATGTGCCATAATTTAAAAAGCAATGTTTATTTTTTAAGTTGGATGGATAAACTATTTAAATTTACGTTAAATAAACTAAGAATGAACATTTAAAAAAAAAAAAAAAAACACTTAAAGTGTCATATTTTATATTCATAAAGAAGAAAATAAGAAACCAAAAATTTGCGCACGGGCGGGACTTGAACCAGCAACCTTTTGGCAAACCCGGCCAAACGCTCTTACCAATTGAGCTACCGTGCTGTCAGTCCGACCCTGAGAAATTTGTGGTTTCTTATGAAAACGTCAATTGCGTGACGCTTAGCGCCATCTAGCCGTCTTTTAATGAAACAGATGGAGAATAAATCCAACTTGGAAATTGATGTCGCTTCGCTATCTTATGCTTCAGAATGTTTTTTAAACACTTACAGTGTCATATTTTATACTCATAAAGATGAAAATAAGAACCCAAAAATTTGCGCACGGGCGGGACTTGAACCAGCAACCTTTTGGCAGACCGGGCCAAACGCTCTTACCAATTGAGCTACCGTGCTGTCAGTCCGACCCTGCGAAATTTGTGGTTTCTTATGGAAACGTCAATGCGTAACACGTAGCGCCATCTAGCCGTCTTTTAATGAAACAGATGGAGAATAAATTCAACTTGGAAATTGATGTCGCTTCGCTATCTTATGCTTCAGAATGTTTTTTAAACACTTACAGTGTCATATTTTATATTCAGAAAGATGAAAATAAGAAATTTTTGGTTTCTTATTATTCTTATTGTAAAAAAAGTAAAATTGATACAAATATCGAAAGAACGTCAGGATTTTGTACTAGCAAACGAGGAAGTCAATATATATTTTTGACTCGTATTTCTTAATTTTTGTTTTCTAGTAACAGTGGACCCTATGGTCAATGTAGCACTGCAGCTTTTTTGAATAAACAATGATTCATTTTTCTTTCTTCCAATGTTCCTAAGTGCTTAAGTTTTTAAAGATATTTCTCACAAATTATAGTCTGAAATTTAATATCTTGTACTACTACAATATAACCTAATTCTGATTACAGCCTTACTTTTACAATTTCCTGACATCCAATACAATTCCCTAACGAAACAATTTACTGACAATTTGGTGACGTACACATATTTTGAAAACGACTCATATACATGAGTCGTTTTCAAAATATGTGTACTTTTACTACTAAATGTTTGTCCTCATAAAAAAGTATTTCAAAAGAATATTATTTCGACTAAAATCAATCATTTTTTAAATTCCACATACAAATCTAAGCATAACTGCATATTATTCTTAATAAAAAGCAATGAATTACGATTAAAATCCTAGCATAAATTAAATGTGAAAATTAAGTAACAAAAAAACACCATACATTTTTTAATGTCCCCTAGTTGGACGACATTCGAAACATATTTTTTAATCAGAATTTTTGTACTAAACTTATAATTTTATGTACCATAATTTAAAAAGCAATGTTTATTTTTCAAGTTGGATGGATAAACTATTTAAATTTACGTTAAATAAACTAAGAATGAACATTTTAAAAATGTCCCCATCAATCGTAACAATTTCGTGACACTGATTTACTGACATATTTAACCAACTTTTTGTATCACGAAGAGTAGGAATCTAACTTTAATCACTGGCAACACTGGACATGTTACGAAAAGTAACATCACAATAACGCGCCGCCCTTTTTTTTCGTCACTGAGACACGGCAGAAGTTCAGTGTGTGGTGGTGAAAAAAATATCAATACATTTTCGTGACGAGATCTTCTCAACAAAAGTAAGTAGATTTTTAAGAATTCACCTACCGCAGTTATAATATACTTAAATTATGACAAGTACAATAGATTACGATTTCAATCTTCTAGTAAACGTAATTATGTTTTGTGTAAAAATATTTTTTAGATCATGTTTTACATGTTAGTGACGAACAATTTCCTGACATTTACTGACGTCAGTAAATTGTAGACGATAAAGGTGTGGTCTCATGTGTAAAGTATGAAAGTAAGGTATTAAAATGAGTTTATATGTAACGAATAAAAATAAAGGAGTTTCTCTCCTTATAATTATAATTTAGGTACCGCGCTTAAAATTAAATTAATAAAAAAATACTTTTTTACATGTACCTACTTAGTGCTTCATTTTTATTTAATGCTACACAAAGTCTTCTAAAGTTAAATATTTATTATTTAATGTTTGTTTTGATTTTATTTTCTCTAACAAATATCAGACTTTGCGTGTAACAAAAAAATGGATTTAACTAGAAAATAATAATGAACGCTTACCTTATTGCATTTAGTGTTGATCGCTTTCCCACCCACACTAGCGATGTTTACTTTTGTTTTTAGTTTTATTCAAAAGATAGCTTTTTTGGTTTCAGAATGCCACTGACCGGTGCCAAAAAAAATATGTAGAAAAAATGTTAAAAAAAATATGAAAAAATGTTAAAAATCAAAACCCTAAAAAATATGAAGAAAAAAGAAAAAAACACCTGGAGAAAGTAAAACAAAAATAAAAAAAAATATCAACTCTTACTGATAGTGAAAAAGAAGCTCTAAGACAAAGATGGAAAGAAGCTAATGATAGAAGGAAAGAAAAGAAAAAGCAAGCAGAAAAGGTAAAAAAGGAAGAAGGTTTAAGGCAAAAAAGAGCAATCTATGCAGCTAAACGAGTGTTATACATAAAAGCACAAAATACAAAACTTAAGCAAGAAAATAAAAAGCTTCACGACAAGGTGAGCAGAATTATGAAAAGAATGGTTGTAATGAAAAAACGCATTTATAGAAGCAACATGATGATAGGATGATGATAAATCTAATAAGTCAAAAAGAGAATTCACCTCCTTGTGCAAGCACTAGCATTAGTAACTCAACACAAAACTCCATACAAATAATACCCGGAAAAGAAACTGAAACTGAACCTATCATTGGAAATCAGGGTAAATTTCAGGACGAAAAAACCGAGACAGACAAATGGGAAATAAATAATACTGTATTGATCAGATATTACGTTAAAAAAACCTGGAAATATTATGTCGGTACTATTGAACAGATTGATAATACTAATAAAAGTTATAAGATTAATTACTTCAAAAGCATCCATCAAGAAGGTAATTTAAAAAACAAAGCCAAAAGTTACAAAGGATGTTGATATAGTACCGCAGGACTGTATTGTAAAAAAAGTTAAATTGATACAAATATCGAAAGAACGTCAGGATTTTGTACTAGGCAACAAGGAAGACAACATATATTTTTGTCTTGTATTTCTTAATTTTTGTTTTCTAGTAACAGTGGACCCTATGGTCAATGTAGCACTACAGCTTTTTTTAATAAACAATGATTCATTTTCAAATTCATTTTTCTTTCTTCCAGTGTTCCTAAGTGCTTAAGTTTTTAAAGATATTTCTCACAAATTATAGTCTGAAATTAAATATCTTGTACTACTACAATATTACCTAATTCTGAATACAGCCTTACTTCTACAATTTCCTGACATCCAATACAATTTCCTAACGAAACAATTTACTGACAATTTCGTGACGTACATATATTTTGAAAATGACTCATATGAATTGTATTTCCACTAAACCCGGATCCCACTCACAGCCGCAATTTGTCACAGAGTCAGAGAGTAAGGGAAAACATCCACATTTCTCGCTGCCACAACGCCAATGTAAGTTCATTCATCTCTTCCTATCCCGAAATCCTCAAATACGTCATTACATGCTACCCCAACGACATCATCTTGAAAATACACTAACTTTTAAGTTTTTCGCAGCTTCCGTGTATGGTTTTGGACGAAAGGATTTTCTAGGTTTACTGGGGCAGGTGCTTTAGTGTATATTCCGTGCGTTTTGTGTTTTGCTCACAGGTTTTCGTATAAATAAGCCTTTGTTTATTCGTCTGAGTGCTTGTGTTTTGTCCAAATAATTAAGTTTCGCTTATTAACTTCTGAAAGTCGTAAAAAAGGTAAATCCTCCGGAACCGCCGGATGGGACGGGACTCTCGGACGGGAGGGTCGGACTTGAGGTTATTAAGAGACCGTTCTTTGCCCTCCCAATCCGATTTTAGCTCTCGGACTTAGAGATCGGAAAACACGAGACAACAAACTACCAACAGTGACACATCTTAAGAGAAACGCCAAAAAAATGATGACAATACTCAATCGGTTTATTTGCACCCGAGTTTCTCTGAATCCCGTACTTATAGTCTAGAAGACCGTGGCCCATACATACAATCCTCTATTCAGACCCCTTGACAGCCTTCGGCCAATTTTTACATAAACATAATGTCGCCCGCATTACCAAAAATGGTGTTAAAAGTGCTGGACGGAACAGAATGTCCATTGAATTTATTAACGGCGAAGATGCTAACGACTTTGTTTGGGCTGACTTTTTGAAGAGTAATGGTTTTAAAGCTGGTATCCCCACATATAATTGCACCCGAATGGGCATTGTCCGCGGTGTTCCTAATGATTCGACACTAGAATTTGTAGACTCACTTGACCTACCTGACGGCTGTGGCAAAGTTTTGAAGGCCCGACGTTGAAACCTTCGTTACAGAAATTTATCGATACTTTAGTTATGTAGAGGAATCGTTTCCTCAACATAACGCGGTTTCTGCATTTCGTGGACAATGAGGGATACGATCCCAGTAAATCCGCTTATGAAAAAAAAAATTGCCTATAATTCGACATTGTAATGAAAAATTCGCCGAGCTGTACATTCCTGGTAAGCACCTTGCTTAGACGAGTCGCTGCTTCTCTGGAAGGGTCGCCTTAGGTGGGTACAGTGTATCCGTACTAAGGCGGCCCGTTTCGGGATTAAATCCTTTGAGCTGTGCGAAGCGACGACCGGCTACTCAAGAATTCCTCCATGTCCGAAGAATCCATCCATGGATTCGAGAACTGCACCGCCAAGGTCGTTCTCGAACTCATGGATGGGTTCTTGGACGTGGGACACGCCCTGGTCATGGATAATTGGTATAACCAATTAAAAAGTATAAAAAGAAAGCGCACGGATGTCGTTGGGACTATGAATCGTCGCCGGATTCATATTCCCGACGATATAAAACGCCTTGATGAAAGGAGGATGATTGGAAACCAACAAACAGGTGGCTCGGCATTGCGGTGACATAAGTTTGGTCGCGTGGAAAGACGTGAAACTAGTCACCGCAATGTCGACCTACCACGGTGACTCGCAGCTGCCTACGGTTTTAAAACCCGTTATGATATCAGTTTATAATAAATATATGGGCGGAATAGATTCGAAGGACCAAAAACTGTCCATGTACCCAATGGAAAGGAAGAGGGGCCAGAAGTGGTATATGGTAGTGTTCAAAAGGCTGTTAAATACCAGCCTTTTGAACACATATCATTATATACACAAAAAATCCCCTGCCCAGACCACTTACTCACAAAGAATTACGTTCCGAAGTCTTTTGGAACGTTTCCCTGAGAGTGAGGGGATCCGACCCACTCCTGCACCGAACAGCAATCCATTACGGCTCCAAATAGCGAACCATTTTCCAGCAAATACAGAACAAGTTGCTGAAAAAACTAAATTGAAACAATTAAGCTGTGTGCGATGCACTGCAGTGGGCCGGCGCTGAATGGTGACGACGATCTGCACATTCTGCAATGTACCATTGTGCATCGGCCCCTGATGGGCTGATTATCATACTTTGAGCAATTTAAAATAAATAAAAAAATTATCCGCCTTCAGAAAAGTGACAAAAATGCTATGAGTAACGATGGCTAGTTTTTTAATTATGTGCAGAAATGTATTTTTTTCCGATTTTTTTAATGTTTTTTGCGGTTTTTGATTTTTTAAAGTATGTTTCATCACTCTTATCAATTAAATTTGTCTAGTGGTCCCTAGAACAACGTGTTATTGTTCAAATAAAACCAAATTAAGTATTTAGTGACCCTCACTTTTGAAGTTATTACAATTTTTATAAATTCACTATCCGAATTGGTAGGTAAAGATTAAAATGGCGGCTATTTTGAGGGGGGTGCGGTAGGGGACTGTAGAGGGGTTGAATTGTCGATAAAAATACCTGGAGAATAGCCCCTTTTAATATCGTTATGTCATGTCCGGACACACTGTATATTATTGTAACTGTATAAACTACTCAAATCCGTTTCTTTGTTGTAAATGTTTTTTTTAGGCGAACAGAAAAAACTCTGACCACCCGATGGAAGAAGCAACAAATTATTGATTGGTTTATTTCCAAAAACGGTGAATTTGATTGTGATAAGAGAGTGTTATCATCAAGTGCGGTTTACTGCAAATGTGTGGGCCGGGGTTGTAGTTAATTCCATACTGGGGCCGTACTTTATCGATGTTGATTAATAGGCAATGTAATATGGTTTTGATATAGCAACACTATGTTGCTGTTGTATAGGGAATTTTTAATTGTGCATATGGTATCACTCGTGCTGTCTCCATTGTTATGTCAAGTCTGTGCTGCTAATAGTTTTCAATAAACTTCATGTTATTTATTACCGTATTTAATTTCCTTCATCAGGTTATGGGCCCAGCCACATAGCTTGATCGTATGGATTAATTTACGTGTAATAAATAAACGTAAATACAGAATCTCGCGGAATCATAAAAACCGGCACACGGTCGTGACGCCATCTTAACAAAACACTCACGATCGCGTTGAACTGGGAAGGGAAGAAAATTACTTGTTTCGAGGATTTGTGAAGCAAGGCAGGGGTCGAGATGGAAGGAAGTCAGCACGTTATTAGACTGGAGGGATCCAGGAATTGGAATATATGGAAATTCCAAACTGTGGTACTGTTGCGAGGCCAAGGATTGTTGGACATCGTGGAGGGAAGATGTGTTAAGCCCGAGGTTGCGGCAGAAATACTGGTATGGGAAAGTAAAGATGCGAAGGCGCAAACGCTGTTAGTCACGCGGATCAATGAAGAGGCGATGTTACACCTTATCACATGCAGTAGTTCTGCTGAAATGTGGAGAAAGCTTCTAAGCGTGTATGAACAGAAGTCTGAAACAAGTATACATATTCTACAACAGCGTTTCTTTCAGTACAAATACGAAAAAGGCATTGAAATGTCAGTCTTTCTGTCAAAGATCCAGGAAATGCAAAACTCATTGAAACAGATGGGAGAGAACATTTCAGACAAATTCATTATAACTAAAGTGCTGATGTCATTGCCGGAAGAGTATAGGCATTTTATCTCTGCTTGGGAGTCGGCACCTGATGATAAACAAACACTGGATAATTTAGTGGCTAGATTACTCATTGAAGAGGAAAGAGTGAGGGATAGATATGAAGAACCCTCGTCAGCCTTTGTTGTAAACAAGAGAAATATCAAATGCTTCAAGTGTAAGAAGCTAGGACATTACATGAGTGAGTGCAGGAGTACTAAAGGAAGTGATAACCAGCCAGAGCAAAAGTGTTGTTTTTATTGCAAAAAGCCAGGGCATTTTAAGAGTCAGTGCCGTTTTAGAAAAGAAAAGGAAAGTAAAGAAAATAAAGAGAGTAAAGAAAAAGTAAGCAATGCTTTTGTGGCTTGTAGTATGTCAGGAGATTATTACAAAAGCAAGTGGCTAGTTGACTCAGGGGCAAGCGAACACATGTGTTGTGATCGAGACTTGTTTGATACATATACCATTGTGAAAAATAAGAAAGTGGGTAATGGGGCACTGATTGATGTTTTGGGCTGTGGCAAGATAGAAGTACAGGTATGGAATGGTGATCGTTGGGTAGATACCACTTTGAATAGTGTACTGCATGTACCCGAGTTAAAGAAAAATTTGTTTTCTGTAAAACAAGCAACAAGCAAGGGTTATGTGATGATTACTAAAACAAATGAGTGTCAGTTCTACAAAAATGATGCCATGATGGCAGTTGCTGAATTAGTTGGGGACATGTACTATTTACATTTCTATACTGGAGGTCCTAGAGCAAATGTAGCCCAAGGTGTGTGTTGTTTACAAGAATGGCATGAAAGAATGGCACATCAAAACATGGATTATGTGAAAGCTATACTTAAGAAATATAATGTCAGTTTTGACAGAGACATGGCTCAAAATGTGTCAAAGTGTGAGGGTTGTCTACAGGGAAAGATACACAGGTTGCCATATGCCTTGAGTGAGAATATAAGCACAAAGACTGGTGAAATTATCCATGCAGATACTTGTGGACCTATGGAGGAGCCTTCTGTGGGTGGCTCGAGATACTTTGTGGTATTCAAAGATGATTTTTCCAAATATAGAAAGGTGTGTTTTGTAAAGACTAAAGATGAGATAAAGTCATGTGTTAAAAACTTCATTGTTCAAACAGAAAATGAAACAGGAAATTGTGTTAAGATCTTTAGAAGTGATAATGGAACAGAATTTGTGAATAAAGTTGTCCAAGAAATGTTCAACTCAAAAGGCATAGTGCACCAAACATCGGTACCCTTTTCTCCACAACAAAACGGACGGGCGGAGAGAGAAAATAGGATCTTGGTAGAAGCAGCTAGGTCAATGATATGTGCCAAGTCATTGCCTAAGAAGCTGTGGGCAGAGGCGGTGAACACTGCTGCCTTTGTGATCAACAGGACTGGCAAAAGTACTGTGGAAGGAAAATCCCCATATGAGCTGTGGGCAAATAAAACCTATGACATTTCTAACCTCAAAATATTTGGCACTTCTGTCCATGCTCACATTCCAAAAGAAAAGAGACAGAAATGGGATTCAAAAAGTGAAAAAGGTATGATGGTAGGCTATGGAGAAACAACTAAAGGATATAGAATATATTTTCCACAGAGAAACGTTGTTGAGGTAAAGAGAGACATTGTTTTCATCACAGAAGATATTAAAGACATTACTAACTCTGATGTAGTAAGCAATCAGATACTTGAGCGCCTCGAGATGCCAGCTGCTACTGATACAAGTGATTCCGTGCTAGACCAAACAGCTGCAGGTACGACTGATGTGGGTGATCCAGTGCAAAACCAAACTGCTGCGGGTGCAAGTTCATCTCTTCAATATGAAACCAGTGGTCATGGCGATGATCCTGCTTTTATTCTTGAGCACACACTGCAGGCTGACTCTGATGTGAGCGTCAGTTATGGTGACCCAAGTGAAAGTGAATGTAGTGAGCATAGTGGTGGTGATGGTGAAGGACAGTCAATTATTCGACGAAGTAGGCGCGTTAGAAAACAGACCGTATTCTATCAGTGCAACAATGTGTTGGTCGAGGACAATGAGCCTAAAACCTTTAGTGAGGCCATGTCATTACCAGATGCTTGTAAGTGGCAGGAGGCGGTAAACAAGGAACTGCAGGTTCTTAGAGACAATAATACGTGGAATGTTTGTGATCTACCAGGTAATGTAAAACCAATTAGTTGTAAATGGGTGTTTAAAATCAAACCAAATAATATTTATAAAGCTAGGCTGGTAGCTAGAGGTTTCGAACAAAGTGATATACCAAGTCTTAGTGATGTGTATGCACCAGTGGCAAAGTTAGCAACTTTTAGGTTATTTTTAGCCTTAGCAACAAAATACAACTTGCCTGTTTTTCAATTAGATGTTGTTGGAGCATTTTTATATGGAGAAATAACTGAAGATGTGTACATTAGACTGCCAGAAGGTGCATACACTAATGATGAGAATATTGTGAAATTAAATAAAGCCTTGTATGGTCTCAAGAATTCTCCCAAATGTTGGAATGAGAAATTCAACTCTTTGATGATAAAGGAGAATTTTAATAGGTCAAAATGTGATCCATGTCTCTATTCAAAATATGATGGCAGTGATAAGTTTATTCATTTGATAATTTATGTTGATGATATATTAATTTTTGGATCACATGAGATTTATGTTAGTGATTTGAAGGCAAAGATTAAAGAGAACTTTGATACAAAAGATTTAGGCAGGATCTCTGTATATTTAGGTTTAGATGTGAAACAAAATTTAGACACAAAGGTCACAGAAATAAGTCAAAAGAAATACCTAGAAAATGTTTTGAAAAGGTTTGGTATGTATGACTGTAAACCTATGCATACACCTATTGATAAAAACTTCAATTGCCAAGTTTTGGAAAGTAAAGATAATAATTGTAAAACCGAAACTGAAGGAATATGTAGACAAATTATTGGATGTTTGATGTATGCTGTGTCTGGCACAAGACCTGATCTTAGTGTTCCTGTATCTTTGCTAAGTCGGTACCAGGACCATTCCAGTGATATGTTACTAGTTGCATTAAAAAGGGTTCTGCGTTACGTCAAGCACACAATAAATTATAAATTAATATACAGATGTAGTAATAATAATAAGCTGATAGGCTTTAGTGATGCAGATTGGGCAGGTGATGTCAAAGATAGGAAATCTACTTCTGGGTATTGTTTTCGGTTTTCTGACTGTTTAATATCTTGGTGTTCGAAAAAGCAATCTACTGTAAGCATTTCTTCAACTGAAGCAGAGTATGTGGCTATGTCTGTGGCAGGCAGTGAGGCATGTTGGCTAGTAAATTTGTTAAAACATGATTTTAAGATAAATGTGACACCAGTTGATTTATTCTGTGACAATCAGTCTGCTATGTTGGTTGCTACTACTAATTGTGTAAAGAGACTAAAACACATAGATATTAAATACCACTTTATTAGAGAATTAATTGAAAAAGGAATAATTTGTATTCATTATGTAAAGACCGGTGACCAAGTTGCAGACATGTTCACGAAATGCCTGCCAAAAGAAAAGTTATTAAAGTTTCTATCTACAATAAAGTTATGTTAAAGTAAATAATATAATATGTAAGAAAGTTGTTGAGGAAAGTTTCTTTTATTGTTTAGGGAAAAGGTTTCCTTGTCATGAGTGGTCTATTTTTGATTTGTGAACATGTTAGTCTAATATTACATTGAGAGGGGGTGTTGATTAATAGGCAATGTAATATGGTTTTGATATAGCAACACTATGTTGCTGTTGTATAGGGAATTTTTAATTGTGCATATGGTATCACTCGTGCTGTCTCCATTGTTATGTCAAGTCTGTGCTGCTAATAGTTTTCAATAAACTTCATGTTATTTATTACCGTATTTAATTTCCTTCATCAATCGAGGGCCGGCTAACAGGTATCACATACCTAGATATGCTGCGTGTTGTGGTGAGTGACTTTATGGACGATTTGGCGTTAGAAAATTACCGTGACTTTTATTATCAACACGATAGTGCACCGCCGCATTACGCCTCCGCCGTCCGATCTATCGATCACCGTACTCAAAAAATGTCCCTAAATGCAGCTAAATTCTCAGTCTGAGGATGAGCATGAATTACTACCACCTTTACGAAAACGACGTCGACGAGTTCTGTCTATTAGTGACACGAGCGACATTGAACTTGAAAATGCCGAGCCGAGTATTTCTGGTCACATCCCGTTGCTTCCTGCTTCATCAACGGTCTGGCACCAACAAAAAGATTATCCCGTACACTGAATTAATTCTCGAATTAATTTAACTGGATAAATTTCACGAGTTGCAATAGAATTAATCGATATGACCCCAGCATATTTCTATCATCTTTTAGTACCAGACGAAGTATTTGAAATGGTCGCCGATTATACGAATAACTTTGCTATTAAAAAAATTACAGGGTCTGATGCAGCATCTAAATTTTCGCGGATTCCCCAGTGGCCACCCACATCCGCAGCCGAGATGAAACGGTTGTTTTCACTTTTTTTGGCCAGATGTTAACAAATAAGATAATCTCTTCGCGGCAAAAACTGTGGCAAATTATCGGTCCGTTATCTGAAACGGAGGACGGTCTTCCAAAATCTTTGGAATGGACTGAAACCTCCGTTACAGAAATGTGTCGATACTTTGCCATGCTTATCTTAATGTCAATGTGTAATAGGGCGAGGGTAAGAGATTACTGGACTACGGTAATTCTCGAAATGCCGGAACTGCGAAAAGTAATGTCGAGGAATCGATTTTAACTCATAACGTGGTTCCTGCATTTCGTAGATAACGAAAGGAACGATCCCAGCATGACATCATATGAAAAAAAAAACCTATACTGAATCATTGTAATCGTAAATTCTCAGATCTGTACATTCCAAGTAAGCACCTTAGCTTGGATGAGTCTTTGCTTCTATGGAAGGGTCGCCTTAGCTGGGTGCAGTGTATCCGTACTAAGGCGGCCCGGTTCGGGATAAAGTCCTTCGAGCTTTGCGAAGCAACGACCGGCTACGAGCTAAGGTGCTTACTTTACGCTGGTAAAAACTCATCTATGTCCGAAGAATCCATCCATGGATTCGAGAACTGCACCGCCAAGGTCGTTCTCGAACTCATGGATAGGTTCTTGAATGTGGGACACACCCTGGTCACGAATAAATTGTATAACCAGGTTTTTAAAAAGAAAGCGCACGGATGTCGTTAGGACTATAAATCGTCGCCGGATTCATATTCCCGACGACATCAAACGCCTAGATGAAAGGAGGTTGATTCGAAACCAACAGGGGGCTCGGCATTACGGAGACATAAGTTTGGTCGCGTGGAAAGACGTGAAACTAGTCACCGCAATGTCGACCTACCACGGTGACTCGCAGCTGCCTGCTCAGCGAGCAGGCGAAACGGTTTTAAAACCCGTTATGATATCAGATTACAATAAATATATATGGGCGGATTAGATTCGAAGAACCAAAAACTATCCATGTACCCAATGGAAAAGAAGAGGGGCCTGAAGTGGAATATGAAAGTGTTCAAAAGGCTGTTAAATACCTGAACACTCTTATAATAGACCCAAAAAATCCCCTATCCAGACCACTCACTCACAGGGAATTTAGTTCCGAAGTGGCCCGCGGTCTTTTGGAACGTTTCTCTGTGATTGAGGGGATCCGACCCACTCCTGCACCGAATAGCAATCCATTATGACTCCAAATGGCAAACCATTTACCAGCAAATACAGAACAAGTTGCTGGAAAAACCAAATTGAAACAATTAGGATGTGTGCAATGCACTGCAGTGGGCCGGCGCTCAATGGTGACGACGATTTGCACATTCTGCAGTAAATGTTTATTTTTTACTTTTTAGGCGAACAGAAAAAACTCTGACAAACCGATGGAAAAATCAAAAAAATATTAATTGGTTTATTTCCAAAAACGTTGAATTTGAATCGGATGACATAAAAACATACTGACATGACACAAAAGAGTCGACAGAGTGAAAAAAATATATCAAAAATAAGCTACGAATGCAATGGCGAATCAGAAGGGTGTGACAGTTTAAGATTGCCCCCTTATCGTTTCATGTTTAATTACACTTCACCATAATGCTGGTATATTTTTAGTATCGCGTTTGCTACGATTTTGTATTGGTAATCTTAATTGCTGTTTATTTTTTAAATATTTTAAATTTAAATAAAGTTTTTTTTACAAAGTTTTTTTTATATATGCATGCTATGATTTCAGTTTTTTTATTTTGCTATGGTAGTTTTAGCTTTGGTGTACAAACACGAAGAGGTTGGAGTGGTGACCTAGGGGTGCGAACCAGGGGAGGTCGTGGTGGAGGTCAGGGGTGCGAATCTGAGGTGGCGGACTAGGGGTGCGAAACGGGGGAGGTCGTGGTGTTGGAGCAGCGATGCAATCCAGGGTGTTAGGGGTATGCACACGGTAGAAGAAAGCGGTGCGCTAGGGAAAGCAGACGACCGAGGAGTGCTTTGTGGCGGCCTTGGGAGCCGTCGAGCTCGTGCAACGAGTGGCCGGGGCAGGCAAATCAGACCACATGCTGTGAACTAGTTAGCTTCTTTTGTTTTAGTTTTTTATTTATTTGCGATTCTTTTACGTTTATTTAAAATTTTATTAGACTTCAAATACTGCACATCCACGAATACCCCAGTGGTGAACCCCTGGAGATGCCTCTCTATGTTAAAAGAAGACGAGATTGGGGGCCGTAAGTTTTTAATATAAATAAATTACAGGGACTTTTTTATCAGTACCGATTTTTTTCACAGACATAAGGTATCATTTACAGATGCTATAACTTGGTAGGTCAAATGACAAAAAACATCAATTTTCCGATCCAATTATCAAACATCGTGGTCACTGAGCGGCGCGTAGGCATTGGCGCGAAGTCGCTATTATTAAATCGTGTACAGGGCGGCAACGGCCTTCTCCAGCACGTGCCGGGCGCACAGGCGCTCATAACAACAATCATCAGGGTTACTGGACGTACGAGAAATCTCGTACCTTTACGAGATTGAAGAGGGTCTGTACGAGATTCAAGATTTAAAAAAAACTCGTACACTTTGTGACGTGATTTAAACAACGATGATGTCAAAATGTACGATGTTACATTAAACAGAAGATTTCTTTGAATTGGCCAATTTGCCCTCACAGTCTTGGCTTTGCCTCATGCAAATGCAGACTGTGAGCGGGTATTTAGTTAGACTAATCTAATAAAAACAGATTTAAGAAATCGTCATATCACAGATACAGTAAATGGTACACTTTTAGCTTCCGAAAGCGCTAAAGGCTCAAATCGCAAAGATAATTGCGTAAATTTCGAACCATCAAAAGATATGTACGCCAGAATGACAGCTAAAAAGCTATAGTCTAAAAATGAAGATGATTTAACCAACATCCCTAATGTCGAATATAAGTAATAAAAATATGATTTTTAATTGATTTGTTTAAATTTAACAGCCCCAAACGCAAATAATATTTTACACAAGTTACATAGTACAGTAAATAGCATTAAATCATTAATTTTATTTGAAATTCTTTGAATTTATGCTTTAACGAGATTATCTGTTGAAATTACGAGTTATTTAAGAACCCCGGTACGAGAAAAAACACTTCATCTGGCAACCCTGACAATCATTCAGTCGCCCGCGCAACCCCTTTTGTGACGCACGTGTTCCCGCCGCGCGCTGACCGCTCCGCTGCGGTCGCGTAAACTCGCGGTGCGGAGTTTTACGAATTTAAGTGGAGAAAGCTTACACGGAGCCCAGAGACTGACCCATTCGGAGAGTATTTCTTGGCTTCATAACCAATGGTTGTTAAATCCAACGGTGCCAAACCCGCGAACAATTTTAGCGGCTAACCAAAGACTGTTAGACTTCGGCCAATTGACCACGCACAAGGACGTGGCGGATCAAGACTGCCAATGGAAATCGAGAAAGAAATCTTTGATTTCTTCGAGCGCGATCCGCGCGCTAGTACACAGGATGCAGCTCGTCGCTTCGGCGTTGGCCAGTACGGTGTATGGAAAATATTGAACCAAGATGGGTTACACCCGTACCTCTATCAAAAAGTACAGTTTCTTAACGAAGCGGACGCCGTCCCTCGTCGTGCTTTCTGCGAGTGGCTAGTCACCCACCCCAACGCTTCGATTTGTGGACGGACAAGGCTTTGGAGTGACGGGCGTGGGAGTGTACAATGTTCATAATGAACATTGGTGGACATACCAGAACGCCCACGTTATAAGGGAGTGTCATCATCAAGTGCGGTTTACTGCAAATGTGTGGGCCGGGGTTGTAGGTAATTCCATACTGGGGCCGTACTTTATCGAGTGCCGACTAACAGGTAGCACATACCTAGTTATGCTGCGTGTTGTGGTGAGTGACTTTATTGACGATATGGCGTTAGAAAATTACCATGACTTTTATTATCAACACGATGGTGCACCGCCGCATTACGCCTCCGCCGTTCGATCTATCGATCACCGTACTCAAAAAATGTCCCTAAATGCAGCTAAATTCTGAGTCTGAGGATGAGCATGAATTACTACCACCTTTACGAAAACGACGTCGACGAGTTCTGTCTATTAGTGACACGAGCGACATTGAACTTGAAAATGCCGAGCCGAGTATTTCTGGTCACACTCCGTTGCTTGCTGCTTCATCGTATAGCTTGTTTTATCATAACTGAGTGTTAAATATTTGTAAAAATATTACATTTCTGTGTAAAGGGTGAAATTCCCATAACATTGGTGAAACCACGCTGACTTACAGCGAAAATCAAGCACTTGGAGAATTTCAGAGTACCACGTGGTTGTATCGATAGTTTAACTGTAGTCGCCCCCGGATTGCGAAAGATGCTAGTTCAAGTCTCGCTTGATGCAACATACAAAATTTTCAAGTGCATATTTATCCTTAGAAATTGCAATGTGAATGCTTAAAATATATTATATTTTGGTCTTGTTTGTTTCCACTATGCATTTTGGTGTTGTGTGTTTCCACTATTAAACCTTTTTTTTGCCTTTCCGTTATTTTTGTCGTGTGTATTTTTACTAATAATCATTTTGTTCTCATGCATTTCATGGTTTTGTTTCCACTAACAATTTTTTGGTGCATAATTGCATGTTAAGCATTGGTCAAAAGGAAAGAGGGGTGCAAGAAGTGCACAAGCGAGGGACAGGAGGAGGTCCTCCTTCCACTTAAGTTTTAACTCCAGTGGAAGAGAGGATTTTTTCCATCATTGGAAGACAGGCAGTGTTGGGGGATGAGGAAGTGCGGATCCCATATTTTGATGTATGTTTTTGTTTTTCTTAGCTTACTTCATAAGCCTTGTATTTATGATAAACTTACATAAAGCAACAGATGAAGAACAATAACCAGTCTGAATTGGTAAGGCTCCTGACAGTTTGTGAACGGTCTGATACCAACACTTTGCTTTGCACACAATGCTTTTTTTACCAATTGTTTACGGTGAACATGAGTACAAATAATGCACTTTAGTATTATGTTTTTTGTTAGCAATAATCAATCCCTTTTCAATAGCTTGACTTCATTCACACACACATCATGGCATTAAGGTGTACTGTGATGTTTATTTATTTAGAATACTTTCAGCAGATATTTCTTATATACCATGTTCCTGATGATGTGCATCGACTTTGAAAAATGTAAATAATATAGCTTTTTTTTAAAATATCTTACAAGGGATATACAGGGTGTCCCTAAAACAATGGATAACCCTGTAAGAATGGATAGGCTTCATTATGGCCTCCTTGTTCTCAAATTTTGGCCTTAGTATAAATATCGTGGTCTCCGAGATATTTAATTTGCTTTTTTTTCAAAAAAAATATACGTGCGTTTAGTTTTTATAGTGCCCTTTTTACAAATCGAGAGGTTTTTCAATGTATTTTTTTTATTTATTTCACAATGGGTAGTTCAGTTATCAAAATCAAAGATTAAAATTGGACAAACCTAAACTGTAAGTGCTTAAAAAAGTTAGGGCACAAAAAAATAGAGTATAATTTTTTTTTTATTCATGTTTGATAAGCTACGGTGTCAAAAAAATGTACGACACTCATCGTGCCCATCGTCTTAAAAACTTGCTTAGTTATTCTAGATTCTAAAAAGGTAAAAAGGTATCATAACCCATAGTATTCTGTATTTTAAAAAATATGACTTGTTAATTGAATAGCAAAAGTCTGTCTCTTTCGGTTTTTTGTCCCTGCCACTTGGTCGACATTATCAAAAATGAACATTATGGTTGATGTTTAACTGTAGATTCATGAACATTTTAGCTTGCCGACTATGGAATTTATGGAATGCTGTTACCTAACCCTGCTCGTTGGGGCTCTATTGTTATTATTTTAGTGTTCTATCGTATTCCGGTTGAGAAGCGTGCGTGATATTTGTGTATGGTGCTATTTTTAACGACTTTTTGCTGTGATTTTGGACTTGGCTAGCTTTAAGATTTGGTTTTGTGTTTGTGATCCCTTCTGAAAAATAATTTGTTGTGCTAGGTACCCCAACGTACGCCACCCGGATTATCGGATTTTTATTAGAGTTCATAACTCAAGTGAAGTATACCAAAGTGGTCATTACGGTCTATATTACCATGTACCATAGAAAAATAAAAGTTGTTGCTGTTGTGCACAATGAAAATGAAAAAGAAATGAACACATCTTTGATTCCCGATGCCGATGCCAATGATCTCTGGGAGTTAACAACATGCGCTAATGACTCAAGTAACGACAAAACTACTCAAACAAATGATCAATCAGAAAACCTTTTATCAACAAATGAATGCTTAGATTCAGTAACGTCAGCAGGTCGCCCCAAACCGGGACGTAAACGTAAATACCAGGATTATACATTAAGTCAGAGAAAACAGAGAAAATACGAAAATCTACCATATCAGGGTAAAACTAAATACGTCAGTTCCTCGGTGTTTCGTGATTATACTTGTTCATGCAGTAAAAAATGTCATCAATTGATTTCAAAAGAAAAAAGAGAAATGGAATTCCAAAGGTATGTGGCATAGGGATCTTATACAGCTCAGCTTTTATATATTGTTAATTTCGTGAAGGAAACTCCAAAAAAAGATTATACACTGTTTTTCATGGAAATAAGAGTGGCAATAAGAAACCTAGAGAGTTTACCAGAACATACAAAATTGCTAATATTGAAGTTTGTAGAAATATGTTCGTGAATAATTTTCAAATCACGCCTAAAAAGTAGATATACGTTTAAGTTAGGAATGACTAACCAAAAACTTTATGAGCTGTATTTATAAAAACATAAAGAAGTTTATGAAGCTGCAAAAGCCCTCGTTTCATTTAACACACAAAAAAAATTTTTTTTTACTAACTTTAATTTACGGTGCAAGACCCTAAAAAGATACATGCAGCAGGTGTGATGCATTTAATAATAAGATTAAGAACTGTACTGATGAAGGACAAGAAAAACTGAAAGACGAAAGATTAAAACACTTAAAAAGAGCTGAAGATTTACGAGAGAATTTGAAAAAAAGATTTTTTGAAGGCTAAAACAGACAAAACCTTTGAATGTCTAATATTCGATTTAGAAAAGACACTACCACTGCCTCGTATCCCCACCAGCATAGTTTTTTATAAACGCCAACTCTGGCTTTATAATTGTGGGATACAGGCAGGATCAAACGAGAGTGCACACTGCTATGTATGGATTGAGGGTAAAGCAGGCCGAGGGGTACAAGAAGTTGGGTCGTGCCTGATAAAATATATAAAAAATAAACTTAATACTAATGTACAACACTTGGTTTTGTGGAGCGACTGCTGCGGTGGTCAAAACCGGAATATAAAAATTGGGCTAATGCTGAAGACGATATTAAACCAACACCAGTCATTAAAAACAATAACACTCAAGTATCTAGAGTCAGGTCACACATTCTTGCCCAACGACACCAACTTCTACAAAATTGAAACACAACTAAAGTATCATGAGAGAATTTACACAGCTGATGAATATACTTCGGTTATAAAAAGGAGCAAGAAAAAGAATCCAATACAAGTACAAAGAATGGCAAAAGAAGACTTTTTAAGCACAAAGAAAATAGAAAAAAAAATAGTTAATAGAAAAATTTGTGTGGATATGGCAAAAGTAAATTGGCTGCAAACAAAATAAATTTTATTAAAAAAAGAATACATGCACACCATATTCATGAAAACAAAAAACGAAGGACATCAAGAATTAAATATTGAAAAGAAAATTAAGGGAAAGAAAAAAAAATCTTTTTACCTTTTCATACTCATTTTTTCACGTAAACTCTCCTTCTAAAACTTTAACTCGGGCGCTATTAGATAATGCTTCAAATTTCCACAATCCGTCCCTTCCATTCAGTCCGTCTAGTACGATATCTTCCAAATTTAACGTTTATCGTACCGTTGAGAACAAGGTTATGGACGGCGACCTGAAAAACGCAGCCCGAATCTTGTTCTCCGATGACACTCTCGCTCCCCCTAGTCAGGAAACTCTCGAGAGCCTTCGTAGTAAGCATCCTTCACATCCAGATTCTCCATCTTTACCTGTTCCTCCTCCTCAAAATTTCCAACCCTTACAGATACTTGATGACGGCGACACGTTTGCTGCCATCATGTCATTTCCGGCTGGTTCTGCTGGCGGCATCGACGGCATCACTCCCCAACACCTTAAGGACTTGGTGAGTGCTTCCGCTGCTGACGCCGGTAGAATTTTGCTTTCCAACATTACGAAATTGTGCAACTTTCTCTTATCTGGCAAGGTAACTGAAAGTTTTGTCCCATTTTTATTTGGTGCTAGACTTTGTGCCTTTCGAAAAAAAGATGGTGGCATTCGCCCTATTGCTATTGGCTCAACGTTTCGTCGTCTTGCAGCCAAATTAGCCTGTCGTGATCTTTTTTCTCCTTTGAAAGAGTATTTTCAACCCATTCAACTTGGTTTCGGCAGTAAGGGAGGTTGCGAGGCCGTGGTTCATTCCGCTCGCAATTTCCTCTCCTGTGACGAATCTGAAGTTTTTTTGAAAGTTGATGTGAAGAATGCTTTCAATTCTCTTGACAGGTCTGTCTTGCTGAATGAAGTTCAGACTCACACTCCACAGATTTATCCCTTTGTTTTTCAGTGTTACCATAATCAATCAAAATTACTTTACAATGAACATTCAATTGTTTCTGCAGTCGGTGTTCAGCAAGGCGACCCTTTAGGTCCAGCCCTTTTTAGTTTAGGCATCCATCCTGTCATTTCATCCTTAAATTCTAAATTCAATGCCTGGTATCTGGATGACGGGTCCTTTGGAGGCAAAGCGGATGTTGTTTTCCAAGACCTTGTCCAGATTATAGAAGGATTTAAGAAATTAGGCTTGGAACTGAACCTTTCAAAATGTGAACTTTTTATTAATGATCACGTTTCGTCTGGTTCCCGTCAGGCAATCATTGATAAATTCAATTCCCTTGCTCCTAACATCAAAATTCTGAATTCTGAATCGCTTTGCCTCCTGGGTGCCCCTCTTCTTGATCCCAGCATCGAACCTTTTCTAGATAAAAAATTGAATGATTTCACCCTTTCAGCCCCAAGATTAGAACACCTAAATTCACACATTGCATTTACTATTCTTAAATCGTGTCTTTTTGTGCCTAAATTTACATATTTCTTACGTGCTAGTCCTATCTGGAAAAAAAATAATTATTTAAAACTATTTGACACCACCCTTAAAAATAGTTTGGAAAAAATTTTAAATTTACATTTCGATAATAATTCTTGGGCTCAGGCTTCGCTTCCTATTCGTTTTGGTGGTATCGGAATTCGCCAAATTTCTAGTATAGCCCTCCCCGCTTTTCTCTCCTCTTTGCATAGCACTTCCGTTTTAGCCGGAAAAATCTTTGAACATCCTCGCCAACTTTCTGAGGTGAGAGAGGCGGAGGAGTTTTGGCAAGGCCTCTGTCCTAGAGAAGACATCCCAAAGGAACGTCACCAGCAAAAACTTTGGGATGTCCCTCTTGCGAGAGAGACCTTCAATTATTTACTTCAAAATTCCGTCAGTGACAGTGGTCGCGCAAGGCTCTTGGCAGTTTCCTGCAAAGATTCTGGTCATTGGCTTCATGCTTTACCGTCGAAAAATTTGGGCACTCTTTTCGATAGTGAGTCTTTCCGGGTGTGTGTGGGTCTCCGCCTTGGTATATGTGAATTTTTTACGTGTCCATGTGGCAAGGAGGTTGATAAATTTGGTCTCCACTGCCTGTGTTGCCAGCAAAGCGCTGGGCGTTTTGCCCGTCACGCTACCCTTAATGACGCCATCAGAAGAGCTCTTGCGACCATTAATGTTCCTTCCACGTTGGAACCACGTGGTTTGGTCCGTGATGATGGCAAGAGACCCGATGGCCTAACGCTTATTCCCTGGGAACGGGGTCGGGCCTTAGTTTGGGATGCAACTTGTGTCGATACTTTGGCCCCTTCCCATCTCAGAGAATCAGCCCTTAAAGCTGGAGCAGCAGCGGAGTTGGCTGAAAACGCCAAGCGTCGCAAGTACGTTTCACTTGCAAGTGATTATGTGTTTGCGCCGTTTGGCGTTGAAACATTTGGGCCGTGGGGACCCTCTGCTAAATTACTGTTTAGAAAAATTGCGCCAAAATTAAATTCTTTAACAGCCAATAATAAAGCTGGCTGGTTCCTAGCCCAAAGGATCAGCATAGCTATCCAACGCGGCAACGCAGCCAGCATCATAGCCTCCTTGCCGCAAGGAAATGGTTTCGTGTTTGAATAGGTATTAATATTAAGTTATTTTTTTATGTTGCATGTCTTAGTTTAATTTTTTCTTGCTTGTTATTAATAAAGGTTAGGGAAAGTCTTTAGAATTAACACAAAATGATTTCACTTTACTATGGCCAAACGGAAAAGAAATTAGACGCCAAGCCCAATTAGACGATTTAAAATCGCTTTTAGAGTTTATTCCGAAAGACTGTTTAGATTTTTATAATTCTCTTCAAGGTAACAGTACTCTTCAAGACGATATTGATGGTTTTGGGGGTGAACCGCATTTCAATATTGAAAATCAAGAACAAGAAGAAAATAAGCGGTATGCAATAGTTTTTCATTTTGATGTTCCTGTCTTATTTTAAGAAGTGAACAATATGGTTTAACTTATTTTATAAGTTCAAGAAAACATACATAATGATTAATAAGAATTAATTGGTTGTTTTATTAAATAAATCCCTTATTATTAAATAATACACTCCACTGGATCGTTTTTGGGAAATGAATTATGAGAATAGTATAATGAAAAATGGCATTTATCAAAAAGGATCCAAACCAGCTTTTACCATAATATCGCAATAATTGTTAGCCCAAATTGATTAAAAATTGTTTGCATTAAAAAACGATTTTTTTTAAATAACAACTTAAGCGCAAGATATCCATTACTGTGCAAATAAAGTTTGAAGTTTATTCTTCAATATCTTAAATGCAACATGGTGTGGGTTGGATCCTTTTTGCTAAACTACGTCCAATTTCGTTCACTGCTGTCGGTAATATTTTAATAGATGTCTTCAATATCTTCACTTCCCTATCTGTCTGTAGTTATTTTTTCTTTATTAAATATACGTATTCTATGTAAGTTCATTAATCCCATGCTTGTATATTTACAAATAATTTTGTTTATCTATGTTATTTTAGTATGTATGTTTATGTTAATGCATTTTAAATTTTTATCCCTCTCAGTACTTTTAAATATTCGGCCACTGATTTAAATCTCTGCATTTCCCAAGCGGTTGACTGGTAGAGAATGCCATAAGGCATTAAGTCCGCCAATTGTACCATTACAAGTCAATAAAGTTTAAATAAAAAAATAAAATAAAGATTCGACACGTTCTGTGCGTGGCATTGCACGCCGAACCGGCAATGCGAAAGGTTAAGTGAGTCGTATTTTGAAAAAGTACCTTTTGCATCATGTCCACAACCAAAGGGAACAAACCCTGCAAAGTGCCGATTATCCACGCAGGGTTGCATTCTGCAGAATTATGTTAAGAAATATGCGGGAGGCCCACAATTTTTTAATAAAATTTTGTGGACCGATGAATCCTCATGCCAGAAAGATGGCTATTTAAACATACACAACTTACACAGCTGAGAGCTAGAAAATCCATTTTACATGAGGGAAGATCGATCCCAGATACAGTTTAAAATCAACCTGTGGACTGGGATTATTGATGGCCAGGTGATCGGGCCTTTTGAGCTTCCAGCCACTCTTAATGGTGAAATTTACCTGGATTTTCTTCAAAATGAATTATCTGGCCTGTTAGGAGATGTTTCATTAGAAATAAGGCGGAGCATGTGGCTGCAGAACGATGGGTGCCCAGCTCATTACGCAACAAGAGTGAGAACATACCTAAATGAAAATTTTCCACACTAATGGATAGGCCGGCTTGGGCCTATTTTATGGCCGCCAAGATCACCAGATCTAAATTCCTTGTTTTTTTTATTGGGGGTGTCTAAAGAGATATTTTAAGTCTACTCAAAGCCAGTATCAACTATTGCAGAGTTGCGGTCTCGAATTCAAATCGCAGCTGCTTACATCAATTTGAACATTTTTTATAAAGAAATGATTGAAAATTAATGTTGTTTAATTTTAAATTCCTTATTCAATTCCTATGAATGATAAATAATTTGCTATCATTCATTTTTTTCACTTGCAAGAAATATCTCATGCCACTATTGAAATGACAATTAATTATTACAGAGTTCTGTGAAATGTTTAATTTGCTATACAAGTAGCCATTAAATTTAAGGAATACAGCATATTTAGGCTTATGATACCTTTTTAGAATCTAGAATAACTAAGCAAGTTTTTAAGACGATGGGCACGATGAGTGTCGTACATTTTTTTGACGCCGTAGCTTACTTTTTGAGAACAAGGAGGCCATAATCCTATCCATACTTACAGGTTTATCCATTGTTTTAGGGACACCCTGTATCTTTAATTTAATTTTATTCAATTGTTTAACATTCAAGCATTTAGTTTGTATGAAGATGAAATAATAATAATAATAAAATTTCATAAATGCGTTTCATAAATAAAGAATGATGGCCAATTGAATGGTCTAAGTAAAAGGCAAAAGATAATGCATATCCTCAGGAACACAGTGTAGATAGATATATGGTACCTTTATCTTCATCATCATCGACAGCCTATGAGGGTACAAGGCTGGATAAAATGGCCTTTCCCAAAAAATAGTTCTGCTGTCACTAATATTATGCCTTTATTGCTTTCATATACAAGAATGAAAAGAAAGATAATAATAATGTGTAATATTATTTTAAAATACTAACCACAAGGCAGAGTAAGAGTGAGAATTTATTATTACAGTACATTTTCAGGAAGTAATTGTTCTTCCGACACTGCAAAGACCACCCTTGCTTCAAGTCGAAGGTAAAGAAGAGGTGTGCTCCCCTGCTGTCGACGCGCCAGAGCCACTGATGCTGCCAGCCCCACTCCCTAGGGCACCAGCCTCCCAGCCTAGCACAAGCCGTGCTCGTCCATTTGAAGGAAAGTTTTTTTTTCTCATCTATTCCTTGGTTTGTAGGTAGTGTTGTTGAATATGTCATTCAAAAATATAGTGGGTGTGTGAAAACCATTTTACGATTAAGGGAGACTTTTGCGAAATATAAAGCTTAAATTATTCATTTTTGTTAGATTCAAGTATCCCGGCCCTTGCCAGCTAATTTGTGTTTTAGGATATATAAAAATATTGCGTTGGCTATATACTATAACGAAATGAAAAGGAAGACTTCCACAACTAAGTATACTTTGTAGTTATAAGGTAATAGACAATCAACTTATAAAAAAAAAATTAGAGAAGAAAAAAGCAATGTTTCGTATACATTTTATTGAAAGTTATTAGACGTTAGGTAGTTGTGTAAAAAATCAAAACTACGGAGCCCAACACTGCGTGGCCCGACACACTTCTGAAGTTTTTTATCTAGTATTTTAAAAAAAATGTTTTAGATCCTCCATCTGCAGCAAATTCGCCAGCGGCTTCGAAGCGGAAGCGTCGGGAAGACGCCACCGCCACGGCAGCCAGTGAGTTCAAACCCCATATCTTTATTACTTATTATATTTCGGAGCGTTTTTCTTCGTAAAATCCGCGCTCTGCGACGGAGCGCGGTGGTTGACCGCCTTAAAAATAGTATCGGTTCCGACATGAACAAGGGCACTGCAGGTTGTTTTCAGTACCGTTTTGATTTTTCTAGACCCCGCGGAAATTCCGCAGCCGCGCTGGGCATAGGAGGCGGAGCAAAACCGCCTTGCCCTGGACCAGCGCAGGCTCGAGGCAGACGAGCGCAGGGTTGCGCTCTTTGAGTGAGCGGTGACGCTATTTGGGCGCTCAGTCGCGGCCCAAGAGGATGCAGCCGCTACACTTCTCGAAATAAAAACAATTTGCAACGCGACCGCCGAAAGTAGGTAGATACATTATAGGCGTTATGTTTTTAAAAATTGTAAATTGTAGAACGGCCACCGTAGGTAGTTAATTCTCAATCAATTTACTCAAACCATTAGTACCTAAATGTATTTTTTTGATCACATAGAACCTCTGGGCAAAGTCAAACGCTGGTGTAACATCAGGAAGCAAAAGGTAGATGTAAACATACCCAGAATGTTCGTTAACTATAATAATGGGATGGGTGGAGTTGATCAAATGGATCAGTCTATCAGTCTTTATCGCATATCCATAAAAGGAAAGAAATGGTGGTGGGTTATTGTTATATACTTGCTAGATATGGCTATATCAAACGTTTGGCGATTGCATGTTATGTAATTGCTTAGTAAAGCTTAAGAAGAGGAAACGTATATGGACCTCTCTTTCAGACAAATGACTGCACGAGCTTACGTATGTCCTGTAGGTCTTTGTTATTGTTGTATACAGTGTTGCCATATAGGTATATACAGATTTATCTGTATTGGTACAGATTTTTGGCTCCTGATACAGATGACAGATTTCACTATAGGTTTACACAGATTTTTCAAATTCAAATTTTCATGTGAGAATACAAAAAAGAATATAAGTAAATGGCTCAAACTTTAATATATTTTGGTCCTAAAGATTTATTTGTCCTTCAAACTGGATGCTAAAATTACTTTCGCTATAGCAACCCAATTAATAGCCGTGTGTTGTTGACCAAGGATTTACCGGATCGTGTATTAGAATATTACTCGACCAATTTCCGACGATAGATTGCGCGGGAGAATGCCTATTGTATTTGGATCAGCTCTGCTGACATACTTGACCAATTTACCTATTCCTGAAAATGTCAAATCTCTGAAGTTGTATTGTGATGTATGTAGCGGACAAAACAAAAATAGCCACATCCTTCATTTGCTGATTTACTGGTTAGTGAATAATAATAACTCAATTGAAGAAATCACTTTCCCTGTTCCCTGCCCACGTAGGGCATAGTTTCTTGCCTGCAGACCGCATATTCGGAAGAATAGAAAAAGATATTAGGAAAATACCTATTATTACTCACAGGACAGGGTACATAGAAATCATAGAGAAACATGGAAAAGTTCATGACATTGGGTCTGACTGGCTCCTAATTACATAAAGCTAACAAAATTGCAAACTGCAAAAAGAATTAAAATAAGAAAAATAAAGGTTCAGGAGGTCGTTTCAAAGATGATGGATTTGTGCATTCGAAACTATCTTTCTGAATCATCAACAGAGGAATTTGAATAATTATTGAAGCGTGGTAAACGACATCCGAAACAACTGCCAGAACATCCAATAGGCAAAGGTCTCACTGTAAATAAATAAAAAAATGGCACAGCATTATTAGTCAAACAATTTGGTGAAGAATGGGCCGTGATGGAAGATTTACAATGGTGTAAAATATTCTATTGAATGAACATAACACACTCAATGAGGATGAGGAACATGATCATGAAGAAAGTGAATGCATTTGCATGGAAGATGACATTGGGGACATCAGATTTTAAACATTTTATACTAAGCACCTAAAAGTCTAATATTGTAATGATATATGATTATTGATTAAAAAATATAGATAGTTTAAAATAATTTTGTAATTTAATTATTCGGTATTAGGTACCAAAAATTTACTCAACAAGCCTTATATATTTTTGCAATATATTTTTGCAATTATTCAATTCGATTTCATTTTAATTTATATTTTATTTAGATAAGTGTAAATGTTAATTTAAGGCTTTGTAATTTAATTTAATTTTATATTGATTTAATATTTTAATCCTCATTTTCAATTATTAATTTGTTTTATAGAATTTATTTCTTTATTTTCAGAGATTAAATACGAAGAACAAAATACCCCATCTGCTTACCCAGTAGAAGTCATCACTAATTGGAAATTATAAGGCAAAAAGATAATTTAAAAAAGCTATAGGGGCCGTCCATTAATCACGTGAGGTCGTTTTTCTCATTTTTTGACCCCCCCTCCCCCCGGTGAGGTTGACTTCAACAAGTCTATCCAAAGAGACCGTAGCTCGGAAAGAAGCGTTTTACCAGCGGAAAGATATGTCGTGCAGCACCTGGCATAAAAGGTTATAAATCGGTGAAAGAACCCACAGCAGGAACGTCAGAGGCTGCAAACTCCGACTAGTAAGTGAAATCCCGCATAATGTTTGCGTATGTGTGTACCATGCTAACTTTAACTTTCTGATTGAAACAATTACATTGGCGCCAAACTAAATAGCCCACATATTAAACAGGGAAACAAGGAATACCTAATCGTCGCACCCAGACGAGCAAGCTGAAAGAGCGCGACGTCTTGGAAATTCAATAATAAATAAATGTGAAACCGAGGATATATAAATTAACTAAAAACCATTTAGAAAAGAGTGTAAATAAGAGATTGAAGCAGAGTATGCTCAAAAACTTGCCAAAATGGAACGAGAGCAGATGGAACGTAAACGCGCTGCCATGGAGCTCCTACAACAAGCGGAGTTCTTTTTAATTTGCTAAATTAAAAAGAAGGTGGCTCACGCCGTTCGTTCAGACGTTTTAATCGCAGCAATAACCGCAGTTTAGAGTTTTAAGATAACATCTTAGACATAGAAAATAGTGTTTGAAAAGCTGAAAAAAAATATGTATTCGTTTCGAACCTTGTCTAGCCAAGTTCACATTTAGTCAGTCACTCGATAGAAATAAATCCCAAAGATACCTCTTTATGGTTTTTTTTTTAATTTTACGGCTTTAGTTCTAATACAGGGTGGCGCAATAGAACGTGCATATTGCGTCATCTTTTTTGGCGGGGTAAGTGGCGCGTGGGCGGGGGGAGCCTAGCGTGGTTGGATAGTGACACTCGTGGAGTTTTAGTAGCCATGAATCACTTCGACGGGAAGCGTCGCGCTTTTAGTGTTCGCACGTTTTACAAGAACGGTCATTCATACATCTCTACAAGGCGACTGTATTGTTCTGGATATGGATTAAAACACAATAATGAAGCTCCGAGTGAAAATATAATTAAAATATGGATAAAGCGTTTTGAAGAGACAGGTTCCACGTTTAAACCACCAGCAAAAGGTCAGCCGAGAACGTCTAGGACCACAGACAATATTGAGAGGATGAAGGAGTCATTACGAGAAAATCCGCAAGTGTCTACTCGGAAGCGATCGGCGGCTTTGCACTTGTCGCGACGAAGTTAACAGCGAATCTTAAAGTTTGATCTCAAACTGCATTCTTATAAACTCCAGTTAACACAGGAATTGAAAGAGTCCGACTTTAGAGCAAGGTTGGTATTTTCTGAAGAAATGCTTAGTCGATTTTCCGCTTTTAACAACATCCTTTTTTCTGATGAGGCTCATTTTCATTTGTAAACCGACAAAATTGTCGTTATTGGAACGATGAGAATCCAAAAATGAAATATCAAAAACCACTGCATAGTTCAAAAGTAACGGTATGGGCAGCGACCTCAAGCCGATGATTTATTGATTTCTTCTTTGAAGATTCACGAGGACGGAAAACCACAGTTAACACCACCCGCTATGTTGCGATATTAGAGGGATTTTTGACTCCAGAACTTGCAAGATCAAGAATAGCGAATACGAGGACTTGGTTCCAACAAGACGGATAGACCTGTCACACATCAAATGAATCTATGACTGTTGTGAGACAGATGTTTCCCGCAAGATTAATTTCAAAAAGAGGTGATATCCCTTGGCCCCCACGTAGCCCTGACTTAACGCCTCCTGTTTTTTTTTTGTGGGAATACCTCAAACATAAAGTCTACATGAACAATCCGAGGAACATAAATAATAATAATAAATAAACAAATATCCTTTGGACATTCCCACACATCGCCATCTAGTCCCAAAGTAAGCTACTCAAAGCTTGTGTTATGGGTGCCAGACAACGGATATAATACTTAAATACTTTTTGTTTGTAAATACATACATGATATACATAGAAAACACCCAGACCAATACAAACAGACATGTTCATGCACACAAATGTTTGTATTGTGCGGGGATCGAACCCGCACCCGCTGCGTAGTAGGCGATTTCTCGACCACTACACTACACCAGACGGGTCGTTATCATTCAGCTAAATGAAAATATCCGCGGGGACATGGCAGCAATCACCCTAGACTTATTGACAGAAGTTTTCGCAAATCTGCGTTCGCGTTTAGAGGAGTGCCGTCTTCGAGAGGGCCGTCATTTAGATGATGTTGTTTTAAAAAAATAAACTTCATTGAATTACCTAATCATCCTGTTTTTTATTTCAACTATACCTATAGTTTTTTTTTTTAGCTAATACTTAATAAACTCACGTTCTATTGCGCCATCCTGTATTTTTAAAATATTTTTTATACTCAAATAAAGCTATTGAATATTGATAGACAAAATCGCCGTGTTTGAATCGATACAATTATTGTCTTACTAGCCTTCAGAATCAACACCTCGCCACCTCGAACAGGTCATAAACATAGGTCATAGGACATAGGACAGTTTTTTTGTGCACCATAGGTACTCGTACATTAGTATTTGACGAATAATAGAATTATTATTGTGAGTCGTAATAAAAACGTTCTAAGCATTTCTACTTATCGGGATATGTAGAAATGCTTTTAAAACGTTTTTACAAGCTCGCCCTGTATTTACATACAAGCTTAATTTGTATGTAAGTTTCATATTTACTTACATTAAATTTCTCTGTAAACCTATTTCAAAATCGGAAAAACAACTACATACCTTGAGCTAAACAAAATTCATTAAAACTTTATGTGGTTGATTTCAGGCAAATGGATATTCTTACGAGTGGCAACCAAGATGACATCTCCGAAAATTCTTTTATCTAAGTAGATCTACAAGAAATTGTAACGTTAGCGTTAATACCTACCATATTTTGCGTTCATCTGAAAATTTTCATATTTCTTTGCCAGATTGTTAAATTTAAATTGCACCAAGATTCAAAACAAGAAAAATTTGATTTATAGTACATAATTATCATACTTGCTTAATAAGCATTATCTGTTTTAGATATGCTGAACAAACAGAAGACTCCCTTGTCATAGAAAATGTAATAAATAAATATGAATTTCTTCCCGTTTCGGGACGACGAATTTTTGACATGAATTATATTTTACAGGAGTTGCAAGAAAAAGCTCGTCATAACAATTTATTTAACTGCACTTTTGGCAATTTTCGGTCAATTAGCGAATAAAGGCGAGGCTTTTTATACGTATTTCGTTTTAAATGCAATAAGTGCAAATAAGTCTGCTTGATTAACTTTGAAGTCCAAGAAATGAAGAACAAGAAAACATAAACATTGCCGCCACTACCGAAA